>OX467083.1:32935394-33544624 GCA_950106755.1 Climacium dendroides | reverse complement strand
GATTGAGGACGTGGGTCGTGTGTGGGTGGACAGCAGCATATGCTTCATCCTTTGTATGACTTACATCCACAGCTGCTGCAACACCAGAGCAGTAATGAGCAGAACTATGCAACCGAAGCGGAGTCCGAGCCAGCTTTATCTTCGGGTTTTCTGGAACCATCAGATGTTTCCGGGTCCACGGCAGCTGTTGCCGTGGCACCAACTGTGCCACCCAGAGTGCCTGTCATAAACCATCGTTCGTCCATTTCATATCGAAAAATTCGCCCATCAGATTTAGAAGTGTTGCAGGAGATGCATGAAGCCTTATTTCCTATCAAGTAAGTACGATGCTCTTGACAACGCTAGAGTTTTTGTCATCGATTTTTCTTCTTTTGGAATATTGTGAATGTGAGTATCGATCAATTTGCTTATGGTAGGATTTTTAGGACAATGTATCGGTTGACGAATCGGAGTCTCACCTCTTCTAGAGTCTTCTCGTCTACTCCACCGAATTGAATTTCTTAGGTCCACCTCTTGTATAAGGTTTTGCCAAAAGACATGTTGGTTTCGTTGTTTGTATATACGTAGGTCAATAAGTTTTATCTTTTTTGTAGGTTCTTTCTGGGCTTTTTCTGATGACTATCTTCCTCGTGCAGATATGAAATGGAGTTTTTTATGAATGTTATAGATGGGCGAGGAATTATATCATGGGCGGCTGTGGACACAAGTAGATCAGATTCACACTGTGATGAACTCATTGGATTTGTCACAGCACGAGTTATCAGCGCTTCGGAGTGTGACGTAAGTCTTCGTCTGAATCAATAGATATTCTCTGCAGCTGTTTCTATAACCTGAACAGGGAGATCATTGTTTGAATGAGAGCTTTTGTGCTTTGGTACACCTTTGTACCTGTGCTGGGACTATGTAAATATCATTCTGAACTTATTCCACTGGGGTTGTGTTCTGCAGGAACTTGATATGCTAGGTTATGAAATTTCCTCATCAGAGAGGTCACTCATCTACATACTGACCTTGGGTGTCATCCCGCCGTATAGAAACTCGGGCATTGGTATTATATTCTGACCTCTTTGATCGAAGGTGCAGTCAAAACTTGGTATTCATAGCAGTGCGGTTAAGAAGATTATTATTTTGAATTTTGTCTACGATTTTCAATAACTGAATGAGGTAGGGGGCTTGTTATGGATCCAAGTGTTCTTTTCAATCATTCTCCGTATCTTGTCCATTGCAACTGGAATGTAATCGTTTCATGCCCAGTCTCCTGAAAGCAATTTACTCGCTAAGAAAGCTAAGCTGATGTGATAGCTTTGTTTTGTTGGTTGCAGCATCGGCATTGCTATGGGAGGTGATAGAATATGCGAACCAAATGTCGTCCATCCGAGCTCTCTATCTGCATGTCATAGCCTACAATCGCCCCGCTATTATGTTCTACCAGAAGAACATGTTTCAGTGCATACGCAGGCTTCACAACTTCTATTTTATTGACGGACAACACCATGATGCTTATCTCCATGTTTACTATGTCAATGGTGGTCGCTCGCCTTGCACATCTATGTACGTGCCACGACCTTCCCTGAGAATATGTTGATGATATGCACTCGGAGAATAATTTGTGGACTGTGGTTATATTTTAAGAATTTATATTTGAACTTGGTGATTTTGCAGATATTCTCTAAAAGCAGCTTATGGACAGCTGAGGGGGTTCCTTACGTCAATGGCGAGCAAACTGTTTTGAAGACCGAGGTTGCCCAGTGGCGCTGTTCCAATAATTCTCGCCTATTCTTCAGACGTGATCAATTCATGGTGTATTTTACCAAGTTACTGAGTATATTAGTCACTCATGAGGGTAGTTGCGTTTCCTTTGTGAAAGAAGTTTTCACGTTTGTTTTATAATATTCTGAACATTGTCTTTAGGGTTAAGACCTACCTAGTTTTTTGTATCCCTTGTATTGTGAGAGGTATGGACCAAGGAGTAAGGGAAGGAAAGGATGACTCGTAAGGTGCTGACCTTTCCATGACTCAATTTGATTATTTACTGTTTCAGTCAATCCTTTTTCTTTGGCACCATGAGATAGCCCTTGGCAAGGAGGGGTGCACCATAACTAATGAAACAAATAAACAATTGAACAAACAACTTATTTAACCCCTTAAGGATGTTGTTTTCTATATATTCTCCCTTCTTGTATACAAAAGGGGGAAATTGAGTAGCACATGATCCCCAATCAAGTTGTAAATTTTAGACCAAGTTACAGACATACTATTGGTCAATTGAGAATTTTTGGGGAATTTTTGAGTGTTTGGAGAGGATCAAATAAATCCAATATATGGACAACATATGCTAGCTTTTTTGGAGGGCAACATCCTTAAGGGGTTAATGGATGGATCTCTACTTTTTGTCAAATAAAAGTAGTCTTTTTTTATTGGAAATTTCCCATTTCTATTTAAAATGTGAACTATACCTTAAAATCAGGCTGTTTTGTTTTGTTTGTTTGTCACGTTGAGATATCTTGAACCGTTCATTCCCCCGGTCACGTGTTTGGTACTATTGAAAAGCCCTTAGTGAGGAGGGGTGCACGGGCTTGGTTTTGTGGCATTCCAACTCATAGTGAGAAAGTTATGCATTTTTTTAGTTATTTTTGGTTCTAAAAAAATTAGAAAATTAGTTTTACTTTTGTTTAGACTATGGCAAAACACTAGTGTGAATGAAGTCACCAAATTTGGATGAAAAAGTGCACTAATACAATTGGAAAGTATTTTAGAAATATAGTGCATGAATGTAGAAATATAGTGCTTCACCAAATTTTCAAAGTAATTGCCATCCTAGCAATTTCTTAGAAAAGTAAAAAATATCTTGGTCTCAGTCTACAAATTCTTGGCCTTTGCATTGCAACAAACTATTGATTTAGAAGTAGCAAGAAATATTAATATTAATATCATTACATTTTTTTTATTGATATCTACTCTAGTACTAAGTCTTTAGAAACAAATTCAATATGTATGAAATATGGTAATTTTACCTAAAACCATCCAAATAAGATTGATTTAAAATTTGTTATATCTTAGTTGGCAATTGAAAGAGGATTTTATATTTTCCTAGCATGTGTTTTTGGGATACCGTGGAAATACTACAAATTTTCAAAGTACTGAATATAGATACATTTAGATTTAACTTTAGGCTCTTGTGTTTTAAGAATGTATATTATAATTGTTAAGAATTTTTAAGATTTAGTTTTGTAAAAGGGTTGCAATTAGGTCAATTTACCTTAGTTAATCATTCAATCAATAAATGAACTTTTGATAAATGTTGTTTCAATTTTTTTCATCCAAAAATATAACAATTATGTATTCAAATGAGGTATTAATCTTTGAAATAGTGTATCATCTACTATATGGAATAAATGACAAAATTTGTTCAATATCATTAGAAAAATGAAATTCTATTATATTCATTAATTATTATTTTAGGTTATGAAATTATCTTGGCTATTTCAATTGAATTATGAAGTAGATGGCATAATTTGTTTTTTTATCATTAGTGGTAGTCAAACTTTTGTAATCATGTAATTATGTGGATGTTGAAATCATTATTTTTCAATAAAATCAATCAATTCTAATTAAATATTAAATTATATTTCATAGAATTTCAATTTTATTTCAAAACAAAAATAAGAGCTTACTAGTATTAGTTACCATTTTTGTGTATTGTTTACTTCAAAACCAAATCAATGATATGATTAATACTAATACTTGTAAGTCTAATATTTGGAGTATGAATAATGGAATGCAAAAGCTTTGAAAATACAATTTGGAGATGATGAAGTTATTTATAATGTAGTAAGAATTTAAAAACAATTAAAACCAAAATTATAAAATATTTATCTTTTATAATTGACCATGTAAATTGATTCAAGAACATTCAATAAATTATAAATCCTTTTTTTCCAAGCCAAATAACCTTAAAATATCTTGTCAAGATGTTATTCATCCATTAAGACCTACTATAACCAAAATTTGTGAAAAAATTATTACATATATATTGAAATATTATATTAAATATAGAATTTTTTTTAAAATACTTGATTCAAAAAGCATTTGAAGATTTTTTTATGGAATTAAAGATGCAGTGCTTTATTAACCATTGAAGAAAATTTTTAAATTGTAATTTGAATCAATTCACTACAAATGGTTTTAAGATGCATTGCATAATAAATAGTGATAATATATAAATTAAAGTATATGAAGTAGTCATACAAATTATTTTCGCTCCAACCTTTAGGATAAAAATGTTTGTTTATGGAATATTTAGTCTAGTAAGTTAATTAGAATCATGTGTGTAAGTTTTAATTTGCAACAACTTTGATATCTTTGTCTAGTGGGTGAAATTAAGCAAAGGTATACAATGGTTTGATAGTCCACAAGTTAGACAAAAGAATGAATATGAGACATGTGTTGAAAGGAATAGCCAAGTACAATAGGAATCATTATTTAAAATAATGTACATCTTATGTCTCATTGAATTATAAGCATGAGATTATAAGAATAGTGACATGAAAGCCCTCAAGTCATTGAGCCAAATGAAATTGAGACATGTGAAAATTAAGAGGGTTGCTATTATCTGAGCTTAGAATCATGAGTCAATGAGCTTAGAAGACTATATACATGCTATGTCATAGGCATCACTATATATAAAAACCTCCCATGATTATAGTGGAACTATGTTATAGATACCTATTGTATAGGTGTTTATAATATAAGCACCTTTTATGGTTGTAGGATATCTACTTATACATATGCTCAAGGCTCACATTTCCATGTTCACACACTAGCATCATTGTAAAAATTAAAGGTACAGTGTATGGTATAGTACAATATAATATGGTAGAATGTTTAGGCCCGTCATTTCATATAATCCAACTAAAATATATGAATTCACTTAGGTGTTAATTCTATTTTACTTTATGATTTTCCCACTTTGAAAACTTGTACCACGTGGCAGACAATTATATCCATGTTGTTGCAAGTAAATTATATAGACCTACAATCATCACTAACCCAAATGTGATACCAATATTTAAATTAAAAAATACATTATAAACCTAGATGTTAACAACACTCATAAGTTATACACTATAAAAATATGGAAGTCCAGGAGAGCCTAGTATTGCTTTTAGATATTCCTTCAGAAAATCAGCTTCTAAACTTCATAACTTCTTTATCCCATGTCCAAATAGTGCATGCTAAAGTGCATTGGAATCCTCTTTCCCTTGCAGATTAGGTTCAATACAAATAATTCATATTCCATAATAGAAAGTATTCGATTGTGGGTGCACCCACCTTCTGGTAAACTGAAATTGGTGTACCAGCAATTGTAAGGTAAGCAATTAGCTTAACAGCTTACCTATGCCTATTGCTACTAATAAAGCGACCTCCCAACCCCAAACTCAAGAAACGCCTGAAGCACAGTTCAACTTAAGTTACGTATTCTGCAGCTGCTCACCGGCGTCTCCCTAAGATTGGAAAGAAGTTGACAGTTGAACCTGCCAGATCTCTCAATTCCCATTGGGCAAAACCCGTATCAAATCCACATGGGCGCCATCGTGGCACCCAAAGCCCCGACCGTATCTGCGCGCTCCGTCCTCCGGGGATTGGAGGCGCAGGGCTTTCAGGCTCCCCAATCGCGAGCGCTCGTGGATTTACTGAAGCTCTTGCGCAATCCAGTGATCCCCGCACTCCCGCGGGCTCCCATCCGCCCCCACCATGTCGCCAATGCGAGTTTCCCCCCCACACTAACCGAATTCGCCCCCAAAGTCTGAGCTTGGTCACCCAAATCTGCCCTTCTGCTTCGAACTCTGCATTTTGTGAGCTTGGTTGCAGCAATGGAGTGCTCAGTGGAGTTCGCCGGCCAGCTTGGGGAGGGCTCGAGTGGTGTGGTGGGTTTGAATTCCAATCCTTCCCTTCTTGCGAGTGTCACCACATGTCGAATTCCGCGATTGGGGAGGCAGCAATGGATTGTCGGTGGTCGTTGCGCTCTTGCGGACGTGCACATGGGCACGAGCAGCACCAACAGTGGTGTGGAAGGGATGAGCTTGGCCCGTCATTTCAATGACTTGATTCGTCGACATTGTGAGAGAGTGCCGTTGGGGTGGGCGTCCATCACGGAAGCAGCAGGGGAGGAGCAGCAGCTGTGGGAAAAAGCGAAAGGACTCGGGGGGAGGCGGGAGACGCAAGGCGGAGACGACGAGACGCAGCCTTCGGGGAGAGACGAGCGCAAGCGGAAGTCGGTGTTGATTCTCATGAGCGATACGGGAGGTGGGCATCGGGCATCTGCGGAAGCTATCAAGGCGACTTTCGAGCTGGAGTACGGAGATCAGTACAAGGTGCGCAACCAGGAAAGTGTTTTAGAGGTTTAGGGTTTTGAGGGTTAAGAGATAATATTCTTTAACGCCCTTGCGAAAAGAATCTAGATTGTTTTCGAGGAGCATCAACGCCCTTGGCAATAGAAGACAGGACTCTGGCTGAACACCTTGCTTGCTCTCTGTTTCTCCAGCGAATGTTAAACCTTTTTGAATCTGGTTTGGCTTCTATCTGGTTTGGAGAAGGCGAGTTCTTTCAAGGGTTTTATGTCGTAGTGAAAGAGAAAGTTTAAATTTCAAATATTGGGAGGGTATAAATTTCAGGTACATGTGGTTGATTTATGGAAGGAGCACACTCCGTGGCCTTTCAATCAAGTTCCACGAACCTACAGCTTTATGGTGAAGCACGAGACGCTGTGGAGGTTTGCGTTTTACAGTACAGCGCCTAGATTTATCCATCAGTTGCAAATGGCTGCAACAGCTCCCTTTGTCTCCAGGTAAGTTTTCTTTCCAGTTAGAATTAGCGGTCATTGCTTGAGAGTAGTGGGTCTTTTTCAGTGACCAGTTTTCCTCTAGCTTAGCACTGGGATTGTGCGTCTTTGGCTTAGAAGCACGAGCAGAAAATACTTTGACTTAAATTTAAGAAAGTATTTTCTGTTCCTTAAATTTCAAGGAATAACACTTGTGTGACTGAACGTAGCAGTTGTAAGATCTCACTATAAACAACAACCAAAACCCCCTCAAGAATCTGACATTCACCGAGTGTTCGTTCTATGAGTGGCCCGCGCCCTCTTCTTGTCGCTACTCACTTGAGATGAACTTAAGATTGCGCACCAAAGAATCCAGATTCCGTTTGTTTGCAAGGGTGTTGATGGAGATCCTCAAGGATGTTTTGAGTGTTTGTGATTATGCTTCTAAAACTGTGCTATGTTGTGGTTATCAGAGAGGTGGCGAAGGGGTTGGCCAAGTACCAGCCTGACGTCATTGTAAGCGTGCACCCACTGATGCAGCACATACCATTGAGGGTTCTACGAGCACGGGGTTTACTCGACAAAGTGCCTTTCACGACTGTCATTACAGACCTGAGCACTTGCCACCCTACATGGTAACACATGCTCAGCTGAGTGAATGTCAGACTTTTAAGATTTGTTTTTGGATGCCATCTTCAATTTTGGAGGAGGGTGAATTCTCACAAATGCTGAAGAATGTTATGTTTGTCAATCTCCTTTGTGCTTGGTTTCTTTTTCTGCAATTGATTGATTGTGTGTGTCAGGTTTCACAAGCTAGTGACGGCGTGCTTTTGTCCAACAAAGGAAGTAGCGCAGAGAGCTTTGAAGGCTGGCCTCCGTGAATCTCAGCTTCGAGTGCACGGACTTCCTATTCGGCCCTCCTTCTCCACCTTCACGCGTCCCAAGGTTTGGACGCTACGACCAAGCTTGCAGTTTAGCTCTAATATGGGTTGCAATGTATGTCGCAATTGAATTTGCACAACTTCAAACAACAGACGTGCGAGTTTGTTGCGCTAGGATGAGTTGCGTAAGGAGCTGGACATGGACCAAAATCTGCCGGCTGTGCTGTTGGTAGGGGGAGGGGAGGGCATGGGTCCTGTGGAAGCTACCGCTCGTGCACTTGGGCAGTCCCTGTACGATGCCAATACTGGGAAGGCTATTGGTCAAATGGTGGTGGTCTGTGGCCGCAACAAACGCCTTATTAAGAAGCTAGAGCAGGTGCAATGGAACATTCCCGTAAAGGTAAATCACGAATGCTTAAAACTTCTCTTGAACTTCACCTGGTTTCTTCCGAGGTCTTCCTGCTGGCTCAAGAACTTTGTGCACTGGGACCGTTTATTTAGAATTTGGGAATTGTTTTACTCAGCTTACGCTTTGGGTGTTCTGTGC
The DNA here is from genome assembly GCA_950106755.1 of Climacium dendroides. Lineage (NCBI taxonomy): Eukaryota > Viridiplantae > Streptophyta > Bryopsida > Hypnales > Climaciaceae > Climacium > Climacium dendroides. The sequence goes on along the minus strand of OX467083.1, from coordinate 33,536,376 downwards.
AGATCAATGGCTTTGTAACGAATATGTCTGAATGGATGGCAGCTAGCGACTGCATTATTACCAAGGTAATCTCTACGGTATCTCGTGGTTGAATATGATATCATCTTTGACTTGAGCTCTGGTTTAGGTTTCCTAGCATTTGACTTCTGCATATTTTTAGAGGTCTAGCCTCATTTTTGATAGTTTTTTGTAAGCTGGACTTCATTTGCTGATTTGTATCTCTCTTTTTGAGCATAATTTATTACGGGTTTTGAACCAACTGAAAGTTCACGACCAACTTATAGCTTATATTTGCTATCTAACATGAAGCGTTAGTCATGACGTGCAGGCAGGGCCTGGTACCATAGCGGAGGCGATGATAAGGGAGCTGCCGATGCTTCTGTTCGACTTCATAGCTGGACAAGTAAATGCTCTTTCTTCTGCGCTTTGGTTTTCTTTTCTTTTGTATCGTTCCTTGGTGGTTTTCTGAAGCCTTTGTGACGTAAAAGTCAAGATTTTTACATGTCGAATTCTTGGTTTCAACTGTGCTGTTTACCGAAGGGCTTCCAGCTACACAGTGGGTTCAAAGTTCTCGTCCGTTTCCTGCAGGAAGTGGGAAACGTATCATTTGTTGTGGACAATGGCGCCGGTGCGTTCTGTGAGGAACCGAAAGCCATTTCGAGGACTATTGCAGACTGGTTTGGTGTCAAAGCTGGGGAGCTTCGGCAGATGGCCGAGAATTGTAAGAAGTTGGCCCAGCCCGATGCTGTTTTCAAAATAGTGCATGATCTGGATGACATGGTGCGGAATAAGCATAAGTATTTGGAGCATTTGAGTTTGAAGTACTGTGGCTTGATTTAAGGGAGTTTGCCTTTTTGATTCATCCGATTTGCCAATATTGAATGGAAGAATTTGGATTGTAAACGGTAGGTGGACCTGTTATTTCTGCCACCTGTTATTCTAGCGGGGAAGAGTTAGGAGATTAAGCCTATCCCTGTGAAATGTCTGCTTCTGTATGTTGAGTTGAAAGGAATCATTTGTGCATCTTCAAGGAAGACAACAAAATATACCTTCAGAAAGAAGAAACCATGCTCTACGATTTTAACCCCGGAGTGCATAAACGGTTTAAAATGGTTGTATAGCTTTTGGAATTGAATTGAATCACTTGGGAAACCTCAAGGAAGATACCAAACTTTGTGGCTAAAAAAAGAAACCTTCTCTTGCATTTCTAAACTCCAAATAAAATGTCTTTCAAGTTACTACATTTGGATATGAGAAGCTATTTGGGCAAAATAGTGCCTACAAATACACTATCTTGAATGATTTCAGAGCACTTCAGGTGTTAATCCCTCAACTTTGAATTTTCTAATGATTATTGCATATTTCTTAAGTGTTATCAATCTAATATTGTATATTTTACCATATTTTAATACATAGTACATATTCTAGGAGTCAAATCCAAAAAAATACATACAATTTCCCAATACCTTTGAACATCAATCTACTTGCACCAAACATTATGGCATTGTTGTGTTTTGAGTTCTACATTAAGATTCTTGAAAGTTTGATAATATGAACAGCCTACAAAAATTCTTAAGTTATACCACCACTCTGTAATAAGCAAATGTTAATTCTGTAGTTCCTAATTAATAAATTGAATCACAATGAATTTTGCATGAATGGATTGTAGAAGAGTAGAATCTATTTCAAAGACAAAGTTTGTAACATAAGATTATCCAACAACGAACCTTCCACATTAGCAAAGAGTTTGGCCAAGCTTGGGTGGAGTTGAGAGGTTCAAAAGGCTGACTCTAGTAATAGAGGTAGTTTGTCATTCCAAAATGCCCAACAAATTAAAATAATATAAAAAATCAACATATAAAATAAAAAATTAATTCACGGAACTTAAATATACATTTTCACATCTACGACTCCACTTCGCACTTCAACTTCAAATTGGTCCGCCATCACGAATTTATGATACATCTGGAGAATTAGCTTGTACCCTGAGAAGAAATCCAATCCCATCGTTCCAACAATGCCTTTTGATTTCACCGAAAAAAATAAACCTATCCTAAAGAGAATGAAAATGCCATTGCATTCCAATATGTATGGCATACTCACGCAGCCTCATCATCACCGGTGCCGTGCAACGGAGGAGCAGGATGCATGAGTGTCGAGAGTCCGAAAGATCTCCATAGCCGGGACTGGAAGGAAATCTCCTCCTCCGAAGCAGCTTCCTTTGCCAGCAGTTCCACTGGAACAGCAGCTGCTAAATCCATTCTCATTAATCTAACCGTGCCCAGAATCTGCTCCGGCAGTTCACTCTCCGTTTGTGACTCGAGAAGGAAGGCCAGGTCGACGGTGAGCGTTGTTAAGTAACCAATTGCGAGGTGCACAATGGCATTTGCAATAATCGAGGACCCAATGTCCACGTCAACCTCTATGAAATTCACTCCTTGCACGTACCTGCAATATCCAATAATAAAGATACCAAGGGTTCCTTGCCTTAGAACGATCCGAAGCAGTAAAAAAAAAGGAAACTATATTTGAAAGTGTAAGAGAGTGCAGAGGCAAACTTGTGGAGACGATGTATCAATGACATACTTGAAGATTGGACTCCTATTAAGAGAAGCAAGTCAAAAGTACTTGAGGATGCCATGAGTCGGTTGAGTAACTACCCTCTAGCAAGGAAGCTCTAATCGGGAACAAATCAAACAGAAGAAAACACATGATTAACGCCACGTGAGATCAACAGGACGTAAAAACCATAACAACGAAAACTTCCAGTTCACAAGTCTGAGGGATATGAGGGTGACCTGCAAGTGAGAGATCTGCCAAGAATGCAAATGGCCTGCTCTCCAACAGCTTTCTTGACAATCCACGGTCCCTCTGATATGTTTGCAATAAGCTTCAAGCGAGTATTCTTCAATGCATCGTCTCCTTTCAAAAATAGGTCCTCCACAGATCCCTCCTCAAATCTTTTATAGGATACAAAATAACAAATTACACTGTAGTGCTCCTTGCTTGGGACCTGTCATAACAAGCTATCGGTTTGAAAACGGCAATCTAAAAGATTCTATGTAACCACAACCTCAAAATTTCAACCATAAGCCCAAAGAGTGGATTGTGAAAGTGCAGCTTCACGGTATTTCTATTTGATTCTGAATTGAGACCCAAGACTTGACAGAAAAACCACATCCAAATATTTTGAATCTCAACGTATTCAGTTCTCGTAAGGGTTCTCGTTTCCGAAGCCTCTCAAAAGGACTACGGGAGAATCTCACTTGAGCAAGTTGCTGCCTCGGGTCCTCACGATAAGAAAAACAAAATCAAATGACCAGTGGATTAAAATGATTTCCAAACTCTCAAACAATAGAAGCCTTCAGAATCCGAATGTTTCTAAGTGCCAACCAAAGACGAAGGGGAAAATACTGACCTGCAAATTAAAGGCCCAAACAAAAGGGTCCTCTGCGCCGGCCTTCTTTGCCTGATCTAAAGCTGACATGACTCTGTTGTTGGGGAGCTTTAGAACATTATCGATTCTGGCATTGCTCTTCAACCAATCTAATGCGAGAGGCTGAAGTAGAGACTCTCCACCAGGAATTTTTACTCGGTCAATCAAATATTGAGGGCCTCTTACATTGAAGAAGTCCCCTGGAATCGAAGTCCATCCAGTACTAGTATCACTAATATCAATGTAAGACAACGATCCCCCATTCTTGAGTTCCTCCGTCCAATCTGGTTCAGTTGCAATTCCGTCAACTTGAGCTTTGCATTCGTTCTGCTCCATATTTCGGCTCCTCCTATAGATCGGGAATTGGTGACAAATGTTTCTTGCAGACTTGAAGGTCTTAAAAAAGTGAACCACGCCAATTTTTTGAGTCGACTTTCTTGAGTCCACTGTGTCGCAAACTATGTCCCGACAGAGGCAAGACACGATGCTTTACGCAAAGGGAAGCTGCTTTGACAAGAACGCTAGAAAGCAGACAACCAAATTCACCTGCAGATTTGGAATATCCACAAAAGCCCTAACTTAAGGAATGTGCGCTCTGAGCATGGTTTCTATTATAAGGCTGAATCTATTACTTTCGTTGGATCTTGTTAGCAAGTTCAAGACTATTTCCTGGCATTTAGCATGTATTTTATGAATACCGCATGAATAAACTATGGATTTCCTTCGAGTTGATTTTGAGTTAATTACAGGTGTACCCAAAATCGGCACTAGATTCTCATCGTGTACAATTTAAACAAGAATCTAGAAGGGTCACTTTTGGGTAAAGGTCGCAATTAGGTGTAGTTCCCTTACCGGATCTTTCACGGTCGCCCCTAAAGTCTCGTACAATAAGCATCACAGTCCAAGCATGAAATGGAAATGTACCTGAAGGTCTTCTCCCTCAATTTAAATCCCTATCCGCAAAAGTTGTCCCCATTCGCAAAACTATCCAATCTTCAATCCCTGCCAAGAGAAAAGGATCAAGGGAGCAAACCTCAGAAAAAATATTAGCAGAACTTTCACGATGGATAAAAACCTTAACATCAATTTGCTGAAATCCTAAAAGTTTCTCAATGCGACAGTCCCTCAGAACAGTAAATCATGAATTGGACATCTAATTTGGAGAAAGAAATCCATCGGAGGCACAACAAACTAGAATGTCACCCTAATTAAATTACACAAACCCTATACAACGCTTCAAATATTTTCAGCAGACCGTTGTTCCTTGCTCGCCCCGAGCCTTCCTCCGAAATTCTCCACTCATTGACAGAGCGCAATTCTCATTCTTTGCGGCACACTTTTTCACTCACCCTCCTACTAGGGTTTCCTTACAGACCCAAATTGGCGAGCATAGCTCTCCACACCTTTTCTGTCAAATCTCACCCCATAAGTTCTCGGCCTCACTTGCTCTAGTGATTTTTTAAGTGTCAGATCAAGTGTAGAATCACCGTAGCCACATCAGAATGACGATCGTGCACACGAGCGAAAATTCTTACGACATTCCACGATTAGGTGCCAGAGCATCCAACCTCGTACCATCAAAAAGAGTTCAATTTAAAAATTCTACGGATCCAAGGTGCTTACAACTTTGATGTCGTTGGAAGAAGAGACTCTGAAGAAGAAAAAAATCGCGGTTACCGTGAAAATGGACTGCAGAAGATCGCCCACCCCTCCATCGCCATCTCCGAGGTCCAGTTGCCAAAACCCTAGATGTATATCGTGTGGAAATTGCTTCAAAACTCGGCTGCAGCTTCCCGTTTTTCATCCATTCATATTCATTTCATCCATCTCCTCCACGAACCTGCGCAAAGGTCAGATTCGGCAGAAATAAAGTAATTTTTTAAAGAAAAAAATGCTACACGTGTCATCTGGTGAATGGTCTAAGGTGACATGGATCCTTGTGAATCTGATGTGGAAATTCAATTTCCGCACTTAGTGCCAAATCAGACCTTTACTTATGGTATTACATTCCATAGATATCTAAAAATCAAGCAATGGTACTAATTTTGTACCTTCACTAATAGAATAAATCATTATAGTTTTCAAAGTAACTTTTAATATTAAGTCATTTGTTGTTTAGGCCCTATTTTTTTACCAATTGCTTATTGGTAGTGAACCAAAGGAGAAGAGGAGGAGACTTTGAATTGCAAGAAGCTATCCTAACCAATTTGAGCAGCTATCTTATTCAAAAAAAAAACTAGTGCTCATTGGAAGGTGTTGGGATGCAATTGCAAGTGCACAATGCAAAAGGTACCCCCTATTTGGGAGTTGTATACGGTAGACCAGAGATATTCCATAGCCAATTATCTAGGTGTACCACTATAGTATGTACCTACGGAAGATTGTCTATGAATTTTAATATTGGGGGATAAATTAATACAATATATGATGTTTCATCCTACAATAATTTAAAATTGCATGAATTTAGTAAACTAGTTTACATGCACTAATAGGATAAATCAATATAGAGCAATTGATCTAATTATTTAAAAATTATTTATATCATTGATACTTTAATAAAATATAACCAAAATAAATAATAAAATATTTTTTTATTTCAAATTTAACAATATTACATACACACAAGTTTTTCTCAACAACTAAGAACACATAAATTTCTATTGGAATTGCCAAATTATAGCTTACAATTGCTTTCAATGATTTTTCAACCATTGTTTTGATCATCAAGGATATTTGTAAGTTTTTTCCACTCTTGAAAAGGACTTCAAATTATCATAATAGTGAATCTACTTGTCGTGGTTTGTTTACTTCATTTATACTTTGGACTACCATAGAGTATCAAATAGAAAGGATGGAAGGAAAAAAGGTGTTACATCAAAGTTTAGGATGATGGAAAAGCAAATGAGAAAATAGGACTACCTCGGATGGAAACAACATTGGAAGGAATTAGAGCATCAAAGTGCTCCTTAGTAGGAATGAGTAGTCAATCGAATGGACCCCTTTTATTTGTTGTCTATACCATCCAACTATAGGCTATCTAAAACCAAAATTTTCTTAAAGTAGTATCATCTACAATTCATTTTAGTAGAAAATTTTAAATTTCACTAGAAAGCAAAATACTACATAATAGTGTTATCAAAAGCCTAGCAAATGTGCAATTTTCTTGTACCAAAGAGAATCGTTTGGTGAATGCTAGCATTTACTATGCACTTTTTAACCAACAAACATTATTGACTTTTCATTTTTTATATGACTGAAGATACTTTTAAGGATTAATGATAATTTTTTAGATAAATATTGTCCTTGGAGATAACGTTTGTTCAAATAGCTTTTCATTCATCCAAAATTAGTATTTAATCTTCTAATTGTAAACTTTATGTATATCCAATTTTATGGAATTGTAGATAATGACCTTACAAAGGAAAAATTTCAAAAATAGATTTAGGCATTAATTCTAAAATGAATCAAACAAAAAAATTGAATGAAAAAAATAATTTTTTTATCTTTAAGACCTTCCTCAAATCATCTAAAGAACACAAAACATCCTCTTAGCTATTTTAGAGTTAAGAACTTAGAATACCTTATTATGGTAGAAGTATTTTATTCCATTCATCCCCCATATCTATCAAATAGGTGTCACCAATATGACCTTAAAACATTCACTTTGATTACAAATGGTGCTCTATAGTTGTAAAGTGACAAGATTTTTAATGAATGGTTTTGGGGGTTTCTCAAGGTGCTTCAAACATGCACTTCTTGAATACTTTGAAAATTCATAGAAAATACAAAAAATTCTTCAACTTTATTTTAATTTTAATACTAAATTATTTTCATTCATCTATAGGGCCAAAATAGCAACTAATTGTGATTTTGACTCTATCTATATACATTAGCTTAACCCTTAACCCATTAAGGATTGGTTGACTACTTTTTTGGTCGACTTTGATACTTTTTCAGTGGTAGCTAGAGTTTTAAAATGAATTTGGATACAAACAAAAAAAGATGGATATAGAGAACTAGGAACCAAATGTATTGGAACAGAAACCAAGACAATTTTTGCTAGCCTATGTTTTTTGGGTTGAAAAAACAAATAAAATACTAGCTAAAAATATGCAAATCAATACAAAAATGCATCATGCATTTACTAAGGAGCCTCAAACATTCAAGCCAACTCCATCAATGGAGTCAGATTTTTGGAATGCATCACAGTTTGATTATTTTTTCATGTTTCAACCTAAGACCAGAAAATGTCATGCCCACCCACAAAATTGACCATGGTCCTTAATGGATTAACCCTTGCAAGGCACTACTTATGGTTGGAGTGAACCTCACTTGTCCACTTGAAGTCATTGCAAGGGTGCATGTAAAAAAAGATCCCCTAGTTTATGCTTGATTGATTTATCTAATTCAACTTTCCTAGCTAATTTGAGGCCTCTGATTACAAATATGAATTCAAAATTCGCATTTTATCATGTATAGTAAATAAATTTTTTAAATATTTTCCCTCAAGGACAAGCAAGGAGGTTGGTTCCACTTGGACCCTATAAATAGCTATGGAATTGGAGGAAAGTATTACATTAGACAAGTTATTGTTTTAACCCCTAAAAGATCATTTGTCCCCTTAGGGGATTAATTTGGATCCACGTAGGTTCCTATTGTCTCAATTTGTAGTGAATGTTTTTGAGATTTTTTGAGGTTGTGGAGTTCGCCGAGAGCTTTGTGAATATATAATTTTTGTTTCATTTGGTGCTTGGGAGAAAAAGTTATGGCACAATAAGCCAAAAACAAAAGTCAATGGGTAGCACAAAAAAATAAAAAAAATTCAAAAAAAAGAATTAAATTTTTTTTCTAAAATCTTATATTTTTTCTACATTTGAAGCTTTGATTCATTCCATTTGGACTAGTTATGAGAAAATTATGGACAATCTTAGTTTTTCAGGCAATCTAAGCATCTTCAAAAAAAACCCTTATAGGATTCATTTGTGAATGTATTTCTTACAATTCTTGAAAAAGAAAATTTAGACAAGGTTAGGTTTACTTTCTAGAACAATCTCACCATTGGGATTATTGTATGTCAATTCCTTCTTAAAGCTATTAATGATTTAGTTTTTCCTTTAATCTTTGACCTACTTCTACTTAACAATTTTTAATGAGTGAAAATTAAGTTTTTTTTTTTTTTTAATTCCTTAGATTTTCAACTCAACTATTCAACATAAAAACTTAAAAAATCAAAATTAATAGTGCAAAAAATTTTAGTTAAAAGGATTCAAAGCCAAATTTGATGAAATTTTTACCACATGTTCTCAAACAAGTTAAATACAAGATCCTATAGTTGGATTTTGAAAAAACTTATTTATTTTGGTTTTCTTAGGTGAACGCAGCAACAGAAGTGGCAGTTCTAAGTGGTTTTTGATAGAAAACACCCTCAGGGCTTAGGGATTAAATATGGGCTACAACATTGATGACTCTTGAAGATCTTTTTTGATGGGTTGCAATTTTGTGAAGCTCCTAGATTGAAAGTCATGTTCACCAAAGCAACATCTAGATTCCAAATTCAATGAAAGTTTCCCTTTTTTTTTACTTCTTTTGTACATCTTTGATGTGTTCTGGCCAAGACCAAAGGAATAATATCACTTTAAAGAGGTTATTGACTTCCTTCATTTCACTTTATATAAGTTCTATTATATCCTTTGCTTTGTATGCTCTATTTTGCTATTAAGTATGACTGTAAATTATTTTATGTTGTTTTGTTTTTCAAAGACAAAATCACATGTTTTCTATTGGTTATAAAAATATTCAAATTTGTTTGTGAAAATTTAAAATTCATGTGATTTTATATATAAGAGTGAAGAAAATTCCTATCGGAAAATACAATATATGCTTGAAAATTATGAAAAGTTCATTATAGGTGTATATTATAGTGTAGAACATCATAATGTAATCCAAATTTTTATATCATTCTAAATTTAGAAAGTTAGTACACTATACCATAATTATAGAACCAAAGTTTAAATAGTTGTAAATGGTTTGATTTTATAAAAATTTCAAAAATTTTGAGTTGAAGTAGTAAGTAGTTGTAGTTAACTTCATTTCATTAGATAAGCTCAAATTCAAAAAAAGATCATGATTTTGACAGATTGTCAAAATACAATGAAAAAACTTCTTTTGTGAATCAGTTTTTAGTATTTTTTTTGTAATTCACTTTTTAGCATCTTTTTTTTGTAGAGAAGTCAATAATATCTTAGTGAAGGAAATTTGACCAACATTTTGTGCAACCACATCCAATAAATTGTGAAAAAAATTGGATGAAAAAATGCAATTCTTCATCCTTGTTCATTTAAAATCATCTAAACGACATTGTATGGTTGTGTAGCCTTTCATCTATTAAAGAACATGAGCAATTTTGGGGGTAGGCACAACATTTTCTGGTCTTAAATTCAACATGGAAAAAAATACCAAATTGTAATGCATTCCGAAGATCTGACCCCATCAATGGAGTTGGCTTGAATGTTTGGGGCTCTTTAGTAAATGCACGATGAGTTTTGTATTGATTTGCATATTTTTAGCTAGTATTTAGTTTGTTTTATCAACCCCCCAAATGCAAACTAGCACAAATTGTCTTGATTCTTGTCTCAATGCATTTGGTTCTCAATTCTAAACTCCTAAAAAACCAAGTGTTCATTCAATATACACAAGAAATCTCACGTAGCTTCCTACAAAGTCATTTTTTATTGGATGTTCATAAAATTAGGACACAATGTGTGAACTTGTACCTCCTTGGTGTGAAGCTAATTTTTTTTCTAATCAAGTGCCCGGATCAAAAGTTATATTGCCTTGAACTTTTTAGGTAACTCATGCAATTTGAGATCCTTTGGAGAATCTTTTACAAAAATCTCACCAACTTTTGAAATTTGGCATGGATGTAACTAATAAAATATGGCATACAATTGTCCAAAAAGCAACAAATTTTAGTCTTCAAATCTCATTCTAAGAGGAGTCAAACTTTGTTAGCTATATTGGGGTGAATCTAAGAAAAAATATTTTCTTCTAACTTCAAGTCCTATTATCTAGCAATTTGTGAAGTTAAAATTCTTGAAATTTTTTCTACATATTCCAAATGTTTGTCTCTAACTTTTCACTATTTAGATTTCAAATAAAAATTTCCTCATTTCACAAGAATTCATTAAAAAATGACTCATGTATTGCCAATTCACTTAACATCTTTGCATTGCAAAGTGATTTAGTATAAACTAAACAACTCAGTTGCTTCTAAAAATTTTCATGAGTGAACCTAACATCATATAATTATGAATGTTTAAAATCCTCATTTTTGTGTAGAGTAAAAATTGTACCCCAAGAGGCCCGAAGTCTATTGACCCTATTTCTCATAAAATGAAAATAATTTTTTTTTCTTACTTCAAGCATTACAATCTTTCAATCCGCACAATCAAATGGTCTGAAATTTTTCCACATTTAGGTCAATCACTTTACTTTAGTTTTGTACAATTGAAGTTTAAAAAAAATTCAATTTTTGATTTTGAATAACATACAAAAAAATCCACAATTTTTAACAACGTCTCTCTAATAAACCCCCTTGGTCCTTTACAGGTTAATGGAGTAACTCATAAATGACTTTCGCGACATTTTTTGACCAATGAATGACAAAGAATCTCTTCATGTAGGACAAAAGTGCAACTATTCATCTTCCAAATTTTGTGTGAAAAGAAAAGGTCTTCTACAATCGTTTGTCTTCCAATGAGTACTTTTTCATTTTTTTAACCCCTGTGCTTCACAACCCAAACATCATAAGTGACAAGCTTGTTGGGCATGTCTGAGAAAAAATGCAATAACTTTAAAACTACTTGATTCTGGAAAATTTCACCATTGCATCTTCATACCAACTCCATGATCGGCAATTTTCACGAGAGTCTCCCGAGTGGATTCAAAGATTATAACATTTGATGAACAAAGTTTTCCACAGATTTTGATTTCCAATGTCCGAAAAATGTCCGCTTTGACACACACGGATTAAGCCAACAATTCACATAGTACCCAAATAGATGATTTCCATGTTGATTGGCTCATTGTTTAAGGGTTAAAGTAGGAGCACCCAATGGCATGAGTGCACCCAATGGCGTGACTTTTTACACATGACACTCATTTCAGAACTTAAATGCAGATAAACTATAGATAGCTTATTTTTATTGATTGAAATAATAAGTTATCTATAATCTACCTACATTTTACATTCTAAAATCATTACCTCACCTAGAAAGTCACGCCATTGGGTGCTCCTACCTTAAGTTATCTACCTTGGGTTGGTAGGGAGCAGTCCATGGAGGCTGCGCAGCTTTGGTGGCCTCCCCCTGCACACCGAAGCGTGTGCAGTGACGAGAGAGGCGTGAAGCAATTGGGAAGAAACAGGATTCTCTCAGCATATCCTCCTGAGCTTCTACAGTACTTCAGCGTACGCCAGCATCCCATTTGCTCACACTCTTCGTGCACCAACTCCCAGTGTTGGGGGGATTTCACATAAACACTGTTTACCAATGGGGTTGGGGTCTTTTGGCATCCTTCAGTTGAAAAGGGGTCCATTGCATCTTTGAAAGGAAACCCTGCATTGAATAAAACATTGTCTTCACGTACATGGTTGGGCAGGTCCACTAACCTCAATCTTTGAATTAATTGAAAAGTCCCTCCGAGGTATCTAGCAAAGCATAATACCTACCTTCCCAGCATGGGGAGGACCATTACTTGGTGAAGGTAGTATGCTCTAAAAGCGACCATTTAAGGGTTGGTTTACCTTTTTCATAGGTTTCTGTGGACACAAATATATTTATATCATTTTTCAGAGAAAGAAAAATAGACGTGGAACCTAAGACAAGTGGTTTTGTATTTTTTTCAAACATTTTATGAATTATTTATAAATTTTTCAAGGATTTGGGACATAGGCACCTATTTGTGACCGTAGGTCTCCTAAAACCCATCCACTTGCAACTTGTAAAGTGATGTGCGGAAATCAAAGACTATGATTGGCTCTTGCAATAGAAAAATCATTTTTCCTCGATGCATTCAATTGCTAAAGAGGTCCATTCAAGGGTCACCTCATCTCCATTCTCCCTTTAAAAATAGGATTGATTTGAAGGAGAAGGTTGGTTTTAAAGTACGCTATCTTATACCATATTATGTAGTGATGGTCTTGAAAGAAAAAGTGAAGCATTTGTATAAATAAAATACAATTCAAATGTCAACCTTTTAAAGACGAAGGAGATTGCTTTTTGGCCTCATATTTTTTTTTAGCAATTTGGAAGTGTTAATATGGGAATTTCTATCTTTTTAAATAAAAATAAAATTGAGTCAACACATGCTATTTTCTTCACTCAATCGATTGAAGTAAAGATTTTTTTATATATAATTTATACTTTAATGATATTACTAATCAAAATAAGTAATTGAAATCATGAATATATTGTCTTAGAAGGACTAATGGCAATTATAGTAGTACTCTTTGAATCTAATAAGTAAAATATAGATCTGACATCTAAATCACATTCCTAAAAATACTCTTTACCTCATCTATTGCTATTTCTATATCACACATTCTTATTTCTCCTCACCTTTCATCTACACTACACAATTAAAACACTTCTACTCCTTCCACTTACAAGGTAAAATATTTGGTCTCATACAAATGGATAGACAATGGCTATATACTCCCATCACCAATTCATAATCCTAATCAACTCATCCATTGGGCAAGACTAGTGGCACAACCAAACAACCCTTACAATCTTCATCCTTCTAGACTCCAAATGGTACAACCATAAATTGTCATATCCTTCTAAATTCCTAGACATCCACATACTAGCTTGCTTTAACAAGACTCCATCATATACTTAGAACCTATAAACTTACTATACTGAATACAAAACCATTAAAAGAAAAACATGTCTTATATATACTATACATCCATCACTTCCCACTTCTTCTTCATACCTAAAATACCTTAGTTCATCACCAACCTCCATAGAAGTATAATAGAATTACACAAATTTCCATGCCCTCACCTACAAATCAAAACCTTTCCTCTCCCAATACTCTAAGTGGAATAAAACACCAATTTACCCTATTTCCCTAAATACATCCCCCAACACTATCATTCCACCTCTACTAACATTTAACACAAGTCTGACCTTCAAATTTATTCTGCCTTATTCTCACTACATACACGGTTCATTCATTCCCCAAGCATAAGCACTTTTGGTTCTAACAATTGGCTTCTTGAAATTACGGGCTATGGAATATGCAATCAAACAAGTTTAATCAAATTCCTTGATCTATATGCTAAAATCACGGAAATACACATATGGGTTATTGCAGAGAACACTTAGACTTCTTGTTTCAAAAATTCTATTTTTGGCTATAAAACTACCATTGCTACAATTACTACAAATATTATATAGGAGCAATGTAGTTAAAAATATGAGAAATAAATTTAAAAAACCAATGGATCTATTCTATTATACTTTACATTATTATTGATTACAACAAACTACTATAGAATTATAAAGACAAAAATTAGCATAAAATCGGTACATGAACATTTTGATTTGAAATAATTTTAAAAAATTATAAATACAAATTAAAAAATGGTCATTTTTCTTCACCTTGAATCTATGACACACTTGAATTGTGACAAATACTTCTAAAAAGAATTTGTTTTTCTCTGAGCAAAGGGCGCACACTTTGAGCCTATGTGCATGCCACACATACTAGAATTTACATAAAAACAAAGTGTCACTATGTGCAATTATAGTACAATATCCATTTTTCCAATTTTTGGTTCCTAAATTGCATTTTCAAGTCAAAAATTGGATTAAAATGAGGAATTTTTTTAACAAATTTTTGCTAAAAAACAATGCAAATTTTTTATAGGGAATATTTGGCAAGATTTATTTTTAGTGGATGAAATTTGCAAAATGCTACCGCATTCGAATGGTACTACTATATTTTGGATGCCATTCATGTACATTTTTTTTAGATGGATACATAAATTTTAATCTATAATGTAGATTTCATCCATTTTTGTAGATGCAAATAGATTCAACACTCCAATCAAGATTGCTTTTTGTACCATCTAAAAGAATTGGAAAAAAAACTAATTAAACTACTCCGAATGATAAAAGTAGACATCAATTGGGGGCTCATTGAAAATAGTAAATTAAAAAAAATTAAATGTAAAAAAATTATTCAATGTCTACAAGTACTTGAGTGCCAAAATTGGATTTTTAAGTCAGATTCTTAGGGGTCCACATTACCTTAGACCATTCACAAGATGATACGTATTACATTTTTTCAAAAATGGCTTAATTTCTACCCAATCTGACCTTTGCATAGAGTATTACATGTACTTTTATTTTTGAATTTCAAGTCCATTGGAATTATACTTCAAAAGTTATAGCCAATAAACCACCCATTGAAAACCAAGGGGACAAAAAATAGAACAAGTATTTCTTGCAACCACCTATACTACTCAAATTTTTAAAAATACAACATCCAATACTACATGTTTACATCTACATAGACAATTAATCTAAAATCCATCTACATGATCCTTACTAACATTGTCAATTCCAAATTCCAAAATAATCACCCAAACTTCAATAATTGATTGAAGTGTACTTCAATCAGTTATTCACTTGTTCCTTACATGCACCACTTTTCTCAATCCTCCCCCTCTATAATCTACAAAAACTAGATACTTGGATCTATGCCCTATTATGGTATGTACACCTACAAATAAAAGTGCTCCGCATTCAAAGACACAACAAAGCAATCCAAGAAATAAAAAACTCCTCTTATTACAAACAACCACAAGATAATATCTCCTTAAAAAAATAGGCAATTTTGAAGACAAATCTACTTGATTGTATCTTTACACATACTCTACCTTCAATAAATGCACATGTGAAGCTAAACTCTATTAAGACATTTTATGCACTCTCACAAACTTGTATAACCAAACAATTCCTACACTTTCAAATACAATTCATCAAACTCACTTAGTGCAATGACAAATTCTCTCTTGATTTAGTCAACTTACAATTAAACAAATAACAAAACCTCATCTACAAAACTAAACCCCACAGATGGAATATAGAACCCCATATTGTGAGCCATATTGTCCTAATCGTTAGGCCATGAGAAACAACACACATGTTGTCTTTCAATACACTTCATCAACAACTTAAATTTCCCCCAAAAGCCACCACCATCACTCATGAACATTACCAACAATGCAATTAGAAATGTTACCTATATTTTATTGTTCAAACAAAAATTGCAAAACAATCAAACATTACCATCTCTTATAGAGCTCCAAGAATAATATCCCTTCAAACTCACCCTATACCTCCACTCCCCTATATACAGTCTATTATGTCCTCCACCTCCTCAAACAAACCACTTTTCTAGTTTTCATTAACTTCTTCAAAGTCCCCTAGGTTAAGTAGAGTCTCTCTACTACTAAAGGTATGTAATTTAAGTGTAACTTGTATTGTCTCTTTTGAGTCACTTGTAGGAATTTAAATGAACAAATTTTTAATGTACGCCAATCATAATATATAGTTGGAGTTAATTTCTTTCTTAAAGATGGAGCCTAGCAAAATAAATAAATTATTACTAAATTGGAATTGTCCCTTGCTATAGTCTTAGTGTGAACGAGTGTTATTGAGGTATGGGATATTTTTATATGAAATTTGTAAATTGTTGTTCATTTCACATATTGGATTGATATTTTCTACTTCTCATTCTATTCTTGATTTGCCATGTTGATGCATCCTCAACATACCTTGTCAATATATATTTGTATCAATCCTATATTGAGGTATGTGCATCCATTATCATCATTGACAAAAATGTAACACCTACATTTGAACCCAAAAACAACACTAAAACTTGGATATTGATAACACAAGATCTATACAATTAAAATAGGAGAGCCTAGGAGAGCCTAGGAGAGCCTATTGTTATTTTTTGATACACCTATTCACAATACTTTCAATTTTCATAACTCATACATATGGTGTCTAAGTAATCCATGCTAAAGTGAATTGGAACCTTCTTTCACTTGTCAATAAAGTTGAATAAACATAATTTACGTTCTATTGTAAAAAGTGCGCCTAGTTGCAACTATCATATGAGAAGGTTAGATTTGGCAACAATTTATGAATACTTTACTTCAGTGTTGAATGGTTTCAATAAGTTGAAAATCACATTCAACACTTTCATCTACCGCAAGTCTTTGGGGGGAGGATGGAGCAACTTTTTTTTAATGATTTTTTTTATTACTATTGTCTTTCTTGGTTGTTATATCTTTTCAAATTAATAAAAATCATTGAATAAATGGTTTAGGATTTTACACTTGGAAATGTTACTCTTTGAAGTTTTTTATAAAATTTTAAAATATTCCATAAATTAGGCTAAGATGGAAGAATATATGTTTGAATCTCACCCTTACGTAGGGTAGTAGTGATAATAATGGTTGTACACAAGGTAGATCACCCTATGACCACCTAGATTTGCTATCTAGATACTTTAGAGAAGCTATTTGTCAACTTGCATATTTTTCAAAGATTAGAATGTTTGAAAGAAGTCATTTGCAAGTAGAATAAAGACATTTTGACAAGAAGCGAATTTTTTGTGATTTTTCAAAGTTTGTTGGGACTAAAGTAGTAAAGTATGGATAGACTTGTGCTAAACCACATGCTAACATGTCCCCTCCCAAAGTGCATTGTCATGATGCTAAAAAGTTGCTAAGATTTTGATTACTTAATGGGTGGATAATTGATGCAACTAGAAGGGTTTGATAGATGTCACAATTGGGTGACTAAAGTGAATGGGAGGATAGAGTGGATGTCACAATTGGGTGACTGACAACATTGGGTTGTTCTACCTTAACTCCTAAATGTCCAGAGTCTTCTCTAGAATTGACAATTTGGAAAAAATCATTACAAGGTATTATTTTGAAGAATATTTTAGAATTGATTTATGAATAAAAATTGTAGATTTTGAAATTTAGATTCCATTTGTATGATTAGATTCACTAATTCTATGATCAATATTTTTTTTATAAATTTAAAATTTAAGAAATCCTCCTAAATTCAATTACAAATAAATTATCATTATTTTCTAAGTAAAACTTGTTGTAATGAATTTGAAATAAGGTTTTCTTAATATGGCAAGTTTTAAATTTTTTTGTGTCCTTTAAATCTATGACCTCATTTTTGCAAATCCAATTTTGAACTAGAGTCAATGCAATTTTGGCTTGGTCAACCACTTGACATACTTCCACATTTGTAATTTTAGAAAAATAATGTATTCTACTAACACCAAATCAAAACATTAGATAAGACAAAAACTTGATAAACTATCTCCACAAATTAGGATGATTTTCATCCAAGTAGTAATGAGAAAAAAACTAGAATGTAAATTTATTCATCATTCTAGAATTTGATGTCGGAGTGCTTAATTCTTATAGGATGGATTGGTGATTGTGGAATTGTGTGAATCAAATTTGGTTTAAAAAATCCAAAAGAACTTCTAGGAAGTCATACTACTATAGAAGGCCTTCCCTTTGTTAAGATAAGTATTATCTTCAGAGTTACGCCCTCTATATTATACTTGATCAAGTATAATATAATCCCAAATTTTCAATGCTTTGTAGATGTAGCCAAATATAAAAGTGATCCAACGGCAACGAGGTATGGATATTGTTTACCCAACATTCTTCCTCTTCCTTGCAAGGGCAATAAGGATGATTTTCTTTGTTGTTACAACCAACCATATATGTAGATAGTGGATAGGCATTTATCATATTGAATCTTTGTAAGATTCGGTTGGTATAAGACATTTGTGGAAAAAAAATGCTATTGGTTTTTAGGTGAAGAACTTGTAAGTCAATACAAAAGGTAGTTTTTCCAAGAAATTTCATCTCAACTCACAAATAAGTAGTTGTATAGTTGCCATACTTTTTTTTTCATTTGTGATAAATACTAGTTTATATCCAAGAGGTTGAGAAGAGAGATTATTGATAATAAGTTCAAAGATTTATCTTTTACATAAAGAAGTATACTCCTCGTCAATAGCAATTTTTCACTTTAACCAATTAAAACAATGCATTGCATAGAGAAACTTCTATAATGATGGTTTGACAATTAATTTGCCTCACACGCATATTTAGCATAATGTAATTGAATTTACATAACGAGTGGTCTTATTGGAATTCAATACAAACCACTTGCCGCGACAAAAATTATTTCTACAGCTTTATTATTTTTAACAAAAATCAAAGTTTCTTGCCTATCTAGAATTTTGGTCGAGAGATAGAAACCATTGGTGCAAACATCTCGATAGCTAATCAAGCTTTGAGGTGCAGAGGAAGAAAACATAGCACGTATGCATGTAACAGTGATACCTTCAGGCAATATCACCTTTATTGGTCCCTATTAGAAACGAAACACATTTGATCTAGCCATAGTCATTAGATTTTTGGTTTGCTAATTTGATAGATTATTTGCATCAAAAAATTGTTTATCATGTAGGATTGTATGTATAGTTACAGAGTCAAGGAGCGCATTAGAAGACTCACCAATAGAGGTATCAACAACAATATAGGCCTCTCGGTCATCAACTCCCAAGTTAGATCCAAATGGATCCATGGACGCATCCCTGTGCAAGTATAGCAAACACCGGTGGAAACATTGAGAGAGTTTTCTGAATCATTTCCTCCTCAATAATGATTTGACTACACAACCTCAATTGTAATATAATACAATATAACTCATTATTAAAAGAAACAAGTGTTGGAAAATCCAACACTTGTAAATGAGTCCAATCATTAAGGGCTCTTGGAAGGAAAATGGTTTTCTGATGATCAAAATGAGCTTTGAACTTGTGCCAAAGCTCATTAGGATTTTTGAGTTCCAAATATTGCAAATACAAAAAAAGGAACAAAATGATGATGAAGCAAAAGCAATGCTTTGTAAGTAGTGGGAGAAACTAAAGTACTTACAATTGGAAGTTGATCAAAAGTGATAGACTGCAATAACTACTCTGTAAATATATATATGCTTTCTCAATTTTTGTCCACAATAAATAGTTATTTCCATCCGTTGCTAGCTATGCAAACAAAAGAGGTTGTAGCCTGGGTGGCTCAATGTTAGTAGTAGCGACAAGAATTGCTACAGATGGAGCAAGAGAAGAGTTTGAAGTACTCATGATGAAGAAATAAAAGATGACTTATAGAGAGGAGAAATTGAAAATTGAAATTGCAACTTCCAAAGTGAGGAGGTGGTGAGATATAAATTGAAATTTCTAAACTTAAGAGACTCTAGACAAAAAATAAACAATAAATGAAGGATAGGGATACTAGTTTTAAGCTCCAACCTTACGATTGAACCTCTAGATGTAAAAAATCAATTGATTGTGAAAGATGTTAATAAAAGCTGCTAGGGGAGGAAGAACACGAGAATAGGTATAAAAATTATTAACTACTAGAGGATTTACAGAAAGAGAGAAATCAGAAGGTGAATCAATTCTGCCTTGCAAAAAAAACAGTTTGAAAAGATGACGCAGAAAATATAGACAGAATGGAAAAGTTGGAAAACATCCTCCCTCAAGACAAAAAACTAAATTAAAAAATGATCAAAAGAGCGTGATGATAATGTGTTGAGAATAGTAAGGTGAATTTAAAAAAAAATTGTGTCCTTTAAATCTATATCCTCATTTTTGCAAATCCAATTTTGAACTAGAGTCAATGCAATGTTGTCTTGGTCAATGACTTGACGTACTTCCACATTTGTACTTTTAGAAAAATAATGTACTCTACTAACACCAAATCCAACCATTAGATAGGACAAAAACTTGATAAACTATCTCCACAGATTAGGATGACTTTCATCCAAGCAGTAATGAGAAAAAAACTAGAATGTGAATTTATTCATCATTCCGAAATTCGATGTCGGTGCTTAACCCTTACATGATGGATTGGTGATTGTGAAAATCATCCATTTGGGTATTGTGTGAATCAAATTTGGTTTAAAAAAATCCAAAAGAACAAATAGGAAGTCATACTACAATAGAAGGCCTCCCCTTTTCACACAAAATTTGGAGGATGAAAAAATCAAATTTTTTCATTCATCTGCCGAAAACCGGCCTCAGAGTCGTTTATGGGTAAAGGGTTAACTCCCCTTTTAGAAGAAACGATCCGGAACTGGCTTCGGAGGAGGTGGGGCTGCCGGATAGAAGGAATGTACCGGGCATATGATAATGCGGTGCCAAGCGCATCCCATGACGTATGATATCCTCTCTGAATTGCTTTGCTTGACTGGAGCCTCCCATTCCGTTGCAGCAGCAGCAGCTGCATCACTCCGTCTGCCTTCTCTCTCTCCTTCTCCATTATCGTCGTCGTTGTTTTCAGCTGAAGAGACAACGATTGCACGACGTTCTTCTCTACAACGTGTAGTAAGTTTAGAGCCTCCTTCACGGGCAATTGAATTGTGGAGGCAAGCGGCAATCTCCTCGCAAGTCGAGAATTTTGCTGTCGTCCACTCTCCGTCGCTTTTTAGCCGCCTCGTTTCTAATCAATCGTAATAGTCCTTTCTTGCTGTCGACAAGCTTTCTCTTGCATTTAATTTTTTTCCATAGTTATAGTCACGTTTCTTCTTTTCGGTTCTTTCTGTTCCGCTATTTTGCTTTTGCACGGTTTTCGGGGACCTTTGCTTTATGGGGCTGGCGTGTGTAGAGGCGGTGGATGTGGGAGTGTGAATAATGCTGTGGAGGTTGTTGCGAGGAGATGGATGCAGTGAGCGTAAGGTGAGACTTGGAGATTTGGAGCCATGGCTGGAATGACGAATGTGGCGATGTCGACGAGCATTCCGAGTTCGTTTTCGAGCTTGCAGAAGATGGACTCCTTGTCCGGAAGTTTGCAGCCGGGTGGAGTGGTGGAATTGAAAGGGGCGGTGAAGGCTCAGGGGAGGCGGAGACAGAGGGTGCGGGTGGCTGGCGTGCGCAATATGGCGCCTGAATTGGTGGAGATGGAGCCCGCGTCTGAAGGCAGCCAGCTTTTAGGTGATAATTTGTGTCTTTTTATTGTATGTTTATTGTGCATTCCGCACGTTGTTCTGCGAAGTATATTAGAAATTCATGACTGCGTCTTTCAATGTTGCTGGTAGTATTCTCGCTGAATTAGTCCTATCTTTTTTTTTCCTGCACTCTTTTTCGACTTCGCCCGATCCTGGCAAATGTGCTCTGGCTTTTCGTGGTTGAATTGGAAGAAAATTCTCGCCAATTTTTTGTCTCTGGAATGCAACTGTACTGAATCTCGATGAGGGAGCTTACGAATCTGCATTAGATGAGAACCGTGATTGCGCAATCCGCATCCGAATGCTGCTCATGGAATGATGAGGCTAGTTATGTTGAAAATGTCCTTAGGGTATACGCTTTTACTTGATTAGGACAGGAAAGCAGTTTGGCTACATATGGAGAGTGAAGGCATGTTCTGAATTCCTGGAAGATCATTGAGAACCTCGGTAATTTTCATGATACTATTCTGGGCCCAGGGGTACTAAGGCGAGGAGATGTAGGAACCCTGTCATGCAAGGCTGACTTTTTAGTCTCTCTATTGCATTTTCTTGAACCGCTTTTGATGACATTGTCGCGTGAAAGCAGTGCCTCGGCAGAGGTATTGCGAAACAATTCACAAGCCTGTGAGGAGGAAGACGAGGACCGTGAACATTGGTGGGGTAACCGTGGGCAGTGAACACCCCATCCGAGTGCAAACCATGACCACCACAGACACAAAGGACGTCAAGGGCACTGTTGAGCAGGTGTGTCCGTCTGAAGTCTGAACGTTATTCAGTAAATTTCAACTAGAAACATGCAGAATGTCAAGCAGTCCTAGGTTCGCCACGTACCCTAACACGACAACCTGTTTGGTCTTGAGCCTCCCAGGTAATGAGGATTGCGGACAAAGGATGTGATATTGTACGGATTACGGTTCAAGGGAGGAAAGAGGCGAATGCTTGTTATGATATCAAGAATACTCTTGTGCAGAAAGGGTACTGCCTAGCTATCTTTTCCTCTGTCATCGAAGTGGCTGATAAATTCTTCCTCTATGTCTTCAAATCATTATATCTGCTGATGATCCTGTACCGAGGCATTTTCTTGTAATGCATTTATTAGTTAGACATTGAGAAGATCAAGCGACTTTATTAGTCCACCTACAAATTGGTTTGTGACGTGGCATTGACCTTGTTGAGAGTTACAGGTACGATATACCTCTCGTTGCCGATATTCATTTTGCGCCCCCAATTGCAATGACTGTTGCCGAGTGCTTTGACAAGATTCGTATCAACCCTGGCAACTTTGGTGAGCACATATGCCGGTCTATTGTTTGCACACCAAGCACGTTCTTTCTGCTCGATGCTGCCTATCATTTCTTAGTAATCAGTATGATAAAGGTCAGGTTGGGACGGCTTGGTAGTCAAAGATCTTCCCGAGGGCTACACAAGAAATGCTAAGCTCCTATTACTGAAACCTAAAGTTGATAAGGTCTTTTGGTATGTCGTTTGTTTAGCTTAGCTTAGCTAACTCATGATTGCTCTCAATTACTTAGTCCTACCAACACACATTGTTACTGAGGCAAACTTTCTGTATCGCAGCTGATCGGCGTGCGCAGTTTGAGAAATTGGTGTACACAGAAGCCGACTATGAGGAGGAACTACGGCATATCGAAGAGGTATGTAAGGATCGATAGTGCCGGTGATGAGTAAGTCTTCTGTCTCGTATGTGAGGAGGTATGAATGCTATATTGCTGAGGTGGTGGCTAATCACCTTGATTGGGGTTTCTCTGCATCAGGTGTTTACTCCTCTAGTAGAAAAATGTAAGAAGTATGGAAGAGCTATGCGCATAGGGACCAACCATGGAAGTCTGTCTGATCGTATTATGAGCTACTACGGAGACTCTCCAAGAGGCATGGTCAGTTTCGCAGAACTGTTTTTATTGGATCCTGTTTTTGATACGATCCACATTGAGTATAGTAGTTTTTATTGGTCTAGTAACCCAGTGATTTTCATTTATGAATAAGGTATCTAGGTATTTCTCCATTTCAGTCAGTTTTTGTTGGAAGTTGAACTACATCATCCTAAATAACGTGTCAAATATGGTTTCCGCAGGTCGAGTCTGCCTTTGAGTTTGCGCGAATTTGCCGCAAACATGATTATCATAACTTCGTGTTTTCCATGAAAGCAAGCAACCCGGTCATAATGGTTTCAGCATATCGTCTTCTCGTGTCAGAGATGTATTTGAACAACTGGGACTACCCATTACACCTAGGTGTCACTGAGGCTGGTGAGGGAGAAGATGGTCGTATGAAGTCAGCGATCGGCATTGGTGCCTTACTTCAGGTTCGACTTTCTTTTTATGATTATACTTTTGGTCGTCTGTGCTGAACTAATGTAGAATCAATCCTATTCAGATTCAAACTGTGCTGAACTCCCGAGTTTGTGTCAGCTCTTCTGCAGCATGTGTTGGAAGTGCTTCTCTACTGTAGTTGCTGACATATGTATGTCCTGCAGGATGGTCTTGGTGACACTATTCGTGTTTCCTTGACGGAAGCTCCTGAACAGGAAATCGATCCTTGCACAAAGCTTGCAAACCTTGGCATGAAGATATCTGCAGAGCAGAAAGGAGTGGTGAGTCTGCACCACATTTATTGGAGTCACGTGTCTGAGAAGTTGGATGTAATGAAGTTCTCTGGGACTTTCCAATCCCTTCTCTTTAAGTCCGCATTGCCTAGCTTAAATTTTTTCAACTATTCAAAGTCGGTCGTCAATTTTTTGTATTTTAACCTGCATGCAAAGTTTCCCTTCTGACGCTGAGGGTCGCATCCTGAAAGTTGAACTGTCAATGTATTTTCGCATTCATATGAACCTAGAATACTCTAGTTAAATGGCAATGTGTATTATTTTCAGGCTGAATTTCAAGAGAAGTACCGGCGATACTTCGACTTTCAACGGAGGACTGGTCAACTTCCACTGCAAAAGGAGGTTAGTCAAAACCTTTTGCGCGGATGTGTCAATTCACCTGTGGATGTTCTTGTCAGCGCCGCCCTAGCATGTCGATGGGATTTTGCTTAACTATGGTCTCAAAAAGTTTTCGTCTCATATTTTGCGATATTTGTTTTGTTTTATTTTATCTTTGCAGAGGGTAAATTTGCCACTCAAGAGTGGCAAATCGTGAGTTTTAATGTCTTCCCATCGAGAATGCGGATTTTATTTGGACTTGTACTTCTCTTTTTAAGCAATCTGATGGTTTGACTCTGTACAGGGGGATTTAGTAGACTACAGGAACGTGCTGCACCGTGATGGCTCTGTTCTGATGTCAGTTGCATTGGATCAGTTGAAGGTATGCTATCTCGGCTTGCCATCGTCCCGTGTCGGGAGCGTCTACATGCTGCGATGTAGATCATTAATGATTTTCTGTTCAACATGAAGTCTGGCAGTGATATGGAGGAAGAAACATGGAGATTTTTTAGTAAATTTAGGTCTTCTGGATTTGATTGTGTTCATGCACGTCTTATCTGTTGTCAATGACTTATTCGAAACGTGAATCTTTTTGTTCCTCATTTTAGTGGTTGTTCTCCTGTGCAGAGTCCAGAAACCCTATACAGAAACTTGGCTACGAAGTTGATCATCGGCATGCCTTACAAGGTGTGCCGCTGTTCACATTGTCAGTCTTCGCAGATGCTTATTGTGGTGGTCCCAGGTCTAACGTGGAATGTTACAGCTTGTTTCAATTCCGCAAAGTTTTCATAAATTATTGCCTTGTTGTCTTGTACAATCTGTATAT
This sequence comes from Climacium dendroides, assembly GCA_950106755.1. Lineage (NCBI taxonomy): Eukaryota > Viridiplantae > Streptophyta > Bryopsida > Hypnales > Climaciaceae > Climacium > Climacium dendroides. Next base: position 33,511,030 of record OX467083.1, on the reverse strand, counting down.
GAAAGCTTAGCGCTTCACTCACACGTAAGTGCTCCTTTTGTCAGTGTTCGATGATTATCAGGGAGAATGTTTACAATTTACAGTCCAGTTGTGGATACATAGATGTGTTCGACCTGTTTGGTTTTATGGGATCTTACACTCTGCCGACCTCTTGGATGAAGTTGCACTGCAATTCTGAACATCCCCTTTGATATCACCATACGAAGCTATATTCTAGCAGTTTATGACACCTGTTCATTAGTTTGATGCGGAGAGTTTATGAGTTGTTGGATTTCTCGACCACCACCGGTATGAGTTAGGATATTTGGTCTTGAAACATTTTTGTCTTTGGGTGCAGGATTTGGCTACCGTGGACACGATACTTTTGAATAAACTGCCAGCTGCTGATGACAAAGCATCGGTAAGTGAAGTAACTCTTCATTATGATCTTCAGACTAGTGTGCTATCATAGGGTTGTTAATGATATGTTGACAATGGTACCATGCATTGGGATCCTCTCTCACGCTCTCAATGGTCTGCTCGTGATGCAGAGACTTGCAGTAAAGAGATTGACAGACGTTGGTATAGGAGTTCTGACTCCTTTAACTGAGCAGCTTGCTAATCCTCTTGAACATGCTATGGCTCTTGCTACTCTTGATGAAATTTCTTCTGGAGCCCACAAGGAACTGCCCACAGGTACCCCAATAGGCTTTATTTAGTCACTTTTTATATCAAATTAGCGGCATGAGATGTACCTGGTGATCACAATTGTGATGTGTTTTCACTATGCCGCATCCTCTTGCAAGTAATTTTTTACCACGTCAATCTGTGTCACGTGATCAATATCAATACCAAGCCAGGGGTTTTTGACGTCCAAATACTAGAGTTCAGTCTTTGCAATTGGCACGTTTCGTTGCTCAAGTGTATTTTATGTTTTCAGGCACTCGTCTTGCAGTGACTCTTCGTGGAGATGAACCTGAAGAGAAACTTGAGTTGCTGAAAAATTTGGATCTTATCATGTTGTTACAATATCTTCCTGAAGATGATGAGAAGTCCAGCCGTGTACACGCTTCACGGAGGTTGATCTTATTTCCATATTTATCTCTGAAACATACTTCAGTGTCCTTGTACTTACTAATCAACTTTTTTTAGTGATTTTCAGTGTTATGAATCGGATTGTAACTGGAGATGCTGGCAGTGGTTTGGTAGAGAACATATCAGTTTGTGGAGGAAACTTGACTGACGCATTTACCATAAAAAATTTCTGGAACTTTTGCAGGCTGTTTGAATATTTGCAGACCAATGAGCTGAACTTCCCCGTGATTCATCATCTTAAATTTCCTGCAGCCAGCGACAGGTATTCCAGATAATTTATTCGTGAGAATTTTAACTACACCAAGAATTGTAATTACCTTGGGTACTACCAATTACGAAAAAGTTGCTTTACACTACAACATAATATCTTCGAATGTGGAGGAAATCTTCGCATTTTGAAGATTTTGTAAACCATTTGTGACCTAGTAATCTCGAACCCACGGTTATTGCAATCATGTTGGACTTGAGTGCTACTTTTGCGTCAATGGATCTTCTATCAATTTTGAGATAAATCTTACGGAAAAGTACAACAGTTTTCCAAATAAATCCTACATTCTGCAGAGACGCATTGGTCATCAAGGCCGGCAGTGAAGCTGGTGCTATGCTCGTGGATGGCCTAGGAGATGGCGTTTTATTGGAGGCTGCTGATCAGGACTTCGATTTCCTTAGAAACACATCATTTGGCATGCTTCAGGGATGCCGAATGCGGAATACAAAGACAGTAAGTTCCTTAAACCTTATCTTTTCATCTAAACCTGATGACTGCGTTCTATTGCAATTTACTAAACCTGATTAACTTATATAGTATTCACATTATCTGGTAATTCTGGGTGCTCAATTGTTCAGTCTTACTGTCAACCTAGGATAAACACGAGTCTTTCTTGATACTAGACTTGCGGATTATAAAAACTAATTTCACTCGTAGATTAATGGTGCTGTGTTCTCAGCAATCTGTAACTTATGCGATCTTCCGTTGGAATCAGGAATACGTCTCGTGCCCATCTTGCGGAAGGACACTTTTCGATCTTCAGGAGATTAGCGCAGAAATTAGGGAGAAGACTGACCATTTGCCTGGTGTCTCGGTACGTGGATTCCGACAGCACTCAATATTTTTATTTTGGCGAATTTTCATACCTGCTTATTATAATCTGGGGATTCATCCTTGCCAGTCTTTTTCTCGCAAGTATTGAGTTTCTTGCAATCCCAACAACATGGCAAATTCGTTATATTCTTTACAGTTGTGACGTTTCCCTTTCGCAGATTGCTATCATGGGCTGCATTGTGAACGGTCCAGGAGAAATGGCTGATGCTGACTTCGGATACGTGGGGGGTGCCCCGGGCAAAATTGACCTCTATGTTGGCAAAGTATGATCCTTCAACCTCTCCAATTGCAATCTCGTTGGGACAAATGGTCTTGTACATGCGCATGTGGACCTTGTCCAATCAGATTTACACTGCGTGAGAGGTTCTTGGGATGTGCAATTACAGAGAGTGCGATCAGAGGGTGGAGTGTATCTCCATTTTGATTGCGCACTTTCTTACGTTCATCACTTGACTTGGGTCGAGCTCTCAACTGGTGAATGTTCTAATTTGCAGGAAGTGGTTAGGAGGGGAATCGCCATGGAGAAAGCAACCAACGAGCTGATTTCCCTCATCAAGGAGCACGGTCGCTGGGTGGATCCAGAGCCAGCACAGAACTAACTGAAACGATCGACTGTAATGGAAAAGTGAAGAGCTATCAATCTCCACACAATGCGTTCAGAAGCAATCACGAAGCACATATTTTTGCTACGATTGCGTTTCAAGGACACCTTGGACGAAGAACTTACGAATTCCTTTACATTCAATATTTTTTGCATGTAGTCAAATTCTGAAATATACGGATAGAAAGTGCTTCTTCTCTGCAGGGACTGAAAGTCAAACTCAGTGAGGCGGGAGCTGAACTCGTGCTTGTACAATACCCGCGCTGTTTTTCCATGTTTGGACTATTTTCAGAAAAAACATGATTATAGAATCAGCTTAGGTGATGGTCATTTTTTGTGATGATTGGGTCCATTATGGTCATCACTGAAATGTGAAATGTGCAGAAGGAATGCAGAGGTTTAGGATATTATGATTGGATCATTATGATGTTGTCTTACAATTGCTCTTGTCGATTGTGTCGCCAAAAGAAAATCCTAGTGGTGGCTCTGAAAGGTAATGGTTTGTGGTATATTTTCTTTTCATTTAAAAAAAATAGAGAGTAGGTTTTGTGAAGCCATAAATTGATTGGGGTTATGCATGTTAGGCCCTTTATCCTTATATTTTTTTGGTGACCGACGTTTTAGATTTGACATGTGAAAAGGTTTTAGATTTTAAAGAGATTAAAAGACTTCAAATCACTTTTGTAGTTTTGACACCCTCATGATCAAACATTATAATCTTTGGCTTTATAAGTGGTATTGTTGAATTTTCTTTTCCTATATGATCTCTAACATGTCTAGTTTGAATTTGTATGGTTACTATTTTAAAAATTGATATAACTTATCAAAATGTTGGGTTTTTTTATTCAATTTAGAGCAAATTCCTAGAAGCTTAAAAGAGACCTTGGGTATTTAGGGGTTAACTTCCTATTTAGGGTTTAAAGTTTATAGATTAGGTGATAATAAAGTAAATCAAAGGTTATGAAAAAAAATTGCTTTACTTGATTGTTTAATTGAGTGAGACACTTATTGACCAACAAAATTTGCTTTGCCATCATCAAACATAATTTTTGATGTAAATAAATTATGCAAAATAAAACTTCGCTTATACAAAATATTTTGTTTGTAGTTTGCTAACTCTGTCCTTTGGACAAAGAATATGGCATCGACTTTGGTTTCTAAATCCTATCTACAATTGCATTCACATTGGACAACATGGTTAGTGCTTGGTTGGAATGGAGATGTGAAGTCCAATTGATCAACTTTGGTTTCCATCCATAGATTCTAAATAAAATCTCTTTTTATTTGTAGAAGGTCAATTTTTCCTTAAAGCATCCCAAAGTTGAAACCTAACTTTTGGGATGGATTGGGGAAAGTTCTTTGTATAACTTTGAATATTATGATCCTGAAGATACTTTAAAAAATAGACTCTAAAAATTGGTGTAAAAGTAAACACACATTTACATGATGCTAATGGATAGAGTTGCAAAAGAGATTAAAAAAATGGCCATCCCATTTTATTTTCAACATATGTTGTTTTGTATTGCTCGTTGGTCAAAAACAACAAAAATGAAGGAAGGATTAATATTGCCAACCCTCAAAATTGAGCAAAATCTTATTCATTTAGTCTTACATTTTGCTTTTCAATCCATAAAATGCTAAGAATGGATCTTATTTATATTGAAATGGATAGAAACATAGATTTTAAGAATAAGATTGAAATAAGTATAAATGGAGGGGTGATTACCATATATCTATAAAGAAATTTACTTTCAATGTGAATCATTTTAGAGTAAAAAAGATGGACAACAAAGATGCTTGTAGCAAGTGCTAATTTTATAATTAATAGGAAATTAATAATGTCAATAGGAGGATTCTAATGTATATGTTTTTGAAGTTAAAGAGAGAGAGAAATATTTTATAATTTTTAGAAATGATTAAATCACATATTTTGAATTCAATATTGATTTCTTTGATTTGCCAAAATTGAACTTTCAACTTAAGAAGGCTTCCAAATTTTGCAAGAAAGTATATAAAGATGAAAATGTGAAAATCCAATTGGATGAAATTGTGACATGGCTCGTGCCACCAAGCACATAATATTACAAATAGCAATACAATTATTAGTCACTACATAAAACATGCAAAGAAATATTAATTTTTAGCTATTTCTTGCCAAGTTCCAAAAACATTTTCTTCTAAGTCCAATACAATAGTATGATTTTCCTTTAAATTTACAAGAAAATACCTTATGCAAAATTTTCATGCATTCATACTTATATACTTGATATTGGTGAAGTTGCTTTCAATAGGCTACCTTCTCTATATAACTTAGTTGAAATTACAGCTACTTAATTGATTAAAAAAATTTAATAATATTTTCAAGTTTCAAGTTTTGTATCATAGAAAAAATAATTCAAAATTTTAAGTGTATGGAATTTCATATGAATCATTAATCCCTAAAGTCTTGAGGCATATTTTAGGCAAAAATTGTGAAAATTGGCACTTTTTAGGGTAGTGAGAAAAAAATAAAAAATAAAAGTTTTTTTCAAAATTCAACTGTACAAATTTGTACTAGACTACTATGGGAATGTATGGAAAAAAATTCAGAAACTTTGACCGCATGGATTGAAGGATTATAACATTTGAAGTTAGCACAAAAAAAATTCTTTGACCCTACCCGATAGGACCAACAACCTTTAATTCCTCCTAGAGTGAGATTTTTACACTACACATGGTTAGTTTTTTTGGCATTTGCTTCTTATATCATGTAAGTTACATACCTTCCAAATTTCAAAAGTAAAGGAGGAGTTTTGCAAAAGTTTTTAAAAGTTGCCCAAGCTGCCAGAAAGGTTTAGGGCAGCATAACTTTTTATTTGGGCACTTGATTGGAAAAAAAAATCAAATTTCCATAAAGGGGGTACATGTTCACACCTTGTGTCAAAATTTTGTGAACATTCAACCTAAATTGACTTCATAGGAACCTACTCGGATTTTCAATTGTCCATTCGACGGACAATTGTCCTTTAGGGGTTAAGGTATAAAATCACAACATAACAAGAAACTACACAACAAAAAAATTTATGGCTAATAATTACCTTATAGTATTTTGTTTATTTGAAATTAAAATAGTTGACAAATCTTTAAAATGTTGTAAATCTTAAGTTATAAGGTGTTTTTATATTAGAATTCTTATTCCTAGAAGAAATCAATAAACAAATCAACTATATATTTAGCACTCCATGATATGAAATCATTACTTTTGGAGTAGAAGTGTCCTTGGGTTGCTAGCATGTGAGCCTAAAGCCTAGATTCCCAAGTTATAGGTACCTATGTTATAGGCACCTTTGATGATTATAGGATATTTATATTATAGGTGTCTACATTATAGGTATTTATGTTGTAAGTACCTATGTTATAAGCACTTTCTGTGGCTATAGATTATTTATATAATAGGTGTCTATGTTATAGGTGCGGGTGTTATAATCACTTTCCATGGTTATAGGGAACTTATGTTATAAGTATATTTATATATGTTACAGGCACCTTCAATTGGTTGTAAAGTACCTACTTACATCTAAACTCAAAGCTTGTAGGCTCACATGCTAGCGTCATTGTTTCTTATGCAACAAGAATTTTTTTTTAAAATTCAAATGGTAGGAACCTTGGAGATAAACATTTGAAATGTGTGTAAAAATTTCAAGAATTTTACAAGCACAAATTCCAAGATAATAGTGTTTATATATAAACAAAAATGTTTTGTTTCAAACTTGCTCAACATGGTTATTAGAGTTTTAACTCTTTTTAGGAAGTTAAGATGAGATTTTTGCTCTAAAGTAGTTTCAAAAAGATTCATATTAGAGAATTTGATATGAATTGTTTTACATTTTTTAAACATAAATACAACAAATCATATTTATACATAGTTGCATATTATGTTAGTAACATACATTCCAAACTTCAAAAATAAATGAGGAATTTCACAAAAGGTGATTGAGTTATCTAAATTCTTTAGATTCTTTAAGGTAGAATAATTGTTAACCTAGGCCTCCAACCTAGATTTTTTTTATATTAACATGAAGGAGGTGGATGTCTCCATCTTCGATCAAATTTTCATAAACATCTTGTTCATTTTTTACTTCACCACCACCTATTTAGATTCCAATTGTTCTTTGAATAAACATTCAATCCTTTAGGGCTTAATCCCTAAAGGACTAACATGTTTAGAAGTCCAAAACTACTTCAAAATACTCATCCCCAAAGCAAGGTCAAAGTCTTCACCAATATTTATATTTTAACAAACCAACCATACAATCCTTTGGTTAACCTCAAAAAATAAGCTTTTTTAGCCCTTCCAAAAGGTGAAATTTTGTCTTTCAAACTTTCTTAGAAAAAAACTCATATGTCCTATAATTTGTGCATTTTATTCAATATGTTGAAAAACGGGTTGAAAATATAGGTAAAAAATTTTAACCAAAAATACTTTCACATTCATTTTTTTAAAATTGTAAAGTAGAAGGTAGTATTAAATGAAAGAAAAATTTAATTTCCTAATTTTTTTTACAATAAATTGAAAATTCTTGATCCCAATAATGAGAAGGTACTAATAAACAAGAAGTATCAATTATTTTTATTTGAAGTTTTTTAAAATTGAAAGCAAAAGACAACTTTATATGTTTTTTTCCTACTTTCATTGGGTTACATTCTTGTTACCATCGGAAAGCCCTTGACAAGGAGGGGTGCACAGGCTTTGTTTTGCAACATTTGAATCCATTAAGTTAGGATGTTTGCTTGTTTGTTTGTATGTTTGTTTGTTATTGTGAGATCTCTTGCATTGTATGCCCCCCATTCACATTCTTGGTACTATTGGAAGGCCCTCGGCAAAGAGGTGGTGCACAAGCTTTTTTTCATGACATTTGGGAAAAAGATATTGAAATTTGAAGTTTTTATGATTAAAAAAATCTAAAAAATTAAGTTTACCATTTTTTTTGACACAAGCGTGTTGCTAAAAAATTAAGTTTACCATTTTTTTTGACACAAGCGTGTTGCTAAAAAATTAAGTTTACCATTTTTTTTGACACAAGCGTGTTGCTAAAAAATTAAGTTTACCATTTTTTTTGACACAAGCGTGTTGCTAAAAAATTAAGTTTACCATTTTTTTTGACACAAGCGTGTTGCTAAAAAATTAAGTTTACCATTTTTTTTGACACAAGCGTGTTGCTAAAAAATTAAGTTTACCATTTTTTTTGACACAAGCGTGTTGCTAAAAAATTAAGTTTACCATTGTTTTTGACACAAGCATGTTGCTAAAAAATTAAGTTTACCATTCTTTTGACTGTGGCAAGTGGCAACAACACAAGGCACACTGGTAAATTTGAAACCAGCCTGTTCTGTGATTGGAATAAACAATATTGAGAACCGTGATGATACCCGGATTACCGTGACACCGGGGGGAACCCGTAGATTTCTGGTATGACCACCTTGGGAACATCTCAGTTCCCGGTTGCCTGAAATCTTACCACACTGACGCTCTGTCACTCTGCTGACGAGTCCGTCAGTGGAAGCACGTCCCACAACTGACAAACCCATTCCAGGCAGGACGTTAAATCATACCAACTTAGGTGGGCCCAGCAAGGTAAACTTTGTGTTTTAGGAATAAAAGTAAAAAAAAAAAACCTATTTTGAGCCATGTCCAGGGTATATTGTAGTCCTCACCTAGCTAATTTGGGGTCTCTGATTGCAAATAAGAATTCAGAAGTTGCAAAAAAAATCATTTGTGGCAAATAAAAAATTCCTGCGTTTTCCCCAGGTTAAATCCACCTCATCAGGGCCCACCTAAGTTGGCACGATTTAACGTCCTGCCCATTCCAGCTTGGCGACAATTATGCCAAGCACTCCACCTCTCGCCAGCCAACACGCAACAGTCAGTCTCTTCTATTAAAAGAGGTTCCCGCCAAACCTCACCACGTGGCGTCATGCCAGTCCTCCACTTGGATCTTACCCCATGCCGCCTGCAGAGGGTCCCGTAGATTTCCCACTTGTTTCGATCAGTTTCCGCGAAATCGTATATTTCCTAAAACGTAGATCTTCACGAAAAACATAGATTTGCGGTCTACGGAAAGACGCCGAAGAAGCAATGGCCGCATTGGCGACAGATGCTGACACCGAAACATCAAAGAATGGGGAGGACGGTATCTAGGAAAGTCATGCAATATAATAGATTAAATCACGGACACTGACAGCAACCGACCACTGCGTACAAATGGCAGGGGGGCCTGCACTCCACTCCATACCGTAAACATCACACTCTCCTCGCTTGCTTGATCGAGCCAGACTTTGTGTGCTGCAGTTTGCATTGGTTGCGAATACTCGAAGCTTTGGAGCTGCTAGACTTGAGCTCTTCAGCGGCGTTTTTTTGGGGAGGAAACAGCTTTTTTAAACATGGCCGCCGCTACGTTTTGCGAGATCTTGATCGCTATCTTGTTACCTCCTCTGGGAGTGTTTCTGAGGTACTCTTGCGGGGTAAGTAAATCTTTTGGGAGATCGGGAGTGGAGCAGTTCCTTTAATTACCTGCATTGTGTTAGTAGTATTCAATCTGTGTGACAGCTCGATTCTGAGACATGAAAGTTTGGCTCAGGCCTATGGAAATTGGTGATGTTCGTGGTTTTCAATGGATTTCAAAGGGATATAAGCAACTCTGTTCTTGGATTTTTGTCAATATTTGTGGGTTGGGGGTTCTTGCTATTATTATTCATGCATCTGACGAATTGATCTGGCTTCGAACTTATCTGCTTGAACGTTTGGGGGATTTCTAGCGTATGAGCTTACCTAATCGCTTAGATTGCGACGAAATTGTATTTAGAAGCTCCTGTACTTGACCTACTCTTTTTTTATAATTCTTTTGAACTGCTCGTACTAATACTGTGGTTGTTTGGTTGTTAACAGCTTGAGTTCTGGATTTGCCTAATCCTCACGATCTTGGGATACATTCCCGGCATTTTATATGCTCTGTGGGTCCTCTTGGTTTAGGCCATGGAAGGGTGAACTGAGGAAGCTCTCCCAGAGCTCATAGCGCTCTGGGAGGTTGTATACTTCACATGAACAGAGATTTCTTATTTGTGAAGGGCTGGCCCTGGACCAGAACCTGCAATAGGATTTTCAGTAGATTTTTTATTCCTGCAGGACGAGAGGAAAGGAGGGGCTCGGTGTAACTTAACGAAGGAAGTGTGCAATTAGTGCCGAGGAAAAATTCTTAGCTAGGTCAACGTTGGAGGGTTGGCAGCCCTCTCACGATAGGTCATTGTGACGTGTTGGCTTGGGGTAAGAATTATGTGCAGAGGTTTGAACTACGCTGTAGTATTTATCTTCACTATGTACTTTCTATCTCAACCTATACTGTGAGATACCGATATATTTTCCTTTGGAAGGAAGTTCAGAGTTGATATCCAAGTGATTAATTTTCTACTCAAATTATCTGTCTGCTCTGTTATGGTATTCAGATTGTACATCTGAAGGGAACTTGAGACGGTGATGCAGCAGTGCTTGAATATCCCACGAAAGCAGTAGCACCTTTTGCACGTGAAACTGTTCATTCTCCTTCCTGTACATTTTGGAACATGTCTGATTAAACTGGAAGTTGCGACCTCAAATTCAAATTGGCTCCTTTCGAAACAGAATATGCTTGAAAGACATGAAGATACTGTGAGCATAACCACTTATTAAGTTACAGACAGTATGCTGAAGCTAAACCAGTGTAATTGATAAGTGAATTCAATCGGCCGATCGGAATAGGTTTCCTGCAAAATTTCAGAAAGATTCTTTCCCTTATCGCAACCCGTTGTACTGTACAGTGTCCTCCAAGAAATCTTGCAACCCCATGACTCGTTCTCAGCCAAGTAGTTTGATTACAGAACATAATCATAGTAGGGAAGTTTAGATATTTGATTGAGATTTCTTGCCTTGGACAAGGTGATTGATGTACCTTGTTGGGACTCATTCTACTTTTTAGAAATTATCTCTCTTTGTGGAAGGTGGTTAATTTGGGAAAGACTAAGTTCAGTTTAAAGGTAAAATGCTTCACTTTAAAATTTCATTGTAGAAAATCAGAGTTATTGGATTTTAACTAGATTTGAAGATGAGAAGATCAACATTACTACATGCATGCATTTAGTGATTGTTGCTTGTAGACATGTTTTTTTTAATTTTGTAGGAAAAGATTGATGTTTGTCTAAAATATTGTGCATGTGATGTTCCTAGGAGTTCTATAAGCAAACTTTGTGAAGTTCTAAGTAGTAGTGTTTAACTTTGCACTATGACAAAATGTAAAATTCATTGAATGGCCACTAAATTTTTTTGACTTCAATACTAAAAAGTTAACCCTTAAACAACAAGCTAATCATTGTGGAAATCATTTGTTTAGGTATTGGGTAAATTTTTGGCTTAAAAAAATGAAAAAAACACTAATTATAAGACTTACTATTATAGAAGAGCTTCCCTTTTCACACAAAATTTGGAAGATGAATAGTTGCACTTTTGTCCTACATGGAGAGATTTTTTGTCAATCATTAGTTAGACAACGTTTTCCCCGGCATTTATGGGTTAAAGGTCAAGTGCAAAAAAGATGTAGACCCCAAGACAAAGACCAAATGTAGACATTAGTGAATTTGACATGGGAGAATGTACCTAAAAAAAGTGCCCAAAAGTTAATTTTTATAATGCCAAATCAAATGAAATCTATGATAGTTTAAAATGGTAGTAGTTGATGGTGGAGGATGTACCATTTTGTTGCAAAGTGGTTGCTAGTGAGCAAGATATAATGTAAAATTCATATTACAATAGGTTTCTACAATATTATAGCTTTTTAATGATATCCAATTTGACAATGTTTATTCAATTTTTTTTAATACATGAGCTTGCTTTAATTTGCTTTGAATGTGTATGAAAGAAAATTGCAAAATACATTCAAGCTACATAGAGGAAAATTTTACCTACATAGTGTGAGCCTTTGTAACATGAATGATGTGATGTTTACTAAATACATGTGCAATCAAATTTTTATAAATCTTCACATATATTTTTCAATTAATTATTATGTAGAATCACAAAAAATAAATAAGATAATTCACCAAATGGAGTTCCTATTTTTAGACATTAAAATTTCATACGTTGATTAATACTTATACATTGAGGTAAGAATCTTTTAGTGTAGGACAAAAGTACAACTATTCATTCTTGAAATTCTGTGTGAAAAAGAAAGATCTTCTACAATACATTGACTTCCAATGAGTGCTTTTGGAATTTTTTAAACCAATGATTCCTACAATATCAAAATGAATGATTTCCATGGTCATTAGTCTATCGTTTAAGGGTTAAGGTTCTATAAAGCAATAAATATAATATGATAGTTTTGATAGGATATTCTTAAAATAGAGTTCAAAAGGAAAAATTGAAGGGCTTCATAGTAGGGGTGCAAGACTTCTTAAAGGATACTAGTATATTTGACAGTGTTGCCTAATGAAAGTTGAAAATCTCACATGATGAAAAACACTTCATAATAGGTAGAATCTTTCATGGCATTGGTTGAATTTTAAAAAATTCACTTGAAGACAAATGGGAGAAACATGAGAAAAATTAAAATTATTATTTCTATACAAAATATGAATTGTTATGAATTTTTGAAGTGTATTGCTTTATTTGCTCAATTTCTCTTGAAGAGTCTTGAAACTATCCCAAACCTAACAAAAAGTATATCCATAATGGGCACACAACAATCACAATATTTCTTTTAATGGTCATTGCATAAAGGACTAAAAAGTCACTTTTATGATGGATTTACATTCAAAGTGGAAGTTCCTACTGTAGTCACTAATTACTCTATTGTCATCAAAGTTACTAACTCAATCTAAGGTATCTACACCCAAAATAAATAATTTTTTTTTCAAATGAACAATTATAAACACAATTTACAAAAATATCATATCATGATGTTAGCAAATGAAACTAAAAGTATTGGTTGCTTCAACTTTCATTGGTTGCTTCAAATAACTCTTCAACTTTTTCTTTTTTTAAAAATTTAGTGCTAAGTTTTAATAAATGCTTTGTCATACTTGGGTTAATGAGAGGCTATGAAGAACTCTATTCTAGTTTACGGCAAATGGTTGGATGAGGATAGATGATAGGGAATCCTTCTAGTAGGACAGAAGTGCAACTACTCATCTTTAAAATTTTGTTGTGAAAAGGGAAGGTCTTCTACACTAACATGACTTTCAATGGGTGCTTGTGCTATTTCTTACATCAACGATTCACATGGTTATAAAAATGGATGATTTCCAAGGTCACGCATTCGAACTTTAAAGGTTAATGTAGTCCAAATCTCATTTATTGAATTTTTTATATGAGTTGATGAAAGACTTTGTATGGAATGGGGTGCTTTACCTTTAGAGACATGTCCAAATACTTATGTTGTTGTCAACCATTAAGTGTCCTCATTAGCAACTAAAAAATTGAGGGCATTGGAAGTACACTCATATAGATTTTTTAACCCCTAAAGGCCCATTGTCCCCTTAAGGAATAAAATGGATTTTGGGCAGGTTCTTGTGACCTCAATTTTTAGTAAATTCTTTTCTAAAAAATTTTTAAGATAGAAAAACTTATTAGCTTTGTGGAAATATAATTTTTATTTCAAGTAGTGCCTGATAGAAAAAGTTATACCATAAAAAGCCCAAATTTTTATTTGGCGGCAAAAAAATAAATCCACAAAAATTTGAAATTAAATTAAATTTTTTTATAGATCATATTTTTATCTATATATGTGTCACATATGATAGGAGAATGTGGAAGCTTCCAAATTTTGTAGAAACAATTTAGTATATGTAGAAGTTCAAACTAAAAGGTCACGTAAAAGGCTTCTCAATCTTGACAATTCACTCTAATGTCTAGATCATAGCTCTTAGCCTTAGCTTTGGATCCAAGGCCATGTTCTTTATGTTCTTGTTCTCTTGAATGCATCTCTTGAATTCTAGCTTCAATATTGTACTTCTTGAACTCTAATATCAAGTCATGTTATTCAAAACTCTTGCCTTGTCTTATATCTCTTGCATCCGTTACAATGTGAAATTTTGATTCATTCCATTTGAATTAGTGATGTGAAAGTTATAAATAATCTTGTTTTGGGGGCAATCTGAGCGTCTTCTTGAAAAAATAACTTATAGGATTCATTTCTAAATGCAATTTTCATAATTTTTCAAAAAAATTGTCTATTGAGGTTAAATTTTCTTTTTAGAACAATCTTACTATTAGAAATGTTGTATTTCAATTCCACCTTAGAGCTATTAATGATTTAGTCTTTTTTCCAAACTTGGACCTACTTCTATTTAATAATTATTTAAAAAATTAAAATAAAGTGTGTGTATGTGTGTGTGTGTGTGTGTGTATGTTTTAAAAAACTCCTAGACTTTCAATTGAATTCTTCAATACAATTTTTTTAAACTCAAAGTCTATAGTGCAAAAATATTTCACAAATGGTGGTCAAAGTATCTGAAATTGTAGGCTAGTGTTACAATACTAATATCTTTCAATCTGTACAATCAAACTTTGTGAAATTTTTACCACATGATCTCAAAAATGTAAAATACAAGATCCTATAGTTAGATTCAAATTTTTTTCCTTAAGCAAATGCAATAAAAATGGTAGTTTTGAGTGTTTTTTGACCCAAAAAATGGCCATGGACTTTTAGAGGTTAAGGTATTTGGTTATGTATTGGAATATTATGAACTTTTCAATCCTCCAATTGAAGTCTAGCCTAAACCTAGTTGAAATTCCAATAGAAGATCTTATTTATAGAAAAATTTGACAATTCATTCTAGGATATGCGCATTTGAAATTGACCCTAATTACAACTAAATATAGTTACTCATATTAAACATAAATAATTTGTATTAGGCCTTATTGGCAATTCAAAAAGGATTCCAAAATACTTCAACATGGACTATTTGGATGTTGTATGAATATTTAAGGTATTGTCTTTAGGTGTACTAAAACCCCAAACACTAAACTCTTATACACTTTCATTTTCAAAATATATACTTCTTATCTAATCAATATTCAAAAAAGTGTCTTTTATTGGTCTAAATGTAGGTGTTACATTGAAGATAGTGTTGATAGTTATGAGATGAAAGTTAATATGAGGAGTATTAGTTTGCAGGTAGTTATTGGATTTTTTACTTTGAAGTCTCTTATTTAACTCAGTTTTCAATATTTTTAAAATTAAAAAAAAATTTGGATGTTGATTGTTTTTTACAACATTACACACCATTGGAATTGGCATTTTCAATTCCATAACTAAATTCTCAACAATATTGTATTCTAAATCATTTTCTACTTCTTACTACTTACCATTTTTTTCCTATATGTTGTACAATTCCAAATGGGCTGAAAATTTGCAAGAATTTAACCAACTTGCCTTTAAGAATGAATCCAAAGAAGTTCCACCATTTTAGACATTTTTATATGTAAATGTGACCTTGTAAAGTGCAATTGCCCATTTTTTTGCAAGTCCAAGAAAAGGATTTTGTCACTTCAAATGCTAATATCACGCAATAAACTACAAAATCATCTCAAACCAACAAACTACAAGATCATTTTAAATCAACAAACTACAAGAACCTATAGTTATATGTGTCAAAATGTTTTATTTTTCTAAAATTTGGTACTTGGAGTAGAAATGACAATTTTGGAGTATTTTTGATGAAAACATAATCAAAAGCATTTACATGTTAACTTGACATTTCTTCATGGGGAATGAATACCAATGAAGATTATTGTGCACATATTTGAGTAATTATTTTATCTTTTGTACCTAAATACCTCTAGAAATGACCTTGGTCTCATCACCATTATAGAGCTCAATTTATCCCTAACACAATTAAATCTTAAAATTTTGATATTTTTCATGAGTGAAAAAATGTCTTTTTTTTAGATGTTGATCTTTTCAAATTTTTTGGTTATTTATTTTAATTAATGTGATTTTTAAACATGCAAGGAATAAAAAAATTATATCATTTATATTTTATTTTTGAATAATTTGAGATTTTTATCAAAATTAAAAGTTAAAATGAAACACAATATTTAGTGATTCAACTTTTAAATTCAGAAGAAAAATAGGAATGGAAAACACACAATAATTGCACAAAGAATTTTTGTGAATCATAATATACATTAAAACAATCCAACACTTGTACCAAAAATTAAGTTTGGAATAAGAAGCAATAACTGCTGATTTCAATTTTAAAAATTTAATAAAGAAAATTAAATTAAAAAGACATAATATATTGTGTGATACGGATTGTAACAACATGCAGCTTGCAATTGCAATAATTTAGTGAATATTTGAAATTCTATTTTTTAAAAGGAGTTGAAATTAACTTTGTTAGATCCATTTACTTAGTTTCAATCATAAACAACAATGGATTTTTTGGGAAGTTATAGTTGAATTTGCCCAACTAAATGTGCAAGAATTTTTCGGCACTAATTCATTCTTCAATGACATTCTATGCTTTGTATATTCCTTGTATATTTGTTTGAAATCATTAATTTGATATAATATTATTCACCACTTGTAGGAAACTCTCTATCAAATTAAATAGAATTTAGGTATCCAAGAAAATATGTTTTTTCAAAAGATGAGGTGGCCTAATTTCTTTAGGTCATACAAAAGAATATTTCTTATATTTTTCAGCCTCCAATAGTAATCTGTGGACTTTGTTAAGGTATATACACCTGTAATCATTTCTGCCTAAAACATGTTCTTGAAATTTGAACCACAATGCAACAACAAAACCTTAATATTGATGAGAACCTAGTGTCACTTTAAATTACACCTACCAACATTATTTTGAAATTTCATAACTTATCCATATATTGTCCAAATAATACATGCTCTCAAGTGGATTGGAATTTCCTTTGCCTTGTAGATTAAATCCAATTAAAACCATTTGTGTTTAAGAGTAGAAAACATGCTTGATTGGCCCTAACATAGGGCTTGGTCAAACACAATTAGATTTCTCATTAAAATACATATTTGAAAATTTTGATATTTTTTGATATATAACATTATTGTAGAAGGAGAACAATGACCTCTTTGGAAAATTACCTTTAGTAAAACAAGTTTGTTTCAAGGAAGATAGTTGAGTTGGAAATCTATTCTAATAGGTTCAATATCAAAAATCAAAATATCTCGACTTGAATTTAACCCCTAAAGTCCCATTGTCCCTATGGGGGACAAAATGGATTTTGGGTAGGCTCCTATGATTTCAATTTTTATCGAAACTTTGAGAAACTTTTTAATAAGATAGAAAAACTTAAGAGCTTTCTAGGAATATAATTTTTATTTCAATTCATGTCCAGGAACAAAAGTTATGCCACAATAACCTCAAAATGGGAGAGACCAGGCAACAAAAAAAATCCACAAAAAATTGAAATAAAATTTTTAATATTTTTTTTCTTGTAGATTATATTTTTTAAATATGAAGCTTTGATTCATTCCATTTGGATTAAAGATGTGAAAGTTATGGAGCTTCTTGTTTTGCAAGCAATCATAGTGACTTCTTGAAACAAATTTTTTTCTTTCACTTTGAATGCTAATATCTTTCAATCTATACGGTCAAAAATCACAAAAAAATTATCATATGATCTAAGATAAGTGTAGAACAAGATCCTATAGTTAGATTCTAAAAATATTTTTTGAAACTTATTTTGTAGGTGATTGTAGTAGAAGTGGTAGTTTTGAGTGGTTTTGGTAGAAAAATGGCCATGGGACTTTAGGGGTTAATAATCCAACTTGAATTGCCATTTAGCAACCATAAACATGCATACATAACCTCCAATTTGGCTCACAAATTATTCCTTTGCAATTTCAATCAATTTCCACAATCACAAACATCCATACACATCACAAAGAGACCAACTCGGTTAAGAAGAATTTTATATTAATATTTCAAATTGGTGAACAAATCACCATTACAATTTGTTACAATTTTCTACATTCAACTAGCTTCCACTCTCTACGTCAACGCCAATTTGTAACTCTACATTTCACCTTAACACTCACTTACATCACACTCCTCAAAATAACAAAAAACACATAGCCAATTTAGGTTGGAACTTTCACTAGACACACTCAATAGTGGGTGAAAACAGAAATGAACACCACAACCTAGTAGGAAGCAAACTAATGGTTGAATGACCAAACAATCAAGGCAAACTACCAAATTGGTACTGCAACCACCAATACCAATTGGCTTCCAACTTGGCAACCACCAACTTAATAGTTAGCAACCTCATCACTTGTCACATCCAACTTGCAAATCCAACTTGCACTATAAGAAAATGATGTTTTGGGGGTTGTTTTTACAAAACAGGCCATGTTGTGTTAAACATCACTATGTCGGTGTATTTTGGGCTTCTAAAGTGAGAATTCAAAGTGATGTCAACAAAAACTTATACATAGAACATGAAAAAGGATGTCATGTCAATGTAGACTAGCTTGTCAAATGCAACATCTACAAAAACACGTCCGTGTTTTTTCAAACATTACAAAAAATACAAAGATGCTACATTAGCAAGTAGATTCATTTGACTATGGATAAATTTATAAAAATTACTATGATCAATGGTAAAATGTTGACCATATGTGAAAAATTGAAGGAAAACGTAGTCACGTGGCATATTTTGCAAAAAGTAAAGAAAAATGGATGGATGCGCATTATGTTACCATGGATGAAAAGAGTTGGTCTTTATACAAGTGAGGTGGTAGTAAGTGACAAACAATCTATATGGTACATCTAACTAAAATTTGTGTTCAATATAAAATGTCTGTGATGTTTTTCCTAATGCCTAAAACAACATGTAGATGTTTAAAGCAATGTCTAGATGTTTAAAACAACATCTACATGTCTAAAATGATGTCAAGATGGACAATGACAAAGTTCTTGTATTTAGTTATCCTAGACCTTCATTCCACCATAAAAAATTTAAGGAAATGGTAGATGGTCAGTTTTCTTCAATTCTTGTTGAATTCAATATATATATATTTTATTTAATTAATTTTAATTAATTAATTTCTACTAATATCTTATTGAGGGTATGGTATGCACTAATTGATGTCTCAAAAGACATTTAATTTGATGTCTCAAAAAATAGCATTAAAATTTTTGAAAACTAAACCGATATCAAGTGCCAAGTCAAGAGCCATGTCACTTTTTTTTGTTGGGTCCATGTCATCCTCCAGGTCATAGATGAAAAATTGCTCCCGTAGCACTTCCCGCTCAAATATACCCTCCACGTGGCATACTATTAGGTGCTTCTAAAACCCTGTTTTATGTGATGTTTTTCCAAAACAAGTTGTGATTTTGCACGTTTTTTTGAAAACAAGGGAGTTTTTTTTGCTTATAAATGGATTTTTAGTCACATTGACTTAAACACTGTCCTTGTCAAACCAAACATCACTTCTTGTTTTTTAAAATGTCAAAAAATGTCAGTTTCTTATAGCGTAAGGATTAAGTCCTTTTGGTTGATATCTTGATTTGAATTTTTGTGATGATGTATTATAGAAAATAACTTAAAAACATGGGTTTGAAATGAGAACAGAAGTAGATTTTGAATTATATTTATATGACCATATTAGTATTGTCATCAATATTTATAATTGAATATTTTATAGATGTTACTTTGAAGATCATCTTCAAAAATTTTAGGAAACATAGGTAAAAACTTGCTCTCACGAGGCTAGGCTACTTTGTATCATGAAAGTAAACGTTCAATTCATAAAACATATGCTAAAACTAGAAAAGCCTTATAGAAATAGAAATCCTATTTGTTATTACCATAAATTAAAAAATTCCCTAAATATTGCAACCTATGGATTTGACAAGTGCAATGTCTTGTGATCAGTTTACTTAAAATACATCCATTTGAACATTACTAATATTGTAGCATGCAAATACAATCATAAAAGACCTTCAATCACCGAGTGTCTAGCATAAAGGAAGTACATTATTGGTTTTAAGGTAATAACTATAATCAAAGTCTCTTTTGGAACATCAAGAGTATGCATGTCTTTGTTATACTAGAAAAAAAAAAGCAATTTCTACTATTATTATGATTCAAAATTTATTTTCACAATGACTTTTTTTGTTTTACTTTTACTTTGCAAAGCCCAAAAATATAAATAATGAAAAATTGATATCTCTCCATTGCAACACAGTTGTTGACAATTGTCGCTAGTAGCACAAAGTCCTAGTTTCCTAAATCAATATATACCTATTCTTGGAGAAACAATTTTAGAACATTTACCCAAATTTTTTTACTCTTTGTAACTTTTGCAAACAATATACAAATGATATGTTCTTTGGTGCATTGAAATCTCCAATCATTTGGCAATGGCTTAAAAAATAAATTTCAATAGTATGAAATGGATGAAATGGTTCACAGTAAGAGAAAGTGTCGGTTTGGGGTGTCCCTACCTCAGTAGCTGCCGCAGTTCGCTGCTCTTTCAAGTCCCACAGCTGCAACAAAACTTCATTTGCTTCATAACCTGAGAT
The DNA here is from genome assembly GCA_950106755.1 of Climacium dendroides. NCBI lineage: Eukaryota > Viridiplantae > Streptophyta > Bryopsida > Hypnales > Climaciaceae > Climacium > Climacium dendroides. Next base: position 33,490,676 of record OX467083.1, on the reverse strand, counting down.
CTACGATAGCCGTGGATTTTAGCACAATGTGCTCACGTTCCTCCGCTCCTCTCTCCCAAAATTAGGGTTTCGCGCCTGCTAGCAGACAGACGCGCACAATTCGGAAGCGACCGTACTTGCGATCGGCGCACGAGAGATGTCGATATCTGTTTTCATGTGACGACGGCGATCCGTCGCTGTCGTCGCTGCTTGCCGGCGGGAAAAAAATTTTATTCAGAAAACAATGGAAACTCCATCGGGAGAAGCACCCGTCAGATTTATGTCGCTCCCTCTCACATCGCCCTCGGAGCCTTCGTCGTCGACGTCGTCGTCGTCTTCTTACCCTCCGTCGTCGTTGCTTACAGCTTCACATCCACAGTCAGGGCGATTTTCTGCTCCCAATGTCAGTACGCAGGATTCCACCTCGCAGTTCCAGTATGTTTCGGAGAAGCAGCAGAGCCGGATTTTGTCGCCTCACCCTGCACTTTTGCGGAAGCCGTCGTTTCTGACGCGGGGTCCGTCGCTGGGGTCCCCGGGAAATCATGTCGCCTCGTCGAAGTCGCCGTATGCGTTTAGTCGCATGTACGCCGTGGTTCGGGGCGCCACGCCGACGAATGGTAGTAGCGCGCGTTCGAGGCGGGAAGAGTCGCTGTATGGAGAAGACGGGAAACTTTTGCGGAAGAATTCGGAGGAGGCGAATTATAGAGATGATGGAGTCTGGGGATTGTTGGCGCTAATTCTGAGGCCTGGGAATCGGTCTAGCAAACGGCTTCTGGTCCTCATTCTTCTGAACTTGGCGTACTCTGCCACTGAGTTTCTCATCGGGCTTTTCACACGCCGCACAGGTGAGCACCGGGTCATCGTTTGAGTGGTATTGAATTTTGTAAATTTAGTTTCAGCCTCTTAGGTTGAGGATACTAAAACCGGGACGTGGTCCTGTCTCCTGTATTGACCTCTTTTATCATCATCAGCTGATTCTTTCATATACTTGGTTGAAGTTGTTAGCAAGAGGTAATCATGACATGGCTATACGTCTGTGGCCACTGATCTTTGAATGGAAATGGGTTGTATTACTTCCCTTCAATTTTAGTCTTAAGGCCTCCCACTTTAAAATTTATGCAAAGTGATAGAATTTGGTCTCAACAGATTTTGGCCCTTATATGATAAATGGAAAACGGCTGCCAATTCGCCTCCATTCTCCTCCGTATCTGCTGATTTTGGAAACTATTCCTTTTGCAGGTTTGGTGTCCGATGCATTTCATTTATCATTCGGATGTGGTGTGCTCACATTCTCTCTCTTTGCCATGACCTGGGCTGATCGTCCACCTGACAAAGCATACACATACGGGTACATGGATTGTCTGCATTCTTAATCTTCTTTCGTGTAATGTGGGCTTAGAGGCTGCTTCCATTGTTTTCATATTCTGATAGTTGGAGTTTCCATCATTGGCAAATAGGTTAGCCTGAAATCGGATATTGCAAGCTGCCAATGACAGTTATTATCTGTGTTCCTCAGTATTCCATAGATGGAATAAACTCTGAGGTTGAAGTTTTAGGGTTGAAGAGTGCTAATGAGCCTTACTCTTGATTTGTATTTCAGGTATAAGAGATTAGAAGTCTTGGCGGCTTTCACCAACGCTGTAAGTGTGCTTTACACCTGATTTTAATCTCTTCGCCACCTTTGAGGCCAGAAACTGCTTATTGAAGTCCTCGAAATCAGCATTAGTATCTTTGATCGTGTGTGAGGACTCGTGTTGTGAGAGGGAAGTCTACAAATGTCTCAAATGATCTCAGAAGTCTCGAATAAAAGTTCCAACATTACATAAACAGTTGAATATTTTGAACAGTCATGACAGTGAGGTTCATGAGGCAGGTCCTTTGGTGGCTGGGTTTCCAGGATAACAGCATGGTGTCTGTGTGCGTGAGCAGCTTTTTCTGCTTTTTCTCTCGTTCTCTCTCGCTGTGGAAGCGCTGCACGCCTTTGTTCAAGATGAATCGGATCACAAGTAAATACTCTTGACCTTGGTTACTGTCTTTGGTGATGTTTAGCTATAGACACTGAAGTTTTCGCTTATTCGTCAACCTCTGTTCACATTCAGATGTTAAATCCCTCTCTCTTGTTGGCAATTGACAGGCATTATTTGATAGTTTCAGCAGTGTCGAACCTTCTGGTCAATCTTCTGGGGGTATGGTTCTTCCGTAGTTATGCGCGAGTTACTTTCGGTGAGTGCTAATGATGAAGTTTGTTATTGTCCAAGTTGCAAATTTGATCTGAACGTCAATTGGTGCAAACTCTTCGTTGGCCATTGCAGGGTTCCTTCCCATTCGGAACCATTATTTTCAGATAAAATGCTATCTACTCTTAAATTTTGTCTTGTTTCTCCGTTTATATAAAGCTTTAATATTTACTTCTGTTGGTACACTGAATTACTGATGTGAATCATGATTCTTTACTTCTCTGCAGCGTATAGAAATGCGCGGGACATAAATTTGCACTCCATATGTCTTCATGTGCTTTCTGATTCTTTCCGAAGGTGCGTATGGGGTGTTGCTTTGGAATTTTACAATACCTGATCCAATAGTTTAGAATTGGGACGACGTGGACCTTTCAGCCATGTCCTGTACTTTTCATGAGAGGACTTTAGAACGTTATGGGATCATGAGTTTTCCTCCATCTCATTATGGAAGTGTGCAGTACAGTGGTGTCTACAGCATCATTTCAGCCCTTTCAATTTTTCATCTGGATCCATATCACCTGAATTGCTTCAATTAGGATAGGCAGTTTCATATATTATCCTGGCTGGTGGTTTTGCAGTGCGGGTGTCATCTTGGCGTCTTGGCTTCTAGCATTGGGGTGAGCATTTCGTGTCCCAATTTTTGTATTCTCTGATACATTGTTATTGGGGTGTTGTTTTGAAGGTCAGCTATTCTGATTTGTTTATGGAACTTAGAGCTAAGGAAGTTAAGTGGATTAATTTAATGCATTTTTGTTGCGATTCTAGCGATAATGATTTTAGTGTTGTGTATTCTCCTATAAACGCTTAGCGTTCTCTTGTTGTAAAATGACAGAGTGAAGTATGCTGAAACATTATGCCTCGGATTAGTCTCAATGACTGTCTTATACACGGCGATGCCCCTCTTTCAAGCATCTGGAGCTATACTTTCACAGATGGCGCCTTCTGGAACCACAGCTGCCGCACTAAATAAGTGTCTCCGGCAGGTGAGACTTTGTCCTTTCTACCTCCTGGTTATTTCAAATATATGGTCACATCCCATGCTTCCGTAACACGAAGATCAACTCAGTTGTCCGTATTCTTTCGTATATTTACCATTGTCTTGAATCCTGATGTTCAAAGCATCTTATGAAGAGATTTGAATTCAGTAAGGTAGGATCAGTTATTACCGAGAAAATTTCTTGGACAGCCATCACTGTGTGTTAGTAAGGCCTTATCTTTTTGTCACACATACACAAATTGCAAATTAGATTAGGTGAAGTCCAAGAATGATATTTGAATATTATGTGCAAAAGTTATTCAAAGTTCGAGTAAAGTTTAATTGGTATATTTTCTAAATCTGCGCCCTAATTTCTATGCCCTATTATTGAACATTTTGGAGTGGGTATCTATTTATTATGTAGATTTATTTTGGCACTCTTTTGGGTACACGCTTGAAATTCGGTGTCCCTACTTTACGCCATGTGCAAATATTCTGCATTCCCTTATATCTTGAGATTGTTATTGGATGCAGGTGAGGATGCTGGATGATGTGGTGCAATGTTACAACGCTCGGTTTTGGGACTTGGTGCCGGGATTTATTGTGGGGACACTGCTAATGCAGGTAAGTTTTTTGGAGTGTAAGATATAGATGCGGGTACGGAATGCTCAGATGTTTAACGCTGTAAGGACGCTGATACCAAAAAGTGTTCAATCAATGACTTTTAGCGGTACTGTAGATCAGAAGAATGCACATTCATTCCATCATTACACTAAACAGTGAAATTAGGTTGCCGCAATAATTAGGTTGCCTTACCTTAAAAGAAAGATACTTTACAAGCCATCAAAGTCAGCAGATATTTTTAAAGATGTTTGTGAGTCCCAATTACAACAATACCTAATTCAGTAACAGTAAATATTTATATAATGTCAAATGTCGAGAAATTAGTGTGAGGCAACCTAATTTCTCTATTTAGTGTAGATAATTGCACAGTTGATGACCTCGGTTACCGGCCTATCCTTTCAGAGCTAACGGTGCGTTACATCCATTTGTGTCTATTTTTTACTATTGCTTGACTTTTTTTTCCAGGTGAGAGATGGAGCCGACGAGCAGAATATACTGAGTACTGTGCATAGTATCTACAATGATATCGGAGTCAAAGACCTTACTGTGGAGATCGAGATTTATGAATAAAAAAATGTCTTGTAAACCTGCAGTACTTGCTCGGTATGGGTCTGCTTGAGTTTCAGTAACGTGGCTCATGTTTAGCCTCGATTCACTTCACATAAGGCTCTCTGTGACAGCTCAAGATCTTACCAGAGCAGAGGTGTTAAGCCTTCAACATCTATTTCTGGAAACAGTGTTACCAATGTGTAAAAACCCATTGGAGATGAAATTCTGAACCTTCAGTAGTGGCCATTGGGAATGGCATTTGAGTGCTAAACTTGATCTGCCAAGATGAAAACGAAGAAATGGACACTTCAGCCTCTGTTTCCCATGTACACAAATCGAAATATAGATTCGAATTCGAGAACCCTCAATTGCTTGTCTAATACGAATATCTCATGTTGAATTATAAGTAACCAATCACTTCTCTTTCAGACATGCATTCCCAACAATGAAACTAGTAAGAAGTGATTTCAGATTTTTCCAAGTTTGGAATTTCTATAATTTTTGGAAGTGCAAGCAGAAAATGCCTAAGCACTAGTAGGCTCCCCTAAATTGGAATAGTAGAGTTACAGAGTTGATAATTAGTCATGCTCCATCCTAAAATTGACAAAATCCAAAATGGTAATCACCATGCCAAGAGCCCATTGTGGGCACTTCCTTTGGTATGAAGTTGCTACTTCAATTGCTCCAAAAACCAACTTTGTAGAGCCTATTGTTGCCACTTTCACATTGAAAACAATCTCATCTCTCATTAATTGAGAATGGATAATTCTAGGTTGATTTGGTAACAAAAATAGGACCTATTGGAGGGTGGTGGAAATAGTCACATGGTGGAAACAGGGTTGGTTACCTTACACCAAACTACTAAGACTACTTTCCCATCTAAAGACAAGACAGACAATTATGAATGAAAATGTATCAAACCAATTTAATTCTCTTGAATGAATAGTGTATCCTCACCTGAATTCTAGTCCTCTTCTCAAGTGGCTCAAGTGGGTCGTCCCCAAGTGTCCAATTTGAAACACAAGAGACTTTTATGAGCAAGATCAGGTGGCCAAATGAGCCAAATCTTCACATGGAAGGGACATGCAAGGGACAGGCCTTGTGTTTGCAAGAACGGGAAGATAGTTTCCCAACCCCCGAAACCTAACATCGCTGGCTCCATCGTTCGCGGCTTTCAGAAGAACATCGCTGGCTCCATGGCACAGAGAATAATGAACTGAAGAAAATGAGGAATTTGTTGTAGCCACAGCCACGCGCGGCACAAGCAAGTCGAGCATTGTGCTTCGAGGCAGTTATAAACAGAGAAGACGCCTGGAATCTAGCCCAGGCGAGCATTCCCGTAAGATCACGAGGCGCCTTCGGCTATGGCGTCGTCATGGCTTGGAATCTGCAGCTTGATCGAGGGTAGCGATCCGCGCCGTCGCGCTTCCGCACAGAACTGATCCATGCGTCGTTCCGAGACCTGGCCGAGGGCGTCAATCCCCGCCACGCCCTTCAATTTGGTCACATCCGCGGTGATGGGCGCCTGCCAAGGCGCGTCCCACCACGTATACGGCAACAGCGCCGTGACCGCGCACTGATGCTCCTGCTTTCGGCACCCGAGCTTTCCCCCAAACGGCCGCCAAGTGTGGCCCCAACCGGATTGGGTCGCCAATCCCGAGATCAAAAGATTAGATTGCAGGCTGCTGTAGTAGACACACGGCGAGTCGGACTCCAGCGTATTGGCGTTCGCGAGGGCGCCCACGAGCTGCGCGTACGTGGTGCTCACGCGGCGGTAAGCGCCCGAGACGACGGCCGAGCGCGCGCGCGCCGCCAGGAAGAAGTCCACCATGGCCACCCAGCGAGGCATCTCGCCCCAGTCGCGTAATCGGAGCTTCGTCTTCGGGACGCCGTAATTCAGGCTCAGAACTTCACTCCGATTTGTGGTTTGTTTTGCGTAGGCAAGGTAATCGAAGCGGACGACCTCGACGCTATCGCCCAGCTCTCTGCGCAACCGGAAAATGATGGCCGGCGTGTCGGTCACTACCACCACGCGCGGGCGACGATTGCTGCAGTCATCACCACTGACACGATCATCATCGGAAACCTTTAAAGCAGATCTTCTCGGAAGTGCTAAATTAGGGTTTACCTGTGAGCTGATTAGTGCAAAGGGTTCGTCGAATGCGAGAGATGCTAGTGCTAGCACTGATTTTGTGCGACGCAGATGCAATGTTCTATTGGGAGCCTAATCATAGCAAAGGAAAATCTACTCAGGAGTGCAGGATTAGGATTTACCTGGTGAGTCGATTAGGATCAAGAGTTCGTCGAATGCGGTTGATGCAAGAGGTTGCAGCTGCCGGAGCCGGTTTGGTGCGGCTATGGAGCATACGCAGGTGCAGTGTAATATCAGGATCAGGTCCTCCCTGCAATGCCCATTGCACGGCTTCTCGGATGTCTGCATTTGGCGCAATTAAGGCCCGGAAAAGCTCCCCGAACGTGTTGGGACGCGAGCTCGGGATGGCGGGGTTGCCGAGCAGCTTCGCAGCTGCACGCCGCATGGCGGGGTGCGCGTTCTTCAAGAGGAGTTGTATGGACCCCGAGCCAATTGCGCCTCTGAAATGCAGGATCGGCGCAGCGAGCTTGGTCCAATCGTCACAAATGCAGCTCGTTCGCTGGAACCCCTTTTCCAGTGAGTCGTTGTGAATTACGAGAGCGCGTCTGTGCTTGGTTGCGCACTCGTGCACGGCCCACAGACGCCGGACCTCTCGCATCGTGAACGCCTCGTCGGAGAATTCAAGGTAATCCCCGAATGCAGGTTTTCTTTGAGGATTTCGGCGTGAGTAGTTTGGGTTAAGACTTCCACGCTCCGCTGCAAAATTGAAAGTTAACACCAGTCATTGATAAATCTCTAGTAAATCCTTGCAGTGTGTTCCCCTGCCAATTCAATCCACACCAGTTGCCCTACCTATGATGAGTGATCGGTTGAGCATGACGGCGACCCCGGCTGCAGTGAGCACCTTGTACATATTGTTGCCGAATCCATCTTCCATCGGTTCCCCAATTACAAATCCCCGATGACAAAACTCCGCCCCTGCAAGATTGGACACCCTTTTTGCGCCACTCTCGGCCATCCACTCCTGGATCAAGGCGCGTACCCGCAAGCTGGCAGCTCTAGTATCACCCTGTGTCTCTTTCCCCATCTCCTCCGCTGTTGCACATCGCTTCGGTGGTGTCCAGGTCTTTGGAATAGCTCTAGGTATGTCCCATTCAGACCCAGAGATACCTCCATTTGAGTCCACTCTCGTTTCATTCTCAGAAATTGCGAATGTGAGGGGAGCATTCGAGTCAGGGGCAGACTCATCTGTGCTTGTAGGATTTGATTCTCCCAACTCTTCTTCTACAGTGAGATCCTCTTCCACACTCAAGTCGATGTCCGCAAGAGCCTCATCTGTTTCTGTAGCACCCACGCATGACCCGCGTTCATAAGCTTGAGCCCATTACCGTTATCGCAGAAATGAAACAATTCACCCGTAAAGGACCAAGAAGGCCAAATAATCTCTTCTAACAGCTTTGAGTAGGTCACACGGGGACTTCCTTTTTCCAATTTTGCGAATATTTTGACCAACACATGCAATTTTTTTTGCAAATTCTGGTGATCATAAATTTGGCTCCATTATTTTCACTATATTGGTTAAGTTGAACATTTAGGGGTCAAGCACTCAAGATTGCAGTGAAAGGGAGAGACAAGAGTGCACCTAATGTAGAGTTCTGAAGATTCCCAACCATAAAATCTTGATTGGATTTCTGATCATCTGTGGCATTGTGGTATATCAGATGCCGAGGTTCGGGACCTACGGCCCCGGGGAGTGCAGACGCCTGATCCTCTTGGAACATTCGGAAGACCAGGGGAGTGTACCGCACATCGTGGACGAGGAGAAAGACGCAACTGCATAACAAAAAGATGCCAAAGACGGTGTTCTTCAGTGACAAGCTCAGGTAGCCGCGACGTGGAGGTTCCAATCCCTTGGAGAATGAATCACTTCTCTGTGGTGAATCCACTCTCTTGGAAAATAAATCACTCCTCAAGGAGGGTGCCATTTGATCAGATGTCAATGTGAATCTTGCGGTCTGTCGGTGGCATGCTGTGGCTTCTTCAACCTGCAGAGGCCATGAAAGCAACATCCAATTGTAAGATCTTGACGTGCGGTGGGTCCCAGAAACTGGAAGGATTTTATATATATAAAAACCCGTCCCAAAGTACTCAAGTTCTACTGTGGGCACACATTTGTAGCGTAGCTTAATGCCATGTTGATCCGCAAACGGTGACCCTGTGCCCAGTGTGCAGTGCTAGACATAGACCTAGGGGAGGGAGAGAAACAGGGTAGGGCACTCGGCGTGAAAGCCAGCACTAAAAGTTCACTCTTGGCGCTCTTTGCCCTGTTGATGACGTACTGGCAGGAAAATCATTCAATCATTTAATCATTCAACTATCCCGGAAAGTGTCGCCGCTCTTACACAATATTCTCTGAAGCTACCGAACCACAGAATGGCAGCGTCGAAACTCTGCCATCAAAGGCTAAATGACGAGAGAAAATGCTGACAAGCCTAGCCCTTATCAGCAGCAGAATCGCACTGAATTATGCGCTGCACTGAAGAACTACACTTGGTCCATAAAAAAATGGGTTTGGGTGTTGAATCTCCCGACTCCTAATTATCTCAGCACTAACAGAAGTATATAAGAGTGAGTGAAAAAGGGTCATTTTCCGTATCAAGAGAATCCAGTTTATTTTCCCCCCAAACCAGATTTCCTGAATGCGTGGTCAGTGACTAGCAGACCTTGGAGATCTTCGCACGTCACCCCCAAGTGAGGCTACAGAATTAAACCTACAACCTATCACAGATCTACAAATCCCGGAGCTGGCTCCCATCATCCCCGTCCAGATATCAAGCTCTCGCCCCCACAAATCAAGTCAATGGAACCAAAACTCAAATCAACGCGCCATTCACTTTACCCTCGACTTCAAACAAAAAGAAAGTGACCATAAACGACCTCAGACGTCGCCATCACTGAAGGTATAAATCACCGGGCGCAAGTAGAAACTCTGTAGGGCAGCCTACGGGCAACATGCAAAAAAAAAAAAAAAAAAAATCGAAAACAGAATGAATTCCAAACCTGTTAAACAAATCACCGGCCAACCCCACCTCCTTCCATATCCTTGTTCAACCTCGAACTCCCTCTCTGAAACGGCCATTGCGCGCACAACGCTCGCCGCCCACTCTCAACACCAAACCACACAACGTAACATACATTAAAACTGAAACTGCCAAAATCTACACTACCAGAATCGGCACGCCCTGCTCAGACCAAGCGCGCTCAACTCATCAGTGCTGTGGCTCCCTTCGAGGACTCCCAAGCTCGGCGATTTCCTCAAACTTCCAGCCGTGAGGAGACGCACTGTGGAATTTGAAAAGTGACGGGCGGCCGCGCACGGTCCAGAATTCGAGGTTTTGGAGGGATTGATGGGATCGTTGGGATTGCTGAGATTGCTGGGGTTGGGATCGATGCGCTCCAATCATCAGCAACATCAGAAGCAGTGCGTGACGCCAGGCGGCAGGGGTGCAGTTTCTGTTGCGCGCAGTGGTGTCGTGATTATTGTGTAACAGAAGGGGCTTTAGCTTCTTTCCTTGGGTGGCTCCTTGGAGGGACTGAAGTCCTTTCCTCGCCTCGTTTACAGCCCAGTTTTACGGAACTGACGCGAGATGCCGCTTTTAGACGCGCGCCCTGAATTCGCGCCTCCTTGCGGGTTCTGTGGAGTCTGGCCACTGGCAGGTAGAGCTAAGAGCATCGCCACCTGTTGCACTCACTTTGACCATGGCATGAAGAAGATGTGGCCCTGCACTCAAGAGTCAAGACCCCATGCGCATCAACCACCCCTTAAGTCGTCGCATCCTTTCTTCCTACACTTCTCCCTAGCAGTTTAGCCTTCATGTCTTTCATTTAGGACATAGTCAAAGTTGACCAAGTTGGCGTGAGTGTAAAATTGTCCACTCCAAAGGGTTTTGTTGCTAAGCTAATGTAGGATTGATAGGAGGAATCTAGCACAACTTGTATCATGAAGGGGTGTTGGTGTAGAGCCGTTTTACTTTGGACAAGCGTGGTAAGCCTAAAGTGGCATTGCTTGAGGCCATTGGCAATGACAATGCTCTAATCAAGGTTACATTACATTACAAGAATGCTTAAAGCAACTCCATTGCTTCAACTTCATATGGAACATGAAAAGGACTATTAGTGTCTCCACTTCTTACTTCATCCCTCCACAATACCTTATAAAAATTACTTCGTGTCATTGAAGATTCTTCCATAATCAATGGGTTTGAATCGTTGCATAAGTTCTAGCATGGTCTCGAAAGATCTCAACAATGGCGTAGGCAAAGCATTGTAGCATTGTCCAAGGAAAATTAGAATTCTCATAGAATTAACGTAGTGGAATACTAAACCATTGCCTTTCTGCTATATTTGCGATCATGTTTGATTTGAAGTTTGGATTAGAGTTGCTATTATTGGAATATAATATATTAGAACAAAGCAATGCAAAAACTCCAAAAATGTTTCATAAAATTCACTAAAGATTTTATTGTTAAGTTGTTTGGATGTCATTGGATGTAGCAAAAATAATTGATTGAAAAATTGTGTGGATGAAAATATTATGGATGAAATTGTAACATAATCTGCACATAATATAAAACATAAGGTATGTGCTCCTATTTTCGTCTAATGACAACTTGAGTAAAATAACTATTATTGAACATGAATTTTTTTTATTGGTTCTTATTGGAAATTGAAAGAGGATTTCAACATACTTTAACATGCATTATTTGTACACTATATAAATAAATTACTAAATTTAAAGTTTGGAAAAATATGTAGATTTTTGTAAGACTTATTTGTCCAAATTAAGGGGGGTCATATTTGGAGCAATGCTAATTTTGGGTATACAATTGATTCTAATAATCTTACAAACTAGCTATTGTACCATTCAAAAAAACTTGCATTAAATTTTATATACAATTGACATTTTTCATCTTACATAATTAACATTCAAATCTCATACAATGTTCAATACCAAATTTCAATTCCAAAAAAGCAAAACTTAATTTTGGGTGAATTATTTCATTTGATATTCATGGTTTTACATAATAATTGGTTAAAAAATAGGTGATGAAAATTTTAATTTGGTTGCATAGATATGTAAGTAACATCCAAATGCTCATCTTTCCTTCAATAAGCATCTCCAAATTTTTTTGAAATTCCCTCAATAGAGATTTTGTTATTGAGGTGACAATGTCTAAATTTTGTAAAATAGAAATATCTATATTTTAATTAATTTTTTTCTATTTGACCTTACATGGTAATTAATTTTGGAGAATTAAGCATGATGGTATAATCAAATTTTCCAAAATCTAATTAAAATATATAATATCTATTAAGGGTGAGTGCAAGAAAGACTCACCAGTTTTCGTAGCGTTTTGCTTAGTACCTAGTTTCAGCGATTCAGTACTATGAGTACTACAGTATTGTACTACAGAATTGGAAAGCATTACATGGACCGTTGATAAAACTACAGATTGAGGTTACAATTGACAAGTGTCTAGCTACTGTATACTTGGGCAGAACTTGATGAAGGCTTTCAGTATTACCAAATACTAGATGTTGTCTTATAGTATTGTTGTAGCCTGGAGTCTTAGTTTCTCACTGAAAATAGTGAAGTCCACTTTTAAATTTTTAGAAAAAAAAGAGAACCAATATTTTTAAAAATAAAAAATGGTCATTTTGATAGACTTTGTCCTCATTACATTTCACCCGCCCCCCCCCAAATCATCTATATTGTTCAAAATGGCGCGCACAAGTGACCTTTATTTGAGCACTCGTGACGCACTTGAAATTGAGTTTTCTTTAAAATCCTTTGGTAGGATCATGCAAATACATTATAGGAAGAGCCCATAAAAATTTCAGCTCAAAATGATCAAAATTGAATACTCCCCAGTACTAAAAAACCCTAAACTACAAAGTGTGACAAATTAGCTAAATTAGAAATTAATTAGAATTTGATTTTTTTTAATTCTTAGAAAATATGGCCTCTCGTGGCTATGGAGTTCTCCACCTCCCAAAAAAATTTCAACTTCATTTTCTTGAACCTCCAAAAGTTGTGGCCAATGACAACTCTATCACTCCAAGTGTGACGCTTAAAGATAGATGTGCATTTAGATGATTTCTATACATTTATATAATCAAATTTAAAAAATGTATCACCAATTTTTTTAATCAATTATCATGTAAAACCATGAATATTAAATGAAATAATTTATCAAAAATAGAATTTTGGTTTTTTGAAACTAAAATTTGGTACATTTGGTTGGATTTTGTAAAAAATTGACTGTTAATTTAACCAAGACAAAAATGCCAATTGTATTCTATAATCATAATTTTTTTAAATGCCACAATAGGCAGTTTGTAAGATTATTGAATCTAATTGTACATACCTTACACCAAATTTCTTAGCTAATGGTTCATTCTAAGGGGATGGTAATTGAATTTTTACTAGAATACAATATAACGTACATGAAGGTCAAATTTGATATAAATTAAGTCATTTGTGTAAATAAAAAGTGCCACATGTCATCTTGGAAATGGTATGAGGTGATGTGGATCTTGAAAATTTGATGTGGGAATTCAATGTTGGCAAGTGACTGCCTAATCATACTTCACGTATAGTAGAACAACCCATAGTTGACTACTTAAGTGATTCTGCACATGTTTTGGAGCAACATAAGGCAATGTAAATTTTTTGCCATGTAGGAAGATAGAAATCATAGGAATTGCAATTTTTTTGATAATTTTACATTGAATTGAAATTACTATAAGTTATAGAAGCCAAAAGTTGGTCTAAATCTATACCTAGTGTATAGGCTCTTCCAATTCCCATCATTCAGTAACTAAGCTTCTACTTTCTTGCTCACTACTTTGAGACATATGTCGCGACTGTATTAGTCCCAACCTTGAAAAGAAAAAAAAAACATTCCAAACTTTGATTGAAAATTTCTTCTAACCTTGGTTGGAAATAGTTACACCCTACATGTTGGATATGGATCCCTAGTCAGGAATGGGTGGTTCTACCATACATATGGTATGCCCCAAGGTGCAATACAAGAATCCATCCATTAAGGGCTGGTTTATACATACTTTGGGGCCGGATGGAAGGCTGGCCCAATTTGCCTTTGATCCGGCCTTCAATCTAGCCCTAATTCACCACCTTGGCCCTAGATAGTGTAAAGTGGTGAGGCCAGATTTGGGGTTGGATTGAAGATTCATCGCTCCGACCCCAAATAATATTAAGTGGTGAGGCCCGATTCTAAAGTTGAATTTTCAATTAATGCACTCTTGTATTTTTTTAATGCTCAATTAAAAAATATACCATATACATCTTTTTTTCTTCCTATTTTTTCTCTTTCAAAAATAGAAGAGAGAGGTTTTTTTTAACCTTTTCCTTCTTTTTTTTTCTATTTGAAAAAAATAGACACTATTCTTTCACTTTTTTTGAACCTTTTCCTTTTTCTTCACATTAAAAATAGAACTGATGTTGAAACTAAAGTTGTAGTCCATATAATTGTCATTTATTTTTATGAGAATTTAAAGAATTTCAAGCAATAAATAATGTTTGATCATAAGGGTGTTAAAACTTCAGAAGTGATTTGAAGTTTTTCAATCCTCTTTTCACTAAAAGTTGGTCACCAAAAAAATTATGAAGATAAAGAGCCTAACATGCATTACTCCAATCAATCTATGGCTTCTCAAAATTTGCTCTATAATTTTTTTAAATGAATTTTTAATGTGATTTTTTCTCCAAGATCTAATGTATTTGAGGCTCATTTTTAAGAGCCCTCAACACTATGGAAAGTCAAGATTGTGATAGACACTCTTGTATAAAATCTTGAATAGAAAAATCATAATCAATCATTTTCAAAATTAGATTTTTGATGCTAAAAACTAGACTTAAAAAAGACTTTAAAAAATATATAAACTACTAAAAATAGCAACTTGGTTAAATTTTATTAAACTTTAAAGTATTGTTGACACCAAAATTTGGTTCCCTAGATATTTGGAAATTAAGGACAACTCTACCAAATAAACATGTACCAAATACCAAATAAAAATAAACATCCTATGTTGAATCATTTAAAAATGATTGGACCAAATAAGCTTTAAAATCTCATATTTAGTTAAGAACAATTTTATAGAACATCTTATCAAACAAACAAAAGGTATATAATATGTTATAATGATTGTATATAATATATTATAATAATTTTATATAATATATTATAAACTATATTCCCAGAGTTCCCAAACTCAATTCCACTGCTCCCAATTTCCAAACTAAAATATTGACAACAGATCAAGCTCCCAAAATTCGGCACCACAAATGGGAAGAAGTTTTTTGAGCTTACACTCACCAAACACACACCAAAATAGAAAACAAAAGACTTTGCATTAGTAGATGGTGGAGATTTGTATGATCCAACAGAGGAGTCCAATCCGGCCTTAGATGAGAAATCGGGCCACCCAAAACTTCAACCCGATTGCTCCCTTGGATCTAGATAGTTTGGCGTCAAAACCATGTCACCTAAAGGGACACATAGGATGAATGGTAGTTTCAATCTGGCCCTAGTATAAAGCCCTTGGGTCGGATTTGGAGAAATAGAACAATCCTATTGGTTCAAACTTGGAAAGTTCCGGACGGCCTTCAATCCAGCCTCAAGTAGGATGTTGTTTTGTTTTGTTTTATTATGTTGAGATCTCCTATACCATGCATCCTCCGGTCACGTTCTTGGTACTGTCAAAAAGGTCTTAGCAAGGAGGGGGGCAATGGACTTTGTTTCGCTTGGTGTTCCAACTCATGGTGTGAAGATTATTGATTTTTGAAGTTTTTAGAAATTTAGAAATTTTAAAAATTACTTTAAGTTTTATTTTGATTGTGGCAATGGCACATGGCACACTAGTATTTTCTAAAATACAATATACGCCCCATCCTCTCTAAAATATAATATACGTGCTTGCTAATACACTGGGGGTATGGGCCAATACACTTCCATAAGCATACCTCTCACTAAAAATGATGATTGCAAAGTCACCTATGTATTCTACGAGTTTGTCTTGGAGTGGACACATCATCTTCCACTTGATTACCCCTAAGCACTCGTAGTATTTTGGGGTTTAAAAACATCATAGTTTTTGAAGTGTTATAGGTCTAAATGTCACTAAGGTATAGAAATTTCAGCCATACAATCTTGTAGTGTATATGTTATAGATAACAAGAATCAAATTTGGAGTCACTTAGTCTCATAGATTGCAATATTATAATGTTTAGTGTTGAAAAAGGATGCTAAAATTTTTCTAGCAACACATTAGAGGAGAAATTCAATTTCTAAGCCTACTTGAATTTAAACTAGAAAGTACTTCAAAACCAACATTCAAACAAATTAGTAAATGAAAATATCATTCAAATGACTAATTGTGCCTACAAAATGGCTTTGAAATGTCAAGAAATAGCAAAAAATCCATTTAAGTCTGAAACTCCTTATACACAACTTTCCTCAAATAAAGAAAAAACAAATTGTCAATGTTCATTGTAATTCAAAAATGTTCAAATTTTCAACTTCAAATGGTTCACAAACTATCAAAACAATTTGGATTGGCATGAAAGATTTACCACAATAATGTCTAGGTTCCGAGAAAATCTAACCCAACAAATTTTATTAGAAACAAGCATTGGATAAAGAAGCTACAAGCCCCTAAAGTTGCATGTTGATGGTTGCAACTAGAAGAGGGAGGAGAAATTTTGCAACAAGTTTTTGTAAATTCAGATATCAAATGTAGAAATTACAACACTTCAAATTGGACTTCTAAATTATATAGGGACCCCTTTTAGTCACCTTGGACCCTTAGGGATAAGATGTGAATACATATATGATTTGACCATTTTTTATTTATTTTTCATTTTTAGTACTTTATTAGGGTTGTTTTTTGTTTTACAATTTGCCACACAAGGTTCATTGCCATGATTTGGATACAAGTAAATGTAAATGGATTGGCCTTATCTTTGCATGTTGTTTTTAGGTGATCCTCCACCAATGATGAGTTTATTTGTATAAATAAAGTTACCAAACTCTAAATTACCATTTCTTTTGTACAAAGCCTAAAATTTTAATTAAAAAAATTGGATATCTTATCAGAGGATCTTAAAGTAGAGTGCTATAAGAACGTGTGGAAGAAATTTAAAAAACTTTGACCACATAGATTGCATTTAAAAATTAAAATGAAGAAAACAAATTTATTTTTATACCTTCCTCAATTAGATTTTGGATTTTGAATCTTCTTAGCTTAAAAATTTTGCACTACTAATTATGAATATCTAATTTTCTATGTTGAAGATTTGAGTTTAGAATCTAGGAAATAAATACAACTTAATTTTCACTCATTAATAGTACAACTAGGTTGAAGATTGAAGGAAAAACTAAACTATTAATAGCTCCAAGGTGGAATTGAAATACACTATTTTGAACAATGCAATTGTTCTAGCAAGAGGTCTTAACCTTGTGAAACTTTTTTCTAAAAAATTGTAAAAATTGAATTCAGAAATGAATCCTACAATTTATTTTTTGAAGAAAATGCTCTCATTGCTTGAAAAATAAGATTGTCTATAACTTTTAGACCACTATTCCAAATGAAATGATATAAAGCTTTCCATGTAAAAAATAAATAAATAAATGAAAAATAAATTTTAAAAAATTTATATTTTAAGTTTTTTTGGAAGGTGGGTGCCCACCAAACTAAAATTTGGGCTCATTGTGCCATAACTATTGTTCATGTGCATCAATTGAAATAAAAAATTGTATTCCAAAAAAACTAAACTATTTTTCTATTGTCACAAATAGTTTCAAAAAATCATGACAAATATTCAAATTGTACAAGTCTACCCAAATCCATTTTGTTTCCTAAAGGGGCAATGGAACATTAGAATTAATTGCCACAATAGTACAAATGTATTGAGCAAAGACTATTGTGAGACAAATTTTGGGATCCAATGTAGGCTCACTAAGGTAGAACAAACCATTGCTGTCAAATGACCCCATAGTGGATACCTAGGGAATGACCTTGAGTTTTTTCCAATATGTGAGTTTTGGATCTCGATCAATGTCTTTCATGTCAATAATAGAGTGATTAGTGATCTCATTGGGAACTTCCAACTTTTCTATGTGAACTCATTGTAAAAATTGATATTTTAGACCTTTCATTTTAGAAAATATTGTGATTGCTTTAGATGAGTAAGATGAGCATTATGGATTCACATTTTGTTGGTTAATTATGGGGTAGTTTAGAGACTCATTTGATGCGCTAAACACTTCAAAATTCATAACAAATTCATACTTTTTTGGAAAAATATAATTTCAATTGCTCTCACTGCTTCTCATACTTGTCTTAATGTGAGAAAGAAATTTTAAAAAATTAGCAACTACATGAGGACAAACTCCTAATTATGACCACAATGGGTTATTTTTACCTTATTTTGAATTCCAATATTGGGTTAAAAAAATGCTCTTTTATGTACTATCTTTTTCATATTTGTTGTGCACAATATTCTTCATATTGAGGCCTTAATCAATACCCAAATGACAAATTTTGACATAAAGTTTTTTTGTTCTACGCTTTTTACCATCATTGGAGCTTGCTACTAGGATAAAAAGTGTCATTATGGTCTATATCATGCTTCGTATAGTGAGCTTTGTATAGTGAGCTTGCTTTGGAGTTCATTGTCCCTTACAAAGCATCAAAATCAAGGGATTGGCTATAGAAATTTTATATTCACAATTTGTTGTGCCCCTAAGGTAGTCTGCTCTAAAAGCAAGCGGCCTCTTCAAATTGCCCCTATATTTAGGTCTGAAAATGGATAGTAGGTGGTCCTTAAATGGACCTCTCAAGCCATTGAGAGAATCAAGAGAAAAACATTATTTATTGCAAGAGCCAATTGTTGACCTTCATTTACTCAAATCACTTTAGAAGTTGCAAGGGGTCAAATTTTGGAAGACCTAAAGTCACAAATAAGTGTCTACAACAGTTTTTTCTGAAAATTCATAAGTAACTCAAAAATGATTCAAAAAATATGAAACCACCTATGTGATGTTCCGCATCTATTTTTCTTTCTCTGAAAAATGATCCAAAAATATTTCTATTCATGGAAACTTTTGAAAAAGGGGGACAAGCCCTTAAATGGTCACTTTAAGGCCATACTACCTTATGACATGGCTCCTTATGACATGGCTCCATTGATGATGCTCTAAGTTAGTGCCATTTTTACACTTTTTTGGCATTTTAGCATATGAATACTTTCTTTTGCACAATGTATGTATAAAATATGAGTGCCAATTTATTTTATTTTAATAGTACCTAAAATTGACCACAAGCTTTCATGCTCGTAACACTCATTTATATTTTAACTCATTGATGTCCTTGTATCCCAAAATTCCATGTGATATGGTCTAAGTCAATTTTAGCATTCAAAATATCTTTGTTTCTATATATTTTAAATTAAGAAATTGAAGTTTAACAAATTTAGTTTGTACATGTGGTAATTTAAAAATTTAAAGGTCTTACATTTGCAAGATCTTAGTGTAAGAATCCAACTTTGACAATATTTTTTTTACCTCATTCATATTTTCCACTTTGAAATGCATTTTAGAATTTATATTGTAAATGATTTATTCTTATTCAAACCTTCATCTTTAGTAACAATCTCAAATTATTCTAACATAATAATAACAACAACAATTCTATTTTGGAGACCATCTTGAAACTCAAAATATTGATTCATTTTCACATTGTAATATCTAAATGACAAACCCTTAATTTTCACTAGGCTATACAAACATATAACTCCAATATAAAATGATACAACTTCTTTCTTTCTCTCTATAGTAGTAGCAAAGCTTCATCTTGATTATCTCTTAGCATTATGATATATTTTTTCATTGGATTTTAACCCCTAAAGGATCAAGGCCATATTTCTGCCAAAAAACTCAAAACTGCCATTTCTATAGCAAAGAGTAAAAAAATTTGAAAATTATTTTTTTTGCACATCCAACCGTAGGATCTTATACCTTACTAGTATGAAAATGTGTGGGAAACATTTCAGAAATTTTGACTATATAGATTAAAAAATATTTGCGTTTAAAGTGAAAAAAACAATTTTTTCAGCACCTTGCAGAGCTGGATTATTTGACTTTGAACTTTTTTAACTTAAATTTTTTGCACTATAGAGTTTTGAGATTTAAATCCTTATTGTGTGAAATTGAGTTGAGAGTCTAGGGGAATTTTTTTTTTTTTTAAATTTAATTTTCATGCTTAAGAAAATTGTTAAGTAAAAGTAGGTATGAGAAAGAAGGAGAATCCAAATTATTAATATCGTTAAGATGGAATTAAAATGCACTAATCCCAATGGTGAGATTGTTCTAGAAAGAAAATAAAATCATGTAAAATGTTTTCTTCAGAAAAATTGTAAAAATTGCATTCAGAAATGAATTCTGTAAGTTATTTTTTCAGGAAGATGCTCTAATTGCCTGAAAATCAAGATTGTCCATAACTTTCTCATAATAAGTCCAAATGGAATGAATCAAAGCTTCCCATGTAGAATAAAATATAATCTACAAGGAAAAAAATTCAAAAAAAAAATTCAAAATTTTGCAAATTGTTTTTGCTGCCCGGACTGCCCCCCGTCCCCTATTTTGAGTTTATTTGGTCATAACTTTTGTTTCCGGGCACCAAATGTGAAAAAATTATATTCCCACAAAGCTCATCATTTTTTCTATCTTCGAAAAAAGTTTCAAAAATCATGACAAAATTTCAGCCCATAGGTACTTGCCCGAAATCCACTTTGTCCACCGAAGGGACAATAGTCATTTCCCAGTCATTGTGTCCGCAATGACTGCCCTGCAGTTATTGTTTGCAATGGCGTTTGCTGGAAGGTTTTTGTAGTGTGAGAATTTGTTTTCTCAAATGGAAGAATTTTTTCCATTAGCAATAAATGCCACAACTATATTTGAATTGTAAAGATTTAAGAGGTGAAATTTTTATAATTTTCTACATATATTTTTGAATACTAGTATGATGAAAAATATTACTTTCACAAACGTAGGAAAGAGACTATAAATTGGTTGAAACAAAATATATGAAATGATCATTGATTGTTGAATACCCTATACTAAATGGTTGATGCCAATGATCCAAGATAAAATAGTTAGAACAGCCACACCCTAGTGTACCCAATTTAGTCTCAACATCTCCTAACAAACCTTCAATAATTGTACTCCATTATTATTTGGGCAATGGTTACAAATACCACAAGTTCTTCAAAATGAAGCTCGACCATTCAAGAGTTGAGGCCCCCCTCAATTTGCATATGAGCATAAATGGTTGATTATTGATTCACAAGATTGAACTATTGTGCATCATTTTTGATGCACCATGGTATGTGTGCTTTTAAATTAACGATGAATGAGCAAGTAGACAAGACAGAAGTGACAAAATTGAAAGTCTCCTCACAAGCTCTTTGCATGCTTTGATTTGACCCGATATCTACTAGGCCTAAGCCTAGATAGTTCGCATAAAGAAACAACCAACTTGATTTTGGTTATAGGGATCAAGTCCTCTCTTTCTAAACTCTCTTTATTTCTAAGATTAGCTAGTTTTTTTTTTCCTTCCCATCAATTCAACTTGATTACTATAATTATCTAAAATTGTCCTCCACTCCTCTTCCTATCTCCCCTTATTCAAGATTCCCTTAATTTTTGACTTGGTTCTCAATCATACTCTCTCACATGCTCTCTCACTCACACTCAACTTATCCACATGCCACTGAAGCCCAAACATTAGTAGAAAAGTGGATACTTTACTTGGAGAACCAGTGGACATCCGCAAGCATGATGTGGCATACACCCGACGTTACAGCTTGGTGCCTTGAGCTCCACCTCCGCTCCAAGCATTCGAATAGCCGTCCGTCCGTCCTTCCTTCCTTCCGTCCGTTCCTTTACCAGGCTGTTCGTGTGTCTGGCGCATTCTGCAAAGAAGCCACAGCCAGTGGCTCCCCGCGGCTCTGGATAACTTAATTCAATTTGGTGAGCTTCTGACGAACAACAACTATTTCCTCTCATAGATTAGGCAAGTTATCACTACGTTCCATTGGAATGCTTGGTGTTTGGAATTGGAGGCGGTTTCCTCGGCTTCGCATTCGTGGTTTGCGATTGACGACGGATTGAAGACTGACCAGTCGTTGTAATTTTACTTTGAAACATGACGAGTAGTGCGATACATGCTTAGCTTCACAACATTTCATTGCGGATATGGCAGCGGGATGCGGATTCGACTGAAACCGCATTGTCGTTTTGATTAGAAACAGAACGAGTAAGGCGATCAGTGTACGGTTTCGACGTCGGTGTCTCGTTGGTGTAGGAGAGATTGGCTGGTCGCAAGTTGCGTTTTAATTTAGGTTTGAGAGTTGTTGTTTGCTCGAGTGGGAAGGTCTCGTTGGGCATATAGTGAATCCTCTTCTTTTTGTCATGGGGGATGACGCTAATTACGTTGTTGATTCTAGAGCTGTCTTGGTGTTTGTGGTTTCAAATTTCGACTGGAAGTGCCAAGAATCTAAGCGCCTGTGTTCGCTATGCTTGTGTGCCAGGTTGAAAATCATGAACACCTTCGGGCTCCGGTTTCCTGTGTGTTCAGTTGGAGGTGGAATTGTGCTCGACACGTACGTATCGCCTCATACTGTCGAAAAATATGAGCACGGTTTGTCGAAGGTGGCGAGTTTGCGAGGACTGGGACTAGCTCGTAGAAAAAGAACTAGGCACACTGAAGTAAAGGTGAGTTACTGAGCCTTGCTTTATCCGGGTTGTCAACCTTGTGAGCTCTGTGTTCAGTCGCTGACGCAGCCATACTGACACCTTTCGTTTCTGGTGTGGTTGACGAAGACAGCATCCACTTTCAGCAAGGAGAGTTCTTGCTTCAGCTGGGCGTGCTGAACAGTCTGTTGAAAGCAGTGCTGCGAGCTTTGACAGTAGTGGTACAGGGACGCAGCAGGTGGCGCTGAAGAAGCCGGATTTACCAGAGAGGCAACGAGCGAGCGAAACTCAGAAGTTCAATTGGAGCGCCCAGTGGTATCCAGTTGCAGTAATAGACGATCTTGATGAAAATGCCCCCACCCCGGCTACCATTGTAGGTCGATCTTTAGCAATATGGTGGGACAAGTCAAGTAGCAAATGGCAGGTTTATGATGATCAGTGTCCTCATCGATTAGCGCCCCTTTCGGAGGGTAGCATTAGTGAAGATGGACATTTGAGATGCTCCTACCATGGCTGGACTTTCAAGGGTGATTCTGGCGAGTGTACATATATTCCTCAGGCTCCGAAAGATGACACATGGGTCAGTAATTTATGCCTCAACTCTTACAAAGTTTGAACAAACTGTACGTTGTTGCAGTTTCTTTCTTTCTTAGACAGGGAAGGCTACGAGGACAAGTCCTGTAGCTTTAGTCAATAAACCAGCGAGCGAAGTGCTGGCTGCTTGGATCAAGAGCAACAGTATGAAGCATTTGGTGTACCGTATAGCCTAGCAGGCAATAGTTGGCCTTCATCAATCCATTGACGACTTTAGTTTTAAGAATGTAGTTAAGTCCATTTCAGTATGATATGTGCGAGTCTTATCAAGTCTGCGAAGTTTGGTACATGCAGGCTCATACAAACAAAAGGGCCTGCGTATCAGTCTATCCGAGCATGGTACAGCAAGGTATCCTCTGGTTCTGGGCGGATCATTCACAAGGCCCAATCAACATGGAAGCTGCTGCCAATCCTCCTCCAACCTTCTCAGAGTTCGATGACCCAACTTTCACCTTCACCTTATCATCACGCGACGTAGCATACGGGTTAGCTTCTGGAATCACGCTTCGATTTTTACTTTCTTTTTTCTTTTTTTAACAATGACTGACGTATAAATCAGTATTAGTTAACCAAAATTTCCACTATGGCTCTGTCACTCACGACGAAAATTATGTGCCTCATAGATACGAATCGCTGATTGAGAATTTGATGGACCCGGCACACGTCAATTTTGCTCACCACAATATTCAGGTTAGTATCCTCCATATCCTTGCATTTCGTTGATTCATTGACAAGACAGCTGAGTGGGCTGTACATGGATCCTTGAATCTAAGAGTCTCATGGTTTATTTTGTTTTTTTATTTTAGGTTTACTCACATTTTCTCACTCCATCATTTGATTTATGATGCAGACTTATGAGAGGTCGAAGTCAGTATTTCTCGTTTACTTAAAATAGCGATTATTTTCTTATTTATCGATTGAGAATTGCCTGATGAATTTGCAGGGAAATCGAAAAAATGCTAAACCGTTGAATTATAAAATTACAACAGAAATCACTCCTGCAGGCTTCAAAGGGGGGGACGAAATTAGCGAAGCGGCCTTCTATGCACCTTGCTGTTTCACCCTGCGTTACACTATACCTAGCAAGTTGCAGCACGTATCTGTAAGTACTGCTAGTGTGTATTTCACTACAAGATGTGCGTTGAAATTATGGTTTCGTTAAACTTCACCTCTGCTTGACAAATTCGGACACTTGGTTTGATGGTTTGGATTAATTATTTCGAGATAATTGGACAAAGTCCTTTGGCTAAATTATTATGAGATTATTACTCGGACATTTTCGAATCTGTGTGAGTTTTGGTGAAACTGCTCATGGTACATTTCGAGAAGGGACAAAATATGATAATGTTGCTTCGTTGGTTGATCAGTAGTTCGCTTGTGTTCTTGCACAATTTCGAATTTTCGTTTGCAATTTTTGTTTCACGTTGAGAGTTTATCAGTACAGGCTGAGCTTTTCCTGGAGCAATGTCACAGGGAAGGAGTTTGAAGCTCAATCAAAAAGACGATAAGAAGGGGGAAATTTCTCAAGAGAAGCCTCCAAAGAAGACATCGCTTATCCTCTTGTGCATCCCTATTTCCCCGGGTCGCAGTCGGTTAATTTGGTCATTTCCTCTCAACTTTGCTCCTTTCTTCTTTAAATTTATACCGCCGTGGGTACGACACATGACCAACAACTTGGTTCTTGATTCTGACATGTATTTACTCCATCTCATGGTAAGTCCTGATCCTACTACTAATCGAATCAGATCTTATGCAGTTCTATTTGAACCGAGAATGATCCAGTGTTCCTATCTAGGCTGAGTGACATTGAGCCACCAGTATATTGAGAGTCACCAGCACTTGCTCTCTGTATTTTCAAAGCGTGGCTCTGTAGTTTCAATAAGTACTGTTGGCATAATCTTTGGATCCTAATTGCATATTCAAATTAGGGAGAACATCACTCAGGTCTTGTTAAATGGCAAGTTATTTGAGGTTTGTTGACTTTTTCAGAACTGGTTCAACCACAGGAAAGGAGGTTGGAGCATGAAGGTCCGAGTAATTGGTCCAAGAGATTCTATTTAGCTACAACGGCAGATACTTACGTACGCGGCTTCCGTAAATGGTTGAATGACTTCGCAGGCGGGGCTCCCGACTGGGCAGGGAGGTTTGAGAATCGATTGCCTCCCTCACCACCCAAACGAATCCTTTTGGACAGGTGAATATGCTCTCGTTAATCATTGTGAAATTCTAGATTGCATGTCTGAAGAAGTAAGATTTTACTCCTGGCACTCATTCGCATAACGAAATGTGTCCACCGACTGTTTTTGCGCATACGTTGAGAGTCCGGCATATGTTCCAATAGTTCAGAATACTAGTTCGGCATATGTTCAAATTCCTGTGCTTGAGCACTTCTTCTGAACTCTTTGGAGCTTCACATGTTTTGTAAGGCTGCATTGAACCTCGTATTGCAAATTCTTGATTTTCAATATCTTTGATAGAGAGATCTTCTATTCACCAGATTCATGGCGATGGTTCACAGGTATCACCAGCACGTAGTGAACTGCAAGTCATGTAAAAATGCTTTGAGAAATTTCAAAGCCTTGGAAGTGGGACTGCAAGTACTTGCAATCGCGTTGGTAGGTCTGGTGGCAGCTTCTGCACTTGTCCCGATCCGTCCGGTGGCATCTCTCGCCGTACCCTTAGTGATTGGAGCAGTTTTGTCGACAATTATCTCTCATTGGCTGGCAAATTTCATCCACAAAACCTTCTACTTCCACGACTATAATCATGCTGCTGTCAAGTAGAAAAAATATGGAGATGAAGGAAGCTGCATCTCTTACATGGTTGTGACATTCTGATGTAAATTGGAGCACCGAGAAATTCTTAGCAATCATCCAGAGATTACTCAAGTATCAAGGGCTGAATTGTTTTGTAGGTTCGATCCTTGATCACCTTTTTATTCGGCCACTCGAGTACCAATTTAGCCGCGTTCGTTCAGTATTTCCGCTGCTGTGGTTATTACTGCACCTGTGTCATTTTTCTATTAAGTTCTTCCCGTCCCTTTACCTTGTATGCATCGTTACTTGAAGTTTCTTTCATTGAATTAGTTGTGCTGTTGACTTCTTAAATTATTCTCCTTCTTCATGCTTCAATCCTGTATCCAGGACCCTGCAGATTGGAAAGTTTGTATTTTGTACTAAATGCTTCATGCAAAGAGCATGCAAAATTTGTCCTTTTGTCCCCAAGTTTTTGTCCCTAGCTTTTTAAAATTTCGACACTGAAAATATCTTGAAATTCAATGAAAATTATCCTAGTAGTAATGAAATATCACCTTCCATGTGACCCTTCTTTTGATTCTTTTTCAAAATCAAATTTGAATTTTTTTTAAAATCATGTTCTTTTCGTAACGGGAACAAGTCACAATTGAGTACAACTTAAATCATATTGAACTGGATTCTTATGTTTTGGTTTCACTCTCACAAGTCAATAGTATGTATCACTTTTTATCCTTTATTAGACCTTCTTATAAATACTTTTGAGAATCACATTAGAATTTAGATATGTGTTATTTTTGAAATGATAATATTTAGATAGTCATACAGAACCTAATTACAATGAGTTTTCTTCTCCCTAAATTGGAGTTTTTTTTAGAGTTTTTTCACCACCATAGTAGAAGTATTTATTTTTGATAATTAAGCATTTCATCCTTTGGGATATGGGAAATTTGTTGAGGAATTGAGCTCAATAGGGATAGTCACACCCCCTCCGAGAAGCTAACAATTCTCAAAGGTTGGATGCATGGCATACCATTGATCTCCCATATTTTTAGGTTCATCCAATCTCTGAGGTTTAGTCTTCTCCTCCGCGGCTAAAGAAATGAGACATTAGATGAAATTTAAGGCCAATAAAAGATTGGGAAACTCTAGGTACTTTGTCAAATCAGCAGCCTGATGTGGGCAAGACCCTGCCACATCAGATTATTTTTATTTTTTATTTTTTATTTTTTATTTTTTAAAATTATTTTTTATGATTTTTATGATTTTTATGTTTTGACGTGTTTTCAGCCTTGGAAACAAGCCTGAAACGACCTTCCCAAGGCCTCAAATCTCTTCTAATGTTTTACCCTCGACAGCGTACTTTCACCACTTCTCAAAATTAATCTTCGTATTGGCTGTCGGCTTGGAGAGAGCGGTAGCTGGAGAGGTTCAAGCGGAGAGGTTCAGTTGGAGACGTTGAGGCCGAGAGCTTCAAGATCGTGAGGTGAAGGCGGAGAGATTCAGGGAGTCTGAAGTTTTCAAATGTTTAATGTTTGAAGTTTCACTTGAAGTTTATTTGCTTCAAATCAAGCTACCCAAAATTATGTTTCCAATTGTAGAACTGCAGCTTCAAATAAATTTGCTGAAACGTTAAACCCGTGGCTTCAAATCAGTTCAAGAGTGAAGCCACTCAGGGTGCAAGTGACTGCATCATGGGCCTCCATGTGAGGGTGCAAGTGACTGCTATTCGGCCTTTCTCTTCCAGACTTCAGTTAGTTTGGTAAATTACGATGCAGGAGAATCCATTCTCCGAGATTTCATTCTCGGAGATGCAAACACCAAAAAGGGTGTCACACCCCTTCCGCACACAACGACTCCCCATTGGCTCTTTTTTTACTTTCACCAACTTCTCATTCTCCAAGAAAATGAATTTCTCAGAGGGTGTGTGTTTACCCCTATTGAGTGCCAACATAAGGATGAGGAAGAATACACAGAAAAACGATTATTTTTTTTCAAGAATGAGCATTTAATTCAATATAAATATGGATTTTTCATTTAGACCCATTCTGGCCTCACAACTACTCACCTATTATAGATGGCTTTGGTAGTTCTCCCTAAACAAGGAGGGAAGCAAGCTAAAGGTCTCGAGGGGTGTACTACAAAGGAAGTTCATGGGTGAGGAGCAACCAAATTTTGGACCCCCTATATTATATCCTAAATTTTTTTTTTTTTTTTTAAAGAAAAATATGAATAGATTTTCCTACTTTGAAAGTTTATGTTCCAAATTATCGGTATTTTTTTATGTTAATAACAATTAGTTACAAATTTTAGAAGAAAAAAGATACACTATAAAGCTAAAAATAACTTTCACATCGCTATATTATATAAGAAAAAAAATTTGAAGAATGAAAAAAAATTCTATAAAATAGCTTTCTACTAAAAGTTTATTTTGGCTGAATATTGATACAATAGTCATCTTCATGTGATCTCTATAAATATTTTAGTTGAAAAACATGCCATTTTAGTTCATTTTTCAATCTTTTCTAGACAATATATCACATATTATTTAGGATTGAAATTTTTGGCAATAAAAACCTATAGACATTGTTAAACAAAGCTCAAAGTTGTAGGTTGAAATTATAGTTTATTAGAAAGTAATTAGGAAAAGTAGAAATGGGTAGTTAGGATTTGGTCACTCTTCACCCATGAACTTCCTTTGTAGTGCATCCCCCGGGCTAAAGGTACAAACAAAGAATTTTTTTCAAAGAACAATACATCCAATTGTTGTCTTACTTGTCTACAATAGCTCACCCACTATACAAGCATCATAGAGGGTTGTCTAAAAAAGGTTTTCTTCTACCTTATTACAATACCAAACGACAAGTATGGAAGAAGATGTGACTTAATTTCTCACATTATTTTAATATTAGAGGATATCTTCTAAAACCTATCTCATTACCCTTATAATTGATCATTAAAAATTCTTGGTTCCTTTTGGATATGATGTTGAATTCATGACAATTTCTTAAACACCTCTTTCTCAATTATGTAGAATTTTTTGTTCCATGTGATAGTAATTGAACTACTTTTTAATTTGACTCTTACTATCATTTCAAATGTGAGTGGTTCTAATGGCTTTTGACATTATGCACATTGATTATGGAGGTCCATGTCTTATAAAAATACTATTGTATACACTTCTTTACAAGCATTTTGGTGGTATCAACAACTTGTTGTAGATTTCACACATTTAATTGGTACAAACTCATAAAAAGCTTATTTTTGGGGGAAAAAAGTATAAAGACAATTGGGAACTTCTATCCCCTTGTGTTAAACAACTTTGGTCTAATCTTGTCTCAATTAGTGGATATAATATGTTAGTTTTGATATGGAAACACTCAAAGGGTTATAGTTGGTAAAAAACATTTCTAATAATAAATGCCAAAATTATTGAGATTTTTTAATTGCAAGGAAAAAATGAATTTTTCTATTTTTAGGCATCTTCCAAATCACATTTGCTAACTTCAATTAATTATATGGCAAGGAATGCCAACCCCTAACCACCGGGCACAATAAGCTTACATTCCATTCTTTAAAACCAAAATTCATAGTTTGGAAGAATATATAATTGAAATAAAATATTGGATTTAAAGATAGTTGCTCCCTATTGGACCTCTTTTCAAGAATTTTGGTCTTGATATTTATTTATTATAATCTTTAGATAATACTACAACTAAATCTTGGCAAAACTTTGTAAAGTATTGCGCAATTGATAGTTTTGTAAGATCCTACACTTACATTGCTAAATTTACAAAAGGATATCAAATGTATTTGTGTACTAGGGTTTGTTTTTGGACCACAAATAATCCTATCAACAAATATTAATCTTCAAAGTGGAGTCAAATTATTACATTTTCTTAGCAAAGCATCAATGGATTTTCTTTGTTATATGTCCATCACAATATGTGTTTCTTTTACCTTAATACATTGCTAAGAATGTTTAGTGCCCTTTGGATGACTTCAAGCAGGGTTATAGGGTGGATAAAAAAATTTCATTTAAATTTGGGGGGAGTTGTTTAAATTCATGTACACTAAATAATATTGAATATTCCTTCACTATGATATTATTGACTTTTCTAAAGAAGAAGATGCTTAATCCATAAATTACCTTTGTAGTATATATTAGATCTTTCTTTCTCTTTTATCTTGATCCCAAGTTTTCTCTTGATTCAAAGTAGTTATAAAAATGATATTTTTTTGAATTTGAACCCAACTAAAGAAATTTGATAAAGAAGTTTATCAAATTTAGTTTCTACTTCAATTGAAAAATTCTTAAAGCTCAATATTTTATTATAATTTAAACTTTGGACCTATTATTATAGTTTGTTGATTTCTTAATTTTAGAATGATATGGTAACTTTGGATTATACCATGATGTTATACAATATAATATACACTAATGGTAAAAACTTAAATTTTGGAATACATCAAGGTTAAGAATTCTTTCTTGGTTCCTCTAAGTCTCAAGAAAGAGAGTAATTTATGTTAAAACTATACCACATATACTATATACAATTTACTGTAATATAGATTTTTCAAATTTAGTGTCACATTTTTAGCAAATAAGAAGTTGTGAAATATTTCACAACTTTCTTGGATGTATTATTTGTGAAGTTTTCACCCACTTCAATGAAGTACCTACAATATATTTTTTGCTTCTTGTAGATAAAGTAGATAAAGTAAATATTATGTAAGAAATAGATCTAAAGTATAATGTATGCAAATGGTGTGTTTATATGACTAATGTTTCAATTATAGTTGTTTAACTCTTAAGATTCTTACCACTTAGTGAGAACACAACTTACAAAGTTATAGGCTAGGCAAAAGTATATGGGTTTTGATTTTGCAATCATGGTCAAATTAGGTCACTTTAGAGCATTGTTACAAAACTTAAAAAAACGTCTAGTGGCAAATTTTGAATGAGAAGTTTGAATTTAACGCTTGGACTTGACTTTAGTCTCTTTTAGCCACATTGATAACCAATTTTTACTTAAGTTGGCAAAATGGAAACTTATGAAATATTGTTTTTTCTTCTAAAATCACCTTTCATAATAATGATGGCGCCATCAACAAGCTCTCTATAGAGGTGGATTTAACCTTTCACCCCATGAAGGATGTCCTTCGGCTAATGTTGAAGAACATCAAGAAATTGTGATGGAAGGATGTAAGCAAAGAGTTTATTGTCATAATAGACGTGCAAATTCTATTTGTTGTTGTACACTTACTAAGAGACTTGCAATTGCTTGATAGTTAAAGTAGTAGGTTGTCCACTTGTAAAAAAAGTAAAATCCACCTTCTTTCTAAACAAGCAAAACCCAATTTAGAGTAATGAAATTTTGGTGCACTCATTGAGATGCTATGAGGGAGGAATGAGTTTGTTTATTTGTAGGCAATGAGCTCTTTGAGGTGCTCATTAAGATAAAAAGAAACTGCCTTAATAGAAAATATAGGAACATATTATTCTTTACATTATATTGTGAACCATGGACTTTAAATTATATAGGAGCTATTACAAATTAGGGGCCCTTGATTCCAAATATGAATTTAAAATTTTAAAATTTTTCATCAATGACAAAATAATAAGTTTATGTGTTTTCTAGGGGCAAAATTTCACAAGAGTAGATGTAGTCTAGCTTTTTATCTCCCCAAAGTTCTTTTTAGTCATTCTCACATGACATTCATATGACTTCTAAATGTGAATATATCAATACTACTTTAAATGCAACTTTCACATCAACATATGATTTGGAATTTCAATTTAAGAAAGTTTTTCTAAATTCTTTTTTTTCTAAAATAAAGAATCCAAAAGTTCCAAAATAAAAGCACATGAAATCTCCAAAAGCACATCTAAGAAATGTAAAGTTTGTCAACTTATGGATAACATTTATTATTTTTATTATTTTAGGTAATAATACCTATTATACCTTAAATGAGTTTTTTTGTTTTGTTTTTTTGTATTGTTTGTTACAACAAGATCTTTTGGACTATGCATCCCCCAATTGCGTTTTTGGTACTGTTAGAAAGGTCTTTCCAAAGAGGAGTGCATAGACTTTGTTTTGTGGTGTTCCAACCCCAAAGTAGAATATATATTGAATCTTGAAGTTATTATGAACTTAACAAATATTTTAAAAATTGCAAATTTATTTTATTGTGGCAACGGTAAAAGGCAAAAGATGGATGGATGAACAAAGTTTGACGGTTCAGTCAACTGTCTGACTTCTAGGGGCAAAAAGCAAAAAATAATCACTGCTGCCGCTCTGGTGGGATGGATCACGAATAGATAACATAGTGATTCTCCAAAAGGACAAATCCCCTTCAAAAGCCAAGACGCCTTTCTTCCAAAGGCAAAGGAAGTTTGAGAGACGGCTGCTGCAGAGAGGGACGGAGCAGAGAGCCACGTGAAGGGAGTGGGCTGCGGCACGACGAGGGCTGGCGATCGTCGGCGATTTGTCCCAAATTAGCACGATCGTCCGTAATTCCGTCGACCCTCCTTCTCCGCTCAGTCGGTCTCGACTCTGGACTCTTGGAACGCACTGGATAAACGAACGCATCCCAAAACGTCGTCACTCACTCAACACTCACACCCACACCCACACCAGCCGCCAGCTTCACGCCGATCTTGCTTAAGCTTCCACAACTCTTGGGCCGGTTCTCTTGCTCTCGCTGGCGCCGTCCTTTCTCTCGAACTTCTTGAGAATCTCTGCTTTGTAAATTTATCTGGGAAGGTTTCGTCATTCGCATTCGCGTATTTGCTCCCATCATGGTTTGTGCTCCGTTCTCCTTTTTCGAATGTGGGGTTCGGATATCTACCCTAATTCGTGGATTCGTTTGATGTGAGGTCAGCAAAATGGTTGGGGGAGGTGGATGTGTTAGGCTTTGGTGGTTTGATTTTATTTTGGACTGCTCGAGGTGTATCAGGGGAGGGGGGAGGTGGAAATGCTCGTCGTTATGCTGAGATTGTTGATCGGATGTGATTAGGCGATGTTTATCAGAGTGAAGCGCAAGAAGACGACGTATTTTCTTCATTGTGATCCCTCCGAGACTGTGGTCGAGACGAAGCATAAACTGCATGCGTTGAGTGATGTGCCCGTGGACCAGCAGCGCCTTGTGCTACTCCCTGCACATGCCGTTCTTGATGACAACAAGACTCTTGCCGATCAAAAGGTACAGTAAAGTGTTTGTGAAGTAAATTGTTGCGAAGTATTGGTAGGTTTAGGTGTTTTGTAGCTGAAAGAGATCGGTCGAGCTTGCTTGGTTTCGGTAAACTTGAATTTTGCAACTTCTTGCTGAAAGTTCTAAGATTTTAAACTCTTGCCATCTTACATATGAATTTTGGATTTGTTGTCACTTGCACAAATACATGGCTACGTATGTTCCTAGCTATTGCAGAATTTTGTTACGTTTTTAGTTTAAGCAACTGCTGGAGTCTCTTTTTTTTTTAAAAATCGGAATTCCTTGCCATGATTCATAGGAGTTTTTCATATGCTGCCACTTGCATGGCTACATATGTTCTAATTGTTGAAGAAAGAGTACGATAGTAAACTGCAATTTTGAGTAAAGCAGTAGGAAATGTGTAATTTCAAGGAAGTTACCCTAAACTTAACTTCTCTTGTGCTATGTGCAGGTGGAAAATGATGCAGTTGTGGCGCTTACATTAAAGACAGTTGGTAAGTGGATGTTCAGTGCATTCTGATTTGTATAGAAGCCATTTTCATTTTGTTCTGTATCATGGAATAGTTCTCAATTCTAATACAGGTGCAGTCAGTAGTATGATAAACTAATGTTTGCAATGGTGATGCAGAAACAGGTGATTGGGAGGAA
Source organism: Climacium dendroides (assembly GCA_950106755.1). Taxonomy (NCBI): domain Eukaryota; kingdom Viridiplantae; phylum Streptophyta; class Bryopsida; order Hypnales; family Climaciaceae; genus Climacium; species Climacium dendroides. Next base: position 33,457,173 of record OX467083.1, on the reverse strand, counting down.
GTTTGTATTGAGAAACCGGCAGATCATGCCAACCTCATCGACCCGGAGTTAAGCTAAAGCGTGGCAGTTCCTGGAGAAGGGTGTGTTGGTTTGTCGTTTCGGACTTAGTTACAGGTTCAAATAGTGTGGATACAAAAGTATGACCGCAAGATCCTTTCAGTTTTTAATTTTTTTGTGAGATCCCTCGCTTGTGACTGGGACCATGACCATCTTTCGTATATTGTGTTTTTGAGACATTTCCCAATGTTTTTATTGTGTATGTTTTTGCAACAGAAATTTCAAAGACTTGTTTATAGCTGACTTTAGTCTTGCACTCTGACCAGAAATAGGTTCTTGAATGGGTCTGATATGGGCGAAGCATGGGTTGTTTTTCGAATATTTATGAACATGTGTGATGGTGATCCAGAGACCATAATTGCACTGCATGCAGACCCTAAATTGGCTAAAATTAGCTGATCCCTAAATTGGCTAAAATTAGCTGAGTTTCTACTAAGAAAATCCTTGTGCTATTAGTACATATTAGTAAAAAAGGGCCTTTAATGCAGGGTTTTTTATTTCAATTATTGTAGGCAGTGCAGAAAGATGAAGCTCTTTACATCCATGGGAGTGGATGAAATTTGCAATCTACAGATGAAAATTTATTTATCCATCCAAAGTAATGTACACTCATCCAAAATAGAGTGATATTGTCCTAGATTTGGTAGCAGATTGGTGATTTCATCCATTGCAAAGCAAAAATATTTTGCCCAAGATTTCCTATCCAAAAAATCATTGCTTTTCAAAGAAAAATTGCTCAACTAAAAAATTCTAGTTTAATGGAGACATTTTAGCCAAAATTGCAACAAACAATAGAACTTGATAGCCAATTTACAACTTTTTTTATATTTTTTATACTATTCATTCTCTAGGTAGCCAAAGTTGATGTATGGAAAGACGTTGCATTCATGTGACACAACGTAATGTTAGTCAACTCATGGCATGCACATATTGCTCTAGAGATTGACACCAATTGTATCTATTGTACCCTTGGACTTGAAGAATCACCATTCATTGATTCTACATTTATCCCCATATCCAAGAAGTGTTGGACTATGTCCAATCAATCATCCACAATATCAATGGAAACCTACAAACTATGGAACCTTATCACAAATTCAATGCAATTCAATGCATTTTAGGTTCAACATTCCCTAACAAATTCTATAACTTGTGAACAATCTGGATTCTCCTTCAAGGCTTTCCCCTTTGGATAATCTAGATATCATGCAACAATAAGATCTTTGCCCGAGAGCTCGAGAGTGTTGGCCACTAGCATGTGTACACAAGGCTTTGTAGAAAGCGTTATTGATTCTAGACGGGTAGCTTTTCTCAAGGCATAGCAAGGAGTTCATCTTCATCCGCAACAAACTAGGAGTATTTGGTTGAAATTTGACTACATCTAGATGAAGTCCACAATCATCACTAGCACAAATGATAATACAATGACTTGGAACAAGGAGTCCCCCCCTCTGTTCCTTCATTTAGCACTCTTTTCTCATTTGTTGTTTCTCTTATGTGCTTCATTCTCTTCATTTGTCTAGCCTTGTAGCTTGCTTTTTTTTTTTTGGTCCTTTTAATTGACGATGGTTTGCCATTTGTTTTTAAAAAAAGAAAAAAAGGCGATGCATAGTCATTACCTAGCCTCTTTGGCTTCGCCAATGTATATTGTGGGTTCTTGTTCTAATGCAATGGTTCTTTCCATTTGTTAAAAAAAATTATTTTAAAAATTGATGTATGTTTGTACTACATTTAATAAACTAGGTAGCATATTGCACTAAATTCCATAAACTAGTTTAAAGATCATTGATGCAGATTGTAGACAAATTTATAAGAAATTTTATCCAATGGATGACCAATTGGATGAATGAGGGTAGGGCAAAAATGGTAGAATGAAGCCATGTTGAAAGTGGTGGAGTGAAGTGAAAATAGAAATAATAGAAGTTCTGAGTCACAATCACGAGGAGATCATTTAAAGTATCCATTAAAACTACATGCATTAATATTTTTGACCCCCTATTTTATGTTCTAAAATTTTACTAAATAAAAAATATATATATGAGGAGATTCCTCTACTTTGAAAGTTTATGTTGTGAATTATTGGTATTTTATTTGTTAATTATAATTAGTATAAATTTTTGAAGTAAAAAAATACACTATAAAGTTGGAAATAATTTTCATATCCCTATTTTATTTCAGAAAAAATTGTTTAGAAAATGAACAAAAAATTGCCAAAAATAACTCTCTATTCAAAGTTCATTTTCCTTGAATAATGATGCAATGGTCATCTAAACATGTTCTCTGTAAATATTTGAGTTGAAAAACATGCCATTTTAGTTCATTTTTCAACCTATTCTAAAAATTATTTCATATGTTATTTGAGTTGGGAATTTTTGGCACCCTAAACTTTTAGTCAATATTAAACAAAGTTCAAAAGTATAGATTGAAATTGTAGTTTATTAAAAAGTATATAGGGGTTCAAAAATCACTTTAACTCATGTGCTTTCTTATAGATACACTAAGTGATCTCTCCAGGGTCACAATATTAAAATTGAAGCCCACAGTGTCTTTTCAATTGCAGGAGTCAAAAGATTTTGAAGGATCCAATGAGAACCTTTGGAGTTTCAATTAATTTACAAAGTGAAAAAATTTGAAATTTTAACTAAACAAATATGAAGATTAAAAAAAATTTCAAGCAACCAATAGGGACTCAAATCTTTGAGGTTCATTTATTGAAAAATATAGGGGCCAACATTGGTTATTTGTCAACATGCACTCCTAAAGTCCACCATGACAAGTTCACAATTTTAAAGACTTTCATGTCAAGGAACAAGCATGTTACTATTTTTTCAACTTCATTTGCAAGTATCTATATGTGTGATTTTTTTGGTTTATTTTTTAGATATGTAATCACATGTCTTATAATAGTCATGAATTTTTTCATTTTTTTGTGAAAATTTGAAGTTATTGTGGATTTATAAATGAAATGTGAGACAATTTATATCAAATACAATTGATGCTTTAAATTCCTGAAAATTTCTTTGTAGGTTTATAATATAGTGTAGAGCATCATGGTGCAATTTTTTTTTACTGTGCCACTTTGAAATTAGAATATCAATACTATGGATATAGAACCCAAATTCAAATTTCTATAAAATTCTTGTGACAACCTTTAAATTGAAATCAATTTAGCCAATTTATTAGAGTGACCTTTGGAGTTTATAGTATTAACAAATATATCATGAATTTGTGACTATAGAATTCGTTTCAAGAAGTTACAACTAAAGTTGAAGTTCATAAGAGATTTAGTGTCTTTTCAATTGAGGAAGTTGAAGTTTTTTTATAAAAGAACCAATGAAAAGCTTTGAGGTTCAAAGAATTGAGAGACCAAGGCCATAAAAATTTAGAAATTAAAAAGAAAAAATATGAGAGTTCAAAGAGTCCACTTTGTAACCATTAAGTTCAAATCTATAGATAATTTAGTGTCATTTCAATTGAGCAAATTGCAAAATTCTTTTGAAGGAACCAATGGAAAACTTTGGTAATCAATTAATTTCTGAAATAAATGCCATAAAATTTTGTATTTGAATTTGGATTCAAAAAATATGAGAGTTGAAAGGATCCACTTTGCAACTACAGTGTCCAAATTTTTGGATTTTCTTTTTGACAATTATAGAACTCAACAATGGCTAATGGTCAACCTCTAAAGTCTATCATAATGAGTTTATAGTTGCCAAGATTTCTATATCAAATGAAGTTTAAAGACTTTCTACACTCAAAGAACAAGTATACAATTATTTTTCTAAACTTCATTTTACAAATACCTTGTGAATGGCTAGGGTGAACTGACCCTCTCATTGCCCCGTTTTACCCCTGGGGAAAACACTGTGGAATTTTTTATTTGCACTCAGATGTATTTTTTTGCAAATTCTAAATTCAGATTTGCAATCAGCGGCCCCAAATTAGCTAGGGGCTGTGTAGAAATATAAAAAAAATATGGCCAAAAATAGGGGGCTTCTTTCACAATTAACCCTGGCCGGGGCAATGAGGGAGTCAGTTCTCCCTGGCCCTTCTTTTCCATTCACAACTTGCCACAGCTGTGAAGCTTGCAATCCCCGCCAGCTGCGAAACTCACTTGCCTGCATTTGGGATTATGAATATTATGACATTGCTCGAAAGCGTCAGGGCGATCTGACAAACCCTAATTTCCAGATCGTGCCAGTGATGAAATGTGCAGGAGAAATAACTGCAATCGTTCCTTCCTTTGATTGGGAATTTGGGATTGTTTGATCGGGGAGTGTGATTAGGCGACGTAACGTGCACTTAATGATTGGAAGGAATTTTATCTGAACTTGGTTTAGGTTTTTACTTCTCAATGCGGAATTGATCAGTATGAACAACATTGATCGAGATTTCGAAGAGTCGAAATGCCCTGCGCATTGATGCACCTGTAAAGCTCTCAGGAACACGGAGAAGGTTACATTTTGATGCAGGATGGCGATCGATGCGAGATGCCGCATCGTTGCGCTCTTCTGCTACATCCTCTGCTTGCACTCCTTGGCGATTTTTTTCTTTACTCGTGGTTTTCTACTCACTCGGACGGAGCTTTCCGAGTTCAGTACTTGCTCCGACATAGCCAAGTCGCCTTGCTTTGGAGAAACCCCGGGCGCAGGTAATTTTATGTGATTCAATCACCTGAGGTTTGGATTTGGTGTGAGTTCCTCCGTAGACTAATAAGCTTCAACCTCGTCCTCGGCGCAGTTTCCAGGGAGAAGGCTAATCGTGAACATGAGGAGGCTGCGACTTTCAGCTCACAAAATGATTCGAGTTGCCAGCCTGTAGGAGGAGACCTGCTGGTGAGTTTGAATTTCTAAACAGCTGCTTCTGTCATGCCTCTGACACTCTGAAATTCTATCTATAATTTTTGACAAGATTTTTTTCATCTTTGAGTGTGAAAAAAATCGGGACAGAGTTTTACATGTTTGTTCATTGGAAATGCATTTTGCACCTCTTCTCTCTCGTATTGGTAGTGAATTTACTTAGCACAGATGGTTGCAAATCGGTTTGCATCCGAATGCGATGGAAGGCACATTTATCTACCGAGTGTTTAAAATCGAACTTATGTTTTGTTTATTCTCAACGAATTCATTTACTCGTTCACCAGCATTGTGTATCCGTCTTTCTTCCTTACTTAAGGTTTTGCTACCACGTATCAATTAGACGATTAGAATCCGAACATACGCACGAATCTAAGGCGAGTGGAATAGCTCATGGGATTGTTGGTTTTTTTACTGCTTGCGGACACCAAAAGACCGAGAACGATCAAGGAAGCGAAAACAATCTCAGTAGAGAGTGCTGGACAAAGCCTGCTATCAAGAGGGTCATAATTATCGTCATTGATGCTTTGAGGTACATATATATTTCTGTATGAAACCCTTGAATAATGCTCAAGCACAGCATTGCTCGTGAATGTGGATTCTGTGTAATACTTTTGTCTAGAAATTTAGCTTTTAATGACTTCTTCGACGTCATGAGCGACTCTATCTTGCATGATACTGTACATTTCTGCCTCATTTTTTTCCCTTAGTGGCCTTATTCCTGCGTGTCATTTTCTTAGTATTTGTATCCTGCCCGTCTTTGCCTGCAATGTACGTAAATTATGACTCGCTTGTCCGCTATTGACTTGAGGCTTGTGGACATTAGGTCTTTGTTTCTTTGATTTATTTCTCTGATGTTTAAATTTGGAGTTTACTTGTTTGACAGATTTGACTTTGTAGCACCTAGCAGTCATTTCGCGGGAGGTTAGTTTTCATTCTCTGCCCTGATGCCTCCCGAAGCTGTATCCATAATATCGGTTATGTCGTTTTAAAGGATTATAATTTTTTGTGTATCTGGGAGTATTTCTGAATCTAGTGTCTTGGCTGGTTGAGTCTGTCTGTGATGGGGTTACTCTTAGTAGTCCTCGTATCGTAGTCTAATGAAGCCATAATACTAAAGCTTGAGTCACCAAACTTAGCGCGCTGTATCAAATTTGCTGCGATTGGAGTCGAGTGTTGACGTGAATTATATCTGAACTTCAGAGAGTCAACCCTGGATGGACAAGCTACAGGTGCTGCAGCAGCTTTCCGATGAAGGAAAAGGCTCAGCTCGAATTTTCAAATTTGTCGCTGACCCTCCGACCACCACTCTGCAGCGCCTAAAGGTGCATGCTCTTAGAATTAGACTGAATGGTTTTATGTAACCACCTGAATCTATTGGTTGCTTCTTTGAGAATTCGCAAGTTAAGCTTCGGTGACTTTGAGTTGACAGGCCTGTCGGTTGTACTTGAATCGTAGGGCTTGATGACTGGAGGCTTGCCTACTTTCGTAGACGTGGGACATAGCTTTGGGGCTCCGGCAATTGTGGAGGACAACCTTGTTCATCAGGTAGACCGACTAAGACTCCTATATGCACTTTGTTCTGTTGGTTGTCAATGCATAAATGACTATTGTCACATCTGCATTTTGAACCTAATGTCAACAGATTTTGCACGAGGTTATGCTTCGTAGCTTGGATAACAATGCGAGAATTAGATATTTGTTCCGTTGGCTTGATCATGTGTTATTCGAGATGTTAACACCATATCTGTTACTTTGATGTCGTTAATAGAATGGATTTTATCCGGTCAAGATCTAGCAATGAATCATTATACTGCTACATGTAGATAATAACTACATAATTCATTGTTGACTATAAATATGCAATCTAGTATAGCTGTTGCATCCTATATCGAGTAATGAACGTCGCTTACCCCTTTAGCTGAACGCATTAGCTCTGCATTACTACAGAAAAGCAAGTATATTTGGTTTCAACAGCATTTCTATAGCATTTTAGTTCTGGACGAAACACTTCCAGGCCCGTGTTAAATGCTTGGAGTACTATGGGACGAGTCAAATATGCCAGATGTTTTTTGGGGGGAGAGGAGAAATTACAAACTAGGTTACAATGAAGCATTTCCTAGTTAACGGATGGAAATGTTAGCTTCTCTTAAACCTCATTATGATACTCCTCTTAATGGTCAATTCTGATGCAGCTGGTAAAAGCTGGAAAGAGAGTCCGAATGATGGGGGATGACACATGGATGAAGCTATTTCCCTCTCAGTTTTCTGTGGCGCACCCTTTTGACTCTTTCAATGTCAAGGACCTCCACACCGTAAGTTACCCTCTCATATAACTTATTCGGTAGCCTGATGTTATGATCTGCCCTGTTCGTTTAACATAGGGATCTAATGCAACAGCTCTAAGTTTCAGCGACCTTGTCTGACGTTTAGAATACCGTATCGCATCCTTAGTAGGTCGTACTCAGAGACACTTTGAGTAGATTCCTTCTCTTGAGTGGTATCTTCATTTAGAAGTTTTTTGGGTCCTTTGGTGCTCTGGATATTATTAATATCCTCAACAGAGTTGCCTCCGACATTATCCTGATAACTCAGAGTTTTAAGTGCATTGCTGCGTTGTCTCTCGACTTTTTCAGGACATTTAAATGTGGTATGACCTGTTTTTTTACATACATAGCACATGCCTAGCTTGCGATACTCATCCTTCTCCTTATCTGTCAGCCACTTGAACTGTACCTGTTTTGGTGTACACATCTGTGTCAAATAGTCTAGCGTGGTGAATTCATTGAATTTTTTCTTGCTTCGTGAATTCTTCTCCTCTTTGATTTCATTCACATTAGAAATACTGTTTTTTTTGCTCTGCAGTTTTTCCTCTATTATTTGTGCTTGAAAAATTGCATCTGCTAAGGTGGCTGGTTTGGTAACCTTTACTTCCTGTCGGATCTCCCTGCGCAAACCAATTAGAAAATGATGCACTTGTTCTGACTCATCTACTGTGTCGGGCACCTTTAATAAGCAGCTCTCTAATTGTTCAACATACTGCTGAACAGTGTTATTATTTTGCCTTAAATTCCGCCATTCTGTCCTAGTTCGATTTACGTAGTTGTATGGAAGAAAATTATGCATGATCCAGTTTCGAAATTGCTTCCAGTCACTGATCATCGTCTCCTGCCCTTGCCGAGCTTTCACAATATGTTTACACCAGATGATTGCAGCCGCTCCCCTCAGATGCAAGGCTGCAAACTTCACTCTCTCTTCTTCCAGAGTGGGGATCATTTTCCAGTATGCTTCAAAAGCATACAACCAATCATGGATGATGTTAAAGTCTTTGATTCCATCGTATCGTTCAAACGTGATTGAATTTAAAATACTTGAACCTTGGGAAATTAGTGGAGTGAGGCTAGATCGAGGGGTTGAATTGAGGCTGAGGCCGTTTAGTCGTAAAGTGGTCTGCTTTGCATTAGAACCTCTTCTGTCGAGTTTGTCGATTTCTTCAAGCGAGTGTGTAACTTTACAAATGGTGTTTTTGCTCGTCGTTTCCTCTTCCTTAAGGGCTTGAAGCGTCTGCAGAAGCCCCTTTAAGTTGAGGATCATACCCTGCAATTTTTCAGCGTACTCATCGATTTGAGCTCTCAGGGTTCCTGAATCTCTCGCTAAGCGTATGTCTAGCGATTGTGAGGCTTCGTGATTGATACCAGATGTATAGTCTTCTACTCGGTCTTGACTTGGTGGCTTCTCAGAGACGTTTGAAAGTGACCTAGATCGATCGTGCTGTTTGATTCTCTTGTTCCACTTCCTTTTCGTTCTACCCATGGTTATTTTATCAATTTTCTGGTAGTTCTTTCTTACCACATCTAACTTTGAGAATGTGCAAAACTTCGTTTTTTTTCTAGTTCTATCACTATTCCCCGTCAAGGAGACAAGGAAATAGCCTGTTCAGTTTGAAGGGGTACACCTTTTCACTTTTATTTAAGTTTGGTAGTGGATTACTGTTGCTTTTTTGGATTCTGTATGCATCATTAATTCTCAGATTTACTGACATTGTTGTTATTTTTCACAATTCCTTCGCTGTTCTATGTAGTTTGAATTGTGCGCTAATATGTTTGTTTTGTCATTGGTGAGAGCAGGTGGATGATGGAGTTATCCGTGAGATCTTCCCCGCTCTGTTAGAATCCGATTGGAATGTACTTATAGCTCACTTCCTTGGCGTGGTACTTCTCTAAGGACCAGGCACGCTAGCTCTGCCATGATGACCTATCTTCTGTCTTACAAAATATTCTCCATATTTCTTGTGTTGCGTACGGTATTTGCTTTTCCACGGAGGCTAAGTACCTGGAACTTCATTCGAGTTTTTGCTATTCTCATTTTTAACTAATATTTCTCCTGAAGAACTAAACTCTCTCTTTGCGGGACTGCAAACTTATGTTCGTGTATTGTTATGGTTCTTGACCGATTGTCTAAGTCTCAAAACCCACTAGAAATAGCTCAACTGTTTAGATCTTCATTAGTAGTCTTCCAGTTTATCAGGATACTTATGTTTGATAGGACTTTCAACAAGAAGTTCACGTTTAATACATTTGGCAAGTGTAACTTGTGAACTTTATTCATCAATAAGCGATTGTACAGCAACGTCTGAACATCTACGATATTGCGAGCTTGATATACTCCTTTTGGCTATTACTCGGTTGCTGCTAGTCTTGATTATGCACTTGGGGGGGTGAGCAGGATCATGTGGGTCATATCTTTGGTGTAGAGTCGCCTTTGATGGTGGAGAAGCTGGAGCAATACAACCGAGTCATTGAGGTTTTGTTTCTTTCCTGCCCTTCTTAACAACGGTTTGTCTTGGTTAATTCTATTTCTGGACTGGATTTTACTTCAGATTTTGCTGTCTTGTCAAATCCTCAAAAGAAACACTGGGCATTCAAAAACATTGAATATTAACGTGAATAATGTCTTATTATGAGAAGATTCTTTATGTTACAGGATGTCGTGGCAGTGCTCAAGAACCAATCTGGACCCGGGGGGTTGCACGAGGATACTATGCTTTTGGTCTTAGGTGACCATGGACAGACTTTAAATGGAGACCATGGTGGTGGTACATCAGAAGAGGTTCATTTTTTTGCTATGATGGAGTGCCTATGTGCTATATGAGGAAGAGATGCAGAGATAATTCTTAATCACAATGAACCCATCCAGGGACGATTATCTCTCTCCAGTTGGGCTTTAAATTTTTTCCTAGCCTTTTAGAATTCACGATTGGTTCACATCGTCACTTCTACCATTTTGGTTGTTCATATTTCATGGTGTTGCTTATTCATGGTTTTGGCAGGTAGAGGCTGCATTGTTTGCATTAAGCATGCGGGAATCCCCGGGTCGCTTACCACTAGATCTCCAGTCTTCTACATGCACAATAAGTACGGTAAGACTGTGTATGCCGCTTCAATGGATCTATTTTTACCGTGTTAATTTGCTATAGTGAGAACAGAACCTCAAAGATATTCAGGGGTTTATTTGAAAGGATGATTATTGCTTAATTGCCCCGCTGACATTCTGAAGATTTCTGTTTTATTACGATCAGGAAGCTGAAACAGATCGAAGCCATTGTATCACTACGTTTCCTCAGGTGTGTTGATACACTTCATAGTTGTAAATTCGGTGAATGGAATGATAACTGTTCAAGTATTTGACTGTACTCATGTTAGCTAGTTGCTTTTCTAAATCAGTCGTCTCATTTCACTAACTACTAATCTATTTGATATTCTAAATCATGGCAGCTGGACTTCGCTGCAACGATAGCAGCTCTTCTTGGTGTGCCATTCCCTTTTGGCAGGTCCGTGAACGTGACGTGGTTATTCGAGCCCTAAAGGATCGTCTATTTTCTGCTGGAATTTGATGAAATCTACAGTTTTGTCAGCAAGATACTGGCCATATCGTCTTTTTTAACATGCTCTGGTGTGACTCCAATCTTTTTTACTGTGGACAACTGTTTGCCATTATCTGTGCAGCGTTGGACTTGTCAATACAGAATTGTATGCCTTAGCTACTTCCACTTGGCCTTTACGCTCTAAAGATGGTCAACTTCCTGAAGACCTGGTTCGAGTATGGTTAGAGAGATACAATCACGTGCTCTGTATGAACAGCTGGCAGGTATTTGGCTATTAGTATCCCTTGTATTCATTCTGCTACATGAATCATGATTCCTTTTCTGTGCTAGCAAATCTATGAATTCGCATCAGACTGTACATGTCAAAAATAGCCCTATTGTATCACTTTCCTACCTGACCTATTTTGAGTATTCTGTTCACTTGGTCCCATTTGTTTTAGTGAAATTATCTTGAGATCACCTCCTTTTGTTGCAGGTTAAACGATACCTAGATGCTTATACAGCATCCAGCATACGTGGATTCCCAACAGCAGATCTTGCACATGTTCAGAGCCTATACGAGAAGACCCTGACTACTACACATTCCGTACATACACATCGCCCTTACTTGCAAACTAATTCTTCAGAGTCGGACTGCAGCGAGTTCGAGTATACAGATGACACTGTGAGAACGCTGAAGGATAGGATTCGAAGGAAACTGGTGTATTTATTGGCGGCAGCTAATTTATCACGCACACAATGGACACAGTTTGAAGATGAGTGGATGGCTATCGGTCTTATTCTTTTGATCACTTCCATGCTGATTTATGCAGTTGCTCTCACCAGAGCCTTCAGGTTTACACACGGAGTATTTCTAAGTGAAGAGAAAAGTTCGAAGATGCAGAGCAAATTTCATGAATTATTTCCTTTCAAGCGAATCCTAGTGGGGTTTGGAGCTGTAGCAGTCACTGCAGGTGAGTGAAAGATGAATATCCTATGCTTTAGAATTGCGAATCGGCACTGACTTTTGAAGTTATTGAGTTTCAGCAACTATGTATGACTATCTTGACTATGTATGACACTGGGGGATGCATGGAATCCAGAAATTACCGGTATATAGTGGACTCGCATCATTATAAAAATCGATCTGATTTGAACTATTTTTGCAGGTGCTATCTGGGGGTTTCAGGTGATGGAAAGATGGATGAAATCATCATCGGCAATTGCAATCTCTTTTGAACAATCAAACACCATCATTACAGCAGGGATTTTGATAGCTTCTGTTGCTGCATATGTAATACCCGTCTATGGCTCAGGACAAAGTGTTCAAAGTACTATTGCCGAAGGACAGATAATTGGTACTGGCTGTCAAGATCAGGAGGCATGCACATCAAGTGCAAAATCATGCATGGCTGTCCTATTTGTGGGTTTACATGCTTGTGGGCTTCTTACGAATAGTTATATCAGTAAGTTATTTGAAGCAACGCGTTTCGTTGTGAAAGCTTTACGTCCTTGTCTTGTATCGGATCGACTCTATATACCTAGTATTGACTGTTGTGAATTTGCTGTATTTTACTGTTGATTTTATTCAAACTTTCGTAAGCATTTCCATTACAGCCACAACTTTCTTACATTCGGTTGTGTTTGTGGCAGTACTATCTTGTATTCTCATTGCTTTTCTGCTTGTTGAACTATGTAATCAGTTGGCGAAGGGCAATTGGTTTGCTTCCTGCTTGCAACATCAGGCATCCTTTACCTGCGTCAAGCCATCCAAAGTGGCTGCAAAGTACCCCAGGTTCATTTTCCACCTTATTTTGGTTTGTGTTGTGAAGGTGTCAGCCTTATGAAGGTCATTTTAAGAGGTTATTCTATAGTAGCCGAGAATTTTGTTGTATCTGTGATTGTTCGCATCTTACCTCTTGGTTGTCAACGTCAAACTTATCCTTGGGATATTCTCTAGTCTCATGTTACATATCCTGGTGAAGAGTTTCTTATTTATGCCACTCCAGTGTCTTCTCCAAAATTGTATTGTTCTGTTGTTTATTTGTATTCGGTGCTGTTCTGGCCAAAGCCCGTTTCTATCTATTCTCAAGTGGTTCTTCGTTCAACCTCGCACGTCAGATCATTGACATCTTGATTTGTCTGCAGGCAATCCTCTTTTTAATACTGAATGGTGGAATGGCTAGTGTAGGTCTAGTTGAGGGTTTTAAAGACCCTACAACAATAGGTCGTCCCTCTCACAACGATGACTATTTCCTAGCATCCTATTCACCCCAACTGTTTACCTTCTTATGCATAGCCCTTGCAACTACCGTTCTACCCCTCTCATCTCTTGCATGGCTTATACTCCGCCGTGCTCGTACAATCTTTACATCTCAAAGCCTGTATTGGGCAACAGCTATGTCTGTTACTCTGACTTACGTCTTACTAGTTATTCACTGGTTCACCATGGATCTAGCATCGTCTCTGGCGCTGGAAGTTCCACAATCTTTCAAAGAGTTCTCTAGGTTACTTTGCCCTCAGTTGGTATATTCAGTCAGTCTTATCCTCATGTTATTCACCATTAATGTGATGACACTGAACGCCAGAGAGAGTACATCAACTCCGTATAAAGATCTGCTCGTGGAAGGAATTCTGTCCATTCTTTCAGGGTTAAGCGGAACAATCATACTTCTCTTAGGCAGAAAAGGACCCATGATTGTACTTCTTGCTGTGCTTGAAGGTATCATATAGTTACCTTCTCTGTTCTGTTTTAACAGTTTTGTTGATTCTTCCAATTTCTTGTTTCCTTCATAGCCAGGTATTTTCAGTTTTGTGTACGTCTTTCTCTCTTTCAGTTTTTGGTCTAATCATATGCACTTACACTTATTTTTTGGGCAGTATGGTGTCTTGTGAACTTACAGGGCCTGGAGTTTTTAAACCGGAAGACGATAGTAGCAGACAAAGGACTCATTCAACAAGACATGAACTTCGATGAAAGGAATTTGAGTTCCCACTTTGCAGTAGCAGTTGACTGGAATTTGGTTGCAGTACAACTGTTCTTCTGCACTGGCCACAGGTTTGTTGTAATGCACTGAACTTTAAATGCCAAGAGAAATCTGAAAGTCGTAGGACGTCCAAGATGGTGTATAAGCTGAATTCTGGCATCTCTTTGGCACTCTTGAGGGTGTACCCGTATGATAGTCTCAAAATTTGAGTCTCCTTGTACCATTTTGGATAATAATTTATCATTATTTGTGCAGTGCCTAACATTTTGATGGTTTTCAGGTGTACTTTTGATGGCCTTCACTATACTGCAGCCTTTATTGGGTAAGGTTTTTGCTCGTAACTTGATCTTATCTAATTCTCTTTTCCGTGTCATAGTGCCGCACAATGGCCTGTCATTCTACCCCTAGTTATTCATTGATTTCAAGTTTACGAAAAGTTCTTCAATCCTCCAATATGTTTGCTAAATACCTTAACCGTTAGCTAGTTTGATTTATTTTCACTTCATTGCTAGCAGATTGTCCTGAGGTGATATCTTCCTTCGAACAAAAGTATAATGTCTTACTATTGCCAAGCAGGTTCGATGAGTTCGATTTTTACAGACAAGGAGCCCTGTTAGCTGCCGATACATTTGGCTCCTCTCACATACTCCCAGTTATTGGGCTTCCTCTTCTGGTCACCGCAGCTGCAGTGGGATCATCTTCAGAGTCCAAATTTTCTATTGCGAGGGACAATTTCTTATTACTCGAAGTAACCAAAGTAAGCTATTTGAGTGATACTCTGGATGATTTTCAGGTCAAATTTAGGTGATAATATCGGTTTCTGTGATTAGTACTCACTGTTTTTTGTATAGGCCTTTCTCATGTGCTGAATATCTTCTCGAATTGAAACCTAACTTGAAGACAATACTTAGGATAGCAGTCTGTAAGTGAGTTCCGCACCAAATTGAAGTTGGTTCTTTGATGTTCTTTCTCGTGCTGTGACATCATCTTATTTATGTAGATTTTTCTGCATTGGAGAGTCTGACTGAACTTTAATTCTGATGAATTTGAAATTTCCAGGTGTATATCTCTTTCGGCTTGGTTCGAACCATCTTGACAACAGTAACTACATTTTGTGTTACATTGCAGCGTCGTCATCTCATGGCAAGTTCCATTGCTCCTCATTTTGATTTGTAGGAACTTGAAGTCTCTACAGTGACTGAAATAATTGGAAGCCAAGTTTATCAAGTCCAAGAAAAAGGTGTTAGTTTTTGTCAGAAGCACGTCTCTCTGTGATCAACTTCCTTCAGGTGTTTATTCATTTTCTACTTTTTCATAAATGCGCACTTCATATTAATCTGATTATACTCATATTTGCTGCAGGTATGGGGACTGTTTGCACCTAAGTATGTCTTTGATGCACTAGGTCTTCTGGTTATTGACGGCTTTATTGTCATAGTAGTTATCGTTTACTTTTTTCTCTTTTCTACAAGAGCGAGAGTGAAAATGGATTAGTTCCAGGGACGGCATTCTCCCTTCTTAGAGCTGGGTTGGGAATCAGTAATTGAGATATTTTTTAGCCATTTCAAAGAGTCAGTGTATCATGACCACATGTTCTGTGAAATTTTTTGGAACATTTCGCCCTGCAGTAAGGGAATTGAAACGGGCTTAGGAATGTATACAAAGAGTTTTGTTGGACCCCACTTTAGAAATGAGTAACGATTTTTCAGAACTTGGTATCGAGGTATTAATTGAGTTTTTAGGAATATTATTACACTGTTCTAAGAATTTAGAGAATCTTCTCTATGTTAAATCATGAGAACTTTTTCCTATTATTCATAGGGAGGTAGCACTCACTTCTTGTAGTCAATGTAATTTGAAATGGAGAATTGCTTATTCTTCAATCTCACACATGAATAACCTACAACTAACTAATTCTTCTTCTCTTGTGGTAAATCAAAAGATAATCTTTTACATTCTGTTGCACAGGCAATAAAAAAAGATAAAAAAAATGTCAAGAAATATTATTATACACTCTTGAAACATTGTAGATGAATAGTCAATATAGGGGTTATGTGAGAATTTTTTAGGTGAACAGTGGAAGAGGTTTATTCTACCTTCTCTTCTTTGTATATGCTTTAAATCCTTTTTGAAAAGACACTTCATATTTGTGTACTTTAGCTTGCTACTTCCATTTTACAAAATTTGTGGTTTGTTTTGTTTCTTAGTCACAACATTTTACTCTGCAATCTCTCTTGTGCTTTTGTCTTGAGTTTTGAACTTTAGATTTAGATTCTTTTAAGGGACTTCACAACCAAACTCCACTTGCAATTTGTTTGTTTTTCTTCTTGTTCCCTTTGGCTATAGTTTTTTTCCCCACTACACCACCTTTCTACTACTCCCCTTTAGTAGCTTTTTCCCTTGAACTCCTTTCCCAACGCTACCGCTTTCCTATCTACTTGAGTAGTTTCTATCTATCCCCTTATGATAGTTCCTTGCCCATTTGTCATTGTTCACTTTCCCCACATGCTCCCCCTATGGCTCCCTTCCTCGAGCACCACCATAGTTCAACATGGGGAACCTCCATCTCCTATGTGGAAGTATAATTCTCCCCTAAATACTGAGGAGGATTTGGTTTAAAATTTAAGTCAATGTTTGGCACTTTGGGAGGAGGTTGTTAGTGCTAACCCATATCCCCTCCTCCTAAATCAATGTATGTAACAATTTTAGAAACTTTTTGCATTGGAGGGTCTTCTTTATTACAAAAGCAAAAGGGATCCCTCTGAGCTTGGTTAACAATGCTATGATTCCTTGGTACTAAGCCTTCTATGAATTTTTGAAAATGCTAGTGCCCTACATCCTACCCACCATATACAAATTGCCCAAAAAATTCATAGCTTAAAACTTGCTTCCAACCGGTTCTTAATTACAAACTCAACAACTATTCATAGTGCATATAATTTATAGCTACGGTAGTAAGAGCCATATACTATGAACAATAGTGTATGGCCACTACTTACATTGTACAAAGAGAGTTTTGTTATTTTTATTTTTAAGTTTGATTTTTCACTTGTGAAACTTTAATATCACCTCTAAACGTGTTACACTCCAAAAAGTGTACTCAAGTGCTATGATGTCATATTTTCAATTCAAACAAGCCATTGGAAAAAGTAGGTGCATCATTGTACATAAGCATACATTGTCAATAGCAGATGGATTCAAAAAACTTTACTAATGATGAAGATCTCTATTTATACCCTTCCACTTTTTCAATTTAGAAAGGTTAGAGAAAGGGAGACATACAAAATCCTACTAGGCTCTTAATTTTCTTTTGAATGCTTCAACTTTTTCCTTTAAAGATTTAAACTTGCAGAAAGAAGATTCTTCTAAACACTTTTAAGATACTTGTCATAATATCTAAAGCTATGTATTTAGTGTATTGAGCATTTTGTTTTCAAAATCCTAGTAGAGACTTCATTTTCTTTTCAATAGTTGTTCTTGTTGACTTAGAGATTCAGGATTGTAGAGAGATTGTTTTTTTAAACACTTATAGGATGCTTGTTATGATCTTCTCTTCCCAAGTCTATAGATATTCAGCATTTCATTTCCAAAATCTTCACATACCCTTCATTTCTTTTCTTACAATCCATGGATTGTTTGCCATGTCTCCTCCACTGGCTGTCCCTAACCTTTGTGTCCTTGCCGAGCCAAGTCAAGTCTCACTGATCATCATGCATCATGCATCATGCATCTACACTCTACAGTATCACATTATTCAGTTCAACTGATGGGAGAATTCACCTTCATTTCTATTCAATCGCCTAATTTTCTGGCGTAATTGGGGCAAAGACGGAAACGCCAATCCCATGAACCTAATTGTATTGCAATACATACAGCGCATGAATTACACCGACTCAAAGGCCCATAAAGAAATTTTTATTTTATGCACTAGCAAATCATGCCAATATTTACAGATCTCTGATTTCATCTATTCAAACTGAATTGCACAATCGTACATGCAGCAAGATAAGCTTGCCAGCCACTCGATCAGCCTCCAAGAACACCATCAAACCCTGATTCACCCAAGAATTTCACTATGAGCAATTAAACCCATGACATCGCTCACCAAAGAAAGTGACCACAACACATCCCAGCTTTTTCTTGCACGCTTCTAATCAGAACCTCTGCAGTTGGGCAAGAAACTAGTGTGAGAAAAGAGCAGCTTCGCTACAAAAGGCTCTGTTTCTGTAAATCCTACTCAAGCTTCTTCCCATGCAGCTTTTGCCAAAGCCAAGCCAGAGCCTTCAAATGTACATTACAGTACAAGTCCATGACACACATGTATGCAGATTTGACTTCCATCCTGCGTCAAGGGCACAGGCTGAGAGCATCCTTCCAAAGCCTCTCGCACTGTGCACACATTCGGGATACTTACATTTGTGAAGCCATCTTCCCGGTTTCATTTGGTGATCAAATTCAGATGCTTCACCCTCACCCACATTGTGGAGGTTTTTTGAAAGAATCATTCCTGTCCGTGTGATTACAGTTTTGGATTGGATGGATTTTGGATTTTGGATTTTGGTATCCTTCTGTTTTGTTTTGTTTTCCATTCTGACAAAAACAAACAAGCCCGTTGGGCATCATCATCAACACATCCACTCTTTGCATCTGTTTGAGCAAGTGCATTGTGCTCGTGCACGTCTGCCTCCAATCCCAAGTTGAGCATGGCTGTCAGCATCCTTGACCACTTCAAAAACCTCACTGAGTCTCTGGTTGTGTCCATCAATTTATGGTCCACTCATCACATTCAAGGTCTGGCCAAGCTTTCCTGGCCTCCTTCATGCTTCCTAACAAAGCAAACATTCTAAGCAGCGGCCAGATCTGATTCAAAAGCCACCATGTCTGATACATGCACAAACTTTTTGCCACCATTTGAAAGCTGATGGGTTGACAGATCTGCCTTCAGGAGTAATTGCTCAAGTGAGTAGTCCCTTGTCCCATTGCACTATATAAACTTCTTTTGCACATGCTGCTGAATCACAAGTGCTGATTATAACATTCTTATAACCAGCAAGTTGGTTCCACCAAACACAGGCCAGATCCTTCCTCACAAGCCATCCCATCTCCCACATCTGGTGCTCTGTGTATGTTCCAGATCCTCTATTCTATGCTTAATGATGCAAGCACGAACTTGCTTGGCTGCTCTTTGCTCATCTTGCTTCAAGCAGCACTTCAGAATTTCAAAGGTTTTGCAAAATATTCCTCTCAAAGCTTCTTCCAACTGGCTATGCATCAATTGCCTATTTTGCATGGAACATAGACATTTCACACAAAAGCAATACCAAGAAAATTTGAGGGAATATTAGGTGATATATTCCCTATTTGCAAAGGATGAAATCGTTGATTTGCTACATATTTGAAGGGCAATTATATTGCTATTTTTGAATGAATGTACACTCTTTTGGATGAATAATTTAAGCTTCATCTACAATATGCATGAAAACAATTGCATCACTTACAAAGATTGCTTTTTGTACTACCCAATATAAATGAAAAAATTCCTTGGTTAGCTCTATATACCAAAAAGCTTCTCCTTTCTTGCCTTTGACACAATAGCCACACATTAACTCACGATGGTTTGGTATATCATCTTTTGTATTGAAGTATTGAATTTCACGTGTGGCATACTATCTTTGTTTCAAACAACAATCGCATAAATTGGCCTTGCCAATTTCAACTTCTAGTATTGCATAGTATGTGAAATTTGACTACTTTTGTACTTGTTGATTATTTGGTAGCTAGTTTTTGCCCAAGCTTTTGTTTACACTAGTATACAAGTTTGTAGTAGTACAATATATATGCAAACAATTACATGTCATTCCTATAGTTTTTTTATGATGATGATGACATGATGTATTTTGAATTCAAGGTTGTCACTAGTGGTAGTCTTAATGGAAGTGGGGGAACCCAAACATGTCCTTCATATAGGACAATGCAAAATTTTAAAGCTTTATAAATAAAATAGGAAATTTAAAATTCAAATTAGAAAATATTTTTCAAATATTTGAAGCATTTTCAAGAATAATTCTATTTCAAACATGTTATTTGTGGTCCATCAAAAATACCGGGGAAAATACCCCTTGAACACTCTTAGTTATCAAAATAGGGATGTTGGTATGTGAACCTAAGATCTTGAGCCCATAAGCCTAAGAATTTAAGCTCCTATATTATAGGTACTTATGTTATAAGCACCTTCCATGGTTATAGGATATTTATATTATAGGTGTCTATATTGTAGATGTTTATATTATAAGCACCTTTTATGGTTATAAGATATTTATATTATAGGCCTCTATATTATAAGTACCTATGTTATAAGCACCTTTCATGTTTAAAGAATACCTATGTTATAGGCACCTTCAATAGTTGTAGGGTACCTACTTACACTTAAGTCCAATACTTATAGGCTTGCATTTTTAGGCTCACATGCTAACATTGTTGCAATTGATGAGTTTTTTTATTCTGAAATTATAGGAGTATGTACTCTAACAAGTTAACCAAAAGATCTTATAATTGGATTTGTTAAGAAATAAATATAGATTAAGATTTTAGCCTTGTTTTGGAGACTAGTATTTTTAAATAGTTTTGATTGTGTAAACATGAAACAACTTTAGGGATTAAGGTTGGCACTCCATCATACTCAAGGGTTAATTTTATACCACAAATTTATACCATATTTGATTTTCAAAATTTTGTAAGATCAAAAAATAATATTCCATTATTACCTAAAGATTGTAAAATTCTCTAATCCAACAACTTTTTTCTATTATTATATTACCAAACCACAATGACCAATTGTTTTTTTACTTAATTTATTTTCACATGCATTCATCATTAGAAATTGTATATACAACTAATATTTCATGAGTATTTCTTATTAATAGCTATAGCCTAATTAATGAACCAAAATAACTTTTAATGAAACCATTTATGCAAATTTAATAGCCACAAAAAATTTCATTCTTTACAAAATTGAATAAGTAGTAAGTAGTATAGGATATGTTTTTATAAAATCCATGTATTAATTTATAAGATTGAAATTTTTTATATTTGATCTAAAGTTATATTTTTTCAAACAAAAATACTAGCCCAAAACAAAAACTAAGGCATTTGCAAAAACCTTGATTACTACTGGTTAATTAATACAAATGATTTAAACCTCGAGCTTCACTCCACTCCTTTATTCTTCCCATCTTTGTCCATTGATGCTCAATAAAATCATGAAATCATGAACTTCTAAGCTTAAAGAACCCTAATTCTTTCTTCACTTGCCTTCAACCTTTACTATACTCAATAAATATCAAGCCACCTTCTATTGGTAAGGCATCACTCTTCTCATAATCAATTGTAAGAAGTTCATCATCCCTTTCATTTTCAATAATCAAGTTATGCAAAATTACACATGCTATGACTATATCTTCAATTATTTCCAATTTCCACTGCATGTTAGATTGTTGTATAGTATCCCACTTTATTTGCAAAATACCAAAATACCATTCAACATCTTTCCTAGCAAACCCTTGCATTTTTATATAATGTATTTTCTTCTACTTTTCTACTCTATGGATGGTTTGAAAAAAAAAACTTCATGGTAGATCAATTGAATCCATTAGAAAATAATATAATGTATAATGATTACAATTTACCTCAAAGCTCAAATCATGAGCTTGAGGTTCTTCATAATTATAAAAGATTGGATTGCTATCTAAAACACTTATATTAATGTTGGTTTTGGACATAACAAAAAAAATCATGTCAAAAAGACAATGATTGATCATATGTAGCTTCTAGAATGATTGTGTAATTACCATCTTTGTCAATGAATTGACCATGCCATGCTGTGGGGCAATTCTTCCAATCAAAATGCATACAATCAAGTGATCTAAACATGCCTAGCCAACTTCTCTTTTGATAAACTTCCATTTATTTGATTAAATCTTTATGAGTTGATTTGTACAAATTATGGTTTTCATAAATTTGTTGTATTGCATGTACAAATCTTTAATTTCAATAATTCCATTGTTTTACTCTCTACTAATCACATAGACCTATGTATAGTGAACGTTCACTATACAAATCCAACTATACCACCATCCATTCCAATCTAATATAGACTATTTGCAAGTTAAAAATAAAAGATATTTGGGATTCATCTAATTGTTTGCCCTTCAAGGCTATGCAAAGGAAAAGATGGCTTCTTGTCTACCAAACATGAATGGAATTTTTGATAAAAATTTTGAACACTCATAGTCTAATGCAATATTTCTTCACTATCCCTTCCAAAAGCAAACCATCTAGTATTGCATGTCTTGTCCCTTCCCCATATGGATACAATCTATAGGTGCAACATACAAATATGATACACAATATATAATGTATATGTATGGATATATTAGTATACAATTTTGTATACAAATGCAATAACAAACATTATTCTAAAGATTTTGTAGCTTTGAACCTTCTCATCTAACTTCATATGAGTTTAAACAACCCAATGATGTTAATCATCAAATTTAGACACATATTGGACCTTCCCATGTATGTGAGTCACCCATCCATTACTACAATCACTTAATAATCCCTTGCATCATGATGATGCACTTGGAGGAGGGGAAACATCAATGTGTGGTTAGCATGGGTCTACCCATTTTTTATGAATTTTGTCCCAGTAATCTTTGAAAAATCACAAAAAATCATTTTTTTGTCAAAATGTTGTGATTCTACTTGCAAATGACTTCTCTCAAACTTCTTAATCTCTAAAAAATATGTGAATTGACAAATAGATTCTCCAAGGTATTTAGATAGGAAATTTATTGGATAATAGGCATATTTATCTTATCTAATTTTCCAAATAAATTCTAAAAAGAAAGGAACCTCAAACACAAGATATAATGGTACCCTTGATATTATACCATTGTGAATACAAAGGAAATAACTTGTCTAGAGTACTATACATTATGTATTTCCACTAAAACATTAATCCTTGAAGGACACTCAATCCAAAAAGTAGTTGATGGATTGCTTCATTATTCACTAGAGAAATACATAATGCACCCAAGGCAGACAAGCCTATTACCACCCAAATATTCAATTTGAATATCTTGGGATCAACTCCAAGAGGGGCACATTTTTTCAGAGGTGTACACTTGTTTTACAAATCAAATCCAAATGGAATTATAATGTTCCAATTAGAATTGTAGTTTCTATGAATTTTTGAAGTGGCTTGCCTTGAAATTACAAAATTGCCCCATAGATTGGACTTATAAACATCCTACAAACAACCTATAACCACCTTTCTATATATCTATTGGCATTTAAGTACTCACCAATCAAGAATTGACACATTATCCCTTGTAGGCATTGATGCATTGATTTTGTAAAAAAAAACAAATAGATTTGGATGTTTTTTTGGATGGAATTGGGGCTAGAAGTAGGGGCCCAAATTGGGCAATTAACAAAATTGGATTAGTCTACTTTTTTGGCCCAATAATCCAAAAAATTTGGTGACTACCTTGGTCATGGGAATTGCATCCTTTAACCCATAAATAAGTTGTAGACGTTTTGTGTCTGATGAATGACAAAAAAATCCTTTTTTGTAGGACAAAAGTGCAACTATTCATCTTCAAAATTTTGTTGTGAAGAGGGATTTTGTTGGCTACAATAATTTTAACTATAATGAGTGCTTTTGCATTTTTTTAAGCCAATAATTCACACAATACCAAAACAGATGGACTCATTGGAAGTCAAACTACTATAAAAGACCTTCCTTTTTCACATAAATTTTGGAAGAGAAATAGTTGCACTTTTGTCCTACATGGAGAGATTCTTTGTCATTCATCAGCCGGAAAACATCCTCCGCATCATTTATGGATTAAGGTCGAGGCACTAGTTCTCAACTACGTCCAACACCCAACCTTCAAGAGCACAGTATTTCCAACCAAGGCTAGAACAGTTTTCCAATGTGTGTTTTTGGTCTTTTACATGGTTGGGACTAATGAGATTATGACACATGTCCCGAAGTAGTGAGTAAGAAAATAGAAAGTAGTGAGTGGAAAAGTAATTCTTGAATGATTGGAATTGGAAGACTCTAAACATTGTCTATCAGTGAAGTGCACTTTTTGTCTCCCCCAATTCATAGTGATTTCAATTTGGGGAATAAAATTCTGAAAATTTTGTTATCCTTGTATTTCCTATCTTCCTACACCTCATATTGCAGAAGATCTACTCCAAAATTGCTTAAAAGATTGGCTACCGGTGCTTCAACCTTAAGGGTTAAGGGTTAACGGTTAATAATCATTTAGATCCAGGAAGGTGATTGATAAGCCAACACAACAATTCCAAGCATGAAAGTACTGAGTATTTTAACCCTTAAACGATGGGCCTATGACTATGAAAATCATCCCTTTGGGCATTATGTGAATAGTTGGTTTAAAAAAATCTTAAAACACTCTTTGGAAGTCAAACTTTTGTAGAAGACCTCCCCTTTTCATGCAAAATTTCGAGGTTGAATAGTTGCATTTCTGTCCTACGCACAAGGATTCTCTGTCGTTCATGGGCCAGAAAATGGCCGCCGCATTGTTTATGGGTTAAGTTCACTTCACTTGCCAGTAGGAAATGCCCAATAAGTAGAATGCCTGGAATGCAGCAGCAGTGCCTGAGGCCCAGCTTCCATTCCCAGCACTTGCTTGTGGTGAATGCTGCCAGTTGCACAGATCTCCTCCATGGAGAGTGTCAAATATCATATATTCTCAGCAAATCCAGGAAGTCACCCATGCACAAATATCAAGCCATCCAAGTGTATGCAAGTTACCCTCACTCCCAGAGAGGGTCCATCATCCCACACAGAGTACACTACAAGTACAAGAGTACTAATGAGTTACAATGCTCATGGCTTAACTTGTGACTTGCTTGGTGAGTACACTCACTGCCACGCGCAGCAGTGCCCTGGTGGTGCTAGACCACTGAATTTGGAGAGGAGTGGAAACAGACGGAGCAGCAGTGTGAAGAACTCTAGCTTGTAAGTCAGTCTGCATGTGTGAAAATGATGGGACAAAATGTTACACACATCAATACACGCACTCCCATTTCTCTTTGAATTTCCTGCAAAAGTGGAAGTGGCTCAATCCCAGAGGAACAGAAAGTTGATAGAGGTGAAGCTCTCTTTGAAAGAAAGGGGGCTGCATATACAAACAGGTTTATATGAAACATGATACTCTTGTCTTTGGAAACAAAACTATGTTTCATTTGTTTTAAAAAAACAAAAACAAAACATGATACTCTCTTGTTCACGAGGGTGTTTGTATAGGAGAATAGTTTGATTGAATTCTCAACTATACTTACTTGCAGTGAAATCCTATCTATCCTTACTATACAGTAAACTTGTGTGAAAATGAGTTATGTTTCTTGAAGTACATTGCATGGCAATTTATTTTTCTTAAATTATAATTTCTTCATAATTTTACATCTGGGATAGGCAACTACTTAAGGTAGAGGCACCCTGAAGCATCCTTGTACCCAATGGTGTCCCTTTCTAGGAGGGGGTGTCATTTTGAAATGCAATTCTAGGTGGACCATACATGGTTTATTATTTCAGTCAAAAAATAATAAGCCATGTTTGGTATGTCTACATTTACGTTCTGAAACAACGTCCCTTCCTAAAAAGGGACGCCATTGGGTACAGGGACGCTTCAGGGTGCCTCTACCTTAACTACAGTTGAGCGCATGGAGCATCATTGGAACCAGCAATCATACAAATTATATATGGGAGGGTGTGCCCCCACTGTAGTTCTCTGGGTCTGTCTGTAGGCTCTATCACCCTCTCCCCACACACACACCAAAAAAAAACCTGGTCACATGTCCATACAATTCTCGTGAGCACATCACCCCTGCTTAGTTGCTTGCACTCTACACAAAAATGCAAAACTGTCCTTTTTTGACATTCCAACAAGTACAAGTCTCACTGGGAAGTGGGAACACATTGTGAACAACTTACCTGTGTAATGAGTTGCTCTAACATAGGACATATACCATAGGCTGGCCGGCCATAGCGCCACAACCAATAATTGCAGTGCCACATACCTCTTGTGATTATTTGACATTACTGAAGCTTTTTTTTTAAAAGGCCTGCACCGATCAAGAGGGTCTCACTGACTCTCAGTCTTTCCCCAGGCCCCAGTGCCAAGACCATTAACAGGACCAACCGGCAGGCACCAACCGAACTTCACATTTGAAGTTAATAGCTTAACTCGCCATGGCTGCCTGGTGTGTGACTTGATGGACTCTTTTTGTATGAATCAATGTGTGCAAGATAAGTTAACTTATGAATCCCCTGTTTTCTTGTGCATGGCAGTAATGAGCAAGCAACCTTCATGTGCACAAACTTCCACGTCTATGAATATTGCATTGACAAGTTCATTCTATTGAAACCCGTGTCCAATGGACACCCACCCTTTATTAAGCTTAACTTAATTCAGTCACACAGGCCTCAAGAAGAGACCAGATCACCAGAGTCCGTCTGCCCTCCTTCCAAGGCTGTGGAGAAGGAAGATTCCAAGCATCACTTAGTGACGAGTGACGACATTTGAAAAAGCCTTCTGTGCACATCTCCCAAGCGCTGCCAATTCCAGGACGGACAATCCATGTAGACAGGCAAGCAGGCAGGCAGGCAGCCAGCCAAAGCCTTCCAAGGTGTGTACCATACCTTAACTTTGTTGCAGCTTTCAGAGATGGAAAAGGCTGTAAGCTTAAGGTATTGTATACCTCAGTATGCTTATTGCCTGTGTTGCAAATTAGTGAGCGACTGACATTCCGTATGGACTACCTACTCCTGTGGCCTCAAGCTTACCTTACTGCAAGATTTCAGTAGCTCAACAATCAGTAAGCAAAGTAAACTTAAGCCCCAACAGATCTGAGGCCAGCATGTGGTTACATCTGTCACATTCATTGAGCACATCAAAGGAGCCTAATCAGTTGACCTCATTTTTCTGCAACGAAATCTCATTTCATTTGTGTCAAAAAAGAAAATAATAATCTGTTAACTTCATGACAGGAGAAACTCCAAAAGTGACGCAGAATCGCAGACCCTCTCTCTCGTTTTGGAGGCCTGGCTGGTCAATTTTTCTCACTCAGTTGGAATGGCATTTTCTTCCATTTGCAATTTACAAAAACAAACAGTGGTGCAGACATAAATAAAGTTGCAGACATACTCCTTTGGACACTGACTCTTGCAGGGATTTTTAGATTTGTTTCACGGATTATTCGTCAACTACTCCGAAAAGATTCCTACAGTTTGGTGCATTCAATGTTGGGTCTGCCGGGTCAGTAGGAGCGGCTGACTACTTCACCTTTAAGTCTTGAACCCAACTGATAAACAATTGCGGGCATGGGGAATCGTGAACCTACTGAGATGCAGCAGCATTAAGTGGCAGGGACTTGCAGAACATTCGCAACACAGGACTACCATAATGCCAAAATCCAAGTTAAGAGACAACCGTGTCACTCTCCTGTTGGCTGGCTAGGATAGCTAGAGGGTGGTTCTAATAAAATCAGTGTACTTCTATATAGTATTATTCCAGTAGAATAGAATTTTAAATTTCATAATTTAATGACTGGAGGGTAGAATTTTTTTAATTCTTTAAAAAAACTAAAAGCAACTAAAAACAGAAAGCATTTAGGGTAGAAGAAATCAATGCAGTATTAAACAATCTAAACACCTTGTATTCATTGAATTAACTTGCGATAGTCCATGAGGTAAGGTACACAAGCCCGTATTACCACTGTGATTTGCAATCTGTCTCTCTTGGGGTCAACTCTAAGAGGGGCACATATTTTTCAGAGGTGTGCACTTCTTTCACAAATCAAATTTAAGTGGTATTATAATTTTTCAATCAAAATTGTAATTTATGTGGATTTCTGAAGTGGCATGCTTTGAAATTACAAAACCACCTATAGAGTGGAATTACAAACTTCCATAAACCACCTTTCCATGTATCTAATGGCACTTAAGTATTTACTAATAAAGGATTGACACGTCACCTTTTGTTAGCAATAATACACTAATTTTGTCAAAAAAAATGAATAGATTTGGATAAGGTATTGGGGTCAAAAGTAGAATGCTGAAAATGGGTTGGTCTATTTTTGATGCCAACAAATATTTTGATTCACATTTATTTCCCAAAGTCACACTACTTGAATCTATAGCAACTTGAAATATTATTGTATTGTAAGGATTTTCATCAAAAATAAGAATTTAACAAAAACTTAGGAGCATCCGTACTATGGGACAAAATGGGTGACTTGTCCAAATGTTTGGGCGGGCCATAGCCAGAGATGGATAGGGGATTGAGCGACTTAACCCCAATGTGATCCAACAAGAAGGTGTGAAATTGGCCTGAGAAATACTGTTGCAAAGTTCAACGTTGAATGAGCTTCTTGATCAACTGGACTTTCTATAAAAGACCCAATTAAAGCTTCCATGGCTATACTAGGTTACCATTCCAAAACATTGGTTTACTTAGACTTGTCTCCCATGTTCTATTGGTGCTAAAACAGTGGGGTAACACAAAAACAACCTTGGCCCCTAAGAAAAGCTTTTCCGATCAAAATTTTGGTTCCATAATGTTCTAAAGCCAAATTTACCAAATTTAATAGCATCAACCTACTTTTATGGACCACCTACACTTAAAACAAAATTGAAAACAAAAATTAATTATGTTCCATAACCCTTCTATTCAGTATGAGCCATTTGATCAATCAAAGTATGCAAATCTAGACATTCAAGATTATATAAAATAAGTTAAATTTATGATTTGCAATTATAATGAAAACTAGTGTGTCTTGTGCCATTGCTACAATCAAAAGAAAAAATAATTTTCTAATTTTTTTACTCATAAAATTTTTAAATTACATAACTTTCCCATTGTAGGGCTGAATGCCACAAAA
Source organism: Climacium dendroides (assembly GCA_950106755.1). Lineage (NCBI taxonomy): Eukaryota > Viridiplantae > Streptophyta > Bryopsida > Hypnales > Climaciaceae > Climacium > Climacium dendroides. The sequence goes on along the minus strand of OX467083.1, from coordinate 33,428,431 downwards.
CAAAGCCCTTGCATCCCTCCTTGTCGAGGGCTTTCCAATGGTACCAAGAATGCAACCAAGGGACACACTATCTAGGAGATCTCAATGCAACAAAGAAACAAAAACAACACAAACAACCTATTTTAGTGGATGGATAATAAAATAGTGACATTTTCTTATTAAACTCATTAGGTTTATGCTCATTAATAAGTTATTTTTAAGGACAGATATACCTCTGCAGTAGTATCACCTTGACAAAATAGAAATCATAGATATTATTCATGTCATTTCTGATATGAGTGAATGAAACTTCATTGCACAAAAATTGAGTACAATTATAGTGAGAATAAATTCTATATTATTTTATAGATATAGGGATTGTTATACATTCTCCCCATTCTCAATCTTAAGAGATGTGGCTCTCTCTACTTATGAATTGTAAAGGGCTATTCTTTGAAAATTGAGGATTTTTTTTTTCTTTTGTCCAAGAAAAGAATGGACATGAAGAAGTTTCTCCATTCTCCATTTCTCTCCTTTTCTCTATTTCTCTCCTTTCCTCTCTATTCTCAAAAGGGTTCACTCCTTCATGGAGAAGGCTCCTATTGGAGCCTCTTCTCATTGTTTACAGAAGTTTCATTCTTGGAGGTGTGACAACCCATAATAGGGATAGTCACACCTTCTCTGAGGAACATAATTCTATAAAGTCTGAGAAATTGGCAAGAGAAAAGAGGAATTGATGGTGAGCCATTTCATGTGAAGAAGGTATGACCCCCTTTCTGCTATTTGGAGCCATTCTTGGAGAATGCATTACCTTCGGGCCTGGATGGGAGCTCAGCAAGTCATGCATAACCAACGAAACTGAAAAATTCATTGAGAAATTTTTCTTCGAGACCGTTTCTTCACCTCCAGAGGACAAGAAACGACACTCTGAAATCTCGAAGAATCGGAGGTCCGCCTGCCACGAACTGCGAACGAGAAAACGCCACCCAAAAACGAGACCAACAAGCTGTGATTCAAAGAATCTCCGATAATCTTCGCGAGACTCTCAAGGTCTCAAAGACACACTATCTAATTCATTCGACATCATCAGACAACAGTGTTGAAATTAAGGAAATGAAATCCCTCTATTTCTAGCAAAACAACTGTACACGTAAGTCCAGAAGGCAGTATGAAGTGGCCCAAACTTAATGGTAGTTTGTTCTCTCTAGCATGAAATCAAAGTGTTCATTGTACATAACACAACGAATAAGCAGATTATTGAAATAATGACAGGATATAACCAAAAAAATGGACAACTCCATGTATCAGCTGCAAGAAAGGTGAAGGACGCAGCCAGTCGTCTTGGATGGCTGCATCGCAATTTTATTGATAAAGCAAAAATTCTCATGTCTATAAGGTCCTCGAATAGAGGTCACCTAATACTGTCTATACATGGCGTATCTGTAGTTTCTTTTTTCGTCTATTTTAGAAGATCTCTACGCAAAGAGCTACCTGCAGGGCTATGAACACAGACTCTAGCAAGGCAGCTACCCTCAAAAAAATTCAAGTTGTGTCAAGCCGCGGATTGGTTCTATCTACCCACCTTAACTACCACTCTTCGAGTTCATCTGGCAAGGCATGCTTTTCATGACGCCAGTGATAAGGTAACGTTGGTTGCCGCGATTGGTGTGTATTTTTGGTTTACGTATTATATATCAGAACGTTCCGATCCAACTGCTAGTAGCACCCTTTCTCTACAAATCTCTCGTTTACTCAAACTGACCGCGGGGTTGGGCTCTAACTAGGACCATCAAACGCATATCCTAAAGGTGGAAAAAGCTCTAAACCTGCAAAAACAAATGGCCAAAAATTGTTTTTTTCTCATGTTTTCAATGGAAAAATGGAAAAAGGTAAAAGAAAAGAAAAAAGACTCTCGAGCTACGGCCAACACTCCACGAGGAACAAAGTTCCAGAATGAAGGTCTGATGCGTTTCCTGCACCAATCACTTTCGGGACAGCAGATTCGCAGGCGAGCTCCGTCCATGAGTAAGGTTGCTTACTACTTCAGACGATTTCATTTCCGCAATGAGAGACAACTTTGTGTGCCGCAGTTGCTCCCCACACTGCTTCGCAACAGATGTGAAGGAGATGTTGATGTTGTTGATGTTCTTCTTCTTCTCCTGCCAGTGATGATAACTGCGAGGCCGCTTGGCAGGCGACACGGGGACAGAATTCCCCATCTTCCGCACGTACGTCGACAGCCACTTGGACCTCATGTAGTCCAGTGTGCGCCATGGAGGCAGATGCATGTCGCTCTGTATCAGGGATGCTTTCGCAGCCTCCGACATGAATTGCAAAATTTGTTGAAGCTTGGACGCGGACCCTACGAAAACAGCCGGAAGGATCTTCAACGCCGCTTCGTATTGCTGCGTGGGTCTTGCAATCTCGAACTGGGCTCGGAAGTCGACGTCCACGATAAGCCGCTCGGCCAGTTGCATACCATTGAAGACCACGTCGATGTACTCATACTCGCCTGCAAGAAGATGCACCTCATGAGTCCATCATACACACGCACCATCATGTTGGCAATGTTTCAAGATCAAAATTCAATGACTTCTTTCAATCAAGCATGCTCCCTACCTCCAGGAACTTGGCCAGAGCTCAGCCACTTGCACTTGCACACGCCGGCATCGTATCCCATCAGCTTAAGATGATTGACAACAAATCGCTTCACGCATCCTCCTTTGCAATCCGAGCCCTCAGGCTCGCAAACGAGGTCGGAATCCTCTTTGATAGACAGTAATTGCAACTTCACCTCTTTCAGAAGCTCCCGCTCTAACGAGCTACCCGGTGCTGTGAGCGCCTGCAACAGAAGCCATGGATGATGTCCTAACGGTCAATAGGAAGGCTTAATCGTCATCTCTCCTGAATTGACACTCTACCCTGATGGCTTCATCGAGTTTATGGTGATCAAGAACGCAATTGGAGCAAACCGATTCCGAAACTCAATTGTCACAGGAATCTAAGAACCCAAAAAATCAAACAAGCGCAGAACACCGAACCTGTAAAGTTTCCGTGAGCTTCTTGACAGGAGCCGGGCCATCGCTGTCCACGCCGTCCATATACTCCAAGGAGTCGTTCTCCATGAAATCGTGCACCATGGCCTGGAGGTCGTCGCTTTCATTGCTGCCATAGCGAATAGGCACGGTGCTGCTCACAGGCTTGGTTCCTAAGTAATTGAGCTTCTGTCTCCCCGATTTGAGCACCACCTGCTGCTGGCTGCTGACCGGCCTCCGGGAAGAAGGGATCGAATGCTCACGATCCCACGAGGGTTGATGCTGCTGCTGGGTCGGGCTGTGCACGTCGGCATGGTACAGAAAATTCGCGTACGAATTGATGCCTGGCTGTCTTCGAAGACCCGGCATCGTGCTCACCGCGGGGCTCCCAATGGCGATCCTTCCCAACTCCGTCTCCGATTCCCAGTTCCAACGAACGCGAACGAAGCCGTGAAGTCGCGATCCTACCCAATTCAATTCTGTTCGTCTCAAATTTCAAAGGTGCGAGACAGAGATGATCAATTTCCGATGACCTTCAAACGCACTGTAGCACTCAAAGTTGACAACATCGAACACCGCTCCCCGCCACCAACCCTCAAAATTCCACCCTCTGTTGTTGCTTTTGTTGTTTTTGTGTTTTTCCTTTTTTCTTTTTCCGTTTCGCAACGCTCAAGGAGCGCGTCACCAGTGAGCAGACGAGAAGGTAGAGTCCAAATCCTCGCGCCGATTGAGTCAGACCGCCCACTGGTTGATACGCGGCGTTCACGTCGAGAATCATTCACAAACCACCGAAACCCAAACCACCAACACACACACACCTCACAACCTCTTCTCAATCCCCACTAACCTCGCGCACGCCACAACACCAACAACACGCCCACCACGAAATCCGAGCATAATCCACACCCACTCCTCTCCACAACACAATAAAACGAACACAGGCAACAACTCGACTTTCTTATACTAACCCGGCAACAAAACCAAAAAACAGAAAACCAAACACCCCCACACACTCCCACGAGAGCCCTAATCCTCTACAGTTGTCCGCACACCGAGGACGACGTATGACGACGACGAGGGAGGCCCCACGCGCAAATGCCCACCCTCACGAGAAATATCACACCTACAATAATCCCAAAGTAACAACCCTTGCCCTTTCTTCCTCGTTCTCCCGCACCTGCACGAACGCCATAGCCAGCACCTAGAGCCCAACTTGCATAATTGTTCAACTTCTCAATCACTCCGACGGAAGATGGGTCAGAAGATGGGTAACAATGACGACACCGGCAAGGAAGCGCGGATGATGAGTATTCAGGGGAGGGAGCTGGCGAGGAACTCGGCTTATGTAGGTTGCCCAGGGCCTGGGCCCAGCAAACCGAAGCTTCAGCGTATTGTACACGGCACCAGATGTGGCGTAGCGGGAGCGCTTTTCTACGTACAGTACAATACAATTCTACTCGTATTGGAGACTTTGGGGTTTGGTTTCTTTTCGTTTTCGGGGTTTGCACTTTTTTCCCAAATTTGACTGAACTTACTTGGGGATATCTTCGGATTGGAACGAACCAGCGAAAATAAAAGTCGGCAAATTAGTTTCACCAGTGTCTTACTTGCTCTCTAATTATTGATGGTGGCCTCTATAATTAATAAACACCGAAAAAAGTGGATGAAATCATCACAATCGTCTCCAAAATATTTGAAGGAAATTCACCCAACATTGGATGAAGTTTATTACTTATAGACAATTTTTGTAAACAAAAGCTTATAAGCAATGGATGTGTAAACCAAAAGTAGATGATTTTTTAGGCTCTCCGATATTTGGTGCATGTTGTACTAAAGTATGTACAACGAAGGAAATCAATGTCTCGAGGGCTAGTGAATGACTATGAAAGATTTCTCATTGAATTTTGTAAAAAAAATTAAGTTTTAGTTAGTGAATATCAACACTTATATGATGAATTAATCTTGTCAACTTTTGTCAATGGTCATATTTAGAGATTCTAATTGATTATCTTGATTATATCCATCTAAAATTAGCTTGACAATGTATTTTAAATTCAATGCATTTTTATACATTAAATTGATATCATTTTCTAACACCAATGACATGTATAGTGGTTCCATGAAGCTAACCTTAACTCTTGAAGTCCTAAAGTCCCTACGGGGACTCTTGGGATTTCAGGTAGGCTCGTGTGATCCCAATTTTTGATATGATTTTTCAAAACTTTTTTTGAGATAGAAAATCAGACTAGCTTTCTAAAGAATATAATTTTTATTACAATCAGTGCCTGGAAACAAAAGTTGTGCCACCATGAGTCTAAAAAGCAACTCAAGGGGCAGCCCAAAAAAAATCACAAAAAGTTAAATTTTCTTAATTTTCAATTTTTTTTCTCAAAGATTATATTTCTTTGTCTACATTTGAAGCTTTGAATTATTCCATTTGGACTAGTGATGAGAAAGTTATGGACAATCTTAGTTTGGGGGCAATCTAAGCATCTTCTTAAAGAAATCTTGAATTCATCACTTTAAATGCATATATCTTGCAATCTAGAAGGTCAAAGTTCTTGAAATTTTTTCCATGCATTCTTATACTAGTGTAGTACAAGATCTTTCAATTAGATGTATAAAAAGGAACAATTTTAATATTTTTTTGCTCTTTGCAATAGAAATGACAATTTGGAGTGGATTTTGATGGAAAAAAGCCTTGGGACTTTAGGGGTTAATAAACAACACTAGTTGGGCAAGTGCTAAATATTGGCAGTAGATTAGTTGAAGTACTTTCACACATAGGATAATATCCAAATGAATCAAAAGCAATTAATTATTTTTATTTTTATATCAATTTCATACAAAATTATCCTTGTAGTTATTTACAATTAAAACATCAAATATTCAAAAACAAATACATACATACAATCATCAATATATACTTTTTATACACTACACAACCACCCAAACATTCAGCTTATTATAATAGAGATTTCTCAATTTTACTTTCAATTAGAAGTTTTGTTAATAGAATCAATGTTAAAGTGAACCCTAGTTTGTAGAAGGAGTATCAAAGCAAGAAGATTTGATTAACCCCTGAGCGCCCAGCGCAAATTCCAAAAACAAGCTACAAATTGCCATTTAAGTAGACCCCACCGATTAAAAAATAAGATCCAAGAGACATGACCGTTTAGATTGGAAGAGAGGTAGGGAGGGCATCTTTGGAGAAATTTGTGGAAGTTTTCAACATACAGCCTAGGACATTATGATGGTCAAATGTCTCATAGTAGGAGGCCACATTTGGGTCACTGGGGTGCTCAGGGGTTAAGAATAGTACCAAAAAACACAACAACAAACTCCATCAATCCAAGTTTGAATGCTTTAAGGATTTTTATCCTGTGTTTTTCTCAAACTTCAGCACCTAATCCTTCATTCATTCAGTTGCACACACTTTACGATTAACTCTAATATTGACCAAACTTCTGATTATGAGTCTTTATGAAGACGATTCAACAGTGCACCTGTATGGAACTTAAAAGGCATCTACGAGTCTTCACTTGGAAAATATTCACAGAAATCACAGAAATTCCCTGAAAATTACACGTGTTTTTTTAATTTTTAATTTTTAATTCTCATTTCCTTCAAGTCAAAATAGTCTCTAAGCCTCCACCCACAGTGTTGCCTGTACATATGCAAACCATCCTAAATTGACAGTTCTAGGGTAGTACACATACTAACAGAAATTCCGCAGAGTACTTTGCGACTTCACAGTACTCGTGGCCAATTTCCTTTTCCTTTCTTTTTTCTTTTTCTTTAAGGTCTTGCCCTTTTTTTCCTTTCCGCAGTCCCTGCTTTCAGGGAACGCGGTGCGGGGAGCCGCGAGTCTTTGACCGTGTTCTCCTGTAGACTGGAGACTTATGACTCCATCGGTCCGTCCTAAGTTACTTTTGTTGCCGGCGGTACTTTTTTTTCAGTTTTTTGTGAGCGTTGCCGAATGCCACAGTGACAACTGACTGACATGTTTAGGAGCGGAGTCATGATCGATCTCCGGTAGCTTCATCAACAGGATCCGGTAGCTTGGATCATCCGGTAGCTTGAATCATGGTTGTTTGATCACCTACTAACTTATTATAACAGGGTCATGAAGAAGCTCTGCTGGTAACGAATGTATGCCGGGGCCTGCAGCGATCGATGAGTGGGGCGGTACTGATTGTGCCTCAGTCCCTTTATTGTTATCCAACTCTGTCGTCATTCTGTTTCCTGCCTGGCGATTGGGACCCGCGGCGTTGTGGCGTCAGAATGAAGATCATCGCGCCAGGATTGCTCCGTTACTCTTCGCTTTCGTTAGCGTGTCGCCATTGATGGGGAGCGTTGTTACGGCAAAGCTATTCTCTTAACTTTGAATTATTGATCGCTGTCGCGTGGTCGTGATTTGGGGGAGGAGAATTGCAGTGCGCTCTTGTTTACCTTATTTTTAAAAATTGGGTTAGAATTTTGGGTTTGAAATTTCCACCTTTTCGAGACCTAAAGCAGAGCTGAGCGAGTGAGCGAGGTTGTACGTTTGCATTCATTGGTGATACCACGCATCGTTGCTGTTCTGAGTGACACTCGAGTGTTGTGATAAGCATTTTACTCGATTGTACGTGAATGCTCGTACGTGGATTTTTTTTAGAAAGCTTTTTCGGAGCCAACTGTGAGCATTGGTGTAGAATTAGGGTTTGATTGGAAGGGTTGAAACTCAGAAGTTTTGGGTGGTGGTGCAGGATAGCACGTTTCCAAGGCTTGAATATACGTTTGTGGCTGGCAGAAAATCCTTGATAGGTCATGGCCTCGGAAAACACAACAGAAAGCACACAAGTCCAGGACTGTTTCTTGCACGTATAATTCATTGACGTTGTAATACTTCAGAAAGCAGTCACTTTTAATTTAATTTAAGCTATTTTTAAGTTATTAAGTTACTCTGTTTGTAGATGGTGACAGAAGTCAGAACCCTAATTTTCTCTCAAGAACTGAAGTCATTGTGGCCATTTCATCGACAGAATTGTTATTTTCAAGTCATATTTTATCCGGTGGTGTGGTTGATAGGTCACGTGTGGAGGCTAAGCACACACATGGCTGCTCAGGTTATTGACAGAGCAACGATGAGATCTGTGGAAGCCAAGTTCGGCAGTGAGATCTCCTAGTTGACAGATCTCATCGTTTTGGTTGATTCTCTTGCGAACAACCCATTCCCAATTGTCAAGCTGCATGTGATGACCGCAAGCATGTCCAAGAGGCAAGTTGAATGTTTGAGCTTCTTATATGCAATTTGACTTTCTGCCACAGACTTCCTTAGCTTGTGGTAGGAATACATGATCCTTGCAGACTTCCTTAACTTGTGGTAGGAGTACCCTATCCTTGCAGACTCAAAGGAAGTTTACTAGAAGAAGATTGACATATCATACTTGCTAGATCTAATTCTTCTATGACTTTTGGATTGTTTCTGGCATGCTGACAAGCAAGTTTGGTCAGATACTGCATACATTAAGAAATTTGCACTGGAAGCATCAAAGGTTTCCACAGGGTTTTTGCCATGACAAACTTGGCCATGGCACACTATTTTACATATAGGTGGAACACTTGTATTAGCTAGCGCATATCTATTTGGATTGAAAGCTTTTGGATATTGAGGTAGAGCTACTTTAGGACCTAGTCGAAGAGCTTGTCACGGCTCCGTAATGTCCTCAACATGTGGGCCTGCTGGTGAAGGATTGGATAGCTTACCAAGAGAATGCTTTCTAAACACCTTTGTGTAGGAAGAAATTGCCAATCTGATGCCTGTACCCTGCTACATTTTCAGATGGACAGGTTATTCTACATATCTTTGCTGATGCGTGTGAAATGCTCCAATTTCTACAGTGACCTATTGTCTGCTTCTTTTATCAGTCGCCCTCTGACATGACATCTGTAGGGGTGTCCTGATCTTTCTCATGATGCATGCTCTTTGTGTGAAGCAGCAGCCTGGATAAAGCTACTGTAGGAGCTGGGCCTGCAGTACATGATGCATGGAGGTAACTGAAACAGGGTATTATGCATTGATCATGTTGAGAAAACCAAAGCTGACTGGATCAATGAAAAGGTCTGAAACTCTGAGTGGGCACCCAGTTTTCCCTTTTTAGGGAGGCCCTTAATTTCTGACGTGATTTACTCAGATCACTGTGGCTCTACCAATAGAATGCTTGGAGAAAAGTCCTCCCTTCAACGCTACTCCCTCAAACCTTTAGGGAGCTGCCCTTTCCACTGACTGGGGTCATTCTTTTGACCTGTTAGCAAGAGAACTCTTCCAATTTTTATTATTCATTTGCATTCCAGAATAAACAAAGGAAAAAGAACCCAAATAATAAAAGAAGGAAAAAGCTAGGAAGCCAGCAATTCATGAAGTTGAAAGAATTCCCAGTGACGGACCAGTTAGTAGAGACAGAACAGTTCAGTATATGTAAAAGGGGAGGTCAGAAGAAAAATATGTTATCCTATTAACTGGGGTAGTTTATTTCAACAGCAAAAAGGAAACCCATGCAACAATATCAGAGATGAATCAGGGGCGGGATTCATGGTATACGACTATGAGTTACTACGGTGGTTTTTAATCCACTTGACCTCCAAGAGCAAATAGGTTTCATATGATCCCATTTAAGATCAAGTTGCACCAACAGTGCAACTTCGGTGGTGGGATCCTTGTGGATCCTACTACAACACTTTTGCAAGGTATGTAAGGCCAAACAAAGTGCTCCATATTTTCTGTAAACTCCAATTTTGTTTATTAAAACAAAAATCATTCTTAGCAATTTGTAAGGATTAGAAGATAGTCCTTCTAAGTAGCTTCCATTTGTTGCTAACTTGATGAAACCTCTACGGTGTGTGTGTGAAGCAAAAATTGACTAGTACTTCCAATTTGGTATGCTCCAAGTAAAGGCCCTTTACGTTTGGCATTCAGTATCCTATTAATTTAGACCATGATTGTAAATGAGGACCTAGCAATATACTAATAATGATATTTAGTGTTTGCAACACTAATTACAAACTCTAACACTAAATGTCAACGTGAACACTAAGGTAGAAATATCATAAACCGTGATGGTACTATAAACGGTTTCAATGTACATGTTCTTGTCATTTCAAGGCGTAAATGACAGTAGTAGGTACATTGAAACCATTTATGGTATTAGCACAGTTTATGGTATCCTTGTCTTATTCATCAATTGTTGAGTGTTCGTGTTGACATGTAGCACTAAATGTTAAGAATACCTTTAGATAATATTACCAACACTAAATGTCACCTTGCACTATTTGAGTAAGTCATATAATAGGATAAATAATACTAAATGTAACATACTACTAAATGTAACATAATACTAAATATCATTATTATTGTTGTGAATCTTCCCTTGGATCCCCCAAAGGGAGATGTATTCCACCTAGAAGGACCTTCAATTTAAATGATATGCTCTCATTGGTTTGCAAAATCTATTGACCAAAACTCAAGAAGTCTCCCTCTTGGATTTAAAAAAATGAGAAAAGGAACCACCCACATACTAGTTTACAAAGTTATAGGAGTATACTTCAATAGTTCTCCTAAGAAAGCAACATTGATGCAAGTGTACCTTTTATTGGTGGAGCACACTACTTTCTTGTTTATGTGTTTGAACAAAATTTCTTTATTTCTATCTTTTAAAGACATAGTTTATTGGTTCAAAAATGTTTCTTCAAAGGTGACTTCAAAAAGTAATTAACCCCTAAAGGACCATTGTCCCTATGGAGGACAAATTGGATTTTGGGTAGGTACCTATGGTCTCAATTTTTGTCATAATTTATTGAATTTTTTTTTGAAGATAAAAAAACTTCTTATTTTTGTGATAATATTATTATTTTTCAACTGTTGCCCAAGAACAATAACTATGCATGGATAAGGTCAAAATAGGGGAGTCCAAGCAACAAAAAAATATTTCAAAAATTTGAATTAAATTTTTATCTCATAGATTATATTTTTCCATATAGAAAGATTTGATTCATTTCATTTGAATAAGTTATGGCCAATTTTTTTTTCGGGCAATCTAAACACCTTTTTGGAAAATTAACTTGTAGAATTCATTTTTTAATGCAATTTTTGCAATTTTTAAAAAGAAAGTTCCACATGGTTTAGTTTGATTGCTAAAATAACCTTGCCATTGGAATCAATGCATTTTAATTCCATTTTAGAGATATTAATAATTTAGATTTTCCTTTTATCTCATACCTACTTCTACTTAACAATTTTTTTAAGTATGGGTATTAAATTTTTTTTGAATTTTTTTTCCTAGCCCCTCAACTGAATTCCCCACTATTAAGATTAAACCTCAAAACTTTGTAGTGCAAAAAATTCTAGTTAAGAAGGTTCAAAGTAAAATAATCTAATCCCGCCATAAAATTTGTATTCTTCACTTTAATCCATAAAGTCCCAAGGCTTATTTTCCATCAAAAATCACTTAAAATTATCTTTTCTCTAGCAAAGAGCAAAAAATTAAAAAATAATGTATTTTATTGTGTTTTGTTTTTTGTTTTTTTCCCCTCATATCTAGTATAAAAACGAGTGGAAAAAAATTCACAAACTTTGACTATAAAGATTGCAAGATATCTGCATTTAAAGTAAAGGAAACAAGTTTTTTTGCACCTTGCTCAACTATATTTTTTGACTTTGAACCTTCATAACGTATAATTTTTTCTCTATTCATTTTGAATTTCTAATTTTATATGATAAAGAATTGAATTGAGAGTCTAGAATTTTTTTTAATTTATTTTTTAAAAACACTTAGTTTTCACTCATTAAATAGGAATAGGTTCAAGATTGAATGAAAATCTAAATTTTTAATAGCTCTAAGATGGAATTGGGACACACAATCTAAACAATCAAATTGTTCTAGCAAGAGATCTTAACCAAGTGAAACTTTTTTTCTTGAAAAATTGTGAAAATTGAGTTAAAAAATGAGTCCTACAAGTTATTTTTAAAGAAGATGCTCTGATTGCTTGAAAATTAAAATTGTCCATAACATTCTCATAACAAATCCAAATGGAATGAACCAAAGCATCATATATGGATAAAATTAAAATCTATGAGAAGCAAATTTAAAAAAATTTAATGTGTGGGGATTTCTACCCATTGCACCTAAAAAAAAGTTTTTTTGTGCCATAATTTTTGTCCTTGGACATTGACTGAAATAAAAAAAATTATAGTCTCTAAAAGCTATTTTTTTTTTTTGTTAAAAAAAAAAGATTCTAAAAAATCACAATGAATATTGAAACTATAGAATCTATCCGAAATCCATTTTTGCCCCTAAAAAGAACAATGAAAATTTTGTTTTTAGGGATTAAACTAGACTGCTTGTTTTGTTACAGTAAGATCTCCTAGACCACACATCTCCCAATTGCATTCTTCACACTGTTGGAAAGCCCTCTGCAGCAAATGCTTTTAGTTTCATGGTGTTTGAACTCACAATAGAAAGGGTATTGAATTTCAAAGTTTCCATGGATTAGAAAATTACAAAAATGGCTTCCATTTTTCCATTTTGTCAGTGTAGTTATTAAAGTGACGTAAGTACTCAATCCACCAATCAGTACTCCTCCAACTGTAGTGGATCAGTGGGGGATGTCCCATCCCAATAATTCAGTCTCGTCTCAATAATGGGGTACATTCAAATAGTGCGACAACTACATTAGAGTAGGGAGGGCAATCGCAGTGATGAGTTGGGTACATTTACATCATTTTTGGAGGGGATAGGGTGGTGTTTCTTAAAAGATTAGTGGACCTCCTTGTGGGTTTCAATTGGATCAGTCAGTGTGCCCATGACTGTTGATTGCCTGAGTGTGCCGTGAGGAATGCCATCAAGTTTGAAATGTAATCCCTTGATTGAAAAAAAAAAAATTCATGATGAGAGGTGTACAGCCAGTAGTGATGAGTTTCGTTGTTGTTTTTAAATGTTATGTTGTCTGATTTTCCTGTGAAAAATCAAAAATCAAAATCAAAATGATACTGGTGGTACAGTATTGTGCAAATGCAAAACATTTGCCGGTGGTAAATAATCCATGTGTGGATGGAAAGGACAATACTAAGTTACACTCTGCATTGATAGGAATAAGGTAAAGCCACCCACAATCGATAACTTAAGCCATGGGGAATATGATCCTCAGCAGTATTTGGCAAAGCAAATATTTACTGAAGTGCAAAGATAGAAATGGTGTTGTAGTAGAAAGTTTGGTGAATTTACAGCTTGAATTGAAATTACTATGAATTATGAAAGTCTGTCGACTCATGTCCAATGTCTAAAGTTTTATAAAATTGATCACTGGGAGAATACTTGTAGGTAATTCTGGCACACAAAAGGAGGCACAAGTTTTGTAGCAGTGTCGAGACCACACTGGTTACAGAACCCAATTTCTTTGAATTTAAAATTAATGCAAATGAGTCCCACCTTCTCCTGGATTTGAGACACCCTACTGATTGCCTATGGGGCATTGGTTGGTAATGGGTGCTTCCACCTTACTCCTGTTGGTGAGGGTCACCACAAAAGTATTATTCTGTGTGGAAAGGAGCAGGATATGATCATACTTGAGCATGCACTATTTTTTATTTAAACCCGGAGTTTGTTCCAGAATTGAACCAAAGAACAAAGGGCGGAAAGCCCGTTGAGGGCAACACGTTGGAGAGAAAAGAAAGCCTGGAGTAAGTTACTTTCAATATAACTTATTGCAAATAGTGTGACTTGGGTACAGTGGTGTCATGTCCACTAATATGATAAATCAATTACTGTTGACACAAGAAGGTCACTTCCTAAAACCTTGACATTGGAGTGCACTTGTGCAACATGTTTTGGATTTGGTACATAAGAGAAGTTCCATACACTGGACCATACATCATTTGTCATTATAAGAAATTCTAAAGAAGAAGATTTTGATTGTTTGTTTGTAAATGTAAGACACAAAGCATTTAATTTTCTATATTGAAATGTATTTTGAGGATCAGAATTGATATTCCAATGAAATTTGAAACCGAGAGCAATATTTCACAAGTTATTTTTTCAAGATGATACTTCTAATTCTTTATAAGATAGAAATTCAACATACCTAGATGTACTTTGTACATTCCTTGATCCCCCAAACCCCCGCAATAATTAATCCTAAAAGGACGGGATGGTCATTGTAGAAATCATCCTTTGGGATATTGATAGTGTGAATCATTTGCTTAAGCACTTGTTGAAGGTCAAACTATTTGGCAAGACCCTCCCCTTTTCATACAAAATCCCAAGGATGAATATGTGCACTTCTATCTTCCATAAGGTAGGAGTACCAAATACGATAGGAGCACCCAATGACGCAAGTGTACCCAATGGCGTAAATGTGTCCAATGGTGTCACTTTCTAGATAAGGTAATGATTCTAGAACGTAAATGTAGGTAGACTATCAATAACTTATTATTTCGATCAATTAGAATAAGCTATCTATAGTTCATCTACATTTAAGTTTTGAAATGACTATCGTGCGTAGAAAGTGAGGTCATTGGGTACACTTACGCCATTGGGTGCTCCTTCCTACCTTAAAAGGATTCTCTTTGATCCATCCGACAATGAACATCAGCAATGTCGTTCAACAGTTAAACACTTGAAAACATTCGTAATCTGCCCAATGGAATTGGGGTCTCTTCTGGATTCAAATTATTTAGTGCACGAACTGAGCGAACATGACTTGTGTGCATCATGCTCGTAGCTGAGCCAACGTCACCTCCTAAAGCTGTCGTCAAACACCTCAGTATTGTATTTCTCATTGGATCGTTGGTCGTGGAGCATGCCTAGTGCCTTCTCCCAAACCCAGCAAGCCATGATTGTCCTTATCCCCAGAACTGCACTGCACCCCCCTTCCATCCAACTTTCAATGAAGTCACCGGGACTCACCAATGAAGTCACCGGGACTCACCAATGAAGTCACCGGGACTCACCAATGAAGTCACCGGGACTCACCAATGAAGTCACCGGGACTCACCAATGAAGTCACCGGGACTCACCAATGAAGTCACCGGGACTCACCAATGAAGTCACCGGGACTCACCAATGAGTCGGTCTTCAACTTGCATACAATACAGAATTGAAAATTTGCAATGAATACAGAATTGAAAATTTGCTGATATGATAAACAGGGTTAATTGTGATTTTGCACAACAAGTTAGAAACACGGTTTCTTCATTCAGTGGTGACTGATAAGTGACTTGGATCCATCCGGCACCTTTGCTTACCAGTGTTGACCGAAAGGCATTTTGTTTTTGTTCTTTGCTTTTTGTTTTTTGTTCTTTGTTTTTGAAATCAGTGTTGAAAGTTTGACTCCCTGAACACACGCAACTGAAGTCGATCAGTTGAACAGAAATCAAGTGGGTGTTTTTCCTGTCCGAAAGTCAATCCAAGCCTCTGGGATTGTAAGGAATTTTGGAAACTTCTGTTTTTTCTTTTTTGTAATGGAGCAGCCCCAACTGAAGGCCAAATTTAGGATTGGATTGCGGCCCTTTTGCTGCATCTGCTTACAAGTGGCTGCTGCAAGGGACTCCCTGGGATTCTGGACTGATTGAATTATTTTCCAAAGCTGCAGGCACACTTGCAACTGGAATTTTTTTATTGAAAAACAGAGGGAAAAAAAACAAGGAAAAAGAAACAAAAAAACACACTTCTATTTGTATTGTATGAATGGATTGTTACTGTGGAGTATAATGAGTGACCCTAGCTACCATACTGCTTACTATAAGTAGTTGGTGTGGCCAAGGATTGATGACACCATAGATTGGAAATCCTGGCTGAAAAGCTGGGCTCTGGTATTTCTTTTGCGATCATGAGAAACATTTAGAGCCATTCACAGAACTCAACAACCAACAACAAATTTTAGGAGTCCTTGGCGGGGTTGTAAATATCACACTCATGGCCATAGTTGTGATAGCTACTCCATTGCACTGAATTGGTGATTCAACTCAACCAATTGCTTACAAGTCTACCCGTAGACTTGATGGTTAGGTCAAATAACTTTTTTTTTTACACAGTCATGATCAATTCAAAGTAGCTAACCCTATCATGAATTTCCTAATCGGAAAATGATCTCCACTTGATAGCAATCTGAGGAAAAATCTTATTCAATGAAAGAAAAAGAGTACTACAGGGTAATAGATGGAGTTAGAGCATCAGGGCATCAATTCATTGGTGGAATGTAAACTTACTGTATGTACTCTCCCTCTGCATGTTTTTCCCATGGGACCATCATTATCTCGGGATTTTTTTACTGTTCCATTATACGGTAGTACTACTGAGTACAGGTTATGCTACAGTACTCAAGTTGATTCAATTAGTTCATTGAAGTGGTTTGCACTAATATTACAATTAAGATGCAAACTTGCAATGCTAATCTGGAAATTTGTAGGGTCTTTTCGATGAAGCAGTCTAATGTGAACACCAAATAAATAAGGTGAGATTTTTAAAAATGTTTTAATAAATTTTGAATCTTAATATAGTATTGTTGTACATTCTCAGGTGCTTTATGGTTAAAAAATTTTAGACTTCATCTACACAAAGCATAATTCCCCTACTCGACTACAATACTATACTCCACACTTAGATATCCACCCCTATATACTTAATACACAAATGAATCATTCATACCCAAAGAAGATCCTTTCAGTTCAAACAATTGGTTACTTGAAATGGCTGATTATAATATTTAATTATAATCCAGTTGAAAAATTAAACTTTTTGCTACACTATCTGGATTTCCAAACATCTTGTGTGCAAAAATGGTATTATTGACACAATGATTCTTAAGCAATGAAAAATGTACAAATAATTCCTTATCAAATAAATTTTGGACCATCTCTTTCATCTTAAATGCCAAATCACACACTTCCTCCAATTTTAATATGGATTATATACATGACAATCCTACAAACATATCTTCGAATCAATTCACCAACCACCTCTACTTAGTACACTATGTAATCTACAATAAATTGACACATGGAGACACTTACTATTATGTTGTACTCACCCAAGCATCAATTGAAGCATTATACATTCAAAGACACAACAAAACAGTTTATGAAATATGTAAACTACTACTATCATAAATTACATCCCAATGTTTCTTACTCGTGAATAAGCTAGAAACTTCAAGACAAACCTCCAAAACATAGGCACAATCTACTAATGGTTATACAATTGTCAATGCACCAATCCAACACATTGTACTTGTAATGCACTTATGCTTGGACATGATGTGCCTACAAACAAATGCCCTTCTAACATGACCCATCTACAAACCTTTTACAACAAGACACCATTCAATTTATTGAATTCACATACTACAATAATAAATTCTCTTTAGGATTTGTGGCACAAAAGGTGAATAAATATAATTCCTTCATTTATAATACTTGCAACCTTGGTTAAAATACACAACCACTAATGGTCATTGTTGCTAGCCCCTATGGCACCATACAAACACCATCATTGCAATCACTCCTCCAACACTCAAATTTCCATCCTTGATATAAAACACACACTCTACTATAAATAGCATTGTCATTAAATTTTCCACATACATTCTATTCTACAAATAGAAACTCAAAAACAATCAAACACTCTAATATATACAACCTACTACAATCAAGTTCTTGGTCTCTAATCTTCCTTTCTACCTAATCACCATCCCTAAAAGAATTCCAATTTCCCTTTCCTTTGTTTAATAATTATTTAGTGAGTATAGAATGTTCCTTTTCTCAAACGCATATAATCTAGAAGTCAATTAGAATAACTTTACAAAACCTTATGTGGAACCTTAACCCCTAAAGGACCAAGGCCTTTTTTCTGCAAAAAAACACTCAAAACTGCCATTTCTACAGTAAAAAGTAAAAAAATTTGAAAATTGTTTTTTTTACATCTAACCATAGGATCTTACACTCAACTAGTATGAGAGTGTGCAGAAAAAATTTCAGAATTTTTGACCGCACAGATTGCAAGATATATGTGTTTAAAGTGAAAAAAACAAGTTTTTTCAATATATTGCAGGGCAAGAATTTTTTACTTTGAACATTTTTAACTTAAAATTTTTGCACTATAGGGTTTTGAGCTTTAAATCTTTATAGTGGAAAATTGAGTTGAGAGTTCAAGAAAAAAAATCCAAAAAAACTTAATTATCATTCTTAAAAAAATAGTTAACTAGAAATAGGTACGATATAGAAGGAAAATCTAAAATATCTAAAATATTTTAGATAGAACTAAAATGAACTAATTCCAATGGTGAGATTGTTCTAACAAGTAAACTAAATCATGCAAAAAAAATTTGGAAAAATTGCAAAAAATGCATTCAGAAATGCATCCTACAAGTTATTTTTTTCAAGAAGATGCTCTACTTGCCTCCCAAACAAAAATGTCCATAACTTTCTCATACCAAATCCAAATAAAACAAATCAAAGCCCTCCAGATAGACAAAAATATAATTTACAAGAATTTTTTTTTTAAGTTTAAAATTTTGCATTTTTTTTGCTGCCCAGATTGCCCCCTATCCCTTGTTTTGAGCTTATTTGGTCATAACTTTTATTCCAAGGCACCGATTGTGAAAAAAAATTATATTTCCACAAAGATTATCAATTTTTCTATTTTAAAAAAAAGTTTTAAAAAATCATGACAAAATTTCAGTCCGTAGGTACTTGCCCCAAAACGCATTATTTTGTCCCCTGAAGGCACAATGGTCCTTTAGGGATTAAACCAACAAAATTCTTCAATCATGCCAACTACTTAGAGTGGTTGGAGTTCTTTCTTCTTAAATTAATGTACAATAATTTATTATAGTCAAACTATATTTAATGCTTTTAGAATAGTACATGCTAAAATGCTATTGCATTGTTCTATATCCAAACTAATTTTTATTAGTGACACTAATTTTGCACCCTCACTATCATATCCAACTATCAAGGTCATCATTTCATGCCTAATATTTAATTGAAGTTGAAAAATCAAATTTTGCATATGCTAAGAAGAAGAAGATTAACTCAAATCTATATTTTTTCCAAAAAAATTTGAAAAAATAATTTCCTTGAAATCCTGGAATCTTTATGTAGAATCATTTTTGCCCACCTTGATAGTTAGTACAATAGTAAGATAAATCAATGTAAGGTATGTGCACCTAAAAGAGAGACACTCTCCTAATTGAGCCATCTATCTTCATTAGCCCAAGATTTCAAGCTTGAAATCTTAAACAACCTACAACCAATGTAACTTAAGTAATACACAACTTGAATCACTCACTTCGTGTTGATGTTGACATGCACCACAAAGTTTTTTTGAAGTTTTTTTCTGCACGCCAAACAAAAAAAGGACTTTTTGTTCCATAACTTTTGCTCCCAAGCTCCAATTGAAATAAAAATCATATTTTTGAAAAGTTAATGTGTTTTCCTATCTTCACTAGAAAGATTTGGAAAATCATGACTAATACTGAGACCGTAGAAACCTGCCCGAAATCTATTTTGTCCCCCAAGGGAACAATGGGACTTTAGAGGTTAAGCAATACAGATAATTATTGAGACCCAGTGACTGAAGCCAGTTTATAAAACAAAGTAACTTAGGAGTAATTCAAGTTTTGTCAATTGAAATAGGGAGTGGTTTTTGGTTACTAAGTTACTGACCAGCTTCAATTGCAGGCATGGAAGATGGGGACTTTCTCTTTTTACAGTTGAAATAAATGGCCCTGTCATCATGGAATGCCATCAGTAGTAACTTAGGATTACACGTCATTGAAAATGACCCACTCTCTGAAAGTTGGTACAATTTTTTCTTTATCCAGTGGCTTTCTCACTTTTTGCTCATTAGCTTATTAAATTACTGGAGAATTCATTTTCTCCAATTACTTGACAGAGCTGCTTTAGACTGGTACTCCCTATTCAGTTTGGTTATAGCAGTATTGTAGTGTAATTGATTACTCTCACGAGGAGTAGAAAACGAGGGTGTAAATGACTAGTCTACAATGATTGTAGTAGTCCTTTTAGGTAAGGATAACGATGACTATAAAATGATTACTAAGGTAAAAACATCCAAAAGTGTCCCTGTTCCCGTTCGTGTATCCTAGACTTCTATTAATGTGTCTTTTAAATGCGTCCCCATATTTAACCCTTAACCTCTAAGCATCCAGACTCATCTCTGAAATTGACAGTTTCGGAAAAAACATCATAAAATACTATTCGGAAGAATATTTTGGAATTGAGATGCAAATAGAAGTTGTAGAGTTTTAGTTTGAGATTCTATCCATATGGTTAGATTCACCAATGCTATCACCAATATTTTTCTATAAATTTTGAAAGGAAAAATTCTAAATCCTTCTAAATTCAATTACAAGCAAAAAAATTACCATTTTTTAGGTAAATTTTGTTGGAAAGGATTTGAAAAGAGGTCCTCTTGACATGGAATTTTTTGGGAATTTTTTTGTTCTTTGAGTCTATGACCTCATTTTTGCAATTCCAAGTTTGAACTAGAGTCAACACAAGTCAACCACTTCACATACTTTCACATTTGTAATTTTAGAAAAATATATGCTCTAGTAACACCAAATCCAACCCTTGGATAGGACCACAACTTCATAAAGTATCTCTAAAAATTAGGATGACTTTCATCCAAGTTGTAATGAGAAAGAAGTCTAATTTTGAATATGTATATCATCTAGAAATTGGACGTTAGAGCGCTCTAGGGTTAAAGGACGGATTGGTGATTGTGGAAATCAATTGTTTACAAAATTGTAAAAGCACTCATTAGAAGTCAAACTACTATAGAAGACCTCCCATTTTCACAACAAAATTTTGAAGATGAATAGTTGCACTTTTTTTTTCTATTGGAAGGATTCATTGTCCTCCATTGTATGCCAAATGTCCTCATCGAAATTTGAAGGTTAACTTTGATTCTTTAACTCCTAAACTTTAGAGAATTTAGTTTAAGATCTACCTATATGAGGATTTCAATGGTTTAGGAAGCTACCACTTTGAAAATGAATAGAAATCACATGCCATATCCAAAAATCTTTTATTTTATTTTATTATTTATGATTTTCAATTGCTAATATTACAAAATATTAGTTTTAGAAAAATGTGCCTCCAATTATGGTGAATTGCTTATATTGATGGTTTTGGATGTTTCCTTTGTATAGTCATTTTGGACAAAGTCATTATACCCTTTTTCTACTAGTGCAAAAGTGGGAGCCTTTGACATTGCAACTTTGCAGCTAGCCGATGACTCTTTGCAGAATCATAGGGATCCAAAGAGGGATTATTCTAATCTCCAAAGGAGAATGTTTTAGGTTAGTTGATAATGTTATGCAAAGATTGATAATAAGCCCATTCAACGCTTTTTTATGCATAAATTTTTGCTAGTTGTCTATAATCCAAAGATGCAAAGTATATGTTGTAGAGATTTTTTGTGTTTTTTAGTCAAAATAGACAAATTACTAGTATATTTTAACCTTTGAAGGTTTTTGACTATGATTTCATCAAAAATGCTCCAAACTACCATTTCTAGTACATGTGCCAAATTTTAGAGAAAAAATAAATTTGGACACAAGTAACTGTAGGATCTTGTAGTATGTTGGTTTGAGAAGATGAAGAATTTTCTTAAGGAATTTCCACCATGTAGATTGGAAGATATTAGTGTTTGTAGTGACAAAACTTTTTTTGGCCCTTGCATAAAATCAAGTAGTTGCACTTCACAAGGTCACATTGTTTGAAAAATTGTCCATGTTGTTGGTACTTCTTTGGATTTGTTCTTTAATGCAAGTTGGCTACATGCTTGAAAAATTTCAAATCATTTGGAATTGTACAACATATAGGAAAAAAATAGTAAATAGAAAGAATACCAATTCCAATGATTGTAATGTTGTCATAAATAATCTGTATCCTATGATTTTTTTAAATATAAAAAAATTGAATTAAAATAAAGAACTTCAAAGTTTATTATAGAGTAAAGATTCCATAATTATCTACAAACTAAAACTCTTCATAACTTTTGACTCATTAATCAAAATAGAATGATTCAAAGCTTTCTACACATACAGAAAATCTAAAAAAATCAATTTCAAAATTTGCATGAGTTGTCTGAGTCCTCCAAAAAACTACATATTATACAATTTTCAAAGAAAAAATAAATAAAGATTACATTTGTAGTGAGCTGTCCAAAATCGCTATGTTGCCACAAAATGTAGCTTGGTCCTTTGGGGATTAAGGACAATAGCCAAAGTTAACCTAAAAGTTTTTGATATATGGTAGTGTGCTGTAAAATGGACCATCTCCTTCAAATGGACCTTAGCTTTAGGGACAGAATGGAGATGAGGTGTTCCTTGAATAGACCACTTTAGCAATTGAATGCATCTAGGAAAAATTATTTTTCTATTGCAAGAGCCAATTAAAGTCTTTGAATTTGCACATCTCTTTACAAGTTGCAAGTGGATAGATTTTGGGAGACCTACAATCACAAATAGGTGCCTATGTTCCTAATCTTTATAAATTTATAAGTAATTCAAAATGCTCAAAAAAATACAAAACCACTTGTGTTGCATTCCATGTCCATTTTTCTTTTTGTGAAAAATGATCTAAAAATACTTTTGTTTACAAAAACCTATAAAAAAAGGCAAACCAGCCCTTAAGGTAGGTACACCCAAATGTGCCACTGACCTTAAACCGCCATCTACACTATAGGTACATCTCCAAAATCAATTTTATACCTATGTGGAAGAAATGCTTTCAGAACCAAACTTTGTTCCTTAGTAACTTTTGCATATAATATCCAAATGCCACATTTTTTAGTACGTTGGAACCTCCTTTCACTTGCCAACAAGAATATATAAAAATTTGACTAGTTTAATAATAGAAAATAGGCTTAGTAGCAAAAAGTGGCGGTTTCGGGTGTACCTACCTTAACCTCCAAAGGACTAGACAACGTTTTTTGGCTGTATAGATTTTTGGGCAGGTACATATGGTCGGAGATTTGTATGTTTGAAGCCCAAACTTTAATAGAAATTGTGGACAAAGAATATGCTTCATGAGCATCAAAAAATTTTACATTTGGATGTGTTGGTGAAAAGTTATGATGTAATATGTTTTTTTTGTTTTTTTTGTAAATGGGTAGGACGGACAAAAATGATTACACTACAGTGAAAATTTTTGGAATTAGCCCATGAGTACAAGGGCAAGGTACTGGGCAGCTTAAAATCGTAATAGTGGGTTGGGTTGAACATGGGAGACCTTTGACAAGCTATTTTACTGTCACTTACAATGATTGCTAGACTTGTAAATGGTAGGGGCAATAGTTCGTTGTGGAAGGCAATTGAGGCACTAGATAGCTTATGCATAGTCGTTTCTACATTTCAAATGATTTGCTTTTGTTGAAAAAAAAATAGCATATTCATAGAATTTTTACTATGTGAAAGGTTCAAAACTCAAAAATAAATTCAAATTCTAAAATTAATTCGAATTGAAAAATCAATTGAAATTCAAAAATTTATTCTAACTAAAAAAATTCTAATTGAAATATTAATTAAACTCTAAAATTAAATCAAATTGAAAAACCAATTTAAACTCTAAAATTAAATCTAACTCAAAAATTAATTATAATTTGAAAATGAATTTTTATTGGAAAATTAATTTGAATCCAAAAACAAACTCCTACTCAAAAGAAAATTCTAACTCAAAAATTAATTGTAATTCAAAAAATAATTGCAACTCAAAAGAAAATTCTAACTCAAAAATTAATTGAAACTCAAAAAATAATTCTAACTCAAGAAATTATTATAACTCAAAAAATATTTCTAAGTCAATAAACAATTATAACTCAAAAAATAATGTTGACTAAAATAAAAATTCTAATTTAAAAAGAAATTCTGAGTCCAAAAGTAATTCTAATTCAAAAACAAATTATAAATCAAATGACAATACAACCAAAAAAATTCCCAGTGAAAAAAGAATTGTGACTCAAAAAAAAAAGTGGAAGTCAAAAAGTAATTCTAAGTCAAAAAATCATTCTAACTCAAAAAATAATTGTAAGTCAAAAAAGACTTTAACTAAACAAAATATCTAAGTCAAAAAATAATTCTAACTTGTAAAATAAATGTAAGTTAGAAAGCAATTGTAACTAAAAAAAATCTAAGTAAAAAAATCATTCTGACTCAAAAAATAATTCAAAATAAAAAAGTAATTGCAACTTTACAAATAATTTTGAAAATGTGATTTCTTATAATTGAAGGAAACTTATTATAGTATAAATTAGTGAAAATCCATTGACATTCCAATATTCTACTACATCACCAATGAATCAAAAATTCAAAAAATTCCATTTGTTTTGAGAAAAATCTAATGACAACTAAAAACATACAATATACTTCTTTTTCAATTCCAAAAATGCTATATAATGAAAATTTGGTGTAAAGAGACGTCATACATGAACATACAATGAACCAAGCTAATCAATGTTACCTTTCATTCCCACAATATGTTCTCACATTGCACCACCACTTATGCTCCCTACTTCTTCACAATACTTAAAATACCTCATAACCCTACTCAACATTTTTTGAAACACATAGCTTAAAAAGCAGCAAACACAGAATACACATGTAGCCATGGATGCCTTGAAGGATACAGATGTGTACACTTCCCTTACTATCACTGTGTCGAATTCCAATGTCACGTCTCTTACAGTACAGGTGGAAGAAGAAGGTTCCAATGTAGATGCTGTTGTGGAGTATGCTAGTGAGAGTCGTGAGGTGAGTGCTATGCAATTGTTGACTTCTCCTTTCGATTCCCTGTTGTAAGAGGAAATAGTGCACTTTCATTACATTTGTCTCATGAAGAGAAGTTGTATCACTTACTACTAAAAAGAGAGAGTGCTTCCTATATGCAGGTATAAAAATATATTGCTTTGCTTGATGTTAGTCATTTGCAATCACTACCTGTAAGGAAAGGAACTCGTTAGTAGCCCCGTGATCCAACATCAGCCACATTCCATCACCATTTTTATTGTCAAGCTACGCACATTCTATATTAGTGTCAAAGAAGAGAATTTCATAGTGAGATTTATACATTCATCAAGACTAAGGTGTAGCTAGATCAGACTTATACTATAGAAAAGGTTGGGACCAAATGCCATGGTGAGACTTCTATAGTTTTTGAAGGGAAAATGGTATGTTTTTTTAAGCTTGTCTTCTGATCTTTCATCTATTCACTAAAATGACTAGGTTTCTTTCCTTCACAAAATGAAAACATGCTCCCATAGTGGAGTACATATGCCAAATACCATAATTATTTCCAATAATGATTTTTTTATACTACTGAACTTCAAATCAATGAAATGTAGAAGTAATCAATTACAATGACAATGAGTCACATTAGATGTCTTGGAATGTCTTGCATGTTCTATGAATGTAGACAAAAGTTGGTGGATGAAAAAAATTCAGCCCTAAATTTTTCATATTAAATGAAGTCAATTGAATCACAAAGCATCTAATTTAGAGATGAATAAGGCATATTTATCTTATAAATGCAAAGTGATGTAAATTGTTTGCATTGTAATGTACACATATCAACCTTGTGTAGGGTTCTAAGAGCCTTTTTGATTTTGAGAAGGCTCTTAGAAAGATAATAATCATCTTAGATACCATATTCACAAGGGATCCCTAAGAGCCTCCTCTATTCCAAAGAGGCTTATAGGGAGACAATAATAAAGAGTAAGGATCATTGTTCTTATCTTCAAATTCTTGAAAACAACCATCTTTGGGTTCCAAGAAGCCTTCCTTGCAAGAGCCGTTTGGCACCAAAGAAAAGCTCCTCGTCTAAAAAGCCTTCCTTGGATTCTAAGGAGCCTTCCTTGCAAGAGTCCTTTGGCACTAGGAAGGGCTCCTCGGAATCCGAGGAGCCTTCTTTGGATTTTGAGGAGCCTTCCTTGGGTTCCAAAGTTTTCTTTTGAAAGAGCCTTTTGGTACCAAGGAGAGGCTCCTTGGAATCCGAGGAGCCTTCCTTGGATTCCACCAAGGAAGGGTCAAAATTTGGTCTATGAAATCAATGTTCTTAAATGAAAGGTTTTAAAAGCACAAAAAGAAACTAACAAACCACTATGAAACTCATTGTTTCATTTTTCAATGAACCTTAACGATACTCTTTGATTCCAAAAAACTCTAAACCACAACCAAATTACAATGTAGGATTAGTTGTTACATTTCTTCAAATGAAACTTGAAGGTGCTATTTGGTTTCAAGGGGGACTAAACTACCCTCAAAGTAGTAATAAAGTTTTATGGTCAACAATGCAAATCATAATGATTTTTGTAAACTTTTATTGTTGAATTAAAAAAAATGAATTTACAATTTTCAAAACATAAAAATATAATGAAGATGCTAATCTCTGCATGTGAACTTGTCTCAGCTCGCAAAAGATGACGTTCCTCGTTGTCAAAGTCAACGGTTGTTAAACAGTTAAGCAACAGCTCTTCATGCATCGACTGATCTCTCCCAAAGTCCAAGCAACATCGACAATGACGATGACAGTAGTGAAGTAGTGAAGAGACCCAACACATTGGAATCAAACATACAAGAACTTAAACTTGCTACAAATTGCCTCAGTGAATATGTATCCCAACGGCATACACAACTCTTTGGCAAGTCGGAACTCAGAAGAAGTGGTTCCACAAGCAATACACACTAATATAGTAGAGGACGTACATTAAAGCATACAAGAACATGAAGATATGGTAATCGGTGAACCGAATGAAGATTACATGCTCTCTCAAGAAAACGAAGTTGTGGTTGTAATAGTAGTTGTGACAAGTACTTCGTTGACATCGATATGGATAAGAGTGATGATGAAATGCACATTTTGGACAACAGCGCATGGCCACTTGAGTTGCTTTACACGTCGTAGTGCTTGTACTCCAGTGCCCACAACGAAGTTGGAAAAAAGCAGCGTCGACTACCACATCCAAGCAGAGGCAGAGAAGACAAAGAAGACCTAAAGTGGGAAAAAGGAGCAGTGTGGGTCGCTGCGATTAGATTGGCAAAAGGAGTCGGAGACGACAGAGACCTGGGTACCAACGGTGCCGGTGGGAGAAGACAGTTTGAATCACCAAGCTTAGCGCTGGTAGTTGTGGAGCCTAGTGTTGACGTCATACCTTCATCTTCCAAATGGGTGGAGGAGTTCTAGAGCCCAACGACCACCTCAAGTCCTCCCAATTATGAAGATGCCTACAACTATGACAAAGAACATGTATTCTCTGCTATAGAACTTTTACAAGGCAATAGAGGACCCAGGGAGGGTCATACTTAGTTTTTTTATCTCTAGGAATATTGAAGAAGTTTTGTAGCAGCGCTTTGGTTTTGTGGAATTAGATTTTCTAAGTGCAATGTATGAGTTTTATAATAATGAAAATGATGAGTATAACAATTATGTTGAATTACCAAAGGATGAGGATTCTAGGGATTTGAATAGTGTCAAGCATCTCTATAGGGAATCTATTTGGTCTCAATGTAACTTCACATATTCCTTGACTCCAAGGGAATTTGTAGACTCATTAGGGACTAATACAAATTTTCAGAGTATGCCGTGATTGCCGTCTTTTATTCAACTTTTTTCATTGTTTTCACTACAACAATGGCAGTATTTTATGATTGCAGAATTATGACTAAGGATGACTGGCGACTACTTGTAGTCATATTTTTGAAGGTTAATAAAAATATGACTACAAATATGACTGCAAGTCATATTTTAGCCTTATACATCATGGCCGTATAGTATATGGCCATTAGGAACACCAAAATACTTCATAGAGAACGGTAGGAAACATATTTAGGGAACGCCCAGTCATATTTTCTAGTCATATTTTGCAATCACATCTCCATGATAGCAAGATTTTTTTTAGGGCAGCCCAAAAACAATTTGAGTAGGGAATATATTTAGAAAGTACCTAGTCATATTTTTCCATGTAGGATTTTTTTTGTAGTTATATTTTTTTTAAATCACTTTTTTGTAGTTGCCACTTATTTAGGATTTTGAAACCCTAGCCACCATAAAATAGGGTTTTGAAACCCTTGCCGCCATAAAATTAGGGTTTTAAAATCCTAGCCACCACTTCTTGTAGCCACTCCTCTTTTTGCTCCTTCTTTTTTCTTTTTTGTTTCTTCTTTTTTGTTTTTGTTGCTTCTTAAGTTTTGTTTTTTGTTGCTTCTTAGGTTTTATTTTTTAGGTTTTTCTTCTTCTTACTTCTTAGGTTTTGTTTCTTCTTCCTATTTGGCTTTTGCTTCTTCTTTTTTCTTAGGATTTGCTTCTTCTTGCCTTTCAACTTTTATTTCATTTTCCTTCTTAAGTTTTTCTTCTTCTTGCTTCTTAAATTTTGATCTTTAGGTTTTGCTTCTTCCTCCTTAGATTTCTCTTCTTCTTTCTTAAATTTTGCTTCTTCTTCCTTTTTAAGTTTTGCTCCTTTTTCCTTCTTAGATTTTCTTTCTTCTTGCCTCCTAACTTTTGCTTCTTCTTCCATGTTAGATTTTGCTTTTTCTTGTCTTTTAACTTTTGTTTCTTCTTCCATCTTAGGTTTTTCTTTTTCTTGCCTATTAGTCATATTTTGCAGTTATATTTTGCAATCATATTTTGCAGTTATATTTTGCAATCATATTTTGCAATCATAATGTCACTTAATTTTTGCTTCTTTTTTGCTACTTTTTGCTTCTTAGTCTCTCTATCATTATTGTTATTTTTTTTTGTTATTTATAATTTTTGAATATATAATGATTATAATTTTTTTTTATCTTAAACATGTTTACATATTTTGTAGTACTTTAAATCTTTAAAGTTTGAATTATATTGTTCATTTATTGAAAACTAACCTTCTTGTTTATACATGTAGGCATTGGAGATTGAAATGAAGTTATTGAAGGCTATTTGTAATACAAAAGAGGTAACATCTTTACATTTTTGTTGGAATATAGGTTCTGCAAGTATGTGGAAATATACATGTATAAAGAGCCATTGTGATATATTTTGTGTTAGTAACTAATAAATGTTATTGAAAAAAATCACATTTTTTCTTGTATTTGACTTTCTAATGTGATTAATTTTTGCCCATTTAAGAAATCATATGTATTCATTTTTAATTAAATGGATTCTCTTACTTAATTACTAAATTATGTTGATGTATGACTACACATAGTCGTTTTACAAATCATCAAAAAATATGACTGAAAAGAATTGTTTTACACATCATTCGAAAATTTGATTGGGAAAAGTCATATTTCGTGTTATTGCAAAATATGACTCACCATAGTCATATTCCACATCACTACCAAATATGACTCACTATAGTCATATTCTACATCACTGTAAAATATGACTCACTACAGTCATATTTCACATTACTGTAAAATATGACTTGCCGCAGTCATATTCCATGTTATCAAAAAATATGACTCACTATAGTTATATTTCACATCACTGCAAAATATGACTCACTACAGTCATATTCCATGTCATCAAAAAATATTACTCGCCGCAGTCATATTCCACGTAGGATTTTTTTGTTTACCCAGGCAACTCAACAAAAAGTCAAGACCCCCCTAGGAGAGTCAAAGTATACGCCATGTTGGCATACTATGGCTAAATATGGGTATTTATACCCTTCAACTTATATGACTGCCAATATAACTGATGTCTGAAGTGACTACTTTCAAACGACTGGAGTCAGTCATATCTCGAGTCATCTACAGTGATTTCTGCATGAGTCATATTTTTTGATTTTACGACTCACTGCAGTCATAAAACACTGCTTTTGTTGTAGTGACAATTTGAACAACCAATGTCTACCTGCTCAATCCTCTACAAAAACTACTCTCTTGCAACCACCCCCCTATTCAATATTTGCCAAACAAAGAAAGCCTTTTTTTTGGTTATGAATTATGCCATAACAATTTAAAAATTCTTCTAATGCTTTTCTTTGAATAACCCTAATTTTTATGCTCCTGTACATCTATAGGAATTTCAGCTCTTTTATCCCAATGTATAGCTTCTTTTAACCATATAACCGAAAAAGAGAGCTTCCTAATGCCTCCCAATCTGTCACCAATGCCAACCTTTTGGATCCCATGACAACTTCTGAATAAACCCTCCCCCCAAAACCTAGACAGAACTAGGACTATCTAGTATGTTATCTGGATTACATTCTTGAAAGGACCTGGAAATTGCATTCCAATGTACCACCCTAACCGCTTCTAAACTTGAATCTGGCAGAGAGTGATTTCTTTTTTTGAATGTAAGCAATATTGAATATTGATTCATCTTGAATCTAGCCACGATTTCTTCTTCCATATTTGTAGTGTCATGAAAGTAAACAAAGCCAATCTCGGGTGCGCTCAACCAAACTATATTCCCCTTGCTTGCATATGCCCTTGGGTTCCATGAAATGTGGGAAATCGCTTTTAATCTCTTGCATCTTCCCTTTTCAATCACTGCTTCTTATCTTGGTAGCTTAGCTTGAATAGCTCGTATGTCCAATCAATCATTATGATTTTCATTCCATAAATCCTCTATTGTAGATAACCCTGCCCTTGTCCATAAATGTAAGCCTATATCAGGGCTTAGTTCCAATGGAGTAGATTCATCCTCTAAAATTAGTGGATTTCCAAAAAGGGGTTGCTATAGAATGCCGCTAAAATCCTCTAGTTTTTGTTGTACCAGCCCTTTGCAAATGGAAAGGAAAGCCTTTATACAAGACTGAAACAAGGAAGAATGATTCTCCTTTTTTAATCCTTTGCTAAAGAACAACCAATTGTCCAAAGCATGCTACTTTGCATCCCTGAGTAGCCTTTCACTGTGAATTTTATTTTGTAGTAATTTCTTGTAGGGTTCGTTACCCGGAGATAGTCCTCGAACAACCAGCTTTGCCAACAGAGCTTGTGTTTGCAAAATGGATCAATGAGTTAGATACCCTCTTTAGCATACGGGAGAATACATGAATTCCATTTAACTTGTGAAGTGCATTTTTTTTCATCCCTCCCTATCCACACATAGTATGTCATTAATGATCTAATCAAATCACAGTTCTTCAGAGAGATACCATAGCAAGTAGTTGTATACCAATACGTGGTAAACAAAACCTAATTGAAAATTATACCCTGCTTGCCACCGACACCATCTTAGTTGCCTAGGATCTCAATTTCTTCTTCAGAGAGGTAATAAGCAGGATAGTATTTGCATTTGGAGATAAATGAAACCCTTTACCTAAATACCTCACACAAACACCTTCTAGAACCCATTTCATACCTAAATCTTCCCCCCACGAAAAGGTTTTAGGGTTTTTAGAAGCCCAAATAGTCAAATTTTTTTCCCAATTAATTTTTGAGCCCAACACCAAGCAATAAATAGCTAAGACCTCATAGGCTCTCCTCAAATTCTCCAACATACTAATTAGGTATAGAGAGGTATCATCCACAAATAAAGCATCCGTAACCTTAGAGCCGTCTAGAAGAGAGAAACCTTGGATGCCATATCTAGGGTCTTCTAACATAAAACCCAAAGCATCAAGAACCTCTATGAACAAAAAGGGGGCCAAAGGACATCCTTGCCGAACCAACCGAGATAACTCAAACTCCTCGTCCACCACTCCATTTACTATCACTGAAGAAGAAGCATTCTTGTAAAGAGCCATAATACCTCTAATAAATTCATCATAAAAAAACTTCTTTCTAAGAAATGCCTCCATAAAATTCCAGAAGATTTTGTCATATGCCTTCTCAAAGTCTAGCAATAGCAAAGTCAAGTCTTGACCTGATTCTTCAGCAAAATGCATTGCTTCTTGTGCCAAAAAAATATTATCAATAATACACCTCCCCTAAGCAAAATTGATTTAATTAGGTTGAATTAGCACCAAGAGATTCTTTACAATCTCTGAGCTAGAATTTTCACCACAAGTTTGTAAAAGGACGAAAGGAGTGTAATTGGCCAAATTTTTTTAATCAATGTAGCATCCCCCCTTTTGGAGTTAATGCAATAATTCCCTTGTTATATGCCTTAGAAATCTCTCCTGAACTAATGACCTCTTGAACTACAAAAAACAACTCATCTTGTACCGAGTTTGAGCAATTTTTGAAAAAATCTATCGGTATTGAGTCCTCCCTGGCTACATTCCCTACCAATAATTCCTGGATTGCCTCTTGGACTTCTAGAAGCGAAATTGGTTTGGCTAAATTAACATTTTGTGCCTCTGTAACTCCTATAGGAACATTGTCCAAAACTTGCTCCCTACTTGTTGTGTCTCCAGATCCTCCATATACAATTTTTTATAAAATTCCAGCACTACCGAGGCTTTTTCTCTTTGGTTGGTCAACACCTTGCCATCTAACACTAATTGAGGTATATGCAAGCGTTTATGTACATCCTTGTATACCTAGATAAATTTTTTTCAACATCTATCCCCATTCTTCAACCACCTCACCGATACTCTGTGGTATTGGCTTTCTAGTTTTCCAAGCATGATTTCCTGTATAGTGGATTTGGTCACTTCCAACCTATTAATCGCCTCTATATCTCTTGGGTGATTAGAAAGAAATTCCTCTGCCACTTTGATTTTTTTTAGTGACCGATTATCCAGTTTGTACTTTGCTATCCTATGTTCCTTACTAATAACTACTGCCTCTATTAAAGCCCAGTCTTGAGCCTCTTCAATCCATTTCATCCAAGACCCATTGTCTTTTATTTTTTCCTCCTTGTACCATGCTCGACATATACGATCTCTATCTTGATCCTCCATTAAAACATCTAAGTGAAACTATTGTCTTTGAGCTGACAATTTTACTAATAGAAAAAGACTAAATTGTATTTGGGTATGATCTAAAATTTTTGTGTGTAGGTGCAAGTCAACACTCCTCCTTGGCCACATAAAGAACTTGACAAATAAAATCTGTCAATTCGAGCGCACCTCCTATTCTATCCCATTCAATTGTTTTCTTAAGTATACCTCTTCTCTGAGGCTTTCCTTATGTTATCTGAACACCATACATCTTCTAACCCATAATGATGTAACAGTCTATTCTAGGCCGACTTTTCTCTTTTGTTCGGGCTAGTGCAGAATCCTGAGTTGCCAAGTCTATCCCCTTCATCTTCCACCATACTGAAATTTCTAACTAGAATAAAACCATCCCCAGAAATATTGGTTGTAACCAGATCTTGCCATAATGAGCCCCGATCTTGTGATGATCTAGGTGCATACACTTTTATAATTGATAACGTAAAGTTGGAATCCGATAAAATCGAGATAAATTGAACCTTCCCTTCCAATAATATACCTTCCTTAACAACTCTAGTAGCTAAGTTTTGGGAAACCAAAATACAAGTGCCTGCTCTCCATCTACCCATTCCATTGTTGCTTTGTATGGCTAGATTCCAAGACTTGTGGCCATTTGCGAAAGGAAGACTCCTAGATTTACTTCTACACTTATCCGTACACATCCAATGCTCTTGGAGCATAATAATCTACGGTAGGTGTTTCATTTTATCCATTAGCCACCTAATATGGACCTATTTACTTGATCTTTTCAACCCTGCTCAAGACCTTCTATTATTGAGGGAAACTATAGATAAACTAACATCCATAAAGAAACCACTGCAAGGGTTTGTGAAATAGGCTTGAAGCCCAACAAAACTTGTACCTCATTGGCACTC
The DNA here is from genome assembly GCA_950106755.1 of Climacium dendroides. Lineage (NCBI taxonomy): Eukaryota > Viridiplantae > Streptophyta > Bryopsida > Hypnales > Climaciaceae > Climacium > Climacium dendroides. Next base: position 33,394,678 of record OX467083.1, on the reverse strand, counting down.
CTCACTCTGACCTTTAACTTTTGGGAAATCTGAAAAAGAAACGACTGCAAACCAGGTTGCCATCCAGCTTTCGATTCTCCCAAAACATCAAGGCCAACCTATTTTTTTAGCAATAAATAAATTCACCTTCACCCTCCCTTTCCACGGGGCCAATCTCGATGTGGAATTCCCCTTGAACTAGTTGTGCATTAAGCCTTTTAGACTCTTTGCCTTCACCATAACCTTAACCATTGCCAAGACTGTTAGTTCATGCCTATCTTCCGCACTATCCCACGTGGCCGACCATGTTATGGATTCCCACCACTGAAACTTCAATAGTTTTTTCACATGCATATGAACATACTCCTTCACTCCATTGAATATCTTCTCTTTGACCGATTCCAAGCCCGTCTCAAAAACTAATGATAAAGGCTTAGGAATACTTGGAGCTTCGCCTGGTGGGTCCAAAAAAATAGCATGTCCTCCACCTAAGTCCCTATATATTACTGGCCAAATTGACATGAATTTCATACCTTGCATCGGAATTTCCAATCTCGACGATTTAAATGCCTCCGATAGTTTTTGGTTCAACCATAAAGACCACCTTCCCTTCGAAAGATGCGATGAAGAACGAGATGATTTCTAATTCTAAAATTTGCCTTGAAGCAGATTGGCCTCTAAAAACCCTACTCCTCTTTACATGAACTGTCCTATAGGAGATGGCTAAGGAGATAATTGTGGGGAACTTTCCTCATTCTCCAACTGAGTGCCCTCCATCTCAGATACCAACTTTTGTCAAGAAATCTTCCCTTCCACCTTCTAAGAATCAGCCTGAAACGTAATCCCTAGTGGGGGAAAATCTTCATTCGAAAACCTAACACCTCCTTCAAAGGGATTAACTACTCCGGGAACAACCATTGAGAGCTACTCTGGATCCTTTCTATAAGCCTCTTGGTCTTCCACTATTGTCTCTTGAGCTTCTACGTCCATCGATTTTCTCTTGATCCTTCTCGTTGACCGATACTGACATAAATCGGCCTTATCAAGTTCTGAACTTGAGCTTGATCCGAACCCTTGCTTATCATGGACCTCAACCTCCACCCTTCCCTTGTTTGAAGCCTTCGACTTCCCTACGTTTGTTTGCGTCTCCCCAAGCCTTGTTCAGAAGCTGAATCGATACGTTCGATCCCCTATCTCTGCGCAACTTTTAATGCTTGCTTATGTTTCTCCAGTAATGAATCCGACCTCTGATCCATTCCAAGTTCAGTTCCTTCTGCTATACGTGCAGGACAATGAAGCAAAGACAAGACAATTTTCTTGTCACATGTATCTTCCATTTCCACATCTCCTGCTTCTATCAATACTCTTCCCTTAGAACTGACTTCTGACTTCTCAACCCACTGTTATTTAGGTTTGTCCAAGGCAACCTTGCTTTTTTTCTTTGATTTAGCCTTGACCAGTGATTGTTTGGTCCCGTCTTTCTTCATGCCTTTCTTTTGAATCAACGTAAAGCCATCATGTATTAGAAAGGAGCCTTTTGTCTTCTTGTTGATAACCTCCGATTCAGGGTTGCACGGACGCTGGGATGCCCGGATGTCCGGACGGACGTCCAACGTCCGCGTCCACGGGTTTTTGAGCGTTCGGGGACATAGAAATTTCGGACTTGTGCCCGTCCAGTGGACGGGCGGTCGGCCGGTTCAGTGAGCCGACCGAGCGGTCAGATGGCGAGGACGGGGCAGACGGGGCCGACCGAGCGGACGGATGCGAAGCACGGGGCGGACGGAGCCGACCGCACGGATAGGGCAGATGGGGCCGACCGTACGGATAGGGCAGATGGGGCCGACCGACTAGACGGACGTGGACCACGGGGCGGTCGGGGCCGACCGCGCGGATGGACGGGGAGGACGGGTCGGACGGGCCCAAACCTAAAACTTGTCTTCCCGAATCTACCCCGGACGACGCGAACCTACCCCAAACCTGCGGACGGCATTCGATCGGACGATCCGTCCGCTCCCGAACCTGTGGACTGGCGGTTCGCCCGACCGCTCCGTCAGACGTCTCTGACTCCCCTTGACCGCTCCGTCGGTCGCCCTCCCGACTGCTCCGTCGGCCACCCGACCGACTGCTGCGACGTCACACCCGCCCACGACCGTCTGACCAACCGCTGGACGCCGACCGACCACAGTCCGGCCGCGTCCATGACGCCTGGACGACGGACGTCTGGACGTCCGGATTTTGGACGCGATTTCGTGATGGACGTACGTCCGAGACAACCCTGCTCCGATTTCTTTCCTTCCCCTTGACTTTTTAGATTCTTCTTATTCAAAGGACAGTTGATCGCAGTATGACCAAATTTTTGGCACTAGTTTTACTGATTGGATAATCCTAAATATCTAAACGGTTGATCTTGTAAAACAATTTCATTCCAACCCGCTCTGAATAAAGGGACCCTAACACATTTGGGTAGTTTCATGACATCTGGAATCATAATAATAACCAGAGGTCCCGAAGATCTCTTACATGAGCTATCCATTCTTTCTATGTATTGTATCTCTCCTATCAGAGAATCCAACTTGCGGAGCCAATAGCCTCTACAAAAACCTGGATTTAAATTAGGAAACTAAACCCTAATCAAAGTTTCAGATTGCAACTGCGATGGCAAAGTTTCCAAGGAAAAAACGTCCGTCCAAGGGAAGAAATTAACCTATCTCCCCGCTAATTTCTTCGTGCCAAGATACAAACAACGATCTACCACTCCTTGATCCAAAAACTCCAGCCGGAAAAAACCTTTACATAGAATCTACAAGGCACCAAAGGCATCTTGAAGTTTTCTCATCAAAAATTGTTCAATGCTCCAAATCCTGGTGAGGTTCCAGTAATCCGACCAAGAACTAGTTGTTTGGCCATCGCTTTCCTCGAGTTCTTGATTGCTATGAGTTGTTTCTCTAATAGATCTAACGTGAGTTTTCAATTTTTGTCGATAATTGGTAAAGAGCCTTCTCCTTGCAGAACAATCTCTGCATGGGGTGCATGGGACTATAGCATTAGTGTATCTAGGTCTGGACTGTCCATAGATGTCCACCCTTCCCCTGTAATTTCCGATAACTTTATAATAGTCTTCATTCTCCTTATTCAAAGTCTCTACCGAATCTTAAGCTTAGTAAAAAATCTCATGCGACGACGCGCCTTACTTTGTTCTGTAAAGGGCGTCTAGTGTGATAGCACAAGGAAGCACAAATCCTACCCTTAGGTGTTAAATTGATGTAAAACACCTTAGATGACTCATGTATCGTTCCCACAGGATTTCAACGTTAGTTTCCTCAAGATATCCGGAACAGGATTCGGAAAACACCAAACCCAATCAAAATCGGATCTAAATATTTGCAACATGAAACTCTCTCTCAATACCCTCTCTTCTCCATGTTCTGATTCCCTTACATCCACTCCAAGTCTATCACCAGTAATCAAACAAGGAGAATGGTCATAATCCTCTACCCCTCCCTATCCGGATCGACTTAGACGGATGCGGAATCGGAAAATCACAAAATGTTAGTTTTACCTCTACCAAGAGGGTTCCGTTCTTTGGTTTTAGGAAGGAAACGTAAACCCTACCCTTCAAACGTGTTTAGAGTGAAATGAAGATTCACTTAGAATAACAACAACAAATACCAAAAAGAAATAGGAAATAGTTACTTCCTCACAACTAATCCGGATGTTGATCCAGACTAGCAGGTCACTCAGAAAACCCCTATTATCCTCCCAGTACTACAACGATAGACCTATCCGGACAGGACCCCAAGAGCGTGATCCGGCACCCGATAACTGAGAGATCCTAACTACCTTCCTGTTCCTCTCTTCCGGATCCAGTAGGACCTCATCAGACGTCGGCTAGCATTCGTTCTTCCTCCTGAAGAATTCACCCAACCTAAGAATGACTATCCTACTCAGAAGACTCCCAAGGAACTTCAGCAACTAAAATACCCTCTCAGTACACAAAGTTTTCCTTAACCAAATCCTCAAAGCTCTCAAAATCAGATCCTGGACAGAATCCGGGGGCTACTTGTCTTCCCCCACACCTGCAAACCAGCTATCCGCACTAAACAATGGTTCTAGCATTGCACAGCATACCAACACAAAACTTAGCCTTTTCAGGCCAGCACTTATGAAGTGGAAATCTGAAATCAATTCGCAAAGTGTTGAAAAACACAAATAAGAAAACACCCGGGGCTTCAAACTAACTTTAGCCCCCTAAATACACACTCCAGGGAATCCCAAAGGTCCCAAGGAATAAAACTAAAGGACAGGAGAATGACAGGTGTCATTCCTTATCCTTCTAAGTTGACTTTCCTACCAACCCCATCCGATCCGCAAAATGTGGATCTCAGATCCTAAAAATCCGGAAAGTGCAGTCCAAGTGCATGTACCTGAAAAGCACCTCCCAAGCTACTTTCTACCTATCAAAAACTTGAGTTTTTGGCTGACCATGCTAGGGTCGCTTCCCAGAAACTTCCTAACAATTTTCCTATCTATTTCCTAGCCTTCTTTGGAGAAGGTTCTTCTAACTTTGTTGCCCTCTTCCTAACTGGCTGTTTCCTACTAGCTGACGGTTTCCCACTCAAGGGCGGCTTCCCCTTAGACGGTGTTGAGGTTTTCCCTTTGAACTTTGTTGGTGAGATTTGCTCAGGTTTCGATTCCTCTTCTGATCCAGTGTTTTCCGAATCCTCTTCTCTGGATCTTGACCGACTTTCCTCCCGCTCGGATTGGCTTGGAGACTTGTCCTCCGCGGATTGTTGACTCCTTAGAGGCACTTCTCTTCCTCTGACGGGAGTAACCTTCTTCACAATCTTCTTGGCGGGTGAGGGTTGAGAGCCTTTACTCTGTGGTGTGCCTAAGTCGGATTCCGACTTCCGGATTCGATCCTTTGATCCGGATCCGTGCACTGATCCTTCTTTTCTCCCCTCCATACCCTTAGAGGTTGGTGTCATCTCCTCCTCTTGCCTTTCCCGCTTGGCTAGCGTCTTTGTTGGAGTCTTTGTGGGCGCATCCTTTTTGGTTGGCTCCATCTCTTCATCCTTCCTCTTTATTCCGGATTCCGGAAACCGTTCTGCTTGGTGAAGAACATCTCAGACTTCAAACATGAACCTCTCCATCTCCTCGGAATACTCTGCCAAAACTAAGACAGCCTTACTTGCAGCTTCCGGTCCTGCCTCATGGATTCCCTCATCATAGAGTTTGGCTTTGTTTACAACATCCGCAGTATTGGAAACAAAGGCCCCAACTCTCCTAATGACCCCCTTAAACTCTGAGGTAAGCCGTTCCACCTCTCTCTTCTTTTCCTCACCCTTCTCAATTTGCCGCTGGAGATCCGCATTCCTCTCAGTCAACTCCTTGATGCGGGTCTCCCACTTCCGGTTTTTACTATCCCGGATCAACCCTACTACTTTCTCTGCGAGCTCTGACACATTGATCCCTCCAAGCAGTCCACATACATTCCTCACTGCTCCTCTCTCCGTGTTAAGCTCCTCCCGGACTCTCCCTAAGTCCGAAATGATCCTCCCCAAAGTATCCTCTCCCAGAACTTCCGGTTCCGGCGAGACTTTCCTCTTCTCTCTGGATCCCTTCTTAGAAGAGACTGAAACCCTCTCAGCCTCTGTCCTCCTTTCGGAAGGCTCCTTCCTTCTCTTTGAGGATCCTCTCTCAGATCCCTCATCTGGTCCCTCCTTTCTCTCTTTTTCCTCTTCCTCTCGGGGTGGAGTAAGATTAAGTTTCACTAGGGTGGCTGCGGCCTTGTACATGGTCTTCTCTGAAGTTTTCAGAGTACCTAGGGAGTCATACAGGTGAAAGAGGAATGGCCCAATGGGGGTGGCCTTTGCGTTTCCTAGGGCGTTCACCATCTTCCCTACCAGATCTTTCACTATTCCTTCCCAAAACACTTTCCTTTCCCCACTCAACGCTTCGAAGATCGTATTAGCCCAAGTTACCGTGACCCGGTTTGGCCGTTCCGGATACATGATTGGTACTACAAATTCTAACATCCTCCTCTCTCTTGCCACCTTGCAATCTGCTACTGTGTAGCCATCCTTAGGGTGAGGAGGATTAGAGAATTTACCTTCTGCAAACTTGTGTACCCGCGAAGCCATCCCCTCTCCAGGTCGAGGAAAGTCGTAGACCCTCTTCCAGATGTCTACAGTCCACCTTCCAAGCAGAGCTCAGACGGTCTTGATCCATTCGTTTGATTGCTCCTTCATCAGCTCCTAGATCATTTCCTCGCTCTTCAAGCTCCATGGTCAGCAAAGGAATCCCGCACACCCGAGTTGGCCCAGATCCTCCTCCAACTGGTTCCGCTCTCTGTCATCCTTCGGAATCACTGGACAGATGCTCTTGATCTTGAAAGAAAATGACCCGCTTGCTTCTGCCTTCACTATGGTTGCAGAACTCTCCAAAACACTCACCACTCAAACCTCCTGCCTTTTCTTGCCACAACTCCCGGTCAATCCTCCTCCTCTCCACGACAGGATCCGGAAAGTAAGATCACCTAATCCTCTCACACCTCTAAAGACAGACCTTGCTCTGAGAGCGCTCCCAAACCACAAAGACACAATGAGGTTTAAGGAACCAAACCCCTGCGTATCCTTTCCTAGCAGTCACAGCCGTTGGGAAAGTAACCATTTCCGCAATCATCGCGGAGGAAACTAGCCGTTAAAACGGTCCTCCGTGATGTATGGGATTACCGTTGGATCCGGGATTTCCTCTTCCCGTCCCAATAATCTTCCGGTAGCGTGCGGATGCGTTTGCTTCCGGCCCCGGTATATTTTTCGACCCCCGTTCCATTCCTCGGATGCAGATCCGGTTCCAGATCTTTAGGAAAATAGGAATCTTACAATATCTTTCTTAACCAAATTATGTATCTACTACTAATTCAATAGTGAGGTAGGGTTAATATTGGTAATATAATTAGTTTGCCATCTTGCAAATCAAAAATTTTTACCAATGTCCACTCCTTACTTATATATTCTATATAACCATCCTCATCCTCTCATTTTAGTCTACGACATCTAGGTTCAAATCAAGAGTAAAGGAACTCCTAATTATAGCAACAAAATTTCCAACTAATCTAAGTTGCAACCTCTGTATTGTGCTTGAAGTAACCTCTAATCAAGGGACCTTCAACCAAACCGAGAAAAATTGCACCCTCAAGAAAGTCTCAATCCTAATTTTAGCTGAATACCAACACCTTTCTTCTATTGTTTCCAACAACAACAATTCTTTTCTCAATTGTTTCCATTATCCCAATCTATGAAATACCTTCTGTTCGAAGAACACCCTTGCGAACTAAAGCGCTAGAAAGCTACCAAAAAAAACCCTATTTCATTGAACAAACAAAAACTACGACACCTGCAGCTATTCAAATTTGCTCTGAACCTCACAATTGTGCTATCGTTTTGTTCCTGAATGCAACCATGTTGGGCTAGATGTGAATCACAACAAAATTCAACAAGAAAAATCTCTTTGAAACACACAAAATCGAAAAAAAGGTAGAAAAAAGCAGTTTGGCAACCTAAAGGCAATGCCTCCTAGAATTGAGGACCAAAACCACAGGGAGAGAAGGCAAGAATTTGATGATGGTACCTTCCTACAAAAAAAATTCTAGCAAATTCATACTTTGTCAAAAAAAATTTCAATTGCACTTGCTATTTCTCACACTTGTACTAATGTGGGAAAAAAATTGAAAATCTCAATGACAAGATGATGTCAAACTCCTCATTCTGACCATAATAGGCTAGTTTACCTTAAATCAGCACCTATTAACCCTTAAAGGACAATGCAAGCCCCTCAGGTATTTTGAAAGTCAAATCTTGAATTTTTATATAGTTCTTGATTTTAAATGTTTTTAAGCTTAACTAAAAAAATGTAGCTCCAATAGCCTACTTTTTACTCCATTTGAATTTTTTTGAAAATTGTTAAAATTGTAATTTTTGTACCACTTCCAAGATAGCTTCTTCAAAGCTCAAAATACACCACTTTTGAGCTTTTTCTATCAAATTTCTCTTGGTGTTGTCTCAAAGAGTACACCAATTACACCATGAAGTCTGCCTCTATTATTTCCATTTTTAAAAAAAATTCATACTATTTACAACATTTCTGTAATTACTATGATTTTTACATGAAAATTTCTTTTTAAAATCATATAAAATTCAATTCCATGTTTTTAATTGTAAATAAAATAGATTAAGCTTTAGACATATGTTACAACATGTGAAAAATATCAAAATTTTAAAATCTATGTTTTAATGTAGAAATCTAATGAAGTTTGACCAGCCCAGACCAACCCAATGATCGGAAAAAACCGGTGGCTAGTTCAAAGTCAACCGGTGGATTTGGGAAAAAAAACGGTTGCATTTCAAAATCATTGGATGCAAAACCGGAAGGAATTTTGAAGAGTCGGAAATCATCCGGTGGCCTTCAAAAATTAAAGGATATTTTACCGGTGCCTTTGGACACTTAAAGGATTCTAACTGCCTTGGGTTGACATTTAGTGGCTAATACCCAGTATAATTAAAAGTGAATGGTGCCGGTTATCAACCCTCCTTAATTTTGGAAATGCCCAATTGCCCAATGCCCATGTCGTGGACCTCTGATTTGTTGTGGCTTTGTTTGGGGTGGCTGGTGGCCCCCGTAGTGGTCGAAGGTCACCTACTCGCATAGTCGCATTGCCGCAGCAAAAATTCCATTCCAAAAATATTAAAGAAAGTAACGGTTAAGGGTGCCTTTTGCATGGCCCGCCCCTAACCGTCCACCTGTCCAGACCTTCCGAATTCCGATTAGGTTGATTGAAGGATATGGTTGGAAACCAGTTAGTCGTCCACTTCCTGAGCCCTCATTCTTGAGCATATGTTCTTTGAATCCCTTCCTATCAAGACATCAAGTTACTCCCTTGAGCCAGAGCCAGAGTGCTTCTCATTTCTGATTTTTTAATCGTATTATCATTTGCTAAGTTATCCCAACTTTGTTCTCTCAATCTTTGATTCCATCAGTCCATCATTGTAAGCTTACATTGGACACTGAAGTCTTCTTTGACAGTCTGACGATACTGTCACTACTATGCTCTTGTGTTTCTACTTGGGGCCTTAGATTTTGAATGTAGTGAATGTACTATGTACTAAGATATAGATATTGTTGCTTGGAGCTTTGGAGTTTGGAGGTGATATTGAGGTGTGAATATTGCTACTTGGAGCTTGGAGGTGCCACTGAGGTGTAAATATTGCTGCTTGGAGCTTGGAGGTGCTACAAAGCGATTATTTGAGTTGATGTTACTACTACCATTTGTGTTGAGCTGCTACCACAGTACAACTCTTCTGAACTACTGCAAGCTTTAGAGAAGAGCTTCTTACCTTTTCTCTTTCTGTGTTTTCAAATTTTTTTTCATGGCTAAACGAGCATGAGAGATATGTTCTTTAAGGTTGGATCTAGTAGAGACGTGCATGAATTGGATCTTCTTCATCCATCACACCTAACAAGGAACCTAATGACATTGAGAAAGCAAATTTAGAGTGGAAAGATTCATGGTATGAATTGTACGATTGGGTGGAATTCAATCGTGATTTGGGGAGGGTTTTTTGTAAGACTTGTAAAGAAGGTGGTGGTAAATTTACATATGCCACTGAGGGTTCCACAAACATTAAAATTTCAGCCTTGCAAGACCATAGTAAAACTGTAGAACACCAAAAATTGGCTTGGGCTAAACATGGGGGACAAAAAGCTTTGCAAAAGGCCGTTGCAACTGCAAATCGCAGTTGTGATGAAGCAATGGTATTCTTTTTTAGAGTTGCATATTTTATGGGGAAGGAAACTCTCCCTTTCCATAAATTTCCTAGCTTATGTGAACTTCTACTTTCTTGTAAAGCTCCCATCACCGAAAAAATTTACCATGATGATAAATCGTGTGCTGAAATGGTGTTTGGTCTTTCTTCTGTTATTCAAAAGAAGGTTTTAGAGAGAGTTCGGGATTCTAAATTTTATGGCTTAATGATTGATGAATCCATAGATATTTATGTTAAAGGACACCTTTTAGTTTTTGCTACTTTTTTAGAGGCAATTCTTCCTATCACTTCATTCTTGGGTTTATCGTGGATTGAAGATGGAAAAAAAGATTCTAAAATGATATTTGACACTCTTATAGCTGCCACTAAGACATGGGACCTAAATCTCAACAATTGCATTGGATTTGGATCAGATGGAGCTTCAACCATGGTTGGGAAAAACATTGGGTGGCAGCTCGATTAAAAAAAATGAACCCATTTCTCACTTCCACTCATTGCATAGCCCATAGAACCAATTTGGCAACCCTAGAGGCCTCTAAAAATGAAGCTTGTAAAGAAATGTCCACTGTAGTGGATTCTATATTGAATGCTTTGGCTGGTCACTTCAAAAAATCATCTAAAAGGAAATCTGCCTTGCAAACCCTCTAGAGTGAACTAAATGATGCTCAAAAAACCCTTAAAATGTACTATAAAATTCATTGGCTTTCTAGGTGGCAAGCAATGACCACATTGTGTGATTCTCTGGGATCTGTCCTCACTTATTTGCGTGATAGTTCATCTAACGATGATGCTAACATTCCTGACTTGTTTACTAAGTTGCGGGACTTCAAATTCATTTACATTTTATATTTTTTGGCTGATATTTTGCACATGCTTTCGAAATTGTCCAAAATTTTTCAATCTAAACTTGTTGATATTTCGATTATTGGCTCTATTGTAAAGACAGAGATGGCATCTATCCGCATGTATTTCCTTCTTGACTCTTGTGATTTAATCCAAGATATTTTTAATCCTAATACAAGTTTTCATGTCCTCCCGGAATTTGGACCCCCAGGTGGTTATCTTTGTCGCTTGCCTAGTGAAATTAGGGGGTCCAAATTCCACAATATTGAAATGACTAAGGATCCTACATGCTCTAATTTAGAGGTTGCCCTATCATTTCAAAAGTTCTATGCAGAAGCAGTTTGTTTGGCTCTAGAGGTTAGGTTTAAAAACAATGATGTTATTGATGCTTTCAAAAATTTTAACCCCATTCACATGCCTCATAGGCAAATTGGTTTGGCATCATGGGGAGTTGTGGAGTTAGATTTGCTTTTGCAGTAGTATGGACAACAGAAAAGCGAAGGAGGAAAATTTTTTCTTTCCTTGGTAGATGCAACAGCTTGTAAGCAAGAGTTTTTTACTTTCAAGTTGCAAGGTAGTACAAAGTGGACAGATAGAACTTTTGCAGATATATGGGCTTCCATTAGTTGGAGTCCATCTTTGAAATTGAAGTACCCTAACCTACTAACTCTTGCTGAGATAGCTAAGTGTCAATGTGTGAGCGCTGCGACGTGTGAAAGGGCGTTCTCTGTGCAAAATAACATCAAGTAAAAACTTCGAAATCGTAAAACAACATCTAATTTGGATAGTGTCATGCGATTGGCCTTAGAAGGACTTGACAAAGACTATGACAACATAATAGAAGAAGCCATTGTCTTGTGGAAGAATTCCTCTAAGTTTCGCCATTTGTATACAAATCCTGAGCGGTACCTTGCAAGGGCAAGAGAAGATACCTTTGAAGAAGGTGAAATTGATACCTCTTAAACTCTTTTCATTTTTGCAACCTTTTCATGACCATCCTCAACTCCATATTGCATGGGTTGGGAGGATCCTTGGCCTTCAAATGGTGAAGGGCTTTTTCAGGTTCAATTCCTGCTAAGGATACAATACTAATTAGTACTTTCATTTTCAAATTCATTTTCTATATTTTAGAGGAAATTTGCAATTTAGCCGGTGCCAATTTCAATTTGGAGGAAATTAGCCGGTGAGAAATTGAAATTGGAGGAAATAAACCGGCACTTCTTGTAATTCAAAGAATGCAACCAGTGCCCAAGGAAAAAAAACCGGCTCATTTTCCAGGAAGGCGGAAATCAGTTGGAGGACCTTCAAAAATTTCCCGAACGCTGGACCAACCCTTAAATGTCCTTTAAGGGTTAACTTGTTATTCAGGCACTGATTCTTGAGCTATTGATGCCCTGCTTTGGGGGGGACGTCAGATGTGGACGAATTCAAGATTACTATTACTATTAAAAAAATTTGGATCAGGTGATGACAATGCCACATCGGACTTTCTTTTTGTATTATTTTTCCTTTGAATTTTATAATTTATAACTTATAATTTATAATTTATTTTTTTATTATTTTGTTTTTCTCCTTTCTCTTAAAACACATGGACAATTTCCATTTTTCCTTTTTCCTTTTAAATTGTTTTAGGAAAATAAAAATAAAACTATATTCATACCCCATCTTTATATTAACCTTGGAGCGTCTAGACTCTTCTCCAAAATTGACAATTTGGAGAAAATCATTATAAAGTGCAATTTGGAAGAATACAAAGGAAAGTTGTAGATTTTGAATTTTAAATTCCATCTATATGGTTTGATTCACCAATGCTATCACCAATATTTTTCTATAAATTTGGAAAGGAAAATTTCAAAATTTCTTCAAAATTTGATTATAGGCAAAATATTATCATTTTTGGTCCAAAACTTATTGGAATGGATTTAAAATCAGGTTCTCTTGACATGGTGATTTTTTGAAATTTTTGTGTTCTTTACATCTATAGCCTTATTTTTTGCAAATCTAGTTTTGAACTAGAGTCAATGCAATTTGACCACTTGTCACACTTCCACATGTGTAATTTTAGAAAAAATTGTATTCTAGGAACACCAAATCCAACCATTAGATAAGAGAAGAACTTGATAAAGTATCACCCAAAATTAGGATGACTTTCATCCAAGCAGGAACAAGATAGAAACAAGAACTTCAATCTATTCATCATCCAAAAAATGGACGTCGAAGCGCTCCAAGGTTAATAACCCCCATCTTCATGTCAAGTGCTACTCCTTCTATTTCTAAAAATTACCAGTGTTTTCTTTACCAAAGAAATGTTGGTATTATTTAGAAACCTTCCTTGTCCCTAAGGAAAAATGCTGAAATTTTTTATTTGCCACACATGAAAAAATTTGCAAATTTTTAATTTATATTTGCAATCAGAGGCCCTAAATTTATTATGAAAAGTTTAGAAGACAAATTAATCAAGCTCAAAATAGGGAGTCATTTTTAGATGCATCCCTGGAATGACTTTGGAAGAATGAGAGAGGGGTCAATTCACCCCCCAGCTCATATAAAAAGAAAAATATTGTGATTCAAAAAAGGTGGAAATGATATTCTATCAATTATAATACCAATATATAGAAATAATATATATTATATCAAAAATAGAAGTTAAAATGAGAAACAATATTTCCAATTTTAATTTCCAATTGCTTTTAAAATGATTTAAACTTTAAATATTTCCAATTTCTTTTTAAATTTCTTTTTAATTGATAAAATGATTTAAATTCTCTAAGTTTTGTTCTATTTTTCGATAATTTGCATGTCATTTTCTTTAAATGATTTTTTAAAAAATAAGTTGACTTGTTTCAATTGCAAGCCCCATGTAATAGAACCCAAAATATACGATCAAATTGTGTGCTTTTTTATTTGAAGTTTAAATCATTTATTTTTGAAAGCTAAAATTCATTTGGATTGAATTGCTCCTAGATTATTGAATGCAAATATCTTTAAAGGGGTAATCTCTAAAGGATCATTTTCCCTTTAAGGGGCAAATTGGATTTCTGTTATGTTTTTTTGAAACTTTTTTTGAAGATAAAAAAATTGATTATCTCAGTGAAAATATCATTTTTTTTCAATTGGTGCCTATGGCAAGTCAAATAATCTTTATCCCACAATGTGCAAAAAAACTCATTTTCTTCACTTTAAACGCAAATATCTTGCAATTTGTGCATTCAAAATTTACTGAAATTTATTCCATACATTGTCATACTAGTTAGGTGTAAGATTCTATGATTAGATGTGAGAAAAAACAATTAAAATTTTTATAAATCTTTGTAATAGAAATGACAGTTTGAAGTGTTTTTTTGCCAAAAAAATGCCTCGGTCTTTTAGGGGTTAAGAGATAAAACATAAAATGGGTGGGGACCTTTACATAGCTTTGAATCACAACCAAAATGAAGTATGCACAAAAATGCACTAAACATTAAAGGTTCATCATTAATTGTAGTGAATTATTGAGGTTTGAGTTATAAATTGGCAAAACATTTGCTTGTGTGAGACATTTATAATATTCAAGAAGCATTAATAACATTATTTAACAACAAGATTAGAAGTTTTGAACAATACATTCCAAGAGGTTGAATATTCTATTCTTATCATGAGCTTCTAATTCAACAATAAGGTCAAGAATGAGAAGAAATTGACATTCACCCCCTCATGCATACATTTGTGTAGAGGACTGCCAATTTCATCCTCATGGTTGTAAGGTAGCACCTTAGTATTTTTTTTATTAAAGCACTCATACCCTTATGCATTAGGATTTTGGCACTCTTCAAATGTGAAGGAAAAATGCTCAAGGTTCCTTACAATATTCTCTTGACACTTAATCTTTGCATGTCAAAGAAGGGCCCATAAAATCATTGTTCATCATAAATTCAATTGCTTTATTCTACTACCTTCATCCCAAAATGATTTTCCTATTGGACAAAATATTCAAGATTAAGGCTAAAAATAACATTTAAAAATTCAATTTTGTCCTATAAGTAGAGTTTGGTGCACTCTTAGCATTCTAAAAACTTTGAGTTTTGGAGCCCTTTTCAAAGTGTAGTTTTGGAATATTAAAAAGTAGATTTTTTGAGACATTTTCAAAGAGTGCAATTGGTCAATTAATTGTTTAGTGTGAAGTTGTCATTTTGTAGGCATTTAATATATGCCCAAGACCATATGTGGCCTTTTATTCTACCTCCTAGAGCTTCATCTCCTTCAATTGGACAATATTCAAAGAGATGCAAAAATCACTACAAAAAAATAAGGGTATAAATGACTCGTCCACAATGACTGCAAGCACAACAATGATTATGAAATGACTATTTTTTAGTCATTGTGAACAAGTCATTTAGTCATTACATTTGTTTTTTGATTGATGATTGATGATTGCATGGATAAAGAGACTAAAAATAACATTTAAAAATGACGTGCTAGAGTGGTTGTTGCAAGTCTTGGAGTTGCGAGCGGAGTTGAGACCCCCACAATTAAGCATCGTGATTCCACACAATCGTTGATTCATGAGCCACGTGGCGGCTTTTGCTACTTCTTCACTTGCTACTTGCTTGTGCTTTTTTTCTTCTTGAAACATGGACAATTTCCATTGATAGAAGAAACAATACAAAGACCATAGGACAAGCCCTCGGCGGAAATAACTTGCTCGTGCTTTTCACTGGTGAACTATTATCTGCTACTGCAAGGTTTCATGTGGCATGTTCAATCAAAGATTGAACATGGATTCTCCTCAATTCATGATCTTGTGTCACCAAAGAGGCCCTGAGCTGGTGAGTGGTTGGTCTTTTTTTTTAAGTGCCCACTCTATTGGGAGAGCAATAGTGGGTGCAAATTCCGCGAGGTGTCGCTGCGCCCACCTGGGTGGCCATGCTCTGAAACGCCAAAGTTGAGGTCCTTGGCATCTCTTGAGCGTGCCCAAATAATGGGAGTTCCTTTTCTTGACTTCTTGAGTCTTGACTGTCTCAAGTCAAATATAACTTGCAAGCGACAAGCTCAAGGATGAACTGGGCACTGCCTAATTTCGGAACCTAATCAGCCTGGAGCACGGTCTTGCTGCGAAAGTGAGTTTTTAGAATTTGGCGTGGCAAACTTGCGTATTAGAACTGTCCATCGAAATTGCACTTTTTGAGCTCTCCATCTCGCACGTGGCGTGGGAGATTTGATGCGTAATAATGGAGATGCTCTTACGGATCAGAAGAAAATGCATGAAACATACAGATCAATTTCAGAATATGTCCCAAGCTGTCAGAATATGTTATCCAGATCTATTTCAATTGTGAGCAAACTTTGGTGTGTCTCGCATAGTTTAAATTGCATAATGTTATGCTACTAAGCTCTATAACGTTCCAATTTCCGAGTCTTCCGAGTCTCATACCAGATCGACCTTCTCAACCATTGTCAATGGTCATATTGAGACACTACTGGTTGCTCTTCGTCTTCTTACCAGATCGAATTTGGACCGGTGGAGGAGAGACCTCCCAAAGTGCTCGCAGGTTATCCTGGCCAGGCAAAACGCGCTTTGGAGAGTGTTGATGGAGCATGGACAACGCCCTGCTGGCAATTAAGTACCCCAGTGCAGTTGGCTACAGCCGAATGCAGTCATTGACAGGGAGACTATTTCAAAGTCACTCATTCAATGAATCACACACAGTTCAATTTTGATTCCTGTCTTGTGATCGCCGTGTCTTGAGGAATTGCAAACGCAACCATTCCTCCCACAACGCTGCATTGAAAGCCTATACAGTATGTTCAAGTCGGTTCAAGTAGATGAAAGCACGGTCTCCACAATGGGTTTGAAGGACAAATGATTTTAAAGTGGTGAACGCAGGAAGGAATATTCATCCACATCAATGCTCTAGAACTACGTACCAAATTAATCGACAGTAGCGACTTCAGTGCAAACTGAGTAATTTCTGCTTATACTTTGAGCAGCATAGCCTGCACCCTTCAGTAGTACCTGGGGTCATGTTGTAGCCATGCTAGATTTTCATCTGCAGTCAACTGAAACACGACTCCAATCGCGAAATACTTCGCCGAGTATGGCTAGCTACTGAAGCTTGTGAAGGATCATAAAACAAATGATATGATTCGCTGTCGTCAAAGGTTTTCAACTAGTGCTGTCTGATACTACACAAGCATTTCAAACATCCACTCCACACAAGTTATTTATCCTATGAAAATTGACAAAGAATAGACAACATTCTGACAACAATTCAGTCAATCTAAGGTCTGTATCTCAAAGCGTGGACTGACACAATATGAAAAGACCAAAGAATGAAATACATGATTTGTCTATTGAGTCACATCAAGACTATGCGCGAACAGAAAAAACCCAAGCACAGCAGTAAATTTGAACAACACATGAACATACGATAGACGACAGACTCTGAAACTTCCGATTAAATTTTCACAATCAAGGTAGTAAGACACAATCCCAATGCATGTATACTTACCCAAATTCAATTTATGCAATGCAGAAAAATATCATAAGAATACATGGTTCCACAAATACAAACACCTAAAACAAGTTTATTTAATTTAAATAAAGCCATAACACAGCATAAACATCATACTGATTTCCTCTATCCTCTAACCATCTCGAAGTCACCGCACCAAGTGGAAGATGGGATCCTACTACGTATCAGAGTCAATCCAATGTACACCTCCAGTCGTCAAACTACTTCCCTAATAAGACGCTAATGATCAAGAGGCAAATCTTCCTTGTTCTGGATATTCGTCTTCACATTTTCAGAGCTCTCAACCCGATCTTCTTAGCTAAGGTCTTCACAAAAATCTACATGCCTACCCCCAGAACGAAGCACGAAGTTAAGAGCTCTGAAAATAGTAATTCGCCCGGGTACGACCATCCTCCAACGGATCTTAAAAGGTTCAATTTCTGCTGGTCAATCCTTCCTCCTTGCTCCTCTGCTGGTCAATCCTTCCTCCTTCCTCCTTGTCCTCGATCTTTCGGTCTTCAAGTCAGAGTTGTGATTACGTAGTCCACTGTGTCAGAGCTATCCTTCTGGAAAGTAATTGTCTTTCCACTTAGGGTCTTCACAAATGTCTGAAATACCGCAGAAGCGCGGACACATTCTAAATAATATAGAAATCCCATGTAAGACCGCCTGGAAGACAACATGTAAGCTCAATGCACATTTGAGACCTGTGTCCATTCTCCATCAACCTCTTCTTTCCATAGCGTCACCTTGTTGCTGGAGTCTGACACGGCTAATATATTTCCTGTCAAGGACCAGCTTACCCGCCAAACTGGCGTCTTAAAATCGTTCAAAGTTAATGGCTGCCATTGGTCCCCATCTTTCACCTGAGATAAAAACAAAATATGTTAATGCATTAGATCAATGCAACCAATAGAAATGACGAACAGAAGTAGCCCTAACCCCACAAGTACAACAACGCAGCACAAATACAACCAGGGACACCCTAAGGACAAAACAGAACCCCAAACAAGACCAGCACAGCAGATTCTCCAAATGTACAGAATCATAACAGCTCACAATCCTGCATTGAGTAACTAAAAAACCATTTGTGAGACCAGAGGTGGTGCAAATCCAATACCTGAGTCCAGATGATAACTTTCCCATCTTGAGAGGCACTGGCGATGGTGGACCTCGCGAGTCCAAGATTAGGAGCCCATGCAACATCACGCACCCAATCAGTATGCTTAGAAAGAGGGGGAAAGCAGTCCATTTTCCAGCTGTAATTAATAAATTTCCAGACCTTCACAGTGTTGTCACAGCCACCGGATACCAGTTTCTGCACAGGCCCCGGGTCAGTCCCAATAAAAGACCCCGCAGCACTCGCGGGAGCCCAAGACACCGAAGTCACTCCCACAGGATGCGCCTGCTCAATCTTCACGGTTTCCCATGAGCCATCCGGTTTATGCGTCAGGACCGAGATGGTCCCATCGGAGGATCCGCAGGCGAGGCACAGCCCGAATTCCTGAGGTGCCCAGCAGATGCTGTTCACTGACGACTCGTGCGCTTGGAATACCTACAGCCAGTCGCATTGTGTCAGCCGAATTGACCTCTAAGCTAGAGGATACTATTTGCAAGCATTTTGACGGCCGTCCAAGTGTGTCAAAAGAGGAGTGGCTGTAGATAACAGGGATCGACATGGGAGACAGAATTCGGTCTCTAACAGTTTTAGTATCCTCTACCTCCCTTGACATAGCTTAATCAAGAACGATGGGTATAAAGCGCTTGGCTCCCCGAGGATCACGTAATCAATAGTTGCACACAAAATTTCAAAAGACTGACATTTTATGCATCAAATGCTTAATACCTTGTTGAAAAGCTACTGAAATACGCTACTAACGATCTACCTAACTCAAATTACTGACATCACAGCGAAAAATCGAACGAGTACAGCAAATAAAACTGCAGACAACACAGAGAACTAACCAACAAACCATTTTGGGGGGATCTCTTGCTCATTTCTAGGTCAAATCACGCGAGTAATAGCATGTTGGAAAGCTATGCATAATACACTTCTAACAAGCTGTTACCCTTGCTCTAATTACCCGATAGTCAGACCGCATTGACTAACTGAAGTCTGCTGTCTAGGGGTTTACGTGACCACAGGCTTGTCCGGTTTAGGGCAAGGGATCAAACCCTAATCCACTTAGGGTCCTCGATTCCTTATCAATCTCCTCATAATTTCGACAGCTTAGAAAGTTCAAGCCAGAGCAAACAATCAGAAAAGAGCAGAAGTCACGGATCCCCCACCTGATCCCGGTGCCATCTATTCTCGGCAGCTTCTCGCCAAGCGACGACTCTGCACTCTAATTACCCGGTATTTAGACCGCATTGCCTGATCAAAGTTCGCTAGCTAGGGTTCTAAATGACAGGATCCAGGATTCCCCCGGTTTCGGTCAAGGAAACAACTCCAAACCCTAATCGACTTAGGGTGTAGCCACACACTCAATTCCATATCAAATCTTCTGCCAGTCATTTCTACAGCTTAGGACGTTCAAGCGAGAGCAAGGAATCAGAAAAGAGCAGAAATCGCGGATCCCAACCTAATCCACTTCCGCTGTGGCTATCCAATTCATTTTTATTCTCAAATCTCCTCCGGATCATTTCTACAGCTTAGGACGTTCATTCGACAGTAAACAATCAGAGAAGAGAAGAAGCCAAGGATCCCCCACCTGATCCTGGTGCCACTCATTCTCCGCGCCTTCTCGCCACAGGATGACTCTGCAGTCGTACGAGCACGACGCGAGAACGCTTCCAAACTTGGGGTGCGCCCACGCGACCTGCCAGACGGGTCCCTCGTGTCCGGCCAGAGTGGCGAGTGGTGTGGAGGGTCCGTCGTCGGTGCTGAGAGCGAAGAGCTTGATGAGTCGATCGGAGGAGGCCGAGGCCAGGCGCTTGCCGTAGTAGTCCACGGCCACGTCGTGCACCACGTCCTGGTGGCCCGATTCCAGCAGCTGCTCCGCCTGCTGACCTGATGCCCCCAGAGCCCCCATCGCTCCGCTCGTGGAAGGAACGGCAACACCGGATGAAGGCTCCCAAACCAACAAAGAGCACGCGCAAGCAAGTGAGCAAACAAGCCCCGCGGCGAAGAGGGTGCGCCGGCGGGGACGACGATGACAAGCAGGCTGGGACTTGGGAGGTACCCACACTTAAGGTAGGAGGTCCATAAATCGCGCACTTAAGAGCCGAAAATTGAATTTTGGGGAGCTGAAGCTTCTTGAAATATTTTTCAGTAAATTTTTCTTGAACAAGTGAATTGGCATCTAAGCTGAGTTTTTTCGGAGCTTTGTAGAATTAGTTGTGAAATTTTGAAGTTGAAATGGGCTCTAAAATTGTCCACCTCTTGAAATGTACATTTTTTTTACATTGCTGAAGGCTATGCAAAAGCAACATGTACAAATTGTAAACATTTGAAGAGGTAGGTGATTTTAGAGCTTGAACACTTTTAAAACCTCCCAAAGGAATGTGACTCTTTTTTCACCAAAAACACTTCAAAAGTGTCATTTTTATTACAAATACCAAATTTTTGAAAAAAAACTTTGTTTGACACATGTAACCATAGAATCTTGTAAGTATGTTGACTTGAGAATATGTGGTAAAAATTTCAGAAATTTCTACTATGTGAATTGCAAGATATAAGCATTCAAGTTCACTAAAATCATTTTATTGGCCTTGCAAAAAAATAGGACATTTGCACTTTGCAAGTCACTTTTCTATGAAAAAATGTTCAAAATGGTAGTGCTTCTTTGAATTCTTTTTCCTAAACAAGTTGGCTACATGCTTGAAAAATTTCAAGATCATTTGGAATTGTACAACATATAGGAAAAATATTAAGTAGAAAGAATTAGAAAATGATTCAAAATTTAAAATTGTTAAGAATTTAGTTATAGAATTGAAAAATGTCAATCTTAATGGTTGAAATGTTATTATAAACAATCTACATCATATGATTTTTTTTAAATATTGAAAATTGAGTAAGATAAAGGACTTCAAAATTTATTTTAGAGTAAAGAATCCATAATTGTGTGCAATCAAAAACTCCTCATAACTTTTAACTCATTGATCAAAATGGAATGATTCAAAACTTTCTATGTATATATAACTCTAAAAAATCAATTCCAATATTTTTGTTTTTGAAAAAAGCGATTTTTTCTAATCTATCCAAACTACCCATTTACCAAAAAAATTAACATATTAGGTCATAACTTTTTACTCATATTTTCAAATGTCATGAAATTTAGTGCATATGAAAGATATTCCTTGTCTCCACCTTCTATTAAAATTTCAGCCTAAAATTTGCAAATCCTCATTCACACTAGCCTAACCAAACTTGCTATATTGCCCAAAAAAACGCATGTTAGTCCTTTAGGGGTTAATTGTGAATCAAGACTATACGAAGGTTAGGGAGATTAAACACAGTCACCTGATTGCAACATTTTCCTTTTTGAAAAGTTGTAAAAATAGTATTATGTGTTAGAACATGACAAATTTGTAAAATCACTTAAGTTGCATTTCTCTTGAGTTTGTTGATAATTTCATCAATTTTTTTGAATCATTCAACCTCTAAGATAATAAGACCAAGAAAAAATATTGTTTTAAGATGTTTTTGCTTTACTGTACCTAAAAAATTAAATCTTTTATTTCATATAAATAAAATTGGAGACTTAAAATTCATTATGAAATAATATTTTATAAATATAAAAGAAATATTTTAAGATATTTCTATTTCAAGAATGATAATTTGAACCCCTTGACAATACCCCATGTACACACTATATTACCAAAACACATGAAGCATGCCCTCTTTGAGAACTCAATAAACAAGTTTGCTACTACTTAAAGAAATTGAAACTTTAGATTAGATTGAAACAAGAGTGAAAATTTGGTGATTCGGATACATGGTGATTTGATATCATTAAAATTAACTACAAAGCTCAATGACTTCCAAAGACACTTCTTTGTGCTTATATTGTATAGAGGATTTTAAATAGCGTAATTAGAAAAAACAATGTAATGATGACATGTAATTAAAATTATATATTAAAATTTAGAAATCTCATCTATGAAGTTGAGTCTTCCATTATATTTATCAACATTTATATTTAAAATCAGGGCTTCGATGCTTTCTACACTACCAATGACCCCCATTGAATGGTTCCAAGGCCTTGTTTGGGTGTCAAGATACTTTGGCAATGGAAATTTTCACATGGATATTGAAGCTTGGAAAGATTTAATTTCTATTGATAATCACTTTTTCATTGATACTCTTTGGTTATTCATTTGTAGGATCAATGCAAGAAAGATTATATGTTCTTGTAGCATGTTGCATAATATTCATTTTTTTTCTTGGGAGGGCTTTATAATTAGAATTTTTTTTAAATTAAAAAATATGTTTAGTGTATATGCCTTTGAAAAGAAGGTACTCCGGGAAGGAAAAGCATAGAATTTTTTTCTAAATACATAAACTAGAAAAATGCAAAATCTCATGAAAATAGGTATTGTCACTTTAGTTTCACATTTTAATTTGTAAAAAATAGGAAAAGAATTTTTTTTAAATTGAAAGTTTCCATTTGGGAAGAGTTCATAGTGATGATATTTTACCAAAAGTTTGATTTAGAACCATCTTCATTGTTCAAAAATTGCATATAATGGGAGTGTTGTTTGCACTTATATGGAGGACACAAAATAATATATTTTTAGATTTCCTTTGGTAGGAATATGCTTTCCTACTATGCAAATAGACCATGAAAATTTCAGCTCTAGGTCATTAAATTTGGGGATTCCTAATATAATAAAACCTCCTAAACCTCATAGTGTGACAAGTAAACAAAAATGATTTTTAAATATAATTTTTTTTAATTTTTAAAATAATAAGGGATCTGATTACCATCAAGTTAAACATCTTCAATAAAAAATTCAAATTCATGAGATTTATGCTTCAAAAGTTATGGTAAATAGGACTACTCTTTCTTGCAATGACCATGTATTTTTACGTAAAATATAGTTATTCATTTTGAAATATTGACTAGGAATTTGAAAAAATGAATTTGCAACTATAGAGTGCAACTTTTCTAATTTTATAAAGATACAATAAACAAGATGCACCATGATATTTAACATTATAATATGAACTTGATCATCAATTGCATTTAATATGAATTGTTTCACTAAACTTCCAAAGCCCTTTTTTCATTAAAATCCACTCAAAATTGTCATTTCTATTACAAAGAGAATAAAAGTTAATTTTTTCCATATCTAACTATAGGATCTTGCACTAGACTAGTATAAAAATGTATGGAAGAAATTTCAAAAACCTTGATCATGTAGATTGTAAGATATTTACATTTATAGTGAATAGAATATTTTTTTTTACCTCGATTGACAAAAAAATTTGGCTTTGAATCTTCTTAACTTAAAATATTTGCAAAACTAGTTTTGAATTTCTATTTTTTATATTGAATAATTGAATTGAGAGTTTGAAATTTTTTATTATTTTTTTAAAACTTGATTTTCATTCTTAAAAAATTGTTAGGTATAAACAAGTATGAGATAGAAAAAATATATAAATGATTAATAGTTCTAAGATGAAATTGAAATATACTAATTCCAAAGGTGAAATTGTTCTAGCAAGTAAACCAAAGTACATGGAACCTTTTTTTAGGTGCACTTCACACTATGGCCATCTAAGTTGAGAGGTGTAGATAACCGAATCGGAATTATTTTTCAAGTCAAGAGTTGATGTCATGGTTTGGTGAATGTCCAAAATTGTGAGGTAGGTAGTGAAGTTTGATTTGGTAAGTAGTGAATTTAGAGTTAAATGTTTGATCAGTCAAATTGGATGAATGCTAGCGGGTTGAGTGAAATTGGTATTGTTGTTGGTGTTGTTTCAAATCCAAATTGGAGGTTGTTGTCAGTTGGTTGTCTTCTCCAAGTAGTAACCGTCTTTGTGAGTCCTATTAGGTCCTAAATTGTGTTCATTCTTCTTTACCCACAGTGAGTGAAGCTAGTGCGAGTCCCAGTCGGTTAGGCTGTGTATTTTGTTTTGTTGTGTGATTTCCCAGTTGGGAAGTGTGTTGTGGTTGATCTAGGGTCGGATCGGTTTGAGTGTGTCTATGTCCCAGTTGGGATGTGTGTGTGCCAGTGCATGGCGGTGTGTGTGATGTGCAAATGAAGTGAGAGAAAATTATCCAAATTAGGAGATAATTGAAGAAGGATGTTAATTGTTGAATTTAAGAAAGTTTGTGCTGAAAGATGAAAAATAGTGATAGGAGCAATAATTTTAAATCAGGCTTAGTTGAAGCTATGAAGGATTATTAGAGCCTAGTTGGAATGTCGGGAGTGTTGAAAATTAGATTTCAATTAGGATAGCAATTAGAGTATAAAGGATGATTTGCAAGATAAGTTGTGAGAGTGTATTGAAAGATTAATTTGTGAAATTATTGTTGAATCTGTAACGGTGATTTAATGACCAATTCAGGATTTTAATAGAATTGTATTTCAGCCAAATTGGCGTCGTGTGTATGTGCAATGTCATTGTAGTATTGTTTTTGGCTATGGATTTACAAATTGGATTATTGAACCTATTAGCATAGATTCCCTACTTGACCATCTCCCTTGGAACGAACTTATTATACTAATGGAATAATTTCCGACTAAGTAATTATTTCTCCTTCAACAAGAGGCCATGGGAATTGAATGGCCAAACTTTGTTAAGAGTCCTAAGAAATGAGCAATAAATAGGCAATAAATAATAGGAATTGGAGCCTTTGGCCGGCCATAGTGTGAAGCCTCCAAAGGCCAAGCCCAAAGTCCAAACCCTTGGCAATCTAATGGTTGAGATCTTGCCATAAGTCAACGGCCTCTCGGCCATAGTTTGGACTTTCATTTCTAGCTGACCCAAACTTCTTTTGAGAGTCCATCACCATGTAAGCAATTTATTGCCATGTAGGTAGGAGGGCGTTGGCCTTTGGACTTGTACCTTCTAGTGTGAAGGGTCGAGAGGCCAAACTCTTGGTTTCTTGAAATTTGATTGGTAGAAACCTACAGCCTCTTGACCTTTGATCATAGTGTGAAGTAGCCCTTGATTGTAAAAATTGATTTAAAAAATGAATCCTACAAGTTTATTAAATTTTTTGAAAAAGATGCTATGAGTGCATAAAAATAAGAGTCTCTACAACTTTCTCATCACTAATCCATATTGAATGAATCAACTTTCTATTAGTTGTAAAAAACAAAAGATGAAGTTCTCTTACAACTAATAGAAAAAAATAGAGATATAAAAATGTACTTAAATTATAGAGATGTCTATTTTGCAAATTTGGCCCTACAACACCTCTAATTGAACTCTTCAAGCTTATATTTTTGTTAGTTAATGGGGTGTTTTGTAATATGAAAGATGTGTGTACTAACGTTTCCTACATATTTATGCAATCAAATTTTAAAAATTCATCATCAATGTTTTTCAATCAATTATCATGTAAAACCATTAAATTTTAATGAAATAATTCACCAAAAATAGAGTTTTGCTTTTTTGAAAGCTAAATTTAGCTTGATTGGAATTGCACAAGAATTGCATGTTCATTATGCAAGACAAAAAATGCCAATTATATTTTATATTTTACAAAATTCTTTTGAATGACATAATTAGATTTCTTATAAAGTCGAGTCATGAACTACCTATTTGAGCCATTCAAATTTTTTTGTACAATGTGGATTTAAATTGTTTTATTTAGGTGAACATAATTATCATTGCATCCTTACGCAATCCCAATCAAGTGTACCAAATTTCACTTCCAAAAAAACAAAATTTTATTTTTGGTGAATTTATTAATTTAATTTTCATGATAATATAAGATAATTCATTGACAAACATTGGTGATGAATTTTTTCAAGTTGATTGCATAGATATGTAGAAAACATCCATACACACATCTTTCCTTTAATGAGTATTTGCAAAAAGTTTCACAATTCCTTCTATAGAGATTTCAATGTTAGTATGACACGAGGTATGACAATGTCCTGATTTGGGAGAATAGGTATCTCTTTATTGTAATTTGATTTTTTTGTTTGCCCTTCACATGGTAACTAATTTTATAACATTTAACCCCTAAAGTGTTTTTTTGGCAACATAACAATTTTGGGCAGCTCACTATGAATGGAATTTTCATTTTTTCCAACTGAAATTTTTGCACAACATGTGTCCAAGGAGTAGCTTTAAGGCTCAATAATTTTCATAACTTTTGACTACATGGTTAAAAAGTTATTGTATGATATGTTTTCTTTGTTTTCTTTGTTCTGTGGATAGTTTGGGCAACAAAAAATTTCTTTAAAAATCATTTTTTTTAAATAAAAATTTGAGATTGATTTTCTAGATTTATTTATACATGGATATCTTTGAATCATTCCATTTTGATTAATGAGATGAAAGTTATGAGGAGTTTTAGTTGTGGGTAGTTTGAAGGTGGTTATAGAATCTCTACTCTAAAATAAACTTCAAAGTCCTTTATTTAACTCAATTTTCAATATTTTTAGAAAAATAAAATAATTGGGTATAGATTGTTTATTAAAACATTACAACCATTGGGATTAGCATTTTTCAATTTCATAAATAAATCGTTAACAATTTTGTATTTTGAATCATTTTCTACTTCTTTCTACTTTCTATTTTTTTTCCTATATATTGTACGATTCCAAATGGTTTGAAAATTTTCAAGCATGTAGCCAACTTGCCTTGAAGAATGAATCTAGAGAGTAACCACCATTTTGGACATTTTTTCATAATGATCCGACCTTAAGAAGTGCAGGTGCCTGGATTTTCACAAGGACAAAAAAGGATTTTTGTTACTTCAAATGCTAATATATTGCAATCTACACAATGAAAATTTCTGAAAATTTTTCTACATATTCTCAAACCAAATTAATATAAGATCCTACGGTTAGATGTATTAAAACTATTTTTTTTTCCAAAAATTTGGTACTTCTACTAGAGATGGCAGTTTTGGTAAAAACATAGTCAAAATCCTTTAAGGGTTAAGCATGATGGTACAATTACTTTGCCAAAATCTAATTTAAATACATAGATATTCATTTTTCCAAAGTTTGGTCATACAATACTTTTTATTGAAGTCTTCATTGCTCATTGGTTTGTTACTTAAGGGAATGTCTTTTAATATGAAAGATGTATGTGTGGATACTCCCTATATATCTACCCAATTGAATGAAAAAAATTCATCATCACTTCATCATCAAAAAAATATTGTGTGAAAATCATGAATTAAAATTGACTATAAAAATTCACAAAAAATGAATATTTGCTTTTTTGAAATTGAAATTTGATTGAGAGTGGGTAAAAATTGAGTATTAATTATACAAGACAAAAAATGACAATTTTAGTTATATATTATATACAAATCTTTGAAGGGCTCAAACAGGCAGTTCTTAACTGAACTGAACCCTTCAAAGATTTGCTTTTACTCTCAGTCCCCTCTAGTGTGTGAACGGTTTAAATTAGATAGTTGTACTCCTGGCAGTATTTGCGTCACGAATGTTTGACTGCAACGTTCAGGGAAATGGCCACGAGTTCTCACCATTCGAGACAGTGCACACTCAAAGTCTACAGAACGTGGGCGCCCACGATTGACAAGAAGGTCACGCGCTTTCAACTTTTCGTACTATGCTCTGCAAGAGTATATGTCCAATTATTCAATTCCCCGAAAACTAGAATCCTTAGCTGTGATTTCTACAAAGGAAACTTACGGAAGCTGAATTATGAGTCAGTCTACCAAGTCACCGGAGCGGAGACAGCTATTTCAGTTGCTGTATCGATCACAAATTTGTGCCTCAGTTCAGGAATTTGGAGCAACAAATTCTTTCTAGTTGGACGAGCTCCCAGTGTTTGCACGGTACTGTCATTTTCCTGCAACTAGTGGTAGTCACATTAAGTTCTACTCATGGATATATTTTTCAATGTTTGCGGCCGAGCTAGCTAACCAGCTGCAGGCGCCATGTCCATTTCTTGTGCAAGTTAAACATTTCAGGCAGCGTGAGAACAAACTTTGAATTCTGGAATGGAGTCCATTTTGGCTTAATAAGTAGATGAGCTTGCATCTGTTCCAGAATACGAACAATTTGCACTCTAGCTTGGAAGCCAAAATTTGAAAGCGTTGAAAAGTGAGCATATATTGTGAGCTAGTAAGGAATCGAACGAGCTTAGTGTAGGAATCGATTGATTGTAAGTTTGCTGGGCTGGGGGTTGTTCGTCTTCTTGCAAGACACCAAGATTGTAGATTCAAACTAGCTGTGTCGATCGGTTTGAGTCGGTGTGGTCTTCGATTCTACTCAAATCTTGTGGCGGATTTGCAGATAGAGTTGAGTGTGTGAACATTCATTCTTCTTACAATGTGAGTCTCTAAAGCGAATTGCAGCTGCTGTGGTACAGTGCGGTGCTGTTCCGCGGATTATATATAGTTTGACAGTAAGTATAGAACTAGTGTTAACTAGATCGAACAACATTTTTTTTTACGACAATTATTGACTCTGGACCAAAGGAGACGAGAACAAAAAGCTACATTTACAGTGAATATATGTAGCTTTATAGTGAATGTGAGGAAATGCGAGTAGGATCTTACTGGCACTGCTGAGGGGACAAGCCTCTCAAAGCGAATCTGCATGTTATAGAACTCGTCACCGACAAACTAGCTATTGTCCTTAATTCTAACATGTTACTACTACATTATTGCAATGTCAGACAACCAGACAGTTCTTACGACGTCCCAATGACGTCAATTTTTTCTTAGGGTCGTCCTAAGTTGTTCTTCCACTTGTGTACAGTACTTCAGTTTCTGAATAGCCATAGCTAGGCCTCGTTGTACACTAGGTTAAATGTCCTGGGAGTGATGAACCGCAATGACGAATCTGCCCAATACATGCGTCTACAGACATTCGTGTCTAGAATTGCTCGTGCAGTATGCACCAACAGATGTGGCAAGCCGAAGGATGTCTGACTTCCCCAGTGCAGGAGATTGCTCCAACTTGGCACAAACGTTTACATCCTTGGCGCATTTGTCAAACAATTTGACCCTTATTACTCCTCCAGGGGAGAACATGGCAGCCTGTCAAATTGTGTGCGGCGAGGCCGATCCACGCGCTCTATTTTTATTTCTGGGGGCATCCTCGCCGATGGCCACTGGAATGTGTATTTTTGTGGTCGCCCTCCTGGTCCTGGCTTCTCTTTACCTTCTTGCTGCCATTCTGCAGCACGAAGCACAATGGATTTCAACGCTGGGCTCCTTGACAATGAGCGCAGGACTTGCGTTTTTTGTGCTTCTCTACAGCGAGTATTCGGAACTGGCCATGTTTAACCCGCAACCTGTTATAGCAGCCATGAATGGGGCCATCTTCAGTTACTTTTTCTCTGGATTCCAATATGCGATTAGCCCCGGCTACGAGTTTGGTCCAGCAGTTTCGCTACTGGCAGCTGGATATCCGTTATGGTTAAACCTTGCGGCAGTCCCATTTCAATTCCAGCATCTGAAACCTTTTCCAGTGCTCTTAGCAAGAACAGGACTTGCTATGCCAATTGTGTCCCTCATTTGGATCATCCATTCAGCTTTGTATCGAACAATTGGCTACCGCGCTGCTTGGATTCGAGCATGGAGGCTCTATCAATATGCCCCAGCTGATAATTCTACTCCAAGGAAGTATATGAGCAGTTTGTGGACTCTGGCAGCTGCGCAAGAGCAACCAACATGGAGAAGTACTCCAGGACAAAGCACTGGAGCCTTACTTCTTATTTTGGCTTGGATTATTGTTTTCAACTACGATGATACTTGTGAAACTGAAAACATTTTACTCTTGAAGGCCATGATCTATCTTCCACCAATGTTGCTGACGGTAGCAACCGTATGGAATCAATTCATGATTTCATTCTTTGAATCAAATTCTAATGTTGTGGAAAGCTTCATCCAAGAATACAAATGGTACAAAGCTGCAGCGACCCCAACTGACATCAAAGGTAGAGACTTTCCTAACTAACGACTTGAATGTAATAGTGCTAAATTTAGAATTTAAGTACTTACTGCAAGATGATATTAATATATCTTGTCTTGTAGTGTTGTCATTCCTCGAGTTCTTCGTTTCAATATTATTCTCTATAAATTTGGGATTTATTATACAGATATTTGAGTATTGCGAATGAAGTCTTTAGAACCTTTCAAAGGAATTATCCATGCCTTCCAGTTGAGGTATGACAGTGCTCCATGTTTGGCATTTGAATCTAAAGTGTAATGTTTTCTTTGGTCTTGGCTTCAGGACAAATTTTATCAACGATTGGAAGTGCCTTGAGGAGTGCTTGGAGCAAACTTGAGGTAGCATCTCAAGCTGATCACATGGATTCCATCATAGCATACAAATTGGGAAGAAACATGGTATATGTGGAGCCAAACATCAACATCTATAGAGGTTTTCAAGACACAATCTTTGGGTTCTATGTGTGGATCATTGAAATTGGACTACAACTATTGAGTTTGCCCATCTATTGGGTCCTTATATTGTCAAGAATGTGCTTACGTTGGATAGGTACAATTGGCATTGGTTGTATCCTTCATTTTACAAGAATCCAAAATTTCAAGTGTATAGTACAACAATTTTGCGATGCCAAGAGGAATACAATGGAGTTGCATGCATGCAAGATTCTTTGCAAGCATTGTGGAGAAGATAGTGTAGTGTGGACAACTTTGGAAGAAAATTTGTTGCCATTTGAAGTTGATGCCAAAGTGAGGGACATCTTGAGCAAACACTCGAAGAAAATCAATTTGAATGAACTATTGGAGAATTCAAGACCAATAGAACTTTTATACGTATTGTCTCATTTAGATGATGTACTTGCAAATAGGCTAGAAGTTTGAATATAGAGCAAAAGTTAGAGTACAATGACATAGAAAATTCAAATAATTTGAACAAACCCATTTTTAATTTTAAAAGGACGTCCTTGTAACTCTGTTTTGAACACTTTGAGCAAATTTGAAGGTTTAAGCGCTTTCAAATCTCATTATTATCTTGCTCATATACTTATGCAAAGGTTTGGAAGAGTTCAAGAGTATTTGGCTATGTGAAACAAGAATGGTGTGACTATGAAGCTTTGTTCACTCCAACCTTAATTGTATTGTGCAGTGTGAATGTGGTTGTAGATAGGATTTGGAAATTTAGATTCACAAACCAAACTAGAGAGTTGATGCCATAGTCTCTATCTAAAGGATAAAGCCAATAAAGTAGAATAAAAATTAAAAAGGGATTATGGATGCTAGGACCTTACTTGACATCAACCAAATTTGGTTGATTAAAAGTTCAAGGATTAAACACCTCTTATTTCAAGCTTTGTTTGAACTTTTGAGCTTTTGAATTTCTATTAGTACAAATGTGATATTACTTGGTAGTGGAATTTCTAGTGAATTTTGGACCAAATCACACTACATTATACATTCATTATAATATGTGCATGAATTTACTAATGTTTTGTGCCTTTTCCCACAATTTAACAGGTTGTATCCACTATTAAGTAGGTTGTTTTTGTTGCCAATGTTTTCATTACGTTGTTGGATATTTTTGATCCAAAGTTAGGTTAAATATTGCAATGTAGTTGTTTTGTATGATATTTATTGTTTGTCATTGAAGAATGAAATTATTTTTAGAATATTTTCAATAATGCACATATCTATATTACATATAACTCATATATACTTGAATGCAATTTTGTAGTTATGAGTTGTTCAGTAATCAGATTCTAAATTAAAATAATTTTTAATAGATCAAAGCATAGAAAAAATTGTATAATTATTTTTAGTAAGAACAGAAGTTTTTAACATTACAATGCAAAGAAAATTCAATAATTTTTTAATGGCCAAATTACAAATTGAAATCGCTAATACTTAATTTTTTTAATAAACAAATGAATACAAAATGTACTATATGATTGCAAAGTTATATATTTTTTTGTTAGAAGAGAGTGATGATGTTTCATGATAAAGTATTTGACAAGTTTTTGCTAATCAATGCAAGATAAAATTTTAACCCATTCTAAAAAAATTGGTATGTTAATCCCTAAGCCCCAAGGCCATTTTATGTCCAAGAACATCTCACCTTTGCTAAGTTTGCCTACAAAATAAAATAAAATAAAATATTTTAATCTAACCTTAGATTTTTCTTCTACACTAGTCTTAAATCACGTTGTCGTAGGATTTGTTGTCTATTTGGAAAAGCACAGGGCTCCTAGGTGTAGTAAGTGTTTATGAAAAGAAAAAGAAAGGCCTAAAAAAACCTAGTCTCACACCTAATCCAACCATGGACTCCAAAATAAAGTAGTTTCCAACAATCCTATCCACAAATCAACCCTCAACCTCAACCCTTTGACCTATTAGTTGCAATAGTACTTGAAATCCTCTCAAGTTTGCCCATTACGCCTTCTCAAGTCAAAAGAACAATCCTCTCAAGAATCTGAAGAAAAAAAACATCTCACACAAAAATGTCACTTAACTATCAACACAATGAAAGAAAAGGTGTCTAAGAAAATAGTAAACTCCAATTAAATACTAGTAACCCCAATATATACATGAGTGTACAAAAGAAAAAGAAAGAGCTCCAAAGATGGGAGCCAAGCCTTTAAAACCCCACAAACTCTATCCTCTCCACAAGACCTAACCTCCCAACAAGGTTATTCCCCCCTCCCCAAACTAAACCCACAATGAAGTTAACTACACTGATGACCTAACCTTCTCACAACTTGGATCCAACCTCAATGGCATTTAACTGACTTAAGGTGCCTAATTTAGCTAATAGATAGCCCACATCATGACAATGTGATAAATTTTTTGTTATTTTTGACTTTACAGATTGAAAGATATTAACATTCAAAGTAGAAAAAAAAATTCTTTCAAAAAGTTTCTCTAATTGCCCACAAAATAAGAAGCTCCATAATTTTCACATCACTAATGCAAATGGAATGAATCAAAGTTCTCCATTTAGAAAAAGGTATGATTTACAAAAAAATGTATATCAATTTTTATTTTATTTTTCTATGGATTTTTTTCTACCCAATCTCCCTCATTTTGAGGTTATTATGGCATAATGTTTTCTTCCAAGCACCAATTGAAATAAAAATTATATTCTAAAAGGCTAATAAGTTTTTCTATCTCATGAGAAAATTTCACAAAGTTTCAATAAAATTGAGATTACAGGAATTTGCCAAATCCACTTTGTCCCTTGTAGGAACAATGGGACTTTAGAGGTTAATAAGTATAATTGTATTTTTAATGAATTTTAGCCAAGTAAAATGTTTTGAAATTCATTTAAAAAAATATTTATAATTATTTATTTAAATTTAAAATTATGATGTATATTAGCATTATTGTTTGTAAAAACTTAAAAATAGTTGTAAAGCACATACTTTATAGTACATTTGATTATTTGGATCATGTGAGCTTTCAATTTGTCACTTGAAACTCATGATTTTTTTACAAGTTGAAGTTTAATTTTATATAGTATATACAAAAAGCCCTTCCAAAAGTGTATATATATATATATATCACATGCCAATATAGTATTTGGTCATAAATAAAGTGTTTTACCTAGAGAGAGGTGAAATAATGGAAACCCTAATTATTAGCCTACAATTGATACAAACTCAAGATGGACCAATGGATAGCATATATGGCTAGAGTACAATGTTCTAAAGTTGAAATCATATTAGCAATTCAACAACAAAATAAGTTTGTTAAGATGTCCTTTCATGTGGAAGAATCTTTTTTAATTAGTAATTAAAAGAGATAGTGGGATTTGATTTTCCTTTGTCAAATATACAAAGTAAAAACATGAGATTGCACATCTTTTGTGGAATTCCATGAGAGGTTTTATAAAAAAAATTGTAGTTTTTTAACTTACAAAAATCCTCTTTCAAACAATCGACTACCAAAACCACAATGAAAAATTGTTAAAAATTAATTAGGTTGCGATAAAATTTTACTAAAAATTAATATAGATTTTTTTATGCTAGTAACATGCTTCAAGAAGTTTCATGACATTCTAACATCCAAAAATATGCAAACCAATAAGATTCCTTAAAATCCAACAAAATTGAAGGAAGTTCATAGAGTTGACTAACATTTCAAAGACATACAAAATTGGAATGAGGTCAAATAGGGGTCTTTTTTACTCCCTCATACCTACTAAAAAGCTTAAGCTAGTTACTTTATTTAGAAAAAGTGAACTCTAAAAGTTGAGTTTTTATCGTTCTCAATTGATGGTAGATTTTAATGAGTTTTTTGCAAAAAAAACGTGTAGAAGATTTGGAAATAAAAACATGAATTTTTGAGGACAATGGAGCAATCATTTGTGATGTAGAATTTTCTCCAAAAATTAGAGTTTAGGACTAGTGTAGAAAGTAGAAAATAAAAGGATCAGAATGAAAACCCTAATTGACAAGTTTACATGTAGAAAAATGAAAAGGGGGATGTCCATTGAAAAAATATTTAAAAGCACCCATTCCCCTTTCAAAAACATTACTTATTACTACTTTGACTCCATTGGGTCTATTTAGATGGATTTGGTCCTTTTTAAGCCAAATTACCAAATGGTTGTTTTCTAAAGCTTAAATCATCAGGAAAAAATTGAACCTCAAAAGAGGCTGCTTTGTAATGCAAAAGCTTGGGTGGAAAGAGCCTTCTCAACTCACTAATTAGGCCAAGAATTGCATGATGAATTCAAAAATTCATCATCATTATTCAATCCATTTTCACAATTTCATAAATTTAGGTGGGAAGAGCCTTCTCAACTCACTAATTAGACTATGAATTGCATGATGAATTCAAAAATTTATCATCACTACCCAATCCATCTTTATGATCTTATAATCTCATGGTGGTTCCATCATGAAGAATGAAGCACACGCCAAGTGGTGGTTCTAATGAGGATGTGGCCACCTTTATATTCATTCAATTAGTATAAAAATTAGTAAAAAAACTCAAGGCCTCTTTGTGGGTTCAATTTTATCCTAATGTGTGCTTTGTTGTTGTTTCTCAAGTCTTCTTTGAAGGACATTGGAGTCCCTTCAAAGCTTGCTTTTGTATGCACTTGTTGTAATTTTTTTTCCATTGACTTATTGTTTGGAGTTATTTTTACAAGTTGTAATAATCTTAAGTTCATATTGTCGTGATTTGAGCCACCTATTACTTGAAATGAGATCTTTATTTGTTAATAAGGAATGTTCAATGTTAAGAGCTTGGTGTTAGTTGTTATTGTTAGTTGGTTGTTGGTTGATAACCACTTGGTTAATAGTTGATACTAGGGTTAGTGAAATTTGAATTAGGGTTAGCCACCAAGTAAATGCTTTGGTTGTAATGGCTACTTAGAGGCAAGAATTGACTCTCTCTCTCTCTCTCTAGTGGTTTGGGGAGGTGAAAAATGCACTTGGGGTACAAAATTGTGTTATTGTTAGGGATTTATATTGAAGAAAAGCATTTATGAGAGGAAATTTTATGTTGCATTTTGAAATTTTCTTGGATGAATGCAAATCTTTAAATCATGTTATGTGGCCTTGAAATGGAGGTGTTTGAATTCTAAAGCAATCAAAGAGGACATGCTAAGGAGCTTCATTTTTATTGAAATTTTGTGCTATGGCTATGAAATTTAAAAAGTATCTTTGTTATCTAAACTAATATTTTGTATAAAATTTTAAAATTCAACAGACTTGAAATTTATGAATTATGAATAAAATACAACTAGGGTGTGAAGGTAGTGAAGGATTAGAAAGTCAATTGTGGAAAAATATTCACCAAAGTTGGATAATATCTTAGATTGAAATGAAAATGTGCATGAAAATATTTGAGTAGTTGATCTATATTGTGGAAAAGTTTTAAATTGTTTTAAATTTTTTTCCATCATTTACAATAGATTAAAGTTAGATATGGCAATTTCTGGATATCTTGAGAAGAGTTAGAAAGTCAATAGTAGGAAAATGTTCACCAAAGTTTAACAATATTCTTAATTGAAATGAAAATAGGTCTATGAATAGTTGGATAGTTGACCTATACTATGGAAAAGTTTCAAGTTATTTGGAACTACTATTTATTGTTTATGTTAAATCAAAGCTAAACATAGCAATTTCTAGGGCATTGTAGGAATTGTAGGATCGAGATTTGGAAAAAAGGGAGTTTAAAGGTAGGTTTATTATTATTTAAAGTGTTTAAGAATACTAAAGAGTATATGTAAAGCATTTCTACAACAAAGGCTTTGTACTATTCCAAATCTAATAACAAATCTTTGTAATATCATACCTTGGCAATGCCACTTAGGGGACCCTCTAGTGTTTTGTAAGTTGAATTTACACTAACTTGGAACTATTAAAACTACTTGTATTAGTTAGTGATGTACTTTGTGTCAGGAATAAAACTAATTGTACTAATTAGTGTGAATGAACGTGCTTATACCTTGCTCTTATACTAATTCATTTGTCTATAGTTTTCTTTCCCCTTGAGGCAGTAAAGCTTCAATTTTAGAAGTTTAGAAGTGTTGGTGACATTTGTAAAACCTACCTAGATGGTAGAGCTTTAATTTTAGAAATCATAGAAGTATTGGTTTTTATTTGCAAAACTTCCCTAGATGGTGAACCTTTGAGCCTAGGAATCATAGACATCCAAAGTTACTACTAAAGTGATC
Source organism: Climacium dendroides (assembly GCA_950106755.1). Lineage (NCBI taxonomy): Eukaryota > Viridiplantae > Streptophyta > Bryopsida > Hypnales > Climaciaceae > Climacium > Climacium dendroides. The sequence continues at coordinate 33,357,801 of OX467083.1, read as the reverse complement.
CTTAAAAGCAAAAAAACAATCAAGTTATCTTCCAAAGTTTAGTGTCTAAAATTTGAGCTTGAACCACCTAAGTTTAGCATTCAAAACTTAGCTTTAGAATTTCCAACCTTAGAATCCAAATACCAATCCTCCATGTGTTCAACATTCTTTAGCTAGTGTTGACACTTTCCAAAATTATTTGATATAGTTATCCAAAAATCATTAGTCATCCATTGCCTAGTTGTTCCAAAGAAAATCACTAGTTAATCAATTAATTGGGACCTCCTAGGCTTTGATACTTGCCAAGGGAGGGACGGGTGCCAAAGTGGCGATTGGACAAAGTAAGGGTTTAGTTGCTGGAATGCAGAGAATTTGTGGCTAAATCTGAGGAGTTTGTTGTTGGGTTTGGGGAGTTCATTGTTGGGTTTGAAGAATTCAGTCACTAAATCTAAGGAGTTTTGGATCTAAAGAGTTGACTCCAAAAAAATAACCAAAAAAATCCAAAGTTCAAATTCAAACTCAAAAGTCCCTTTCAAAATTCAAGTAGTCCAAGGGGGATTGGAAGCATTGGGAATCAAGTGTTTAAATTATAAAATAGAAAAGAGATGCAATTCTTAAGGACATATGTAACACAAGAAGTTCAACTAGAGAATATAAGAGAGAAGGTGGAATGATCAAGATGCAACTTAGCAATGGAAGTATGACTCTGATTAAAATAGGATATTTAGAGATAATAAGTTGGTCTTGACCAACCATACTAGCTTGGTGAAAGATTAGAAATAAGATAGAGTTTTGTAATTATCGACTATGGATGAGGGGACAAGAATACACTAGAAAAAAACGTGTCCACCACAATTGACTAAAAAACAATTAAGTATTCTATGCAATTGTTTTGCAATTGTAGCCCTTTCCTTAAGAATATTGGATTTCAACAAATTTTATGTTTTTAGAAATTGCATGAAATGCTATTTAATTTAGATTTGTTCAATTTAGACTATGAATTCTTAACCTAAAAAACACAATGACCTTAGTTAATATGAATATTTGACTAAAAATTGTGTTTTTTTGTTACATTTTGTAATGAATTTGGCTTTACAATTGTCACATAGGATGTATAACAAAATGTAACAAAAAATACAATTTTGTATGACTAATGAATTTGGCTTTACAATTTGGCTTTTTGGTGTGAGTTGACAATCTGTGTAAATATGTAATTGGAGCTCGGAATTGCAGTGTGTTAGTGATTGTAATTGTGATAAATAATTTGGTGGACAGTTAGTATGGAATAACTAGGGCAATCTATTATCAAAGCCAAGGTAATCAAACAAATCGACTAAAAGCAGGGAAGCTTGTATCTTTATTCTATTTAGGTTTGTTATAAGGTAATGATACCTTAAATTGCATGCTTTCTAAAATTGCACAAGCTAGATTCTTGTCTAAAATGTACTTCCTTTATTCATGAGAATCTATGATTGGTTATCCTAAATCTTATTTTCAGCACTTTGAAAATTTGTAGTTTATTCATATGGTGTTCCAAAAATGCATTCTTAGAGAATCTAAAATCTCCTTTTTCCGAGCGGTCAACTGTTGAAAGCCATGATGGAAAATTCCTAGAAATTACCTAGGATGCGGTAAAATCTCACTAAAAATTAGTTTAGCCTCTTTTATATTAATAATGAGCTCCAACAAGTTTTGTGGCATTCGGATAGTCAAAAGACTCAAGACTGATAAGATCCTTTAAGATTGATAAAATTGAAAATTAAACATGGAGTTGACTGGTGTATCGAGAGCATACAAAATCGGATTGAGGTCAAAACGGGGTCTTTTCTTACTCCTTATACCTACTAAAGAGCCTAAGCTAGTTACTTTTCATAGAAAAGTTGATCTTCAAGAATTGAGTTTTTATCCATTTGAGGGGGTTTAGTTAGTACTAGAAATCTTTGTAGTTTTGACATAGGAAAAAGGGGAGGGGGATTTTTCCTAGACTAAAAATTGGCTTGAAAATACTCCAAATCACAAATAGAAGTATTTTCTCCAAAAGTTAGAGTTTTGAACCAACGTAGAAAGTCAAAATTTGAAAAATTAGGATGAAAATCCTAAGTGATAAGTTTACCTTATGAAAATGAGAGGAGGTGGGTGCCCTTGGAAGAGTATATAAGGGCACCCCTTTTCTTCTCAAAACACCCCCTTGAACCCATTTTGTAGCCAATATTTTGGCACAATACCACATTGGTCCAATAATTTAGACTTTTTGGCCAAGTTTGAGCCAAAGTTGCAAAACATGTGTTTTTTAGAGCATTTCAAGTTCCATCTTTGTGCTTTTGTTGAACTTTGAAGGACATTGGAGTCCCTTTAAGGTTTGTTAATATCTGTTGTGTTTTTGGAAGAGTTTTGTTGGTTTTGTTGGTTTTGTTGAGTTTTGATGTATTTTTTAGAGTTTTGTACTAACTTGTACTAATCCTAGAGCTACTTCCCCTTGTGATTGGCGATGCCTCTTAGGAGAGACTCTAGTGTTTAACTTGTTGTGTATTTTTGAAGTTCTAACTTGTTTTGAGTAGTTTTTATCATTGTACTAACACTTATAATTGTTGTACTAACAAGTGTTTGTTGTTTTTGTGTTTAACTATTGCCTCATTCCATTTGGGACAGCGAAGCTTTGGCTTTGTGGAGAATAATTTTAGAAGTTTCTCTCCATTTTTTAAACTCACGACGAAGCTTTGGCTTCGTAAGTTTTTTGAAGTTGTAGAATTTTTTGGTCATTTTAGAAATCATGGTGAAGCTTTGACTTCCCATGGTTTGAAGTTCTTAAAATTTTGTGTGTTCCCATCCTATGGTGAAGCTTTGAACCTTAGAGTCTTAAAAAAATTCCTCCAAAAATAATATGTTTGCTTATTCACCAAGTTAGTGTCCAAAAAAGTTTCCCAATTAGTAGAAAATAGACTTAGAGTATAATTTCCATCCTTTCAAGCCTTTTGTCATAGCCACATAAAATTTAGATTTTTAAAGGGGGCTATCTTGGTGTTCAAAAAAATTCCATAAACATTGTGTCAGAGGTTGCAAATTAGAAAAAGTGGGAGATTTTAAGTCAAACCAATACGTAGTTTAGCAGTCCAAAAAAAAACATAGTTAGGAAGAGCCACTAACTATTGTTGGGGAAACCCCATCAACTACATTGCTTGCCAGTATCAACCAACAGACAAGTATCAACCAAGCGTGGTGGGGATCAATCGGGCATAGCAAGGGTACCAATCGGGTACCAAACTGAGACCGTTGGAGCACCGGAATTCATTGAATAGAATGAGGTTCCCGAACAAGACTGAGGCTCCGCGAATTGAAAGTGTTGGAGCTTGGTTTGTTTTTGTTTGTTTTTTTATTTTGGAAGCTAATTGCATTCCTTCACAAACTAATTGTGTCTCTTGACATTGAATTGACAAAAAATTATAAAAATTAAATAGACTACAAGGTAGACAAGGGTAGGAAAAGTCAATTTAGAATTAGAGAGGAAATTGGGAATTCTCAATTAGCAAATATTTTCATTACCAAGAGATAATTCAAAACATAAAAAGAAGATACGAAAAACATAGAACCTCTCATAGAACTCTCACACCTTTCAAGCTCAATAGAATAGAATGTAAGGGAATTAGAAAGAGGTGTTCAAGTGATAGTTGAAGAGAAATTAGAGTAGATAAGATTTAAAAGGAAATTCTTGAAATCCATTTAGAACCATTAAAACTTAGATAGGACAATAACTAGTATAAAATCAAAGGTCAATTATTATTTAGAAGTTAGTGCAATTATTTTGTAGTTCAAAATCAACTCTTCATACCAAAATAATTGAAAGGGAATAGTATGAAAGGAAAAGAGGTAAGGTAAAAAGAAGAAAACTCCAAGAATTGGCAACTTTGTAATAAACTACTACTTTCAAGCGGTGAGAAAAATTACAAAAACACTTTCAACCATGGAAAACGAGGATAGATGAGAACAATTATATAACAACCTTCAAGTTTCACCACCAATTGAGGTAAGTGTTTGATTAGTGTGGGAGTTATTTAATTTCAAAGTAGTTCAATTAAACTAATAGGACCAAACTAGAAGTGTGATTCAGTGGTTGAAGATGAAGTTTTTCCTTAGATATAGAGTGATATTACTCTAGAACTATCTCTTAGTTTTCTAAAAACATATCTAACTTAGAATTTGGACTTAAAACGAACAAGATAGGGATGGATGAAGTTTAGTCATTAGAATGGATGAAAAATAGTGAGAGAAAGTGAAAGTGGAACAAGTTGAGTGCATTTGGGAAAGGAAAAAATAACTAAACTCTGAGTGAAGAAAAATACCAATTTAGACTTACCACGTGGTAGAAAACCATGGATGAAGTTTAATGTACCAATTAGTGGTCAAACTTCATCTACTCTAACTTTTGATAGGAAAATCCAATCAAGTCGAGTCTTACCATTTTGGAATGAGTAAAAAATAACCTACAAGAATATGGAATAAGTTCTAGTCTGAACACAACTTCACTAAGAAACCATAGCAGCCTAATTAGAGGCCCAAAAGGCCAATTAAAACCTAATTTGAGCTATCTTAGGGTTGTTCTAAGTCCAAAACATTTAGAAATTACACAAAGATTCATTGCTTGGAAGGCACAATGGATTGGTGCTAGGCACCTTTAGGATCAAATTTACATTAAAACACAAGAACCTAATTGTGCTCGATTATTTACCAAGGTTGGGTAAATAAATGCTCATAACACGGATGCAAGTGACTTTGCAATTGGGTGTGTATTGATGCAAGGTGGGAAGTCTATTGTCTTTGAAAGCAAGAAATTGGATGGGACTCAAACCAAATGGCCAATACATGAAAAGAAAATGTGTGAAATAGTGCATTGTTTGAAGACATGGCAACACTACCTTGGGCTTCATCAAACCAAGGTATTCAGTGATAATGTGCCGTTGAAGTATTTTGAGAGTCAAGATAAGGTAGCAACCAAGCAATTAAGGTGGTATGACACTTTGGCACTTATAAATGTAGATTTGATCCACAAATCGGGCAAAGACAATGTGGTGCCCGCTGTTTTAAGCCAAAAGAATAAATTCAAACCAAGTTCTATTCAAATTTTAAGGTTGATGTTTGAGGGAGAAAGTGACTTAACTAGAAGGATAAGGGAGGCTTACATAAAGGACCCAGAAGCTCAAAAGTTTGTAAGTGACTTAAGGGTTGGCAAGAAAGTAAAAGGAATTCAATTACACCAAGGCCTAATCAAGTTCAAAAATAAGTTGGGTTACTAAAGCCTTTGCCCATTTCTAATGGGCCATAGGAATGGATTTCCATGGATTTCATTACTAGCTTACCAAAAAAACAAGAATTTAATGCCATATTTGTAGTGGTAGATTGGTTTAGCAAGTTAACAAAGATGAAGCCAACCACAGGAATGGCAACTGCATTTCAAATAGCCACAGTCTTTGTCAACACTTGGTGGAGACACAATGGATTGCCTAGGGTCATTGTCTTTAATAGAGATCCCAAATTCACAATTTCATTTTGGAAGCACTTATTTAGAAAAATGAAGACAAAGCTTTCATTTAGCATAACGTTTCATCTTCAAACAAATGGTCAAATAAAGACGGTGAATGGGGTCTTGAACCAATACCCTAGAAATTATGTGAGTGCTGACCAAAGAGATTGGACTAAGTATTTGGTTTTGGTTGAGTTTAGTTATAACAAAGTCAAACATGTAGCTACAAGTGAATTGCCATTCAAAGTGGCTGATGGTGTAGAGTGACTTATGCCTAATGACCTTGCCTTGGAGGGATTGCAATCAAAGTTTAAAAGGAGCCAAGTTACTGAAGACTTTATTGCTCACAGAGAAGCAATGCTTGAAAAATCAAGTTATATTTGGACAAGGCACAAAAACGGTACATGAAACAAGTGAACAAAGGAAGATGCCATATTCGATGCTATGTAGAGTATATTGAAGGACAAAAGGTGTGGTTGAATGTCAAAAACTTCACAATACCTGAAGGACTAACACCTAAGTTTATGGCTAAATATGCAGGTTCATTTGTCATTGCTAAGTGCTTGTTTGAAGATGTCTACAAGTTAGAGTTGCCACAAAAAATCAAGGTGCATCCAACTTTTCATATTTCTTTGTTAAAACCATATCATGAAGATACCTTGAGGCTAGAGTACAAACAAGTGTTGCGGCCTCTTCTAAAGTTAGTTGGAGAATACCTTGAATATGAGATGGAAGGTATTCTCAAGAGTAGAAACGCTAAAAAGAGGGGCAAGGAATACCTAGTGAAATAGCAGGATTACCATGAAAAGGAAGCAACTTGGATAAATGCCAAAGACATAGCAAATGCAAAGGTGGTGGACCGGTTTGAACAAAATAGTCAACTAAACAACAAGCGGTGCAAGACTTGATGAGGACATGAATTTTTATTAGTGGAAGAGAAACACAACACTTGTATAAATAGTGCATTTTTGCGCTTGTCTATTGTATGTTTGCTTAGTAACAAAGTTGTAATTTTGGAAATTGACTTAATGTATAAGTTAGCTCTTGATTGGCATTAGAACTTTGAGATGAGTCCTAGTCTCATTGATATTTAGGTTTGGTAAAAGAGGATGGAATGATACGCAAAATCAATTTCAAGAATGCTACACTTAAGGGCCTTAGCTTGAAAATTGTAGGGGAGTGAACTTTTATAATGTTCAAGCTTAGGATTTGCTTGGGTGGGGAGCAAGATAGTGGCATGGGCTTATAAAAGTGCCCTTTGTGAGTGGACCATTGTCAACACATGGATTAATCGTCCATGCCTCCGGAGAGTACATAAAAGACAAGTTGGGCAGGACTTGACACTATTTCTAGGCTTGCAAAAGTTCACCACTTGATAACTAAACTATTTGAAAGGGATTTTGGTGTTGCTTCCAAGTAAAAATTGACAAACCTTGAATTCTTCCTAGTCAAGTAATGAAATAGGCTAGTTGAACCTAAATTGGAGCCAAATGAGGACAAACCGATGGAGCCTCAAAGTAGATAAGTTCTATGAAATTTGGTTAAGTACTTGGAAGTTATGTATCCAGGCTAATCCAAATCATGAGTTTATTTAATGCCACCTTTGAAGACTTAGCCATTTTAAAATAAATAAGTGAATACTTAAATAAGTGAGTACTTGGACATTCTAGGATTAGATATGTAGAATGCAATGAAAGTATTGAGGGGATGGCTACCTTATTTCAAACTCAATGCTTCCATGCATTACAAGGTTCTAAGCTACGAGTCAAAAGTTATGGCCAAGAGAAGGGTTGTGGTGAAGGTATGACGCCTCCCTTAGTGAATCCAAATCTTTGAAGGGTCATAACTTTGCAAGGAATTGTCCAAATGGGACAAGTGAGCAATTCATCGGCATCTACTCATTGCGTAGATATCCAAAATGGTCTTGCATGTGGGATTTGAAGTTGGGATCGCAAAGTTACGCCGTTTGGAAGATCTGAAGCCTAAACGGTGGCGTAACATCACGATTTCGGTTGGAATAGGGTGGTCTTCCACAACTCAAATGTGTTTGGGGTTCTCTTTGGATTTAGAATGGGGGGTCTACTAAATAGTACAGAGAGTACTATAAAAGGGGTTGGTCTCTCTCCTCATTCCTTTTTGGAACCTTGGTAAGTCCCACTGACTCAAGATGGATGATGCAAGTTCACCACCGGGTCCAAGGCACCATGGAACACTAGTGTGAGTGTCTTGTGGCACCGGTTGGATGGAGTCCCATTCTTTGCTAGACCAATTCCCATGTGTCCCAAGGTACGAGTCACGATTAGTAATAAAATGCAAATAGCAAATATTTATAGGCCTAGAATGGAGTTGAAGTGACATTCAAGGGCGGTAAGCATCAGTAGGGAATAGTGCCTCCACTTGGTGCTTAGACATCAATGGAAGTTCTACTCCATATCACCAAGTAACATACCCAGTGTTATGAGTGGGGTGTGTATTAGCAATCCTAGGGATTGGGACTTGATAATAAGAGTTAGAAAATGAGAATTAATATTGTAGATGCTTAACATATGGAGTATTAATGAGTTGAGACTCAAGTAATACTGAAAGTGAAGCATGGTGAGTCCATTAGAAGCTGTAAGGTATTATTTGGGTCGTGACAATTTAGATACACCTTAAAAACTTTGCCCCAACCACAAAACAAGTCCACAACTTACAAGACAAGGAAAGAGGACTTCAATACCCTTAGACAAATTAAGATTAATCATTGGCCAACTCATGGCACATTGAGCGGTAGCAAAAGTAGCATTTTAGTCAAGGAGGCCCAAAATGGATCAAGAAAGAAGACTTGTCAAGAAGCACCAAAAGAAAATCTTTGGCTAAAACTTCAAAATATAAAACAGCAAAGATAGAAGACATGGAGATCAATCAAATCCCATCATGATAAAGGTCAAAAAATATCTTAGTCACCTCAAGAACAATCCATGGAAGAAACACACCCTATTAGGGTAATCCTAAGCAAAAAACAATAAGGGAGTTAAGGGACAGTCCAATAGTCATCTGGCAAAGACCAACCCACATTAGGAGAAGACAAGGCAATGCACACTAAGAACGCTCATCAATGTAAAACCTATGCAACCATCATCCAAAGACCACCAACTCCCTCATTTACACTCTCCACAAAGGCATTAGAAACCTCTAAAGGTTCTCCATTATGCACCCAATTCACCTTGCAAGTCTACATAGAAGATCAGGGGTCACCAATGCCGCAATACGATGCAGTTGGACTATTAAATATACAACTCTATCATTTGGTAAACTATTTAGAAGGCATCAGTCATTACCATGGTCAAGCATCAAACACTTTAGCTTCACCAGAGCATATTATAGAGGAGATGGTACAACCTACCTCCAAAAGAACACAACAATTAGGGAAGGAGGTCACTAGCTTCATCTGGCAATATAATAAAAGTCGACATAAAAAGAAAATATTGTCATTGGAATAGGCATCCAATCGTCCAAATCCACTATAGAGAATCAACTACCACAAATAGACAATGCCAACCGAATTCTACACAATGATTGGCATTCCAATGCCACCCTCTACGCAACTTTCACATGATATATAAAGTTGTAGAGTAACACCCATCTATGTATGCAAAATCTCTAGTCCCAAGCAAGGCAAGGGTCACTACAGTTTTTACTATTTGGCCGATGTGGCCACCAAACAACAAAGAATTGTAAAAATGTTTATACTCACTTGTGACACCACCATCACCAATTGGAAGAGTGACCAAACCAAGAAGTACATCCTTGACCATACCATGGAAGTAATACATATAGTCATATTACACAACATCAAGTATAGTCTGCTTAGACAATGGACATATCCCACATGGTTCTTCTCCTAGAGTCTCACACACTCTTGCTGCCTTATCCTTCTCTATATAGAAATAGCACAGGATGACATACAGGTGTAAAGACCCACAAATTATGTCTGGTTACAACTACTTATGACTTTGGAAGAGATGGTGACATAGACAGCTCGAGGGGACATGATCCACTTACAACTTAATGAAGCATTCAAGGATGGCCTACTACAAATTGGCATCACTAAGCATATATAATCACCTTTCAAAACAATTGAGAAGGCGACAAGAAGCTACATGGTTTCCATTCATATTGAGATCAACTTGAATGAGACATCCTCACTTGAAGCACAAATTGAGTGGGTGTAAGGCCAATTCAACAAACACCTCAATTTTGAGATGAAACTCCTCATCATTGTCTCCTACAATGTCTATAGTCTTAGTTTAGAAAAGCAATGATGATGGAGTACATACTAAAAGACATCTATAGCTTTGATAACTTCATCAAGACTACAATAAAGCATTTTGTTTGGTAGGGTATCAATAGAGGACAATTGATCTTCTTCCAAATTAATCGGTTCTACACCAATCAAGGAATACACACATTGGATGGTAGCACAGGAGCTTGGCCAACTTTGACAGGAATCTTAGACCATGCCCCAATCCACTATCAGATAGATAAAATTATAAGATTACTTAGATTCAAAGCATCATTTTCAAGAGGGAACCCTCATCAAAAACCCACTTGACATTAGACGAGTAATAACAAAGTATTATACCAATTTCTACCTACAAAATAAAAAAGTAGAAGCTAATGGCATAGCTAAGGATCAATGCCTATAGAGCGTTCTGTGCATTGTAATAGCTGAACAGAATCAAAGACTCATGCAAGGCATCACAATAGAAGAGATCAAGCAAGTGATAGAAGAACTTCTCACTCACAAGGTACCAAGAGAAGACCGCTTACTATGAGAGTATAAGTGCTTATTTACCCATCTTTGATAAATAATTAAGTGCAACCAAGCTCTTGGTGATTCAGATCTAATTCCTTCCATAGGTGTCTAGTATCAATCCATTGTCTCTTCCAAGCAATTGATCTTTTTTAGTGTTTCTTAAGTTCCAAGGATGACAAAGAAATTCCTAGAGGTGTGGCTCCCTGGTTAATGGTCAATGGCCACGTGTTACGTGTAAAAAAAATGTGACCATCCTAACTATCTATCCTAGATCAAGAGCAATTTGTGCCTTCTAAATACTCTAACTAATTAAGTTGAACCTTCTATATTCCTTCCATGATCCCTGAAACTACCCTCTATCTTTTAGCCTTCCAATTTAATTCTAGGTTTTAACCTCTAGACTTAACTTTGGATTGTTATTTCCAATTTAATCTTGGGATTTTATTCCTAAACTGACTCTAATTCCTTCTAATTCAATTTCCAGTTCTATCTTCTAACTTACTACCAAATTTTAACTTCTAAAATTAACTTTAAAATTCTAACTCCTACTCTTTTGCTTTGAATCTACAATTTTAATTTTATTATTTAACTCCTAGGTTTGTTTTTCAAAGTTAACTCTAATTTTTAACTCCTAAAAATCTAACCCAAAGTTTAACCTCTAAATCTAATTCTAATTTTTACCTTTTAAATTAACTCTAGGGTTGAACTTTTTAAAATTAAATCTCTAAATTTTGACTTCTAAAATTTACTTTTAAATTTAACTCCTAAAGATTATCCTAAATTTAACTCCTAAACTTTTAACTTCTGAAATTGAAACCCCTAAATCCTACTCTCTAGAAGTTTGGCTTTAATTTTTATTTCTACAGTTTAACTCCAAATTTCTACTTTAAATTCTAACTCTAAATTTTAACTTCACTTCCAAGATTTATTCTAAATTGTAATTTCTAAATTTTTACTCCAATTTTTAATTTTTTAATTTATTCTTTCTAAATTAATTCTTAGTTTCTACTCCTAAATTCCCACTACTAATTTCTATCCATTGCCCCTTTTGGATGAAATTGGCTAACCTTCATCTATCCTACCTACTATTACTATCGTGTTGAGAGCACTTTGCCTCGGGAAATCATGAAGATTTTGGCTGCAATTGGAGAAAGTTGTTTGAAAACTTTCTTAAATCTACAAATCTTCTAGTCTTCTTGTCTTCAAATCTTCAAGTCTTCTAAGTGCTTCCCATTGGTCTATCCTGTTGGTGGCTTTAAAGGGTTAGGGTTTAAGTAGGTGATAAAAAACCACGGGCCTCGAACAGGTAAAATGGGACGGCCAAACCACGAGCTGAAACCATCCAAAAGATTGGCTTCTAAATTTTAAACCCATGGTGACCGGCAAACATACTTCACTAATGGGAACAACAAAAAAGTACGATCATGTGGGTGATCAATTCCACTTTGTTGTTTCTACAACACAAAACGAGGCTAAGCAATGGTTTCACCCATGCCGCCCACAACAACAAAGTTTACAAGAAAAGACAAACTACAAGCCACAACACATAAGTCTTCAAAGTCTCCTCAAAACCTCATCTTTTTTGTTAAACTTTGATTTGATGCTACAAAAACTTCACAATTCCAAATGAAATGAGTAATATCTCTTTGGAAAGCTAATACAATCTTCTACTTCTCCTCCAAATTTCAACTCATTTAAACACTTTGTACAATATCTATGGTCATCCAACGTTTCGGCCTTGAGAAAAGAAAGGCAACAGACCTCTCTTTGCTTCACCACTCACAACTCATTCATACAAACTTCAAATTAAATGAATGATATCTTCATAAAAAGATAAAAACATTTGCTACACTCTCTCAAAGTTTCATTGCAAAAAAGAGACTTATTCGTCTTTTATGATCGGTTGAAGTCTCAGCCCCTCTTCATATGAGGCAGTAGACCTTCCTCCACTCAAACAAGCATAACTTTTGAATGCTAATTCCAAATCAAGAAAATGAGATCAATTTAAAAACAAGACGCCATAATAAACAATTCCTCTAATTTTCATTGCAATATTCTGTGTACACAACTCACAATGAGCCTCTAAACATTCAGGTTTTTTCAAAACTACAATGAGAGAGAAAATGAATAGTATCCACCTTTTTTTTTACCGTATCAACAACTCTCCATCACATAAGCAAGTAGACATCAGCCCTGAACTTACTCCTAAAGCTAATTTACAATTATTGACCTTCGCATTTGGCCCCACAATTATTTCTTTGTTTTAACTTAGAAGGAAAATCACTTCAAAATCCACTTAGAAAGTAAACTACTTCCATCCTTTCCTTTCACAACTATAACCATACAAAATAATTTCTATAAAATACTTCAAATATCGATATAAGTACTAACATCAAACCAATACTCATTAGAGATAAAAAAACTAGAGTTTCAAGACAATCTTCACTCCATCTGCAAAAACTTGAGAATGCATTTGACAGTTGCAGCGACATATTCGACACGATTCGCCTTTGTTGAGGGATTGATTGGCCCTTCTAACCATCGTTGATGACCGCAACTTCCCTTAATTGGCATGACCATATAATAGTATTGATCATCGTTTAAACCCTCAAAACATCCTTGAAACGCTACTTCACGACTATTGGATTCAATACATCCAACTTGCAACAAAATTACCAACTCACAAACATCCCGTTGAAGGTTTCTATGCCACCGTTGCTCTATACAAGGCTACTTCGGCGGTCGAAAAGGCCCAGCTTCATCTCGTGAATGCTCAAATGGCAATGCAAGATCCCATGGCAAAACTGGCTCATTTGACAATTGCAACAATGAAAGCTCAAATTCAACCTCCAGTTGAGGCTCTTCATCTTAAGACTTAAAAAAAACCCTCCAGTTCAACATTCTAAATCTAAAGTGTAAAACAAACAACAATATTGCAACTCGATGCAACTCTCATGTGGATCTTCCTTTTTATACAAATGATTTACATCCTCACGAAAAGGCATCACCTTGAAGCTACACGTATAATATATAATATGCATTTTTATAGTATGTACATATGTATATCATGACACTACTCAACCTAACCTAATGCAATCAAATCAAAACCAAATCTCAAGTGTAATATTCTTCAAAAAATCCCTCTTCCTAATCAATAAACTTTTTTGAATCTAACCTTCTACCTTCCTTCTTCCCCCTTTCTTTTCTTTCTTCTCCCTTTTTCTACACTAGTACTATTCCACTAAATGTATTTATGGTGGTCTTACAACTATAGATTCAAACTCCAAGAGACTTAATGGTGTACCTTCCCTTCTTACACAATCCACTTTTGTGTCATCCTAATCCTTTCTAACAATCACGAGGAATTCTCTAGATTTCCTTCCTAGTCCTCCTAAACTTAAGGCTACAGCACTATTTATCTTCTCTCTCCTCCTTATATTCTACTTCACCTCCTTCTTATCTAGTTTTCCTTCATTGCTTGTAGGTTATAGGTTGTTGGTGTGAAGGTAGTATTTGTATTTGGGGCATGGCATGCAAAATCGTTAGTTCTTTTTCCCCTTCTTTCTCTATCTAACCCTAGTTCCTAGTTTCATTAGGACCCAATTCCAAACTGTTGGACCCAACCCTTGGCGGAACCCCAACCTCTAGTTGCAGAACCCAATCTTTGGTGGAACTCAACCCCCTAGCTGCAGAATCCAACCCTAGTTGCGAACCACCTCGACTATGGATCTACCCCAGAGTACAGTTTTTCTTTGAGTTTTTTTTTTTTAAAACAAAAAATGAATTGATGTAACTACTAACTAATTTGGCTAGATGATGGCTAGATTTGCTAATACATCACTCAAATAGGTGCTAGATTGAAAATCACATTGTTAGGTCGTGCCTACACATGTCAACCTGTTAATAATTTTGAAAGCTAAACTTTGGACTTTACCAAGTAGATCTTGGAAACTATACTTTGGAACTAAGTACCATGGAGGTTCAAAGCTTTGTTGTCAAGTTGGATTTAACACCAACTTTAGGACTTTGTGGCACTCCAAGGGGTCTATAGCTCTACCGTTGAGACCTTTTAACACACACTGCAGGACTTTGACTTAGTCACAAGTTCAAAGCTTCGCCGTCCCAGAAGAGGGTCCACTCAATAGGGAAACTTCAAAAGAAGTTAACAAGCACACTTAAAAAAATTAGCACAATGTGGTAATACAAGTCACACACTAAAGGCCCCCCAAAGCGGCATTGCCAAAGTATGGTGGGGGGTGACTCTAGAATTAGTACAAGACACCAAGAGGACTTTTAAGACTCACAAGTTAGTTCACAAGGACCCACAACTTCTTCCAACTTTGGAAGTTAGTACACAAGTTATACCAAAGAACCAAAGATATCTATAGAAACATAATAGACAAACCCCCAAAAGACCTTCAAAGCTTGAATTTCAACAACAATGAAGCCAAAAGTGCTCCAAAAATACTATAAAAGTTTTTAGCTTCAAATACCAAAATTTCCAATGTAACTTGGACCCACAAACCCAAAACAAGTATGGAGGTGATTTTAGAGAGGGAAATGGGGCCCTTATATAGGTTTCCAAGGATCCCCTCCCCCCCTAAATGCCTACTAATAACCTTATCGATTTGGATTTTCATCCTCATCTTCCAAGATTTTCATCCTGATCTCTAAAATTGACTATCTATCATCTATACTAGACCAACATCCTAACTTTTAAAGATCAACTCCAATTACCAAATGGATTGCATCGTTGGCTCTAGATCGCTGTTTTTAGTCCAACTCCTTCTATCCCCCATATTGGGACCAAAAACCCATTGTAGGCTATCCTAGATTAAAAACCAAGTTGAGGTAATTATTTAACTCTTGGTGGTCTCCTATTTTGAGAAAAGTAATTAGCCTAGGGTCTTTGGTAGGTGCGAGGGAGTAAAGAAAGATCCTTTGTTGACTTCATTTCGTCACCATATGCCCCTGAAATGCCAGTCAATGCCATGGGACCCCGCCATGTGATTAATTCTCAAGGCATCTGGCCGGTTCAAGTACTTGTCGCTAACGGAATGTCGTGAAACTTGTTGGAGCATATTATTAACATAAAACAAGCTAGTTTGATTTTTAGTGAGATTTTACCGCAACCCGGGTAATTTCCATAAAGTTCCCATCATAGTTTTAGATGGTTGACCGTCCGGAAGGGGTATCTCCGAGGATATCTTTTCAATCCAGAAAATTCCAAAACTTTTGAGGGAACCTATCATGGATTTCCCCAAGAGATTTGCAAGTTCATTCCTCCAACTTGCATGTTTTGATATGGAAGGCAAAATTCACCTTCATTGAATTACCGACAGTTAGGAAATCTTTTGCATACGAAGGAATCTTGTCGAATGGACTTTGCTTTTGACTTCTTGGTATGTTTCCGACACAAAATCACAATCCAGTGGCCATAGAATCCTTTGTCGGCCCATCCTACAAAAGTGACATCTACATGCTAACAATTGGGATTTCTACTATTTCGTCAATGAGATGGAAAAACTGAAACCTATCTTGGGGAATCTATTGGGGGACTGCCTTGAATTCTCTTCAAACCAATTTAGCCAAATATGGTCACATGCATGATGATTTTAGGTTATCTTGGATAAGAACCTTCAAACCTATTAATCTCTACTACTTCCCTAATTCTAACCTATTTACAAGTAGATTTTAGGATTTTTCTATGGATAAAAGTCTATTTAGAACCAAATGTCACATTGGCATGTAACATACCTATTTTGGTTTTACACTTTTTTTAGGATTTTTTGCATATAACTATAACTTAAATTGCAAATTTAGGAAAAAATAAGACTATGAGTTCAAAGTGATGAATTGGGAGCTCATACAACCCTATAGGCTAGGAAACTCTGCATTTTGAAATTACTATGAGATGGTCCAAGGTATCATATCTCCATTGGATACACTCCCTTCACTTAAACTCTTCAAGATTGATTGTTTAGAAATTCCACCCTCCAAATATACGTGCACAAAATACATAGTAATCACAAAATTATATACCTCTTGTTGAACACAAACATATAATAAAGGTAAGAAATCATAGTCACCATTATCCACATATTAGCCATGAACAACAATTCCTCAACCCCCAAATAGCTATTTCATATGACTACAACAAAAGAAAGAATTAAATAAATTACAAAAGTACATTATCCACAAGTAAACTAATAAATTCTTGAAGAACATAGAGAATATTGAGCATTCTATTTTGTGTATTGTCAACAAGCCCCATCCATCATGATTAAGTAAACAAATAAAAAAAGTGTTCTCAAGAGCTTATCAAGAAATATTAGAATCTATTTATACAAAAGACTTGGGCTTCATAAACAAAAATAGGTTAGGCAGAATAAGTCATACTAATATTAAATTAAGGAAAAAAATACTTGCACAAAACCAAATCAACTCACCTAGTAACATGAAAAAGTGGTGCGTTGGTGCATCAAACATGAATTGCAGATCATTGGAAGTATTTTTGTGATGTGAGGCAACATATAATGCCATCACTCTCTATTCTCCAAACACAAACAAGCAAATTTTATAAAACATAACAGACAATCATAAAGCACAGGTTACCAAAGCAAAGTCCATGAAGCAAATTGGAACAAATCTCTAACAATGAGGTCAATTAAGATTAAAGGAAATCATACGACTACTTACAAAAGCATTTCACTTTTCTTGTAATAGGAAAACAAGGCATCATAATTCACATACATTGACATTCTTGAGGATGCGGCAACTTGTAATCAACATAAAAATCAGTAATAACAATTGCAAAATAAAAACTTCACAAACCTAGGCATCTTCTTAAACACCATTGGTATCATTTTCAACAAAACTATGATGTTTTTGCCAAGACTTATGACACATGAGTGGAAGCTTATGCCTCCATTCAAATAGAATTGACAATTCAAATGCCTTTATTGCAATGGCCACTATGGTCGCTAAGGATGATTGTGCTATGAAATAAAAGAGAAACAAAATGAATTTTGAAGGCCTTGAGCTTGACCTCCTAATAATCCTGCAACAACACAGAACCATCTCTAAAACAAACCCTAGTGTTGTAGCCTCCCCTTCAAGAAAAAGATGGACTCTTTAGCTAATTTTTTTCAAAAATCAATTATGACTTTGACCTACAATGCAAACTCTTTCCGTTTTTACCACTTAGAGAATATCTAAAGAAACCAGCCAATAGTAGTGACCCAAAATGAGGTGTTTTCCAAAGTTTCCTTAGCCAATAAATAGTCTCTACTTCACATTATTGATTTCTTCTATTGAACACGACCTTCCAACTTTGAAAAAAGAATTTCAACAATTCCTTATTTATCTTTCTTCCTTGAAACACCTACATCTCTTATAGTAGATGAGGTCATCAAAGATTCAACTTTTTAAGATAATGGCTACAAAATGTTTGTGAATTATAATTCTCTTGTATCTAATTTTTGGTATTTGTAAACTAACTTGGTATTGTAAATTAACTTAGTAATGTAAATTAATTTGATATTTAAATCACAAATCATTTGGCTTAATTTAAAGGACCCAATACCAACAACTATGGAAAAGAATGATTTACAATTCCTAATGCAAAGCTTCAATGTAAATGGAATTCTAATAAAACTTAAGGACTTTGATATTAGGGAAGTCAAAGCTCCACCATATATACATAGCACTAGAAATGATTGTTAGTACAAACATGTAAATATCACATAAACATACTTACATAAACTTAGACAAACAATACTTACACAAACACTAGGGGAATTCTCACAAGAAATTTTTCACCAAAAGAGTGTGCAAAACTAACAAAAACTAACAATAACAAGTATTAGATAGCCTTTAGGATTAGTACAATTTAGTATGATAACTTCAAATGCAAATATTAATACAAATCAATACCAATAAGGTACAAGAAAATGCAAAGTTTGAAAGGACTTCACTACCTTTCAAAACTTGATTTGGAAATAAGAACAATGGAAATAATAAAAATTGCTTCTAAAACAACCATTTGACAAGTTTTGGCTTAGAGACCAAAAAATCCATTAAAATAGACCCAACAGATACAAAACATGAACAAGGGGTGGTCTGAAAGGGAGAATGGCACCCTTAAATACTTTCCCAAGGGTGCCCCTTCCTCTCAATTTCCTAATGGAAATCCTATCTCTTAAGAATTAAGATTTTTATAGTAATCTTTTGGATTTTCTACTTTTAATGTTGGTCTAAATTTTTTTTGAAAAAAACTCCAAATTACAAGTGGAATGTTCTATTAGATTCAAAAGTACCTAATTAATTGCATCAACTCTCCCTCCTTTTTCTATCATGAAAAAATCATCAAAATCTATTGCCAACTTAAAACAATAACAAGGTAAAAATTCAACTATTGGAGTTTACCTTTTTGAAGGAAGTAATTAGCCTAAGCTCTTTGGAAGGTGCAAGGGAGTAACAAAAAATCCTTCTTCAACCTCATTCCAATTTCTTATGCTCCCAGAACATCAGTCAACTCTACAATAGATCTCCAAATTTGTTGAAATTAGAAAATTTTGTTGGTTCAGGTACTTCTAGATGTTGAAATACCTTGAACTTGTCAAAGCACTTTATTAGTATAAAAAACTATTTTAATTTTTAGTAAGATTTTACTACAACCTGGATAATTTCTAAGAATTTTTCATTATAAGTTTGAATAGTTGATTACTTGAAAGAGAATCTTCTAAAAGTTAGAAAATTTTGGAGCTCTTTGTAGAACCTCTCATAGAATCCTATAAAAGATGTGCATACTCATACTTTTACTATGCATAGTTAAAGAAGAAGAAGAAAATTCCACCATCTCTTTTAATCATTAGTGATTAAAGAATCTTTCACACAAAAGGAAAATCTTAGCAAATTGATTTTTGTTATTGAATTCCTGGCATGATTTCAATCCTTGAACACCATATTTCCTCTATAGATGCCTTTTGCTAGTTCATCTTTATTTTATGTCATCTACAAGCTAAGAATTGAAGATTTAACTATTTCTTAAAACAACTAAGAAATCAAAACCTATTTCTAAGAATTGACTTTATGGATCTCACTGGGATTCCCTTGAACTATTTTAGCCATGATTTGTCACAAGCACAGTAAGTTTAAGTAGTTTGGTCATGGTACACAAAATATTTGCAAACTCCACTAATTTTAAGTTTCTAATCTATATACATGTAGGATTTTGAATTATTTTAGATATTCTACTTTATTTTAAAACAAATTCTATATTAGCATGTAGCATAACTATTATTGTTTAACACTCTTTGGGATTTTTTTGCATACAAAACTTAATTTAAATTGTAAAAATGTCCCAAGTCATGAATTGGAAGTTCACAATGGCCTTTTGAAAATTCAAGTGTGTCTCTATTCCTAGTATGTATTGCTCAGCATCTTTAAAATGAGTAGGATAACAAGAATCAACCCTTTTTCTAGAGCACCATGGGACCAAATTGCACCATTTCAAAATATAGAGAGAGAGAGATGAAGGTGCCAACTTTGGATTAAGAATTGTATGAATACAATTGAAAAGTGTTTTGTGGTCCAAAAGATGGATGAATTGAAGAAATACAATGCTTCACTATATTTTAAATGATCGCCACTTTGGCACTTTCTAAAAAATAAAAAGAAGGGATTGACAAGAATCATCTTCAATGAAGTCAATGTCTTCTTCCATGATGAAACCTTGAAATAAAACTTCAAAGCTTCAAAATGAAATATTCAATATCCTAAATTTGCAGAAGAAAAGATCATAACAAGCTTCCTATAAGTGTTTAGAAGGACACTCTCTCTATAGCTCTAAATCTCTAAAGCAACAAGTACAAGTGTTGAAAAGAAACGAAGTGCCTATGAAGATTTTGGAAATGAAATGTTGAATACCTAAACCCAAAGAAGAGAACATCATAACAAACATCATATAAGTATTTAGAAGAACACTCTCTCTACAATCCTAAATCTTTAGGTCCCCAAAGCCAAGTTCATTGTCTCTACTGCAAACTGCGGAAGCATCTGAGCCATGGTTCAAAAATTTAGAAAGTTCCGGTATTGAATGAAAATAAGGCGTGTTAAAAACAATCGTAGCAAATTAGGGTTTCATCATTTCAAAGAATGAATTCCTTATGTCTAATACTTGGAAACACGGCAAGTAGTAACAGGAATACCCGTAAGTGGCATTCTAAGGTTGTCGAATAGATTTTTCAGAACTAGACTGAGGATTGATGGAACAAAACGGAGGATTGATTGAATATAATAAGGATTATGTGGAAAGAGACATATGGAAATTACACATTATTTTTTATTTGGGGTAGAGACAGTGGCGATTGGTCTCTTGTTTTAGCATTGCATATTGGCATCTTCATGATATTCAGTTTCTACCGTCATGTCGAAACAATTCTCTGACTCGCCCTCTGGATAGCAGATTTGAATCGGGCGGTGAGCACCACGAAAGGAGAGGATGTGAAGGCTCAAGGCAACTAAGGTGCAAGCCAGTGGCGAATTTTGAGCGATTTCTTGCATGCAGCTCAAAGCATCTCACTGGGAGTGATATGGAGAAAGGAAAGCAACCAAGTGCCGGAGCCCTTTACGAAGTGTTACTGCCCTGAAGAAGACAATCGATCTCGAGTTCAGATTCTCATCATTCTAGCTGTTGACAGGCCTCTCCCTTGCTGTGGGTGTGGCATTGGATGGTTCTCATTTCTGCTGGGCTTCTTTCCCTTGTTCGGGTACTATGGCACAACTCGTTTGTTCAAGACTAAGCGTGAAAGCGGTCTAAGAGAGTGACCTGGCCTAGCAGCATGTGCTATTGCTGCAATAGTGAATACTGCGGCGTTACCTATCGCTCGTTTAGTTCTTTCAGTCCAGCACGAAAGGAATAGCCGTCTTCATTTCTGAATATGTGACCTGAATTGCAAAGTGCATTAAGGTCTCCAGCAGTTCCTACTTTGTTGCTGGTTTTGTGTGGACTTTGTAGCGGTAATACATGCATTCCAGTCAAAGTTAATAAACCCTAACCAGGCTGCAGTTTCAGAACGTTCTGGTAGCAGCATTTTTTGCCATGACATTGGATATTTGGATATAATTATGCACCACAACGACAACCCAATCAACCGAATTAATGTTGGTGTTTGACTCTTCAGTAATTGTTTCAATTTCGAGGAGCTCAAATCGGGATTCATGCTGTTGCGCGTGTCGGTGGTGTCGCGCAGGAGATGGTCATCTCCGCTGCCGATGTCCAACTAGCTGAACCGGCATCACTGGCACGTGCAAAGATTGTAAAAAAAGCTCAAAGTAAGGTGCTCGATCTAATGAGGATTTTCAATCTCCTTGAAATGTTGGGAATGAGTGTCAGAACATTAGTTGATTTCATGCATTGTGGATCCGGTGAGAATGACCTCTTGTTGTCTGGTCTCATGGAATTTCTGTGGACCAATCGATTAGCTTCCTCTGAAGAGTTTATTGAAAAGCGGTGTGTGGAACTCCAAAGGGTGAAATGGAGGCAATTTGATTGAAGAGCACGCAAAAGAGTCTTGATTTGAGCATTTAAATTGAAAAGAAGGCCATGCTCAATCATGGATTCAAGAATCTCACCTGTCAACTATTTTTTCCCTTTTTTCCACAATTGAAGAGAAAAATAGTTACCAATTCTTCCACGAGGAAATATGATGAGTTAGACCTCAGATAGCGTCTGATAAACTGTGTGTGAAACCCCATATTCAGAATTCATAACGAACTGGAAAACTTCTTCGAAACTTTGCAGCCTGACCAGTGAGTGGAATCTGGAAGGACTTTTGGCTGATTTGACAATTTCGGGAAGGTGTAAATATTTTCTGTTTACGCGGGTTACCTGTCAAGCTGATTCAGAATTCCAGACATTGTGTACACGTTTTGCAACAATGCATGAATCCTGTGATTATGTTTTCCAAGAAATGATCTGCAGTGGTCAAAGAATCCTTTTCCAAGAAGTCCCATAACTGCAGAAAATTCTTCTTTGAGCAATTATACACTAATATTTCATGGTAGACATGGATTTCAGTGGTTGAATATGAATATGAGTGGTAATAGAAACAAGCAGGAATAATAATTCGTGAGTGCAGTATCTTAGCATTTGTGAACAGATGGGGCAAAATGAATCGCTACAAAATGTTTCAAGGCCAGATTCCAATAGCTTTTCAGTTTAGGTCTGCACAGATGTAATTATTCCCACAGCCTTGGATTCCATCCACTATCGCTTCCAGTCCACAATGTTCTTAAAAAAACGAAAATCCTCGATATAGATTTGAGTTTCTGTACACCTCTGGAAAAGTGGTAATTTCATGAATTTCTGCCAGTGTAAGAAATCTGACTTTCAGTGCAGCTGCAAGATGCCATTATAAAGATGACACACGACACATTTAATAGCGCACCTACAAAGATATGTTCCTCAGATTTTCAAATGGAAGAACTGATTGTGTTGGGAGTTGAATGTGATTCTCAGTTGTACAAAACACTTATGAGTGCAGGTGCAAATTTCATCCTCCTCTCAGTCACTTTCCAATCCCATTTCCATCATCCTATTTCCTGTCATGATTGACCCACACATTTGAGCCTTCATACACTTTCGAAAAGGCACTGCCCAATTTCTGTTGGATCAAGAATATGAAAGTAGGTCCGGCTCAGATTTGAAGTTTACATTAAATCACATAAGTTAATTTAACTGAAACTGCACAAATTCCACTGAAAGTTCCCACTTTATCAAACATGATGTCACATGTTCCAACGAGAAGAGTTCCCACATGTGAGGGCTCAGATGATGATGAAAATGCCCTTGTACTAGGATGGTGCTGGTGATATCCCTGTGCAGATGTCTTCAATGAGTGACAAATGTGAGGTTTGCAACTTGACTATGGCTGCCACAACCAGAAAGAGCTGACAAGGGAGGATTGAAGGAACATGTGAAAAATTGCAATGATCATCATTTGGACATTTTTTTCTTGAACATTTGTATGATCCCTTGCCATTTGTTTCTTCTAGTGTCCACTGAATGTAAAGAAGGAAGAGGTTCTCCAAATAAGGCCTGTGGTTGATTTTGGGGACGGGCAAGACCTTTTTAATTTTAAGGAGAACATGATTAAAAAAAAAATACCAAACCACAATGAATTTGGGAGATCTGCCCATACCAATTGAAATCCATCCCCAAAATTCAGTTTCAGCCCTTAGGTGGGTAATTTTTGGACTTGTTACCTTATTTTGGGGTGATAGTGTCATACTAAGACTAAGAGGTTGAGTGTAGAAAGTGTCCCCAAATTGACATGAATAGGAGATGACATCGTAATGTAAATGCATATATCTAATCCTATGTTTTTAAGTTCATAACTTGAAGAGTCTGACAATGCCAAACTTTGTCATTCCTATATTGGGAGCTCAAAATAAGGTCTCCTATCTCATTGGTACACAATTTTTATAAAAAAAAAATCAATTTAATATCCAATTGCCTCAAGAGAAGGTGGGCAACCCAAAAAGTGGGTAAGGTAGGGGGCTGTAAAAGCGACCCTTTAAGAGCTGATTTGCATTTTGGAGAAGCTAAACTGCTTAAAATAATTTTCAGCAAATTTGTGTGGTAAGAAAAATGGAATTGGCATCTAACCCAAGTCGTTTCATATTTTTTGGATCTTCATGGAATTAGTTATGAATTTTTGAAGTTGAAAACATGGTGGTTTCTAAAAGCGACCCCTCCTGAAATGTACACTTCTGGTACATGTTAGAGGCAAAATGTACCAGATTGCTTTTAGAGACGGATCGCTTTTACAGCCCCCTACCTTAGATGTGTTTAAAAACATCAAACTATAATCATGGCCTTGCACACCCATACTACAATATTTCCAAAACTTCATTTCACATGTTGTAGAGAGTGCATCTCACACACAAGAAGTGCATCTTCCAAATTGACCACCTTCATTTCGAGCCCCCCAAAATGAAGGAGACAGATAAGAAAGGCCACATAACTGTTGGTCCAAAACCCCAAAAATACCCCCTGTGGGTGCACTTGAAACTGTTGGGAAAGGGCAACGAACCTTCTAAATGCACAACTGTAAACACTGGGAAATTACAGGCTGAATAAGTGTTGAAGCCGAATGAGAATTGGCTTCTTTGTACTAAATGAAGTGTGTCCTTGCAGGTGTGAATTTCATTATCTGTTGAGGCATTTTTCAATCATAGCATTTACTGTCATCATTGACACACAAATGTGCCCTCACCTGATTTCAAGAAGGCAGGACCCCATCAAATTCTGTTGGACAAGGTTAATTAAGGTAAACTATGGTATGAGGTCTATAAATCTCCCACCTAAGGGCTGAAACTGAATTTGGGGGTGCTGAAGCTTCTTTAAATGTTTTTCAGTAAATTTTCCTTGAAAGACGAGTGGAATTCGCATCTAACCCAAGTCGTTTCATAATTTTTGGAGCTTTGTGGCATTAGTTATGAAATTTTGAAGTTGAAATGACATAGGGCTTTAAAATCGCCCACCTCCTAAAAGTTACAAAAAAAAAACATGTACAAACAAAATACATTTGAAGTGATGGACGGTTTTAGAGCATGTGCACTTTTAGAAATCCTGCCTTACCCCATTCGAGACCAAATGGGAGTGAACACATGATAGGTTAAATTATATTAGTGATGTACATTCAAGTTTTGAAATGTACACCACTAATATAATTTAGCACACAATGGACTTGCTTCCATTTAATCTAAAATGGGATATTTTACCTTAATTACCATCGTTAAGAATAATTGTTAAAGGTAATGAGAGGTATGGTCATTTTAGTTAATATGACACCTTTCCAAGCTCAGATCTTGAACTAGTCCTAGTTATTGGAGATTGACATCTTTGCACTTGAATTTCACAAAATTGATGCTAGTTTACCTAGTAACTAGCACGAGCATAATGTCTCTCCTTCCAATCAATTTTATTAGTGGATATTCAATAGCTTTAAGAGGTTGTCTTCCATGGGTACACTCTATACAAGTCTATAAGATTTCAATTTGGCCATGAAAATTGACAAGTCTACACAACTTCAAAGCATAAGATCATATATATTTTGTGCGCTGTGCAAAGCCAACTACAACTATAACCTTGAAAAAACAAAACCTATCATTAAGATACTTTGCAAATAATGATTTGATTTTGTTGCGTATACAAATCTAAACAAACCACACAAGGTAGCAACAAAACAACGTATTTAAGAATGATCAAGTATTCATTAAAAAAAGAATATATGCATAAAGCATAAAGCAAAGAGAGAGAAAATGAATAGTTCTCCTCTATTATTGGTTCAAAGTATTCCTATCTAATCCCTAGTTGACTATTAAACCATGATGAGTTGAAGAGTACATTAAGATAATAATATATTTCCTAACAGATTTATGGACCATTTTTCATTTCTACAAGAATCCATTAAATGTTTTTTCGGTTTTGGAAGACTGTGAGTTCACGGGGAATTTCATTAAAATGGCAGTATTCAGTGTGCGATTTTCAAACCAGCCACTATGAACCGTGAAAATTCCATCTAGAATAGGCACAAATTTTAGAGATCTTGAATATATATAGATTTTAGAAATCTTGAATGTATATAGATCTTAGAAATCTTGAATGTATATAGATCTTAGAAATCTTGAATGTATATAGATCTTAGAAATCTTGAATGTATATAGATCTTAGAAATCTTGAATGTATATAGATCTTAGAAATCTTGAATGTATATAGATCTTAGAAATCTTGAATGTATATAGATCTTAGAAATCTTGAATGTATATAGATCTTAGAAATCTTGAATGTATATAGATCTTAGAAATCTAGTATGCTTATAGATTTCAAGTCATATGATCTAAACTATAAAAGTGACACCTTATGACCACTTTAAACTTCAAACATCTAAGAACGGTATGGATTTAGACATCTAGTATGTTTGTACATTTCAGATTGCTTGGTTTGAACTATAAAAAGTGCCAAAGTAACAAAATAGTGTCGTTTTAACAAAATTGTCCATGTTCCTACTTTCTAGATAGTTCTCAAACTATGGGGAGTATGAGAATATAGCCACATTAGCAATCTAGTGTGGTAATTAAAGAGATTGTCACGTCAAAAAATAATGTTGAATTAATTTTAAAATTTTTAAACTTAAAAATATATAATATATATAATAATATTTTTAGTTAATTATTAATATTTTAGTGCATTTTTAGTTAATTATTTAATATTTTAACTATGTTGCCATGGAAAACAACATGGGAAACAACCTTGAAATAGTCTTTTAGAGGCCCAAAAAAACATTTAATGCTAGAAAGTCATCTATTGGCCACTTTTTGGCATACGTAGCATTTCATGATTAATATTCATTCCTTGAGTCCATCTTTGACATTAACTTATCTTGATAGTTTTGTTATCAAAATTTTATTTTCTATTTCTATGTGCAAACTACTTCAATCATTGCTTAGATGTAGTTTTTTTGACCGCATGCCCAAAACAATGGCTTTCAATTTCTTTTTTTTTGTTTTCTAACTAAAATTTTGAGAATTTTGGAGTGTGTAATAAACTATTGGAAAGGTATTTTCAAGAACTTCCAAGGGATATATTACATGCCTTGAAATTCTCAAAATTGCAATCAGAAAACAAAAAAGAAATCAATTGCAACCGTATGAACATGTATAGGATGATGGTCAAAAGAACCAACACTGATATTCACTGTGATTTTTTTTACCAAATTTTCTTGTAGTACAAAAACTCCAAATGAATGTTCAATAAGGTAGGAACACCCAATAGTATGAGTGTACCCAATGGCATGACTTTCTACACATGGTTATCTATAGTCTACCTACATTTACATTCTAAAATCATTACCTTACCTAGAAAGTCACACCATTGGGTACACTCATGCCATTGGGTGCTCCTACCTTAGCCAGAGAGGGATTAGTAGTATTAATTCATGAAGAGGATAATGCATCACATACAAAAGTGACCCAAAGCTCAACTAGCTCAAATGAAACCCAATGTCAAGTTATGGAAATTTATGAAAATATCAAACCCTCTGATACAAGAACTTGATGAGGAAGCGAGAAGTTTACCATATGGACACCAAGGCTTTTTTTTGGCAAAATTTTGCCAGACTGTCAGAAATCTAACCTCTCTGGCTTCATCCCTCCAAAAACTGACCTCTGTAGTGAGGTCAACAGGGGACACTGGTCCCAAAAAAAGCCCTTATGGACACCATGTTGGAGACATGGAGAGTTGTTACACTCACCATGTTGGAAACTCTCCAAATCTTACCAGAAGTGTCCAGATTCATGACAAATCTTTGAGAGCTACCAGAAACCCAAATGAAAGTGCATTTTGCATGTTGCTCATTACAAAGATGAATTGTTGGTTCTTTTGACCATCATTTCACCAACAATATGTCAATTTCCAAAATATCCCAAAGTCTCCTGTGCACCAAATCCCCACAGTACCTGTAGTAAAAAACTTGAGACATAACTTGCAGGAAATCCAACATTGTGATCCAAAGGAAATAGCTAGAAAATCAAAATGAAAGTATTTTCTGCATTTGTAGTCACAAGATTGTGATTCCATATTTGCAGAGTCTTAACTTTCGTGTAAAAAGCTTCTGCCAGATTACAAGCCCGCTGCCAGAGATAGGATGAAGATTGTGTACTCTCCAAATCTGGGTGTGCATGAACACTTTATATTTGTGCCGGTACTGTACTCTTCGAAATTGTCAAAACCAAGCTTTAAGTTCTCTTTCAGCTCCACTATTGCTCAGCCAGCCTTCACCTCTTGGAAGAAGCAAGCTAGCTAGCACATGTGACGGAACAAGCAAGACTGCTGAAGTCCCAATCGAGCTTCCAATTCTGAGCTTGCATTTGGTAAGTGCCAATTCAACTCATCAAATTAATTTGATCTTCCCACTTCCCAAGCTTCTCCATTACCTTCAACCACATATTTAAATGTGTGAGCAATTTCAGAAGCCATCCACAACTACGCAAATTTACCACAACATTCACAGCACGAGCATGAATTGCGACTCTTAGCAGAGACATACAACAGACTCAACGTCGAGAACGACTAGGAGTAAATCTCCAGATATGGTGAACTGGAATTTCATTATATACTAAGGCACAGGCTCCATTAACCATTAGCCATGAAGTACACTACAGACTCCATGGACCATACAGGTAAGCTTTGCCTTATGCTCAGTATGAATACTTAATCTATTGACA
Source organism: Climacium dendroides (assembly GCA_950106755.1). NCBI lineage: Eukaryota > Viridiplantae > Streptophyta > Bryopsida > Hypnales > Climaciaceae > Climacium > Climacium dendroides. The sequence continues at coordinate 33,329,215 of OX467083.1, read as the reverse complement.
TTTGATTTTTTGCAATTGGTTTCTGCTGGACACAAAATGAAAGTGCAAAATTTAAGATGGTGCAAGTTTCTAGGTTCCTGTAGGAAATGGTTCAAAGTTCGTGAAGCTGTCTCGTGAATGGAACCTAGATCTCCCTTATTGCTGTATGGTGAATGGAGACTTTCCATTACCTCATCTTTGCTCAGACAATCACGGGTCGTCTCATATTCTTCAGTTATATCCAACTTTATCTGCTTGGACAGGAAGTCCGACGTGTGGCACAACTCCTTGTGGTGAGACAGAGGATAAGATTCAAGGTCATCAGTGACCATGTACGAGGCAGGCGCCGACCGATACCAAACTGAGTGCATGGGCTGCTCCGGCCACCTCGTCTGGGCAATGTACAGCGGGCGAAGGCCAGTTCGCACGTCTGCAATGTGGACATTGATATCCCAATGCTCCAATTTCGCTGGTGAAATAAGTACAGAAGTCGCATGTTCGATACAGATGACGGAAGAATGTGGCATCCACGAACCGCAAGCAGGGGCGCCATAATGAACGCAGCCCCATTCTTGAGAAGGGTTTTGGGGGCAGTGGCTCGTCATTCTCTTGAATCTCCGTGGCAACTCTCTTCACATCGACCTTCTCATGGCGACAGTTATTGGGCTCCGTCACGAGAAAACGCCCTGCGCGCAAGCAGGCCCGTCAGAAAAGCACTTTAATTCGCTGCAACAGGAAGGAGCAGTTGTAACACATCAACACTTAGTTTGCAATGGTTTTAGTTGTACCGGTTCCGTTTTTTGATGAAAGTTTATGGTCTGTTGCGAACCATTGCAAAAATGTTGCAAAAGTCTTAACTTGAACACTGTACCAATGCATATGTATGCTTAAACTGCTGCAAAAACTATTGCAATCTCAGATAGTTGCAATGACATCGGGCAGTGATTACTAAACCATTGCAAAATTGTAGGTAGGTTTCTGACGGTCATTGCAAAACTGTTGACAAAACTATTACAACATCATTCAGCCTTCCGTATCGGCGCCCTTCCGTTACAGGAATCACAATGAGCTGCTCAAGTTATTTGCAATCGAGAGTGTGTAAAAACGGCACATGTATCGCTCATTGCGCGATTCCTATGGATTCCACTTTTATCGCGCGGAAAAATTGTATGAATTACGGTATTACCCTGTCTCACTTTCGAATACTCCCGTGTATACCTTTCCTTGGAGTGTCCGCGCATGCCGTCCTGCTCCCTGAATCTAATTTCACGTCACTACAAGAGGAAGTAGCGGATGCCACACATCAGCAATTGTTTCTCAAGGGTTTCGTACATATTGGAACGTACTTTGTCCAAAACACATGGTTTGATCATATTATTTTAAAGTCATTGCAAAGCAAAAAGTATTGGAGTCTCGCGCTTAACTTCTGCACTAGTGTGTGGTGATCGATGGGGGGTCAGGTTTACCTTTAGTAGAAAAGTTGAACAATCGGACATCTGGAAAGGTATGAGAGAACACTCTCACTTCTTCCTGACCCGGCGTGCACATGCACTTAGGTTCTTCCACTGATTTGCAGTATATTACTATATTATGAACTTCTTCAGAATCACTATTAACAAACGACCCGTGACTAGCTGTTCCAATTCAGCTCCGAATATTATAGAGTGTAGATGAAGCCTGGAAGTAATCAGGTCCGGCTCAATCAGCGCATGCAATGCAAGACCCGGATAGATTAGAAGCTGAGGATACCACAATCAATTCGGAAACAAAAGCAAATCAACTGCATCGGTGATCAAATCAACTGGACCAATGCACGAACCAGCTGGCGAGCTGGATTCACCGCAACCACCCTCGATAGCTTATTAAGCGAAGCAATTTAATGCTCCATAGCTCATTTCAGGAAGATGACTGCAATATAACAGAGTCTATTAGTCGATTCATGATTTGCAACTTCAAATTGTAGAGCTCGGGAAATTTGTCACGATTTCAACCCACATGCATGCTCCTGTAGAATGAAATAACCATCGTGAGGGAGGAAAGGGAGACGACCGGGAGCTTCACAACTAATTAACCTCCCAGTCGCCGACGACTGCAAAGGAAGCTCATTAGATTTCGTGTTTTCTTTTTCTTTAAAACGAACAGTGGGATATAAGGAAAACGGAATACAACTCAATCCGGTTCTACAGGTAGACTCACAGGATTGAAGAAAGCAGCGGACCGACTCCACCTCGGGGAGTGAAGCTCGCAAGCTCATGAGACTTCTGCTCCGGGAGCTTCAGGGATGAACAAGCTAATTGAGCTTCGCTGTTGCCCAGGAGGCAGGAGCCGCTGAAATGTTTGCAATGAAAACAGTGCCACTTCTCTGTCATGTACCAGAGTAGAACAACGGATTCCAGGACCAGCTTCATCTTTGTTAACCTTTCTACCATACTGTAGTAATGAAGTGATCTACCGATTGATTGATTTATTGACTGTCCTGTAGGTTTCGTTGCAAGTTACTGACTTACGTACAGCGCTGCCGGTTAAAGCAATTTTCAAAACGACGGCTGGGAATGCTAAACTTCAGTTATTTGAATTCAGGTGGCATTGACGGTGGATTAATCCCCAAAGTCCCAAGACCTTTTTCCATCAACTCAAAACTCACTCAAAACTGCCATTTCTATTGCAGTTTTGAGAAAGGGAAAAATAAATAAAAAATTTAAAGAACCCATATTTAACCATAGAATCTTACACTAGACTAGCGTGAGAATATGTGGAAGAAATTTCAGAAACTTTGACCGTGTAGATTGCAAGATATTTGCATCTAAAGTGAAGAAAACAAGTTTTTTACACCTTACTTAAATAGATTCTTTGACTTTAAATCTTCTTTAACTTAAAATTTTTTCATTACAAATTTTGATTTTCTAAATTTTTATGTTGAAGAATTGAGTTGAAAATCTATGGAAAAAAAATTCAACAAAAAAAATACTCAATTTTCATTCATCAAAAAATTATTATGTAGAAATACATTCAAGATTGAAGGGAAAACTAAACCATTAATAGTTTTAAGATGGAATTGAAATACAATAATCTCAATGGTGAGATTGTTCTAGCAAACAAACTTAACCATGTCTAACAATTGTTTTTGAAACATTGCAAAAATTGCATTCAAAAATGAATTCTACAAATTATTTTTTCAAGAAGATGCTTAAATTGCCTGAAAAATGAGATTGTCCATAACTTTCTCATCACTAGTTTGAAGAGAATGAATCAATTGTAAATAAAAATATAATCTTTGAGGGGGAAAAAATTCAATCCAATTTTTTGTGATTTTCTAGGGCTGCCTCTCCGGTTGTTTTTTGGACTCCATCACAAAGTTTAGATCCTACGATTTGTCAACAATTATCATGTGATTATCGTTGTTTCATAGGTTTGCACATTAATTACAATTTATCGCATCATTACGATGCATTACTTTGCATTGTTACGATGCAGTTGCAAGTAATGCATTGTAATGATGCGATAATTTGTAATTAACATGCGACCTCATGAAACAACGATAACCACATGATAATTGTTAACAAATTGTAGGGTCTAAACTTTGTGATGTTAGGATGGTATAATTTTTGCTCCCGAACACTAATTGAAAAAAATGATTATATTTCAAGAAAGCTAATCTGATTTCCTATCTTTAAAAAAAAATTCAAAAAATCATATCAAAAATTGAAATCACACAAGCCTATCCAAAATCCCAAAAGTCCCCTAAGGACTTTGGGACTTTAGGAGTTAATTTCATTTTGAAGGAACGCAAGATGACACTTTGTAGGTCTTGTTACTCTATTGATCTTTGAAAGTAGCTTCAACTTTTTCAGGGCTTAGAAACGAATAAAGTGAAATCTCTTTACAATAAGTCCCCCCATCCTAGCTTCATAGGGAGAATTATTGTGGACAATAGTTGCATGCAATGTACATTGAAAAAGATTCTTTATTTCCACCTTCTCATCCATTCATCTCTCTTCTTTCTTTGTTTAGGAAAAAGTGCCAGAGCTAACTATAATAGGTGAATCTATAAGGCCAAAATTGGTCCAAATGAAAATTTCACATTTATATTGAATAAAATATTCATTTAAAAAAATTAAATTAAATTTTGCATTCTTCCTCATCCATATGTTTATACATTGAACTGAATTTTTCAACAAATTTTCCATATCCTACACGCTAAAATGCTTAATATATTACAAATGAAATAATTTTTTGATAATCTAATATGGTATTAGAATTTTAGAAAATTATTTTCAAATTAAGAAATCATATGGGAAAAATGGATTTTGAAAGAATATTCTTATTTTTGAATTTGATTTTCTAACTTTAATTAAATTTTTGGCATGATATGTCAATTGTATTTGTTAGGTTTGGTAGACTGAATTCTCATTCACAAGAATTTTATTAGTATATCAAGAATTTGGTATTTGATATCATTAAGTTATGTTAGGGAATTTAGTGTAAGATTAGGAATAAGATACATAGAAAACCTAAGATGGAGATCCTTGTGGTCGTATGGAGGTTGACTTCATGGCCTTTTCCTTGGCATGATGCCGTAATTCAGATTAGCACCCAAGCTAACACTTGGAGCATTATTTAATTTCTTGTTTCAATTTCTTTTCTTGAATTTCATAATTTTATTTATTTAGACCCTAAAGGATCAAGGCATACTACAGGTAGAAATTGTGAAAAACTACTAGTTTTTAGGGCAATGAGAAAAAAATGGAAAAAAAAGTTTTTTCAAAATTCAACCATGCAAATTTGTTCTAAGCTAATGTGAGAATGTATGGAAAAAATTTCAAAAACTTTGACTTCATGGATTGAAAGGCTACAATGTTTGAAGTTAGAAGAAATTTTTTTTTTTTTAGCTTGCTCAACATGATTAACTCCTCCTAGAATGAGATTTTTAGACTACACATGTTTGTTTTTTTACATTTATATCTTGTATCAATTAGCTAGAGAAGTTCTTTATTTACATATGAGGTGGTAGGAGGTAGGACAACCTATGTAGAATACACATTTAGAATTAGTAGGAATTCAACCACTAATAGTTAAGTCAAAAGCAATTATTATTTTGAAGTATAATTTCAAGCCTTGTTTAGGCATAGTAGAATTTTTTTTTCAAAAACCTTTGAACTAAGAAAAGTTGAGAAATGAAGATGGGTTTCAGCTTCCAAAATATGTTTGAGATTTTGAGCCTCCAATCAAAAGTTATGGACAAAATTCAAAGAGGGGTTGGAAGGGAGGTTTTTTTTAACATGTTCAAACATCCTCTCTAAATTTTGTCCATAACTTTTGATTGGAGGCTCAAAATTTCAAATAATTTTTTAGAGATGCAACTTGTCTTCATTTTCCAACTTTGATAAGTTCAAAGTTTTCTAGAAAAAGGTATTCTACTATGTCTAAATGAGGTCTAACATTTTACTTTAAAACAAATCCTAAATTCTGACTTAACTATGAGTGGTTTAGTTTCTATTAATTCTAATTTATATATCCTACATGGATTGTCCTACCTCCCACCACCCCATAAAGAGACTCTCTAGCCAATGAAAACTCAATCTAAGTTGGAGATGCTTCCAAAGCTATGTGAGTTGGTTGTTGGATTAAGTGTTCTCAATGAATTGAAAGTTAAATATTTGTAATTTGATTTTTAAGCAACTAAACTACCTCATATTGCATACCAAACTTGGAGCCCCTTCTCAATACATTTGTCATTAGGCACAAGAGGAGTAGTGGGGCCTCGGTCTCCAAAACCACATACAAATTAGCATTTGGCGCCCCTTCTTGGTACGTCCACATGGGGATGCCCTAATCCTTCAACACCCAAGTGGTTGAGTATGTAGATTTTTTGTATTGTAAAGCTTAGACCCGATTTTGACTTCTAACATTGTTTAGAGGTTAAATATCCAACCAATGAATAGATGAAACCTTGGTTGGAAGCAAATACTATGATTAGAAGGCACACTTTCTATAGCATACTACAAAATTTGAAACACTTGAAAGGTTATAAAGGACCCAAAGATACACATGATTGACAAAAAAAACACTTTTACATTGGAAGGATGTTGACCTATGACCAAGGTACTCACTCAAAAATGATTAAGTTCTTGAACCAATATGTACACTCTTCATTCCTATAATGATTTAGAAACTCATCCTTTAGATCCTTTCACGTCACCATGTCATTATAGGGTTAAGCATGAACACCAAAGGCTAAAATTAGATCAAAACCAAAGAATCAAGCTTAACTAAAATACCAATGAATGAGATAAAAATAAGTTGGACATGAACTAGAGATTAGAAAAAAGGGTTCTAAAGTAAAAACCAACTCCACCAAGGTTGAAACAAATTGAATCCTAAGATTATTGTTATGATTGAACACCAAAACACTTGGGTTTAACCCCTAAAGGACCATCATGTTTAGAAACCTAAGTTTTCTTCAAAATACTTGTCCTCAAAGCAAGGTCAAAATCTTCATCAATATTTATTTTTTAATAAAAACAATTGTACGATCTTTAGATTAACTTATTCAAGTACATTGTCCCAAAATTTTAAAGTGGATATCCCCACCTATTGCAAGTCCAATGTGCTTAAACTTTACAATAGAGGGTTGCTATTATTGTGAGTCTAAAATCATAAGCCGACGAGCCTAAAAGACTATACACCTATGTTATAGGTGTCTATATTATAGAAATCATCCATAATCATAGTGTAATTATGTTATAGATACTCATATTATAAGTATTTATGATATAAGCACCTTCATTGGTTGTAGGATATCTACTTATATATATGCTCAAAGCTCACATGCTTGCATTTTTATGCTCACATACTAGCATTATAATTGCTTCACAATATAGGCTTTTCTAATCCTTCCCAAAAGTGGTTTTGTCTTTCAACATTTTAAGGAAAAAATATATATTTCCTATCAATTATGTATTTTAGAAAATAATTTGGAAAATTTGTTGAAAGTACATATTAAAAAATTAAACCAAAAAACTTTCATGTTCATTTTTAAAAGATTATAAAGTAGAAGGTATTAATATTGATATGCTAATAATAATTATAATATTTATTAAATAATTAATATAATTTATTTTTAATTTTTATTTGAAAATTTTCAAAATTGAGAGCAATAGATGATTTAATTTTTTTTACCTTCATTGCTCCAAAATAAAACTCTTTGTAACTTTTACCTCATTATTTGGAATTCAATGGTTCAAATTCATTTGAGTAGGTATCAAACTATAAAACCTCACAAAAAAGGAAAATTTTAGGATATACTAGCGGTTGGTGCTTGCTATGCTACGCATTCATCATTAGAATTTTATAAGAATTTTTATGTATTAGATAGAATGCAGAACAAAAATTTCAATAAATCTTCAAATAAAAATGACTAAAATCTTTGTATAATTTTTTTATAAATAAGCATATATTGAAATGTACAATAGAAATTTATTGAATGATGAATGAAATATATGCAATGGTAAATACTATAAAAGATACACATACATTAGAATGCATTAGAAATTTGACTCCATTGTTACAAAAAATGGCAACCCAAATTGAGGAATTGAAAAGAAAAACTTATAAATCTTAAAAACTTTGTAAACAACTTAATTATTGTGAAATCCAAAATCATTTCAATCTAATATATTTCTCAAATCATTTGGTAGTAGCAATAGAAAATAGAAATCATGAAAGCTCAAAGCTCACAAAAACACAAAATCATAGAAATGCAAAAGAAGTGTAAAGCCAAGAAAAGCAATGGAATTGCTACCTCTATAAATATCATCCTATGGATCTTCTCTAATATCACCTCAATTACAACAATTATATTATTTCTATAATATCACCCTTTGTAAAAAGTGATATTATAGAGGTGATTGCAAACTACTACTTTATTTCTATAATACTGCATTGTGTAAAAATACAGTTTCTATGTATGCATGATTGGAAATATTTTTATAAAAAATTAAAATAATTATTTTAAAGACTTATCAAAATCATTATCATGCATTCTATTCAAATATATCAAATTTTTACTAATATGTGATACAATGAATGCGTAGCATAGCAAGCACAAGCTCCTAGTATTAATGGTAGCATTTGTGATATTACAGAGGGACTTATGATTTTAGTAGTATGATTTTTTGTTGCTCAGTTTGACATTGAAACTTTAAAAAAAAAAACTTCGAACTTTTGTAATATTTATTGAAATGATATGAAACAAAACTTCACGCGTAGATTATAATGAGAAGCATCCATCCTAATAAAATTCATGTAAAAATTTCAAATTATGAAGTCAATAGACTTTGTCCAAATTCTCAAAAAGTCCAAAGGTAAAGCTCCTTGGTCCTTTAGGGGTTAAAACAAGAAAATAAACAAGAATTGACCACTCTCCTTCTTTAAATTAGGTAAACTTTTGGTCAATGGAAGCGATTTATTTATTTTTGGTGTGGCACTATAGTAACCACATCTGTCATCGTCTAAACAAGCATATCAAAATAGTCCCTACATAACTTTGCCATAATTTTTGTTGGATCTTTTCGACAATCAATGAAAAAATTCCATAGCCTTGTACCATGTACTTTTTTGAACACCACATGAATAAACTATGAATTTCAAAGTGTCACTGCAAATGGATCCAGCATGGATCCCATGGTCTCGTATTCAAAGAGTGCATTTCGGGTCAGAATGTAGATGGTCAAAATGAAACCCCCCTGAGTTGAAATTATCCGTACATCACTTCCTTGAAGTGTAAATCCCCTGACCCGAGGCCGCTTGCTGCTGGGTGCTCTTTGTTCCTTTTAAAAATAAAAATAAATAAATAAAATCCTCTTGCACTAAAGGCTCCTTTTACTTTGCTTGTGTAGAGAAAGCAAAAATAAAGGGTTCCCCGCCCCTTTCCCTTTCCCTTTCCCTTGCGCCCACAACTGAAGATGAGTGGAGTCAGCCCTTTGCCCTAAATTCTCCATTCCACTGGATCATTCCCATAGCCGCCCGCCCACCCGGGTGGTTCTACCGTAGGCCCTGTTTGTTTTTCCTCCTCGTCAACTCTCCCCAACGTGGAAAGCAGGATCTCCGGTGTTGGTGTAGATTTCATTCCATCATTGTTTCCATTATAGAAGTGGCTTGGTGTGCAACTGAAGGGAAAAAACAACCATAACTTTCTTGGGCCGTACCACCAAATAGACATGATTGCAAGGCAAAGGGGAAGGCAAGGAAAGGGGAGGGGAGAGGGGGACTGGACCAGACCGGACCGGACAGATGGACGGACGGACAGACCAAGCCTCTCGATGACTCCCATTTGCATCATTTCCTTTTTAGGGTTGGTCTATCCTGTATGGTGCCCAAGATTCCCTCCAGAATAGCACCCTTGGAGAATCCCTTTTCTGACCATTTCCATATTGGGATAAGCTGAGCTGGGTGTCTCCACACAGAAAAAAACACCAAAAAAACACTATGATCCCCCCTGCCCTGCCCTGCCCTGCCCTGCTGCCTGTGACTGTGCTGCCTGTGGCTGTGCCGGTGGTGCTATTAGGGGTGGTGGAGGCTTGTTGTCTCCCTTGTAATGAAGTTAGTACTGTCGTGGGGGAACAAGGAAAAAGTTTCCAGTACATGTGACCATGTGCACCAACTCTTTTCCTCAGAAACCCAGAGGGACGGCCATAACCAGGGTCGGGTGCTCCCCGGCCATCAACCCAACGGTTCTCATCCATTCAGGCACTGTGAGTGTATGGAGACAAATATTGGAGTTCAGTTTTCTATATTGGGGTGGAGGTTTTCTAATTGGGGATGTTAAACCCTGACCACAAAATGGGTCCAGCAGGCTGGATTTAACGCAGGAATTTTTTACTTTTCACAAAAATTTCTTTTTGTAAATTTTGAATTCACATTTGCAATCAAAGACCCCCAATTCGCTGGGAGAGGTCTAAAGCATATCTTAGACACGACTCAAAATAGGGGGCATGCTTTTACTTTTATCCACCAAAGAACCTCAAATTATCTTCTTGGGCCCACTTTGTGGGTAGAATTTAGTGTTCTCCTTTTCTACCCCCCTCCAAAGTCGTGAGGGTGGTTTGGAAGAGGAAAAGTTCAAAACTGTCAATTTTGGATGCATTGTTTGAAATTTTAAATTAACCCCTTTTTTCTTTTAAAAAAAATTCCAATTGTACATAAGTGTGTTAAGGAAAAAGAACCCATTGTGGTTAGATGACCCCCTAGTATACACCAAGGAGATGCCTTCCATTATGGGATTTTTTTTTAGTATGTGAGGCCATAATGCATGTCTTACATGATTAACAGTAATGGAGTGATTAGTAACCTCAATAGGAGCTTCCAACTTTTCAGTGTGAATTCATTATAAGAATTGACTTTATAGGCCTTTCATGTTCAAATATATTTTGATTGGTTTAGGTGAACAAGATGAGCATAATGGATTCACATTTTGTTGGTTCTAGGGTAGTCTATAGACTCTTTTAGACCATGATGTATTGAACACTTTAAAAGTTCATAGCAGATTCATACTTTGTCAAAAAAATATATATGGTATGAGGCCAAATTCCTAATTCTAACTACAATGGGTTGTTTTACCTTAAATAAGCAAGGCAACGTGTTAAAAAAATTCAACTTGTTTGACCACATGGAATGAAGGATTATAGCCTTCAGCAACGAGGATTTTTTTTTCATTCCTTGAAAAACAAGGGCAACATTTGTTGAGCCCTCTATACAAAAAATGAAAATTTTGACCATTGATAAGTATGTGATGTTAAATTCATTCAATAAATTATTTTAAAAACAAATATGGGTTTAGCTTACTCTAAATCATCTTGCAATGCAAACATGTTAATCCTTAAAGGGCCTGAAAGCCCTTTGTAGCTGTATAGTATATTATGAATTCAATGGTATTTGATTTGAAAAAACATTGACCATATACTTTTCAATACAAACTAAATCAATGGTTATAATAGAATGCTAATAAAAATATATCTCAATTCATATATTAAACCACAATTGAAGAGTTATAAGGCTAAATTCAGGTTGTATAAAGGGACTTGAGGACCTTGTAGTTAGAAGGAAATATTTTTTTCCTTCAAATTGCTTCAACATAACTAACAAAGTTTGACTCTTCTTAAAACATGATTTGAGAACCAAGATTCCTTTTGAGAACAATTGTATGCCATATTTTATTAGTCACATACATGCCAAATTTCAAAATTTGATGAGTGTTTTTGTGAAGATGCCTAAAGGATGCCCAAATTGCCTGGGCTGCCCAAGAAGCTCAAGGAAGCATAGCTTTTGGTTCAGACAGTTGATGGGGAAAAAATTATATGTGTAATGTAATGTGATGTCATTTTGCTGTCGAAATATTCAATCATTCCAAGAATGCAAGTAAGTTATGTTTCAGAATAAAAACACTTTGTCTGTCCAATCCATGCGTGCAAAAAGAATCCACCGACCACATGTGCAGCCCTCCTTCCCCTTGAGAGAACCCACTGTTCATTCAAAACAATCAACCCCAACTCATGAGGCTATCCCTGCTGTTCCAAAGCTTTGGGAGGAAATCATCATCACAGCCTGAATTATTAAAAAAATAAAACAATAAAATTCAAAGCTTACTCCATGGCCAAGGTGGTCACCAAAATGCTCCAATTATTCAACCAGTGGGTGCATTCTTTGTTTCTACAGTTAACACTGAAGTCATCCACCAAACACTTGGGATCTTTAGGGATAAAGACTCACAGAACTTTTCCCAAACATCAACCTAAATTAGAATTTGCAAGAACATATGTGAGATTTGAATTGTCCACTTGATGGGTAATTGTCCTATAGAAGCTATTATATCCCCTAGTGACCCACACAACCATTTTGTAGTTGTTGCCCATGCAATTTGGGGTGGCAATTTTTTTTTTCAATTTTTTTCAATTTTATACATAGTAAAATGGATTATTTTGAAACACAAGTATTACAATTGTAATTGCCATTGTCTTACTGTTTTTTTAATGAAAAAAGAAACACATATTGTACAACACTATTGAAGTGTTAAATAATTTATTATCGCATGTGAAAGTTATGATGTTTTCATGATCAAATCATTTTGTACTAATTAGTGTAAAATGAAATTTGAGCCAAATATATTAAAATTCACGTGTGAAAAATATAAAATGTATCTATTTTTATTAATTTTTGAAGTGAAATGTTTTTGATACAAAATTGAAATTTATATAGAGAGATCTTTAAATAGGCGACAACGACCCCTTTTCCTCTCCAAAAGTATGTTACAAATTTGAGGGGTTAGAGTATCCCTTCTAGTGGGTGTCCCACTTCGAGGGGGTGACTTGGATCCCTATTGATCTCTAAACATTTTCAAGGGAAGATTAGAATGCAGAATGAGCAACAACAATCAATCTTGCCATTGTTTTTTGTTTTATTTTTGACACAAAAACATTTTTGGGGTGGGTGGGTGGGTGGGTGGTGATTTTGCCACAAGAACATCACAGGAATAGCAAGGAACTGCTCTTAGCACTAGGGAACATGCCATGTGGGGCACATTCTACACATGAGCTTGCCCTGCCCGCCCACCCATGGGCTTGCTTTTTGTACATAAGCTCCTCAAATTCTTTGCCGGAATATAGTAGCCGACTCATTTCCAACTATCACCCCATTTCCAATCTACAGGCTTCTTTCTTTCCATGAAGTTGTGCTTTCTTTTTGTGAAATTGTGGTGGAGTTCAAAGAGCAATTGTAGCACATTATAATTGGTTGTAAGACTATCAATATTGCAACTAGACCTTGGTCGATTTTGCAATCAACCTATAGTCAGAAATTGAAAGGTCTACATAATCTTTCACTAAAAAAATCATAATAATTATATTTTTATGATAATATTTTGAAAAAATATACAATCCAACCCTAAATCCTATTTATGTGCATGGGAAAAAACCCTCACTCCAAAAACCTGCGCTCCAAATGTGCGTAATTGCTGAAGTGGTTGGAAATGGGTCAGCTACCTTGCTCCAGCAGCCCAGTCCAGTCCATGCCTGTGCAGGGCATTGTCCAGCTCATGCTGCCAATGCTCCATGGCTGCAAAGCCATGGACAGGCAGGATCTCAACCTCGTGGAGGCATGGAAAGCCCTTAGTAAGCAATGGCCCTACTTGGAGGCTGTGATGAAGTCATTGGGCTTGGATGATTGGAGCACTCAAAATAGACTTAATAGACTCTTGTTGTACATTACTCAGCATGAAGGTCAGATTCAGCATCATTTGGGCATTTGGGCATTTTTTAATATAAAAGAGTCATGGGTTCTCTTCTGATTCGTGTGAGGTGCTATACACTCCAAAGAATTTGACGTGGAAATTCAATTTTGGCCGAATCAAATCATGGCGAACAATAGTCATATGAGAAAGTTGCATTAAAGATGTTCTTCTTTATTAAAACTTGTTACTTGGCATAAATTGAGTGATGTTTTCCCCTAAAGTAATAAATATACTAAGTAAAGGGTAGGATTTGCACATCTTTATTCCTTATAGGAAAAATAAGAATATTAACCCTTAAATGACATTGACGCTGAAAAGTGGCAAATAGGTGACACAATTGTTCCTTGTACAAACAAATAATGCACCTATTGGTTCAATAATACAAGCATTTTGATGACTACATGTAGAACCTCTCTAACTACATATCCTCTTTGTGCATAACTTGTAGGAATGGAGTTTGTGGGTGGGCCCAATTTGAAAGGACATTTTTTGGAAAGTAGTATTGGAAGTTGACATTTGTTAACCCCTAAAGGATTTTGACTATGTTTTCACCAAAAGTTGTCTAAAACTACCATTTCCAATACAAGTACCAATTTTTTTTTTAAAAGCATCTTGGGGACACATGTAGCAGGAGGATATTGTAGTGATTTGGGTTGAGAAGATGTGGAAAAAAATTCAAAAATTTCCACCATGTAGATTGCGAGATATTAGCATTTGAAGTGACAAATATCTTTTGGGGGGCCCTCCTCCCAACCATGTAGTTGTACTTCACAAGGTCACATTTGTATGAAAAAATGTTCAAAATGGTTGTAACTCTTTGGATTACTTCTTCAAGGCAAATTGGCTACATGCTTAAAAAAATTCAGATAATTTGAAATTGTACAACATATAGGAAAAAAATAGTAAGTAGAAAGATGTAGAGAATGATTTAAAATACTAAATTGTTAACCATTTATTTATGGAATTGAAAAATGCCAACCCCAATCATTGCAATGTTGTAATAAATAATGTACACTTAATGTTTTTATTTTTATTTTCAAAAATATTGAAAATTGAGTTGAATAAAGAACTTCAAAGTTTATTTTAGAATAGAGATTTCATAACTATCCGTAAACTACCTTCAACTAAAACTCCTCATAATTGTCATCTCATTAATTGAAATGAAATGATTTGAAGCTTTCCACATATATATAAATCTAGAGAACCAATTTCAAATTTTTATTTAAAAAAAATGGATTTTAAAGAAGTTTTTTATTTATTTTTCCCAACATTGGTTGCCCACCAAATGCTGAAAATTATATATCATACAAATAATTTTTGAACCATGCAGTCAAAACTTATAAAATTGTTGGGTCTAAAAGATACTTCTTGGACACATGTTGTGTGAAATTTTTTGGGCTTGAAAGATATTCCCTAGATACATGTTGTGTGAAAATTTAAAAGGAAAAAAAACAAAAAAACTCTAGTTGTAGTGAGTTGCCCCAAATTGTTGTGTTGCCAAAAAAAAAAACGCAATTTAGGGCTTTAGGGTTTAAGTGGCCATTCCTAACACCTCTTTTAACATGCATAAACCTCTCCTGGTGCGTAGTCCCAACACCATACACTAACTAAAGAGAGGTTCTACTTGTGTTTTGATCACGAGGGGCAAGTCCTTTGAGGGTTAAGGTAGGTACACCCAAATGTGCCATTGACCTTAAACCGCCATCTATACTGTATGTACATCTCCAAAATTAGTTTTGTACCTATGTGGAAAAAACACTTTCATAACCAAGCTTTGTTCCTTCATAACTTTTGCATACAATATCCAAATGCCACCTTCTCTGGTGTGTTGGAACCTCCTTTCACTTGCCAACAAGGACATATGAAAATTTGACCAATCTAATAATAGAAAATAGGCTCAGTAGCAAAAAGTGGCGGTTTTGGGTGTACCTACCTTAAGCAGGTGCGAAAAGTGGGAATATCTCGCAAGATTTGGTTTTCTTTTTTAAAAACCCACTCTTCAGTTGTACCAAACCCGCCCTTTCCCAATAATTTTGTCATCTATTTCTAGAACCCACTGGGCTGTTTTCCACCCTCAGCAGTCCCCAGCAGTAAGTCCAGTACCTTCCCTTCCCTTCAGTTCCAGGTCCTGTAAATAAATACATCCTAAGAAAAGGAAAAGCCCCTGTCTGTCTGCAGCTCAGTGCAGGCAGTTCTAAGCTCTAAGCTCTCTTTTTATTCTGTTCAATAACTTACCTTAGCTTAGACGTTACTACCTTCTTCTTCTTCTTCTTCTTCTTCTTGAGCAGCACATTCTGCCTTGTACCCGCGGGGCCTGTCCTTTATCCTCCTGCCCTTTTGGTGTCAGAATTTTCTCGAAAATACTGCCTGCCTACCTGCAGCAGCAACAGTGCGGAGCTGCTCCTGATGGACACTTTGACAGACACTTTGGCATCATCCACAGGACTCCCCAAGGCCAAAGGGAAAGGTACGGGCCCATCTTAGTTAAATTAAGTTAGGGACACTTTACACCGAGAGGCTGGGCCAATTTCTCCTTCTTCGGCACCGGATTGCACAAAATTTCGGCCCCTTTTAGGCTCTAGGCCGTCCTTAGATACTCAGTAGAAGAATAAGATTGGAATGGGGGACAATTCCCCCACATGCAAAGGCCTTGGGGCCAAGAAGCGAGGTCAATTCAATAAAACCTAAAAAAGAAGGGGGGAGGTAGAAGAGTTGAAATTTTCAGGGGTGGTTTCCACTTACAAGCTCGGCCCATTCCCCTTGAGGCTAAATGCACAACATCAAATGGATTTGATATGTTGGAAAAAAAATATTTTATAAAAAAAATTAACTGAAATCTAACGTTGGTCCTTAGGCCAAGAATTGGCCTCCCATTTTTGGTGCACCTAATTCAATGAGTTTAGGCCATGTCAAATCATGTCTTTTTTGAATAAATTGGCCTGGCCTTGGAGTGATAAGAGGTTGGGATCAATTTCAGGGATTTGTCCAATCGCAAGTGAGGATTTTTGGCCTCTAACACAACAATTGGCCCGGCCTCTAGGTGCAAAGGAGCTCTTAAGTTAACTTACATTGATGGATAGAAGGTCTACAAACAATGCAAGGCATCTAATATGGTAATTACATCTAAAATTGCAAATATAAGCAATTCAACATGGTTCCTATTATTATATTGAAAAAAAATGTGGGGTCTTCTTTGTAGTCCAAAGGAGATTCTAGATTCACTTAGAATGCATTTTTTGGACACCGTATGAATAAACTATGAATTTTTAATGTACTAAGAATAGGTGTTTCTAAGATCAACTATAGACTCTCATGAATAGTAGGAGTACATATTAGACAAAAATTTAGAGTGTGAGGTATAAGAAAGTAATCAAAATTAGGTGTAAAGTAAAGGCACCAATTGTCAACTACGTCCAATACCAAATTTGTAGGAGGTAGTATTTCCAACCAAAGCTTGGAATGTGTTTTTTGAGTCCTTTCAAAGTTGGGACTAATAAGGTTATGACACATGTTCCAAAATAGTGAACAAAATGTAGGAAGTAGTCATCGGGAAAGTAGTTCTTGAATGATCAAAATTGGAAGAGCTTAGACATTGGTGATGGGTCATGAATACTTTTGGCTCCCAAAATTCACAATAATTTCAATTTTGCAAATAAAATTATGAAAATTTGCAATCCCCGTATTTCTTCTCTTCCTATATGGAAAAAATCTACCACCTCATACTACTCATGATTTACTACAAAATCGCTTAAATAATCAGCTACTAGTGCCTCTACCTTAGTTACCTTAGAAGGTGTGATAGTCAATGAATGAACTGTGCGAAAATGGAGAAAAACATATTAAGGTAAATTCCAAACCAAATGGGAGCAAGCCCATTGTTGGTTAAATTATGTTAGTGGTATACATTTAAGTTTTGAAATATACTCCACTAACATAATTTAGCCCATAATAGGCTTACTCCCATTTGGTTTGAATTGGAGGTGTTTACCTTATGTCATGTCCTCCTCCTTGTTAGTGGAACCTAAATTGATTGTATTTTGTCTCCTTTTTTAATACATATGGTTATGTTTTTTACTTTTATAAATGGAGAAAAAATCAAACCAATAATTTGAAAGAATCACTTAAGCTCTAAAACTCTGAAGTACATTTTGGGTAGAAATTATGAAAAAACTAATACTTTCTAGGGCAATGAGAAAAAATGATTAAAAAAATGATTTTTCAAAATCAACTATACAAATTTATACTAGACTACCATTGCAAATGGAAAAAAATTTAGAAATGTTGACTGTATGGATTGAAAGATTATAACATTTGAAGTTAGAAGGAAAAAAAATTCAAGCTTGCTCGACATGACTAGTAAACTTTAACTCCTTTAGAATGAGATTTTTATACTACGCATGGGTATGTTTTTTGCATTTTCATTTCATTTCATGTAAGTTATATATCTCTCAAATTTCAAAAGTAGAAGAGGAGTTTTGAACATGCTATTCAAAGTTGCCATGAGCTACCTAAAAAAATTTAGGGCAATATAACTTTTGATTTGGGCACCCAATTGGAAAAGAAATTACATTTTCACTAAGGGGGGATATATTTACACCTCATGTCAAATTTTTGTGAACATTTGAAGAAAATTAACTTCATGCATGACTACTCAAGATTTCTTGCATAAATTGAATAGTCATGTGGTCCTTTGGGGGGTGATACTTAAAAGTTTACATTTCTTTTTTAAATTAAAGATCTCTAATTGGATTTAATGTTCTTAAAAAATTTACAAACCATTCTTTTTGGTTGGAGTTGCAAGCCTGAAAATTGGTTAACATTAGGAAATCTTTGCTAGTCTAGTTGAGCCACTTTCCCAACATGTGGTTCAATTTGTTGTGTGGTCTAGCCTCTAACTCTTTCAGTGATAGAATTCTTTGATGGTCAATCCTTAAATGATATTTTAGGTCATAGTAGGACAATTTAAACTTAAATTTTAAAATCTTTCTAATATAGGCATCATGAAGCTTGTTTAGAAGCCCAATTAATGATGAACTTCTACCTTCTACCATCTTTAGAGCAATGAACAACTTCAAATCTATTATACAAAAGTTTAAATAAAATTTTCAATGCAAATATACACATTCAAATTGTAATTCAAAATACAAAATTCATCATAACAATACATCTATTAGAGACAAAGAGAATAATATCACAACAGTTCAAATGCTTTTGGGCAAAAGAGATGTTGTCCTCAAAATTCCTTGAAAACCAATCCCTCATTCTAGCTATAATGCTTAAAATAATCTAAATGAGAAATTTCACAACATTGACTAAAGAAAAATCACTTGTAGTTGAATTTGTGACGAATATAACAAAACTTGTGTTGAAAATAACATAGTTGTTATAGTTGTAAAAACTATAAATGGAGTATTATAAATTTAACACATAATTGTTTTAGACCACATGTGGTTTTCTTTGTATACAAAAAATAATTGAAGGGCTTGAAAAATAAACTTTAGACTTCAAAGCAACAACTTCAAAACAATACATATCTCTTGGCAATATCTTTGTTTATAATTGGTATTAGAATATCAATTACTTATAGTCAAAATGACAATACCATATTAAATTTGAATGTCATGATGATGCATTGATTGAGTGACAAATTCTATTTGATGTTACATTTTTACATATTAAATTATATTATTAATAAACAAAGTTGGTTTGATAAAATTAATTATTTTAATTTAAAATTTCCACTATCATAGTTGAAGGATAAGCTCAGTAAAAAATAATTCTAATGGTACAAAGATTTTTTTTGGAATTTATCTATGTATTTCATGTATAGAGAAAAAATAATTTTAGAAAAATATATTCAAGGATATATTTATTTATAGCATTTCAAACCTTATTTTTAGATTTTTTTTTAACACAAAGATGTACTTATCATGTTCTTCATTTATAATAATTCTTTAGTGACCAATATTTTTCTTTTCTATACAATAAAATCGTTTTGGGATGTTTAATTCTAAAACTAAAGTTTTATGTTTATTTTAAGTGATTTTTGAATGTGCTTCTAATATAAATACTCTTAATTAATTCCTCTTGAATTAAAATATTTCCCTTCACTTAGGTAGAGGTATATTTGAAAACTACTTGAAGATCCTAAAATTAAATCATTGTTCTTTTTTCAAAAGATACACTCTTCTCAATCCACCTTCTCAAAGCAAGGAGATAGAACAAAGAATTGAATAATTCATAGACTTCAAAATTGAATAATAGCTTGGCGAAAGGTAGATACATGGATGAGTGTCTTAATAAACCAATCACAAAGATGTTTTTAGAAAATATTAACATTACAAAGGCTTTAGGCCACAAATGGTGAAGTCTTTTCATAATTTTTTGGCCCAAAATACTTAATAACTTGATGGTGAAGTCATTTATGTAATTGGTTCTAAGAACTATCAATTTTTTTATATGAGTATGGGACTTTTGAAGTGTATTTTATAGACTTGTCTCAATTGAACAAAACACTACATATGGACTTTTTTGAGAATATAGATATATTTAATGTTTTCTAGTGACTTTGTTATGAGTGTTCTAAAGGCTTTGCTTGAGTGAAATGCTTTCTATATTAAAATAATTTATCGTAATATAAAACTAGGGACTTTATAGTAGCTTAAATCAAGGTCAAATTTTGGAGACCTTTTTTTTGTAAGTAATTATAATTATTATTGTTTTTTAAAATTATATTTTAGTTTAAAAGATTAATGTGGACCACCCTTCACTTTGAATTTTTTTCTATTTATTTCTAATGTAATAGTCATCAAAGATAATAGCCCTTAGTTTTAGAGACTCGGAGTGAAACCACAAGTGCCACTTTCATTAGTGTAACTTCTTTGAATGGAATTATTGGATTCTACAAAGGAAGAAAATAAAAGCTACAAAAAGGGTGGATCCAATAAAAGATGAAAATAAAAGCTACAAAATAGTGGATCCTACAAAGGACGAAAATAAAAGCTACAAGATGCTACATCTTCTCTATTAATCATAAGTCATCTTTCTATTCATAATGGTACCACATAAAGAGAAAAAAATGCAAGTTTGAACAACTCATGATCAAAACCAACTTGTTATAGATACCAATTTTGGAAAATGAGGCCATACAAGACATGCGACTTAAAGAAGTAATAATAAGAACAACTCCAATGTAGTGAAAGTTGCTAGACATTGTAGTAGGAGATTGTAAATTGTAGAATACAATGATAGAGTTGCTCAATACACTCATAAAATGGTCATGTAGCACTTGTAATATCTTTTAACCTACACATTAATCTTTAAAGTCCCAAGGCCCCGTAGGTGACAATATAAATTTCAGATAGGCTTGTATAACCTCAATTTTGAGGTAATATTATGAAACATTTTTTTAATTCCCTAAAGTCCCAAGGCTTTTCTATCATCAAATTTTATTCAAAATTGCCATTTCTATTGTGGAGTGCAAAAATGTTTAGAAATTATTTTTTTGGCATATCTAACTATGAGATCTTGCATTAGATTGTTACAATAATGTGTGGAAACAATTCCAAAAACTTTGACTTTGTGGATTGCAAGATATTTGCATTTGAAGTAATAAGAAATGTTCTTTAACCTTGTCAACCTAGATTTTAAGGCTTTGAATCTCCTTGACTAAATTTTTTTGCACTATATATGTGAAATTTAAAAAAGAACTATGTTGAAGAATTGCTTTCAAAGTCTAGGAATTTTTTTCAAAATAAACAAATTTGATTTTCATTATTTCAAAAATTGTCAAGTAGAAATAAGTCCAAGATTGAACAAAAAACTAAATCATTAATAGCTCTAAGATAAATTGATACACAATAATCCCAATGGTTAGATTGCTCTAATAAGCAAATTTAACCCTACCAAAATTGCAATAAAAAATGAATCCCATAAGTCAATTTTTTCAAGAAAATATTTAGATTGCTCAAGACACAAGATTGTCTATAACTTCGTCATCACTAGTCCAAATAGAATGAATCAAATATTTTCATGTAGACAAAAGTATTTATTACAAAAAACAAAATTTAAAAAATTTTATGTTGGATTTTGTGATTTTTTGTAGTACCTAAGAAGTCTGTTTGGGCTATTGTAGCATGACTTTTGCTTCTAGACATTGATTCAATTAGAAATTATATTTCAGAAAGCTTATGTATTTTCCTATCTTTGAAAAAAGTTTCAAAAAAATCATGATGAAATTGAGTCTATACTAGCCTATCCAAGATCCATTTTTTTTCCATGAGGGTATAATGATACTTCAAGGGTTAGGATAGAAAAACTCATTAGCTTTTAGGGAATACATTTTTTATTTCAATATGTATCTAAAAGCAAAAGTTTGCCACAATATGCTTAAAATAGGAGAGACTAGGCAGGGAAAAAAAACTTGAAATAAAATTTTAAAAATGATTGTAAATTACTTTTTTTTGTCTATATGGGAAGCTTTGATTCATTCCATTTGGATTAGTGATGTGACAATGATGGAGCCTTTTTTTCATGCAACCATAGAATTTTTTTGAGAAAATAACATTATTGAACTTGTGTTTTTTTTTAAACTCAATTTAAACAATTTAAAAAAAAAATTAAATATGCTTGCTAGTACAATCTTAGTATTGAAACTAGTGTGTTTCAATTCCATTTTAAAGCTATAGACGATTTATTTTTTCCTTCAATCTTGTACCTACTTCTACTTAAACAATTTTTTAAAGAATGAAAATCAAACATAAAAAAAATCTAAAACCTTCAACTCAAATTTTCAAGATAATCTTTTTTAAATAAAATTTTTTTATGCAAAAATTTTAAGTTAAGAAGATTCAAAGTCAAATAATCTAGTCATAGAATGTAGTCTAAAACTTAATTTGTTACTTTAAGTGCAAATACCTTGCAATCTAGTCAGTGGAAGTTCCTAAAATTTCTTCCACACATTCTTAAATTGTTCTTGTGCAAGATTGTATGATTGAATACAGAAAAAACATAGGTAAATTTTTTGCTCTTTGTAATAGAGATGGTAGTTTTGAGTGGTTTTTGATGAAAGAAAAGCCTTTAGATGTTAGGGGTTAAATTGAAAATTCTTGGAGTGTTGTCTATAGGTAAATATAACATACTATTAGACATATACCTATAGTTAAACTATTATATTGTAGATGTATCCAAGGTAGACCCTCGTCTTATATTTTTAATTAGATCACTTTTAGATAAGGTTCACAAATTAGGCCTACTTAACTTTTATTGCCTTTAGTAGATCGATAGTAATGTTCTATGACATCTATACATAATCAATTCATAATCAATAAACAAATGACAATTAGTAGAATGGAGAACTAGATGTTAGAATAGTAGTTCTAGTATACGACATTTGAATTTTCATCAAGTAGTGTAGTATTGAATTGCAATCTCATTGACAACTTAGGGCCACTTTAAAGTGCATGCCAAGTCTTAAGTTCCACATCATTCCCAAACGCCTACATAGTAACACTATTTTGAAATTTTGGTGCCAAGAAAGTGGGACTTGGAACCTAAATTGGGTCTAGTAAAAGTGGAGACCTGGCTTAAGTTCTAAGTTTCAAATATTATATTGAATATATAATGGGGAGAAAAAAACTCACAAAGTATTATTGTAGGCTAAAGTTTTATCCCAATTTTTCTAGATTTGATGTTTGAAGTGCCTTCCAAATGGATTTACGACTTTTTGGCTCATACTTTGAGTACTTCATTGCTAAATTGTATTATTGGACTTAAAGTTGGGACTTTAACCTTCACACTATTAAGTCCAAAAGTCAACATTTGGTGTTTTTATTCACCTTTTACAACCTAAAAAAGATGGAATTTGACCTTGAACCAAGATTTGAAGAATTGTAAAACTTGGAACATAGTGTGATGTGGCCCTTATATGCTATGAGTTATTAATGAAGTGTAGGCACTCAAGTCAAGTTAGTATGTACCTAAGTATCTACTCTTGTGCAAAATCTTTGTTCTTTAGTGTAGACAAACTTGTGATAAGTATGAAAATCACAATCGGGTGGTATTACATTGGAATAATGAGTTATTGAGCATGGGTGGACAATGGGAGTGTGACTATAATAAGTTAGTTTTATAAAAAGCATGCAAAACATCTAAATGAAGTCAAAAGATTATTGAATTTTAAGGCACCAAATCCACTTTGCTTCCCATGAATCAAGACTTTTTCAATTGTAGAAAACTTTGAATGCAAGCTTGTTCATAATTCTGGGCCAATATGATAATAATTATTCTTGTTACAATGATATTATAGAAGGAACTTCCAACCTCCTTTTTTAAGAGTGTTACAATTATGGCTAAAGTTGTGAATTGGAATATAGGCAAAGAGCTCCTAGATTATAAGACACTTGACCTTATGTTTAATTTAACCCCTAAAGTCCCATGGCCATTATTTTGCCAAAACCACTCAAAACTACCATTTCTACTATAATCACCTACAAAATAAATTTAGAAAAATATTTTTTAGAATCCAACCATAGGATCTTATTCTACACTTGTTTTAGATCACGTGATAATTTTTTTTTGTGATTTTTGACCATATAGATTGAAAGACATTAGCATTCAAAGTGAAAGAAAAAAATTTCTTTCAAGATGTTGCTATGATTGCCTGCAAAACAAGAAGCTCCATAACTTTCACATCTCTAATCCAAATGGAATGAATCAAAGCTTCCCATTTACAAAAAATATAATCTATAAGAAAAAAAATATTAAAATTTTTATTTCAATTTTTTGTGGATTTTTTTTGTTGCCTGCTCTCCCCCATTTTGAGGTTATTGTGGTATGACTTTTGCTCCTGGGTACCGATTGAAATAAAAATTATATTCCCAAAAAGCTCGTAAATTTTTCTATCTTATGAGAATGTTCAAAAAAAGAATTAGTAAAAATTGAGATCATAGGAGCCTACTCGAAATCCATTTTGTCCCCCGTAGGGACAATGGGATTTTAGGGGTTAACATTGTGTAACATGCCCTTATTTTTTCCCCTTGAGTTTGGAGGAGATTAGACTATCCCTTCCTAGGATACTAAAAAGACGGAAGTGACTTTAAGATTTCCATTTCAAATGGTTAGCTTGGATTGATAAATTAAATAAGTTGGGTTAATTGGAGGTTAGACTTCCTTGACATGTGCCAAGTTACAATGACTCCATTCTTGTGACATGTCTACAGACTCTATACCTACCCGCAAACTAAAACCCCTCGTACCTTTCATCTCATTAATCAAAATGGAATGATTCAAAGTTTTTTTTTCTCTGTGCAATAGAAATGACAATTTTGAGTGGGTTTTGCAAGAAAATAAGAGCCTTGAGACTTCTTCTAGGAGTTCAGTGGTTGAAAATAGGTCGTCATCATGATAGTCTTTGTCCAAACGACAGAGCCAATAAAATACAAAAAGTGCCCAAGACCTGCTCTCAAAATAGGATCCTGGCAGGAAACATCATTGTGGCATTCAAAGACCATCAATTTTTTTTTCAAATTCCTTTTTTTTTCTTGTTTTTTACACACATAAAGAGAACCCTCTACTGCAGCCAGGAGAGGAAAATACTTTTGAAGACCATTTGAGCTTGAACAGGGAGGGTAAATGATGATAAGTTAGACAAAAAAAAAAGGAAAAGGAGAAGGAAATCAATACCTTCCTTGTCCAGTGGCCCCTCAGTGAGTTTCAGTACCTTTAACTCCTGTCTCATTGGTCCAATTGTGGAAAAGCTTGCGCTGGATTTTTGCCATCATAAAAACATGGGAAAGTGAGCCACCCCCACAACATCAACACAATGGAATTGGAAATGGAATAACTTAATATTTTAAGTTAGTGGGTCAGTGAAAGGCAGGCGGTGGCCGGTCTCATTGAGTTTCCCGGACAAGGTCAAAACGAGGCTCGCTGAGTCTCCGAAGAGACCGACTTTGATGAGGGGTCCGGGGACCATTAGCAGATAAACACGGACTAGGTCACCATCTCTGACATGTTGAGGAGCGTGATAAGTGCTAAACCATCGTCCATCGGGTCCTCCTCCCAACCCTCCATTTGGCCAAACAAATCCAATGTTACACGCATAAAACGGTCGGGTCTCCACGAACCCGACAAACGTCGTACTTACGAGGCTCGAAAAACTCTTCTCTCTTGACTACCCAAAACTCGTCTTCCAAAGCCACTTGAATGTGAAATCACGTCACTAAATGGTACTCCCTCCGTCCCAAAACGATCTTCTTGTTGGCCTTCCATTTTTTGTCCCCAAATGATCTCCCTATTGCACTTTGGGATGTTGCGAATGGGTCAAATGCAGTTTAGGGTTGATGTTTGGGACCAACAAAACAACTCCAAGTTTTTTCTTACAATTTTTGGATGGTACCTTAATCCCTAAAGGATCAAACAACGTTTTTTTTGGCAACATAGCGATTTTGGGCAACTCACTATGAATGGAATTTTCATTTTCTTTCATTGAAATTTTCACACAACATGTGCTCAAGGAGTAGCTTTAAGGCCCAACAAGTTTCATAACTTTTGACTACATGGTTAAAAAGTTATTGTATAATATGTAGTTTTCTTTGTTTGGTAGGTAAGCTGGGCAGAAAAAAAAACTTTTTTAAAAATCACTTTTAAAAAAAATAAAAATTTGAAATTGGTTTTCTAGATTTATTTATACATGGATATCTTTGAATCATTCCATTTTGATTAATGAGATGAAAGTTATGAGGAATTTTAGTTGTAGATAGTTATGAAATCTCTACTCTAAAATAAACTTTGAAGTCCTTTATTCAACTCAATTAGGATTTTTGTTACTTCAAATGCTAATATCTTGCAATCTACACGGTGAAAATTTCTGAAAATTTTTCTACATATTCTCAAACCAAAGTAATATAAGATCCTATGGTTAGATGTATCAAAACTATTTTTTTTTTCAAAAATTTGGTACTTGTACTAAAGATGGCAGTTTTGGTGAAAACATAGTCAAAATCCTTTAAGGGTTAATCTTTTATGCAACAAATGTAAGCTTTGACTATGATTGCATTTCTCCGTATGAAATTATTTTCACATAAACATTCATGCAATTTTTTTGTATCCAATTGGCCCTCAACATATACTTGCAAAGTGATATTTTCAAAATTACTTCCTAAGTTTACTCACCATGACCAATACACTACACAATAATTTGCATGTTTTTGTTATATTATTCTTTACATGGATACATTTGAAGCCTTATAAGGATTAAGGAAGGGGTCCTAATAGTGCCTCTTTGGAATTTTTTAAAGGGTCACATATTTTGAAACGTTTTTTAGTCAATTTACCTTCAAAGACAAATAGATGTTACATGCAATCAACTTTTATGTATAGTTTTTTGGACTTATCTTCAAATGATTAGGTTTTCAATATCTATGCAAGTGTTAAAAAATACTTTTAGAATTTAGAAAAGGGATACTTTTGACACCCCCTTTTATTTGTCGTAAACCTTAATGAATTTTTTCTTCAAATTAAGGACAATTGAAATTTGTGTCAAATCTACAACATTATAGTTTCTTTTGCATTTGATGCATGGAAGAAAACATCATGGATCACCTTATTTTGACAATAATTGAAAAGTATCTTGATAAAAAAAAAAATTTTAATTCTGGATTTGTTTTTATAACCCAGTTGTTCTATATTTCCCAAAACAAATGGTTCATATGGTTTAAGGTAAAACAATTTGTTTAGTTAGAATTAGGACTTTTGCCTCAAGTCATTGCTAAATTTTTTCAATTTTTTCCCAGGTAATGACAAATGTGAGAAAAAAATGAGAGTAATTGAAATTATATTTTTCCAACAAAGTATGAATTTGTTCAAAAGAGTCTCTAGACTCACCCTAGAACCAATGAAATCTAAATCCATAATGCTCATCTTACTCACTTAAAGTTGTTACAATATTTTCTAATATAGAAGGCCTAGAAAATCAATTCTTACAACGAATTCACATTGAAAAGTAGAAAGTTCTTAATGAGGTCACTAACAAATCCATTACTGTCATGTAAAGCATTGATTGTGACCTAAATTTTACATATTGGAAAGAACTGTAATGGAGTCATATGACTGCGATGGTTGTTCTACTTTAGTTTGCTTTTGAAATTAATTTCATTGTTGGGATTGGTGTGTTTCAATTTCAACTATAAAGATTTTTTTTTCTTCCATCATGTAGGCACTCTACTTAACCCCCAAAGCCCCAAGGTCATTTTTATATAAAAAAACAGTCAAAACTACCATTTCAAATACAAGCCAAAAAAACTTAAACCATTTCTTTTTGCATATCAAACCTTGGGATCTTGATTTAGACTAGCATGACAATGTTTAGAAGAAAGTTCAACAACATTGATTGTGTTGATTACAAGATATAAATGTTTAAAGTAAAAGAATGATTTTTAAAAAATTCCTAGCCTAACTAGATTCCAAGGCTTTGAATTTTCTAAACTTCAAAATTTTTGTAGTACAAATTGTGAATTTAAACTTAAAGCTATTGACAATTTAATTTTAGTCGAGAGTTTGGGATTTTTTAAAAAGAAAACAACCCCATGATTTTTACTCTTAAAAAAAATTGTTAAATTGAAGTAGGTACAAGATAGAAGGAAAAACTAAATTGTCAATAGCTCTAAGATGGAATTGAAACACACTAATGACAATGACAATGGTGAGATTGTTTTAGAAAGCAAACTAAACCATGTGAAACCTTTTTTTTTTTAAATGTTAAAATTGAGTTCAAAAAACAGGGCCAACCCTACTTAACTTACCAGTAAAAAAGATATCTCGAGAGTTCAAATACGATGTAACCATAACCGGTTGTTGACTTTTCAATGCTAACATGGCACCATCCTATTAGCAGCCTATCATTATTGCCATTACAAGTTGCAACTTATAACCTTCTTTCCTTTCAACTTGCTTCCACACCCTTGGATCATGAAGATCAAAGATTATGATTGAAAAATGTACAACTAGTTATGTATTACTCTATTCGATAACCTATTCGCTGCTAGCGCGGCTCATTGGTTATCTAATACAAAGTTACCATTGCCCCATGTCCCCATGTCCCATGTCCCCGTTTCCTCCATATCTCCAAGTCCCCATGTTCGCATGTCCGCATGTCCCATGGTACAGATACATGAATATGTGTATAAATACAGATTGATGAATACAAATACATATCCGGATTCCACAAGAATGTATTACTCCATCATCCCATGTAATTTGAAATTGTGAGCTCAACCATCTTTTTATATCAGATTCTTGAGTGCTTGGTGGGAGGAGGCTTACCCAGCAAGGCAACCCTAACTTCACAGCTCAGCTCAGCTCAGCTCTTGGAATGCAAAGCTGCCATACATCCAGCAAGGGACAGGGGACATGGACAAGTGGGCTAACAACTAGTCACTTAGTGAGTTAGTGAGTTGGCTAACCAATAAAGCAGGTGGTTGCAACGCTCTGATCGAAATAATAAAGCTTACTCAGGGAAAGCCCTTATCAGGGAAGGAGGGAGGGAAGGTGGAAGGGCTCAAAAGCGGTATCCAAACGATTCTTCAAAGCAGAAGAAGGGATCAGTACAACAAGAATATTCATGTGTATAGACAAGGTTGCATTAACATTGGTAACCTTTCGCTGGAGTCCTTTTGGCGTCCCCTAGAATTGAGAATATTCATGTCACATCGGTCCACAATCTATAGAGACAAGGTTGTATTAACATTGGTAACTTTTTGTTGGGGTCCTTTTGGCGTCCCCTAGAATTAAGATGAATTCAACGCTTTCATTGATCATGATCGATGATGACCCTTTATTGGGGTCTTTTTGGCTTCCCTGAGAGTAGACAAGGTTGCATTAAACATTGATAACCTTTCATTGGGGTCCTTGGGGCATCCCCTAGAATTAAGACAAATTCAATACTTTCATTGATCACGATCGATGATGACCCTTCATTGGGGTCTTTTTGATTTCCCTAAGGTTGCATTAACATTGATAACCTTTCATTGGGGTCCTCTTGGAATCCCCTAGAACTAAGACAAATTCAACACTTTCATTGATCATGATCGATGATGACCCTTTATTGGGGTCTTTTTGGTTTCTCTGAGTGTAGACAAAGTTGCATTAAACATTGAAAACCTTTCACTGAGGTCCTTTTGGCATCCCCTAGAATTAAGACAAATTCAACACTTTCATTGATCACGATCAATGATGGCCCTTCATTGGGGTCTTTTTGGCTTCCCCAAGAGCTAAAGACAAATTCAATTTTTTGACAAATCATGATGGCAACCTACCCAACACAAATCATGTGCAAAAGGTCAATCCAACCAACAATACTAGAAGAAAACAGTGTCTACTACAACCAACTAAACAACAACTACTTGTCCTACACACAACTTACTGCTCTACCACTACAAGCAAGGTTATAAGCACGAAGCCTAACCTGTACATTGCTAGAGTTGCAAGACAATTATAAAAACAAATAGAGGATTAGAAGTTTGTAAGAAAGTTTTAAAAAATGATTACATTTGTATTTTTTCATCCCCTATACATTAAAAAAGTTGATGTAGACTTTGGGGCTTGAGGTAGATTCCATTGTGTCAATCATTAGTTGAAAACAAACAAACTTGAAACTATAATTCCACTTCAAAAAATTGGCCCAATAGCATTTTCAAATCTTTGTGTGAAATATTATTGTAGTCGTAGAGTAGTTGTACAAGCGCCATTGAGTAGTCATAGTAGACATTGCAATGTGGTAGAGGGATGTTTGATTTGAAGATTGGCAATCAAGATTTCATGATTCTTTTTGAAAGTCAAGGACCCCCTAAGTCACCTCTTCATTGTAGCTACCTCTTGATGTTGTTGCCTTATATTTCTATTCTTGCACTGTGTAGTCATTGTCATTGCTTCTTGTTTTCCTAAAATACATTTATTATTCTCCTTCACTAGCATAATGTCATTTTCTTGCCACAATTGCTCTTGCTCTTGTTATCAAACTAGTATACTTGTTCTCTTCCATTGTTATAACTTGCATTTTACTTCCTCTTTCGTGACACCATTTTTGTTTAGAATCCATCAATTTGTATTGTTGGAAACTTCTGAATCACTTAGTTTTAGTAATTAAAACATTAAATGATTCAATGGATTTTGGTTTGTAATATATAAATGTGTTGAAAGGCAAAAAATAGTTGCAAGGTTTAAGATGCAAAGCTTCTAGTTGTTTGCAAAGGTTGTCAAGAACCTACACTTTGGCCTAGATAGGAAGCACTAGTCCAACAAGGACCTTCTCCCATGCGTACACAACTAAGAAGGCAAATTAATGGTAAACCTACGGCCCCAATTCAAGAAGTCATCATGGAGAAATGGAGAAGGATTCTCCCTAAGAGCTATTATCTACAGTGGAGTGAAATTTGGCATGGCTCCCAGCCACAGAAAGAAGTAGAATATCTATGGTCAATCATCCTTAAAGCTATGACAACTAATAGCTAGCGCATACAAATCTTCCCAAGTATTGATGTAGTGTGTATATGTTGTAACTAGGGTCTAAAAGAGACAATTTTTTATTGTTTCATTGAATGTGATTTGAGTAAATTGGCATCGAACTTCATCCTCATCCTCCTTTGTCACTCACATGCAATCTTGTTAGAGGTAGGTTGTAGGCCACCTATAACATGGCAACAAATAATGCTTCATGGGTTTGGCACTTCCAAGGAGGCTCAAGCAAGGTGTAAAGATTTGGTCTTTAATCAAAGGTTCAATTGTTTAGAACTATTGGCTGAGATACTATTCCCTAGAAGAGGCACTAAACCTTGCCCTCCTTCCTCCAAAAATCAAGAACCATCAATGAGAATATTAAAAAAATTCCCCTCTCCCCTACTACCAATTTTGATCATAAAAATGTGGTTATTCAATCAAATTTGTCGATCAACAATGAAACCAGTCAAAGAAAATTTAGCCATTGGTCTGCTAATGGCCACCCATGCAAAGAGAATAGTGTTATAGACTAGGATCATCACATAGGTTATAAGAAAACTTCTATTATTCTCATTTCACGTTGTAATACATAAGTCCAATAAATTTTGGAGAGAGTTTGATTGGTAACCTAGTTTATATACATTTCCAAATTGTGGACGTTATGATTTGTGAGGATGCAAGCACGATCCCTAGTTGTGCAAACCCTTATTTCTAGATTTTGTGAATTGGTGCACTATTGATATTGAAAAGTTTTTGAGGATTTTTTGTTTCTGTGGTTTCTAAGAACATTGAAGAGCATTGAGTTTAGTTAAAAGTTTTAGGGTTTTTGATGTAAATAGAAAAATTGGCTTATATACAAATTTGATTGGTATTATTTAATACCAAGTTTACACATCTCCTCACTATATTCTTTAAATGTTTTTCTTCAAATGGAAATTGACAATTGTATTTGATTTTAAACACTTTTGGCATATTTTGTTGAATAAAATATTTGAAGTTTTTAAAACTCTTTTTGAAGATTAAATTTTTTTTTTTCATCAAATGAAAAAATGATATGTGTATTTTTTTCAAATTTGATTTTGGTTTTTTTGTGACATGGTTTGTCACTATCTATTCAAAAGAGGCAATTAAAGACATGATGATTGGGTCTTTGACCAAACAAAGTGCTTACAAGCAAAGACTAAACAAGTGATATAGAAATTGCCTCTAGATTACAAGAGAACAGATGTATTTGCACCTCCAACCTCTATATGTGGCACCCAGCTAAGTCATACAAATACCTCAAGAAATTTGATACCCATTCTTTAGTTCACATAATGGAAGGTCCATCATGTGGAATTTGAAGAAATCTACAAGTGGGTTCTTCATATAAATTAATTTTAGTTGTTTTTGTGAAATCATTTTTTTTTCTCTGAGGCGTTGCTCTTGGCTTTCCACCATTTGTTTTGTGATCAATTTATAGAATAAACTTTGGGTTTCAAAAAATTAAGGAGAAACCAGCATTAGATATTTAAGAAGTTTGAAGGAATTTGTGCCTTTATGTGTGCAATGTGTTAGAAATCTATAGGGACATTTATGAAGTAATATCTAGCTCTATGTATAAGCAATACATGCATTGGTCATTGTAATTCTTTATGAAGTGCTCACTCAATATGTGGGACATATTTCCAACGATAAAGCAACTACAATGTCAATCCCACTTTTGAGTTGTTTTAATTGTTTTCAAGGCATTGTTGATGGTGTATGAAATTGTTATTTGGTTGATGTTGTCCCAAAAAAGTTGTATTTCATTCATTCAACATATAAAGAATGACTTCATTCCACTTTCATTATTGAAAAAAGTAATTGTTGTTGTTGAGATTCAAATTACCAATGTTCACTACAACTCAATTGTTATTAGGAATTGATTAAAAAGTCAACATGAACATCCCAAGCGCTACATGGAAACAACTAAAAAATGACTATTAGAATGTATTTTCATAATTTAATATGGAGAAATTAGAGGTAAAAAATAAAATTTTAAAATATTGAAAAAATCCAAAAGCTTCACTAACATCCAATATTACTTTGTCTTATCACCTTATCTACGGAAAATTTGAAGTGCATTATAATCATTCTTCAATGCAAAGTCTTGCTTTTCTACTACCATAGTTGAAAGCACCACATGGGATGGCATGTAGTGGCATAAATGCTAAGTAGATGTGTTGATGTGGAAATGAATGTTGCAGCACTAAATACATTGATTGAACTTGTTGATGAAGTTTTAATTAAGATGATAGATGAAAACTAAAACTCTTTATCTTTATGACTTCGTTTTTGAGTACTACTTACATCCATAGTGACTGTATCCTAGATTAGCTCTAGTCACACATGTCCCCTACAACTCAAAAAATAGTCGTAAATGTAGTCAAAAGAACTTCATTTTCTTCTAGTATAATTTATGAAGAATTGTTGATGAACAATACAACTATATGCACTTGTATCTCATAGGGAATTGAATATCTTTTCCAAATATGGTGGGAAGATATGAATCCAAGGTATGAACCTTTATCACTTTAACCTTTAAATATCTTTTTAAGTTTTGAAACAAATTGTCTTTATTTTCTTACACCCATCCACATACACCAAAAGCCACATGTGTAAAGAATTAATCAATTTTATCTCAATTAGCAAAGTTGAGGTTAAGGGCTATAATGATGAAATTTTATACATCATCCTTACTTCTTCCATAATAACTTTAGCATAGTCTACATCTTCTACAAGGAAATAGACATGACCATCATTTTCTAAAAATCAATTATTTTTTATTTTATTCTTAATAATAATATTGCATATATGTATATACATGGAATTGATGGAAGCATATGTCATTTTCAAAATATATATGTGCAAAAACATCTAATAAAGACACATACTAGTGTAAATAAAAATTAAGAGTACCAATATTTGGGGTTTAAATCATTTTAATTAAATAGTAATTTGGCAAAATCATATCACAAGGAAATGTGTTTCATATGATCCACTTATTGTACACTAATACTATGGAACAATTATCAATGCAAATATCTATCTACTTTCTTGAAAAAATATAAATTTTTACCTAATTCTTCCATTGTAATATGTACATAGATTAATGTAGATTTAACAAGTTGATTACAATGATAATTTAAAAGATATTGTGACCTCATACAATAAAGGATCATTTAGAAACTGTAATAAATTTTAGCAATTCATATCATGTACAAACTGATAATTTAATAATTTACAACTTCAATGGTTTAGGATTTGGGTTGATAATTGATAAAATACAAAAATTATCTATTTAATAAAAGATTAGATGCTTTGAATTATTCAATGTTTCAATCCTCTAAGTGAGTTTTTTAGAATAAAAATTCAATAATATATTGGATGTTTTTAATATTACAATGCTTCAATTGCTTGTGAAAGTTTATTGACAATATTTACTCAATTGTAGTATTTACTTGTTTAATTTTATAGAATTTCAACCAAATATGTTAGGTATTTGCAATATTATTTTTATAGAAGTTTCCATCTATTTATTTTCAAAAGTGTTTCAATCAACTATTAGCTTTATAGAGGTTTTCATCTATTTACTTTTATAGTGTTTCAATCAACTATTAGCTTTATAGAGTTTTTCATCAATTTACTTTTATAGTGTTTCAATCAACTATGTAGAATTTGTTTCAAATTTAGTTCATTTCTATTTATTAATGTTATCTACTTCAATTAGTTTTTGTAGATTTTCAAAATTTATAGATTTTAGAAGACCAATTTTTTTTGAAGATAATAGAAATTTTAGATTTTAATTTATTTTAATGAAAAAGATATGAGATATTTTTGACTATGGTATCATCCTACTTATTTCTCCCACATGCCTTTATTTTGACCATGAATGTGGAGGGGGCATTCTCATAAAGGCTTTGATTATAAAGTCTACAAATCAAACAATTCAAAACATTGTCTCAAATCACTATGGATCAATTAAGGAAGAACTCTAGTTTGGATCGGTTGCAAAACATTAGGACAAATATAAAACACTCCATTAGTTATTGCTACAATGGTTACTATTGGCTTATTGTTGGGATCGTTGGTAAACAGGGCCTGCTACAAAAGGGGCATCTTGGAAAGTGAGAGCATTTATAACCTTGAAGGTAGAAAATAGAAAAATTCAGAAAAAAAAGTTATAACAAATTAATGATATTAGACTCTATAGAGTGCATGTGACCTATTTTAGGAAGCTATAGCATAACAATGTTGTAGGTTTAGATATGGTTTGTATATTTAAGTGAATCATTGCATATAGACAAGTGGGTACCTTAATTCATAGTCAACAATTGTTTGCAAAAATACAAATTTGAGGGTAGGTTTCTGTAAAGTTACAGTAAATTATGGATGAATCTTTTTAAATTTATGATACAAAGTTGGTAAAAAACCTCCCTTCATATTTAATAGAAAATCAATGAGATGCTTGTATCAAAGTTATATTGCCCCCCCTCTTCCTTTAACAATAAGGTGGGCAACTTTAAGTAGCATAAGATAAAGTGCACTTTTACTCCTAAGATTTGACAAGTATATAACTGATATGATACAATATACAATGGTCAAGCCAAAAAAACTTGAGTACCAACAAAAATATATTTCTTAAAAGAGGCAAAGTCTAATGATTCTTTGAGACATAATTAGAAGAAAAATTTAATTTTAGACACAATAATCTTGCAATATGTGTGTTCAAAGTTTCAAATTTACCTTCATTTTTAATTCAATTCTAGAGTTAAATTAAAAAAAACTTTTTCATTCTTTCATTTTTGCTCATTGTTCAAGAAAACAAAACTTCATAGGAAGAATGAAAATTGAGATTTTTGGATTTCTTTATTTCATTCAAGTGTGCTTTAAGTAATAAAAATCTTTAAATATTGTAAATAGAATGAACAATAATCTCCTTAAGCATTATGGCTCTACAAGGGAATCTCTATTATTTTGGCTATTAGATTACCTTTTAACCCAGAGAAGACAATTATCTTTCAAAGTAACATTTGGAAATCTGGACAAAAAGTTCCCCAAAAGTCAATCTTGAATGATTCTTTCAAAAAATTGGCATAAGATGCAAACATGTACCTTTTGGGGCGATAATTATTTTTTTCTATTCAAGTGCCTAGATTGAAGTTATTCCACCTAATTTGGGGAGATAGGTAGGCAATTTTAGGCAAAATAAGCCAAGCTTGCTACAAGGCCAAAATAATTTTTTTTTCTTTTAACTTCAAATGTTATAATTTTACAATCTATAAGATCAAAGATTTCAA
The DNA here is from genome assembly GCA_950106755.1 of Climacium dendroides. Lineage (NCBI taxonomy): Eukaryota > Viridiplantae > Streptophyta > Bryopsida > Hypnales > Climaciaceae > Climacium > Climacium dendroides. The sequence continues at coordinate 33,293,140 of OX467083.1, read as the reverse complement.
TTCTTTTCCCACACATTCCTATAGTAGTAAAATTTTTGAGAATTTCATTTCAATAAAAAAAGAAACTTTTGTTTTTAATTTATTTTGAATGCATTAGAAGATATTAATTTTTTGTTGAAATACATTTGAGCCCTAAGGAGTTAAATCAAATTGTCTTTTGTTATATATGAATGAATGACTAAAATTCAAATCTAAATTCATATTCACATCATATGATAGTGTCAACATTCATTTAACATTCACTTTAAAAAAAACTAAAATAAAAACTGTCATGTCTATTAGTATGGATAGATTTGAAGAAAAATTTGTAAATGTCTAGGGGCTATCGAATGATCAAATGAATCCTTTCTTTTGAGTATTGAAATAAAATGATGCAAAATTGGACAAGAAAACAAAACTTTGTGTTGAACCAATGCCTTACATATTGAGGTATTTGATTTGATTACCCTAAATGAGGGTAAGATTTGGCATAAATTAACACTAAAAGGACACAATACTATTTTCAAGGTCAAGTCATTATAAAATTATTAGGTTCCCGAGTGAATAGATGCATCATTTGTTTCTAATTTGAATATCATTCCTTTCAAAAGGGCCTTGAGTGCCATGCTTTAGAACTATTCTTTACTATCCAAAGACCACCCTTTCAACTAGTGCTTCTTAGATGGATTAAGTAATTTTTGTCAAAAAATGCCACACATAATTTTGTCATTGATTTATGATTTTGTAAAATTATAAAGTGGAAATTCAATTTCTGCACTCTATTGCCCAAAGTAACCATCCTCTACATTATTTGAGCATGACTATTGACCATTACTACCCCTACTCTCCAAATGAGTCCATGATGTCACAAGGGGAGGTTGTAAATCAACTCCCCCTTGGTCACTATGAGGGTACTTTTTTAATGGGCCTCATAAAATTGGTTTGACCAATTTCCCCCATGTCCAATTAGATTCTTCCACACACTTTCCTGTTTGTGGTTGTGAATAGATTTAGAAATTTCAAGAGGCAAAATAGAAAATGGAGAAGAATATAAATCGGCTTCAAGGATTTTGGCTTTTCACAGAGGCCACTGAGTGAAACATGATGGAGGATGGTATTGCCTCGTTGAAAATCACCTCAACCCAACAACTCCAATGCAAGTGACCCAACATGCCAAGGACATAATGATGGAGCCACTAAAAAAACACGCCCCAACGCTCCCGGCCCCACCATTTTCCATCCACGTATTGGCAATTTTGACAAAATGTGGAGAGCCCACAAGTTGATTCACGATAGCAAAAGTCATCATTGCCATATCTCCCATCAACCTCGTTTTGTATGCAAATGAAATAGAATTCCCCTTTTTCTTGCATGCAAGGTCTTCATTGGCTCTCCCTCCTCCTTTTCATAATGTGGAAAAGTCCATTTCCATTTGAAGTTTGGATTGCAAGCTTTGCATGTTCATGTTTAGAAAGTAGCGGCGAAATGGCATGAGGTCCACCTTCCTCCCCCTTGGAACCCCAATCTCCATACTGTCCCAGTTCCCGTCCCCCATTGGAGATGGTCTGAGGCCGTCATATGGCTTTGGGCAGGGCACAAACTTAACGTTACCGTTCCCTTCCTGCTTGCTCACTTGGATGGTGATCCCCAGGAAGGTGGCTGAAGTCAGTTAAGCTTTGTTATTCTTTCATTGTGGTGAGTGTCCTGCTGACCAGAGTGGAGGTGGTTTTAAATTTTTATTTTTTTTATTTTTTTTATGGAGTTGGGATCCCTCCCATTCCCTTCCCTTCCCTGTAAGTTGGGTTCGGTTGAGTTGGAATCGAATACATGCACTTGCCCTTGCCCTTGCGCTTGGAACACTAGCCTAGCCTAGCCTCAGTTAAGTTAAGTTGAGGTGAATGAATGTCCTGAGAGGAGCTGGGATTTGATTTTATACAGCCAGACCCAGACCCATGTCTCCACAATCTGGCAGGCAGGCAGGCTGTAGCTAGCCTCCTGAAGGCCAGGCCAGGCCAGGCAAGGCCCGAGGGCAGCATGAAACTACCCACCCACTGCCTGGGGGTAGGGGTGGGTGGGGAGGGCCACTGGACTTCCTTCCCTTCTTCTTCTTATCATCTTATTCAATATTAAAAACAAAGAAATAAAGAAATAGTAGTACCTGAAGTTGGCTTGGCTTGGCTTCAGCTGGCTTGGCTTGGCTTGGCTTGGCTTGCGTGATGAAAAGTCAGATGTGCCTGTGCATTTGCAAATCAGTCGGTCATGTCCCTCTTTATTGATACACATAGGGCCCTAGGGACTGGCTCCATTTTCTTTTCGCTAGTTTAGTCCCCCAAGTGGCTCGACTTTTCACTGGAAAAAACAGGACACTGCTGCAAGCCTGCGAACGAACGGACCCACAAGCTTTCGGCAGAAGCACAAGCAGGCACAAGCAGAAGCAGGGGGGAGTCAGTCGGTGGGGCCCGCCCAAGGGACGAGCGGGGCCGCGTTCACACAGGGACAGCTGGGCTGGGCTGAACTGAACTTACTTGTGCAGGGGGGGTGCCTTCTACTGGGATACATGCATTAAGGTAAAACAGCCCATTGTGCTCAGAATGAGGAATTGGACATCATCTTGGCGCTGAAGTTTTTCAATTTTTTCCCCACATTAGTACAAGTGTGAGAAACAGCTAGTGCAATTGAAGTTATATATATATATGAGCCTATAGACTACCCTGTAACCAACAAAATCTGAATCTTGAAAGTCAATTTTTACAATGAATTTCACATTGAAAAGTTAGAAGTTTCTAATGAGGTTGCTATTCACTCCATTACTAGCATGTAAGACATGCATTGTGGCCCATGTCTCACATACTACCCCCCCACACACAATGGGGTCATTTCTTAGGTGACTGTATTGGGTCATTTGACCCAACAATGGGTTGTTTTACCTTAGTTTCTTATATGGGACCCCCGTATATGGTATTTGTTAGTGTGTTGATCATGGTAGGGGGTGCAAGAACATCTCCTGAAATCTAGTGTTTTAACATCGGTAAATTGATGCTACCAAGGTGTTTAGAGGGGATGGAATTAATCCTGAGAGATTTTTTACCATGTTTTCACCAAAATGTTCCAAAATTGTCAAATCTGGTACAAGAATCAAATTTTAGGAAGAAAAATAAATTGGAGAACATGTGTAACCATAGGATCTTGTACTATGTTGGTTTGAAAAGATGTAGAATTTTTTTTTTAATTTTCACCTTGTAGATTGTAAGATATTAGCGCTTGGGGTTACAAAAATCCTTTTTTGAGCCCTTTGAAAAATAGGGCAGCTGCACCACATTTGTAGGAAAAAATGTCCCAAATGGTGGTGCTTCTTTGGATTCATTTTTCAAGGCAAGTTGGATACATGCTTGAAAATTTCTAGATCATTTGGAATTGTACAACATATAGGAAAAAAATAGTAAGTAGAAAGAAATAGAAAATGATTTAAAGTACTAATTTGTTGAGAATTTAGTTATAGAATTGAAAAAATGCCAATCTTAATTGTTATAATGTTGTAATAAACAATCTACATCCTATGGCTTTATTTTTTTCAAAAAGTATTGAAAATTGAGTTAAATGATGGACTTCAAAGTTTATTTTAGAATAGAGAATACATAATTGCTTGCAAACTAAAACTTCTCATAACTTTTATCTAATTAATCAAAATGGAATAATTCAAAGCTTTCCATGAATATATAAATCTTGAAAATCAATATCAAATTTTTATTTCTTAAAAAAATTATTATAATTTTTTTTTCCGAATTGCCTAAGTTGCCCACAGATCACTGAAAATTACATATCATATCATTACTTTTAGCCACATAGTCATGAAAATTGTTGGGCCTTAAAGCTACTCTTTGGACACATGTTTTGTGAAAATTTCAAAGAAAAAAATAAAAATTCCATTCGTAGAATACTGCCGAAAATTGATATGTTGCAAAAGAACAAGTTTAGTCCTTTGGGGGGTAATACAATTGTCTCAGTGGTCCGTTGGAATTCTACCCCAAAACAAGTTTTGAGAGGTTCCAACTTCATCCTTCTTGAAAACATTTGAAGAATGTTCAAAGTAGGACAAACTGCAACTCTGAAAGAGTAGACATGGAATTGTTCATCACCACGGCAATCTTGTTGTTTCAGACAAGTATGGATGTCGAGACTTTCGAATGGCATAATGGCAAGTTGTTGTACTGTACATCCATTTTCTCTCTGAAGGATCTAGGCATGCAATTCCACAAGATGGGCAATTGTTTCATGTACCTATCAAGATGCTCTTCAGCAAGTATAACATAAAACCAATTGCATAGGTTAGCAGACAGACACTTGGTGTTGTTGTATATTTGATGTCCCTCTTTTGTTGATTTTGGGGTTTGCTCACCTTCGTTGAAAAAGGGTTCACCGGCAATTGCTGATTCATCCCAGCCTGCTCTTGAAGGGATGTACTTTCACTTGAAGATCAGATGCCAATGCACAGTACCCTCCATCGATAGCCCCCCAAAGGATGATTCTGGAAGTACTGTATCTTGAGTAGCAAACTTTCAAGACCTTTCTATCATAACAACTGACAGCCTTGCAGCTGCTTGTACGTCTTCATGTAGAATTTTGGCTAGGCAGCTTTGAATTCTCAAACAGAGCAGTCACATCCCACACGAGGCAATAGATTTTAAGCTATATTCAAATGTGATGTGATGACTTATCTTTTAGTGATAAATCTTGCAAGTTCATTGGAAAAATGATGCAGCTATAGGATACCACACTGTTGCTTTGATGTCTTCCCCTCCTAGACAGCCTACGACACGCATTCTTATATGCATGCATAGGGTTGTTGAAAACAAGGGGCACGGATCTGGCCCGTCGCCGACCTAGAAGTGGGGGACTTCAGCAGTGAACTCAGTCTACCCCACACATCCCAACGAATAGTAAACCAGCTACAAGAGAGAAAAGAAACCATATCTTTATTCACATAAATGCTGAGTAAAGACGATGAAGTAAAATTGAACCTCATCTTGCACGAGGAAACGAGAAACGAGATCAAATCTAACCGCTGAATAATGAGTCCAATATTCGGGAAAGTATATATGGGTGGTAGCGCTAGCTCCCTAAATATGGACTATTTGTGAGTTATGCTAATGTGGGCTAGTCTACAGAAACGCTGCCTCGAGAAAAGAGGCTACGAGGGAGAACATCCCGAACAGTGAGCTCGCAAGTAACCCTAATCTTCACTCAAACCCTACATTGCCAAAACCTTTCCATGAAGTGCCACTGCAGCTTCAAGAAAACACAAAGCCTTAAGATGTGAAAAAAGAACGTAAGCAATCAATTGAGCAGTGGATGCAAGACACAAAACCATTGCAAGAAAAAAATCAACCCCCAGGTGCAGCTTAGCAGGGAGAAGTTCTGGCTGATCCGGTGACACCCAGAATATGTTCATGGAGAGAATGAACACAGTGGCGTACATTCAACGGGATGGTGTCACCAGAGCAGCGTCATTCATCTCTACCCTGACTCCAGAAACTCACCAGAAACAGAACCAACAGGTATAAATATGAAAAGCAGGAAGAACAGGAAGAATTTACATCGATCTAATTGCAAGCAAGTCAAGTCATTGGTCCAAGTCAGCGGGAGAGCAAGCAAGTCAGCATGACCCAGTAGCAAAACGGGCATGCAATTGGTGCGAAAGAATTGGAGTTAGCGTCTCGAGGCTTTTTTACTTACAAGAGATCAGAGAGTGAAAAGGGGGGATGCTGATGATAGTGATGCTGTTGTTGTAGGTCCTCATTGAAGAGGCTGCAAGCTAGGTCCGTAACAGAATGTGGCCACATCTACTTTGGTATTAAGCGGACATTTGGGCAGCTCATGCCACGAGCGCCGAACCATGTCGTAGACCGCCACTGAGAGAGTCTTCTTAGACGCCACGCAGATCCTGTCGCCGAACGCAACTGGTTTCCATCCGCCTCTGCATTTGAACACAGCCAGCATCACATTCTGAGGCATCTCCGTGACCTCGTGGAACTGCTTCGACACGGTCTCGAATTCCACAATTCGGATGCTCGTGAGCCGGCCATTCGCATTCTTCTGCGCAGCAACCACCAGCACTCTGCCTCCGCAGGACAACACATAGGGCTCGTCACGCATCCCGCGAGGCAGCTCATGAACCTCCGTCCAAACGCCGGATTTCACATCATACGCAATGAGCCCCTCCATGTTCATGCCCCCAATTTCCAAGGCCACACAGTAAAGGAATCCCTGGCAGAAGGCGGAGCTGCGGCGTCCCCAGAGGAGGAGATGGGGCGGCAAGCAGCTGGTGGCTTGCCAAAAACGTTTCCTGGATTCGAACACGTGCGTGCTTTCCATGTAATGCGTGAGCGTGACGATCATTTGGAAGCCGTGGTCGTGCCCATTCACCACCATGTGCGTGATCCCGGGCTCGTAGTCCTCGCTCAGGCGAGGCACCTTCTCGACCTCCCCCGTGATGGGATTGCACACCAAGTTCAATGCCGAGGAAGGCGATTCGCTCAAGCAGAGCAGCCCGCCATCGCCCGCGAGGACGTGCTTCGCCTCTTTGGGCAGGAATGTGAGCGGCGGGAGGTGCAGCCATTTCCGTTGGACGTGATCATACGCGCACCATCGCCGGTCCTCGCCCTTGGATAGGAAAACGGGGTAGTAAGGGGGCGCCACGGGCGCCTCCGCGCGCAGCTTGACAAGGTTGTTCGACAGACCAACGTTCTGCCAGCACTTGCACACGCATCGGGCTTGGAACAGGCTGTGCAACGGTAGGAATGCGAACACTTTCTCCACCAGATCTTTCGGCAAGAGCGTCCACACCGGCGTCGCCTCAGGCCCCTGTTGCGACGGCGTCGTCGGCCCTGTTGTCCCTTTGACCGTACTACTGCTGCTGCTGGAGATGCTGCTGCTGCTGCTGCTACTACTACCACTAATGTTGCTGCTACTGCTACTACTACCATAACTACCAAGACCTCTCTGCTGCTGCACCACGGGACCTCGCCAGAACACCTGCTGCTGCATGCCCTTCTTGATACTCGTCTCGTAAGCTGCGCCCCCTACATCATGGCGGTGTTGATGGTAGTGGTAACGATACTGCTCCCGAGGGTGGAACCCTCCGCGCACGAACACGTCCTGCCCATTCGTGGGCTTCACGCCATTCGGCTTCGTCTGGTACTTGACCCCATTCTTCGTCATCTTCTCCTCGCGGCGACTGCCAACTACACTAAACATCGTGAAGCGAATCCAACAACTCGTCGGTAAACTCAGACTCTGTGAACAACCAAACCGCCACACTCATCGCTCAAAAACCTCGGCGGCTCCCTCCCCACGACCGTTACATTGCGCTACACGCTACCCGCTCGCCAGCCCATGTCGGTCTCCACGGCCGATCACATCACACAATTCCACCGCGCTCCCCTCAATTCCACCCCTCCCCAAACTCAATCACGCACGCACTCAGCTAGCAATGACGAATCTCGGGCGGTTTCAAAATCCGGAGGAAGCACAGCAACGGAGGCAGTAGCATCGCCATGGCCATCGCAACCAGGCGGCCGTTTAGCTAAGCTACGAACCCAACCCGACGAGAGACCCCACTGCTGGAGCTCCCACAACACACCCCGAGCCGTGAACCGCGTACTGCCAAGGTTTTAACTTAATACTTGTTCACGGACCTGGCTGCGGAAGCTCGTGCCGCTGTCGCGAAGGAAAATTTCCGATTGAGCCCCCCGGCCACTCAGATGACGACGACGACGAAGACATCCATCGCCCACAAATGTTCGTCGTGGAAAGCTCGAGAGCAGTCGGTCGGAGTGCCGGAGGTGGGGCGCGGGCATCATCTCCACCATCGCCATGCCTCTCCCCCTCCCCTAAGGACCTCCATACCTTGGCCCCCACCTCACTGGGCGTAGGCTTGGCGTAGGCTTGGAGGCTGTGGTTCGGGTCTGCCCGCTGCCCGTTTCCCGCGCGGGCAGCAGGGCTGGGTCAGTTGCTGCGCTGCGCTGCCCCCGCCCCGTTCTCAGGACAGGAACGCCTCAAGGCCAAGTCCCAAACATGATGCAGCCCCATGCCCATGTTGGCCCCAGTGGGCCTGGACGGGAGTGAGCAGAATATGGAGAATGTGTGCAGAATGTGTGCGGCGGCCTCCAACCCTACAAGGCCCTGTCTGGGCAACACAACGACACCCCCCCGCGGCCCTGCCTGCCTGCCTGCCTGCCTGCCTGCTGCCTGCCATTCATTACGCTTATTAAGCTGAGCTTGGCTGAGCTTAGCTTGCATTATTTATTCCCAGGAGGCCATTCTGCGGCTCACTCACGGCCTCGGGGAGCCAGTCCGCCCGGGAATTCAAATTGAATTAATTAAAAGCCAGTGCAGTGCAGTGCAGAGCAGAGCAGAGCAGTGCAGGCCCCGGCCCCAAGTCCCCAACAACTGAAACATGGAGTAATTAAGTGACGGGGGCTCCGAAATTAATAAGTTACGGACTGCGCCACTCATGCGCTGCTTGCGGACGCATGCGACCTTTTGGAATGAATGAAATGGTTCCTTCCGGGTCAAAAAACAAACAATCCAGTTCACGAAGGAACGGGAGGGGGGGTGATGATTTTTAGGGATGCTTGTACTGCTCCCCTAAGTTATATGCGGGAGGGGGGGGGAGGGGGAATCGAGCAATCATTGGGTTCCTTCGACCCATGGAATTTGAGGTAACAAAGGCATAAACATTGTTGTCCTCTTCTACAAATTAATATGTTTTCATTCTCAACACATTTCAACTCAATACCACTAAAGTCACAATTGATTTTTAAAGGATTGGTTGTCTTTACAAATTCTTTACAAATGTCTTTGCATCCTAATGTGATTCAACTCTTCTCCTTGAACACTTTTGGATGATTGTTCTTAATATTAGTGTGATAAAATGGGGCCTCAAAAGTCTCCACAACGGAAACACGCGTGCAACTGGGCGTCATTGGTAGTGCAAAGAGTACTTGGGCCCTACTTAAAATAAAAATTATTGTACCTAAAATATGCACTAGGGTGCAAAACCTGCAAATTGCAAAGATTATTTTGCTTACAAAAATGTTTTGTAGTGGAAAGTAACTTCGTTTAAATTAGTAATACCCGTAGTGTTTACAATGTCTGGCGTAAATGACAAAAGAGATGTAGAAAGTATAGAAGTAAAGTAATGTTGGTTCAAAAAGAGCAATGTCTGTTCATTCAGTTTGAACAAAGGGCCATTTGGAGGTGGGCCTTCTATGTGTGTAATAGGTGGCATTTATTTTAGTTCTATATATTGGATACAAACTCTATGATCTTTAAGAACTGATGTTGATATTTATGTCACCTATGATCTTTAAAAATTGATGTTGATATTTATGTCACTTATGATCTTTAAAAACTGATGTTGGTATTTATGTCACTTAGAAAGGTGACATTTGGCACGCAATTAGTGAGGAAAGAAAAGACATAGCCCTTAATAGCAAAGGCATGATAAATGTTTAGCACCATTGAATTAGAATGGGTTGTTTCTATTTTTACATTACTCACAACTAACATTTATTTCTAGTACTTTGGTCAAACATATACTTTAACAATATTGAAAGTGAATCTTACACCATCCAAAATGGGAGTTTTTTTTCACACACTAAGCATTGAAAAAATATCAAAAAAATATTGAACATCATAAGTTGAAAAAAATGACAAATGAAATGTCATAAAGATTGTCTAAAAGAGACTATAAAAAGGCTCAAAAGAGTGTTAGAAAGAATGTTGAAAATAGCGTCAAAAATATGTCAAAAACAATAACAATTTTTTTTCTTTCTAATTTTTTGTAGATTGATTGCTCAATCCATTTTTTAAGTTACTCAAATTCAATCAATACAAGGTTTGAACCCTCATCTAAAGGATGTATGAGGATTTAGAGTGCCTTGTTCACATGTGAATTTTTTTAATCACAACTTCAATGAAATGAAGTGTCAATATTGCACTTTTGCACTGTTGATCTCCTTTTTCCAAGGTGTAGGACTCCTTTATTCAATTTTCACTAAATTATTTTTAAAGGACAAGAAGAAATGAAACCAAGTCTAAGTTGTTTGTATTTTGGGGATCTTTATAGACTATATTATAAATTTTCAAAATGGTGCCAAGCAAATTGCTAGTCTAAATTTTAAATTTTAAAAACTAATTCATTTTTAAAAAAACAATTCTAATGTGGCAGTAGTAGTGCCACGTTAAGTTGTTGGAGTGGCAAAGTTTCCAATCATTTTAATTAAAAAAATTCATTTAAAATTCATTTAAAAAACATTCATTATATTATCCTATACAATTCAGATCCTTCATGGTAGGTTTTTTCCACCATTGTTTCCTATTGTTTTGGAATTGATGGCCCTCTTCACAGCTCATTCTTCTTATAATGGATGATATTTCAAACATAATTATATAGGAAATAAAAATGCAAATTCATTGTTGTTACTAATGGTAATAGTAAATAGTCTAAATAATTATTTGGATTTTATAGGCATCAACCATTAAATAGTGATAAGGTGGTTCTAATTTTAATACCTCAAGCCCCATTGTCCTCTTCAAGTACAAAATAAAACTTGGGTAGGCTTTTATTGTATCAATTGAAATTGAATTTTTTAGAATTTTTTTTAGAATTGCACAATTCAAAAAGCTTTGTTTTATATAATTTTCAAACAATTAGACATATGGTTTAGATATTAAAGGGTTTGAGTTTAGTTTTTGTACTTGTGAAAGAGATAATAATAAGTCTTGAAGTCCACTATTAGGATTTTTGTTTTGAGAAATTACATGGTGGGAAAAGTATTTGCAAAAGAATATATTGTATTGTGAATTTTGAGAATATTTTTTAACATTGTAAGATTTTATTGGAGGTATTCCACATCCCTGTTACTCTTACCTCTAAATTTTTTGGAGATATGCCTACTATAATCTTCAATAAAACTTCCCATGAATGGTGGTCAAAGTCATTTGAAATTTTGAAAAGGGTCGTCAAAAAATAACTTTTTTTCAACTTCTACAGCTAATATCTTTCAATTTGAATAGTCAAACTTTGCAAAAATTTTACCATATATTCTTGTATAAGTTTAGTACAAGATCCTATGGTTGAATCTATCCCCAAATCATTCTTTTGTTTGCATGATTCAATGCAATAAAATTGATACCTAACAAAAGTAAAAGTATCTTTTACTTTTTATTATTAAAACACCTATAAAAAGACATCATCATCTTTTGCAATTATATTTCAATAGTTGCTTTACTTATTTTGTTAAACATCATAAAGTTAATTTCTTACAATAGCTTACAAAATTATATGAATTCAAAACATTTTCCTAAGTTACAATAGTTCAGCAAATCAAATAAATAAAAGTCATTAAGTTTCAAAGTTTGTTCCCACAACTAATCTAAATAGAAATATCTATATGGCAAATCAAGTAGACATGGAAGAAAATGATTTATATGCTATGTTGCATTTGAAAGAAAATGAACAATATGTTTCAGATGATATCATTAGAAAAGCTTATCACAAACGTGCTTTAGAAATCCATCCCGACAAATCCAAAGAAAATCCTTTGGTTGCAACTAAAGAATTTCAAAAATTGAGAGAGGCATATGAAATACTTTCTAACAAAAAGGCCCGACTTGATTATGATACATTGCAACAAAATAGGAAAGAACAAAGGTCGAGAGCTAAGTGTAAGCATGTTCCTCGAAAATATAAGAAGTCCAAACAAGGGGAAAAAAATACACAAGAACAAAATAAAAAATCTCAATTCAATCGTGATTTTATGAATAGAACTTTTGAGTTTGAAAATGGTTTATTTGTAGGCATGAAGATGCAAAATAAGAGTAGGTAGACCAAGAGTGAATACACGTTTGGAAAATATATCCCAAAGAATTTTGTTCACCATCAACAATGTATAATTAAAAGTTAAAAATACTAGTCAATGAGTTTGGTCTTTAAATGACCAAGGCACCATATTTTGATGTCAATAAAATTTTGAAGTTAAATAAAAAATCTCAAAATATCCTTTTTAGTAATTTTTCTTAAGAATATTTAGTATCCACAAAAAAAATGCATCAAAAATTCAATTTTGAAAAAAAAATGTTTATGATCTTGATTTTTTAAATAGTTTTGTGGAATTCTTACCATGGTAGTATTAAAGTCTCTTAGCTAGAATAATGTAGTCTTGCCTTGGTCCTCTTAGAACAAACTTCCATGTGCCAAAATTGGCCAAATGTTGCAAAAGAGACAAAAAGTTTACTAGAACTCCACATAGAAGTTTGCAATATTTCCAAGTTGAGAGAGGAGTAAGAATGGTTTGTTGGCAATATTATATAAAGAGACCCATTAAAAGTGGAGGGGAGCAAGTTTTCAACTTTTGGAAAACTAAAATTAATATTGAACATGAACTTTGGAGATACTTTTAGAGCCTCTTTACACTAGACACCAAGGTCATGACCAAAGCATTTGGAGCATTGTGATTAGAAGAAATAAAGTGTCAAGTCCAAGTTCACTTTATACTAGCAATATAAATGAAGAGTGACTAAGGCTCAAAATGGATGACAAAATGATATGAAATCTTGTATATCCTAAAATAGATAAGGCCTGATAGGCATTTGGATTTTGTGGCAAAACAACCTCAACATGTTATCATTGGATTTTGAAGATGACCAATCCATTCCAACAAATTTAGAAGGCAATTTTATTATGGCATTTTCTTTCCTATTGAACTATTGTTTTACTACATAAAATATATTTTTATTGTAATATTTGTAGTTTTATTGTAATAAATAAATTTTATTATTTTATAATTGCTGATTCTATCATGGAAACATAATAAGATAATGGATGGATATTTATGTATTGTTTTTTATTATATACTATTTACTACAACTTTAACCCTTAAAGGACTATTGTTTCCTCAAGGAACAAATTAGATTTTATGGTCTCAATTTTTTTCATGACTCTGAAATTTTTTTTTGAAAAACACATCAGATTTTGGGAAATATACATTTATATCAATTTATGCCCAAGAGAAAAACTTATGCCAAGTGAGTTCAAAACATTTTTGAAGATTAAAAAACTATGCCAAGAAATTAATTTTATTTTTCTCATGGACATGAATTATGCCAAAAAAAATTAAATTTAAAAATTTGAATATTTTTAAAATTTCTGGTATAATTTTAATATTAATTTAATTAATTAATTTTCATAGATCATATTTTTATTTACATTGAAAGATTTGATTCATTCCATTTGGGTAAGTAATGTAAAAGTCGTGGAGCATCTTGTTTCCCAAGCAATCATAGCAACTTTTTAAGAAAATAATGTGTTGGATTTGTTTTTGAATTCAATTTTCATAATTTAAAAAAAAATTGCATAGCTTAATTTGCTTGCTAGAACAATCTCACCATTGGAATTAGTGTGTTCAATTCCATCTTAAAGATATTAATAATTTAGATTTTCCTTCTATCTTGTGCCTACTTCTATTTAACAATATTTTTAAGAATGCAAATTATTTTTTTTCCTATATTCTCAACTCAATTCCTCGCTATAAAGATTTAAAGCTCAAAACTTTGTAGTACAATAAATTTAAGTTAAGAAGGTTCAAAGCCATGCAATCTAGTCATGCAAGGTACAAAAAAAACTTATTTTTTCACTTTAAACAGAAACATCTTGCAATCTATGTGGTCAGTTTTTTTGAAATTTATTCCACACATTCTCATACTAATTAGGTAGAAGATTTTGCACAAAAAAACAATTTTAAAAGTTTTTTTTACTCTTTGCAATAGAAATGACAATTCCAATGAAAGTTTTTTGACAAAAAAAGGTCATGGTCCTTTTAGGGGTTAAGGATAGACTTGGTATCCACATTGGTTATAAATTTCTTCTTCTATTTTTCGACATCCTAGTTGTTGATTTTTTACTAGGAGGTGAGAAGAAAAGAGAGAAAGAAAAAGGTAGAATAGATGAGTAAAAGAGAAGAGTGAATTATCAAGTCTTTTTGGGGGGGGGGTGGAGAGGATTTCATTTAATCCCCAAAGGATCAAGTGTTTGTTCAATACATACAAGAAATCTTGGATAGGTTCCAATGTAGTCATTTTTGTTTAGATGTTCATGAAATTTGAACACAATGTGTAAATATGTACCTCCTTGATGAATTTTTTTTATTAGGTGTCTAGATCATAAATTATGTTGCCCTAAACTTTAGAAGTAGCTCAGACAATTTGGGAATCTTTTGCAAAAAAGATCATCAAAATTTTGAAATTTGGCATGTATGAAACTATTAAAATATGGCATACAATTGTCCCAAAAGAACAAAATTTAGTTCTCAAATCACATTCTAAGAGGAATTAAACTTTGTTAGCTATGTTGAAGTGGTTTCAAGAAAAAACATGTTCTTTTAACTTCGAGTCCTATTACCTTGCAATTTGTCAAGTCAAAATTCTTGAAATTTTTTCCACATGTTCCAAATGTTTGTCTCTAAATTTTCACCATTTGGATTTCAAGTAAAAAATTTCCTCATTGCACAAGCAATCATCAAAAAATGATGAAGTGTATTGCTAAACTATGCATTGCACGGTGATTTAGAATAAGCTAAACTCCATATTTGTTTCTAAATTATTTCATGAGTGAAACTAATATCTCATACTTATGAATGGTCAAAAAACTCATTTTTGTATGGAGCAAAACTTTTACTCCAAAAGAGCCTGAAGTCTATTGACCTTGTTTCTCAAGAATGAAAAAAGTTATGATTGTTATAATCTTTTAATCCACAAGGTCAAATGAGCTGAGTTTTTTATTTAATTTTTTTTCCCCCATTCTGCTAAAATACTTTTCTTTACTTTTACATGGTTGAATTTTTTAATTTTTCTTTTCTTTTCAAAATTTTTCTTTTCAAAGTTTGAATTTTCATTTTTGAATGGCATACAAAAAAGCCACACATTTTGACAACGTCTCCTCCCCCAATCCTTTACCTCTAGGGTTTAAAAAACCCACCTCCAAGCGACCGGTCCAAGTTCACTTTTCACTACTGGAGGCCACCAATGGATGATGATATTGGCTTTGGGTCATGGCTCTTGACGAAGAGTGTGTGTTGTGCCCTAGAGAATTATCCAGACCAGCTCTAGCTCTTGGGTGTTACTTTCTCTCTCTCTCCTCCCCCAATAAATACATGCTGTCCGTGGCCGTCCACGACCAGGCACGCAGCTGGAGTGTTGTGCACTTTTGGGAGGAATTGATACAGTACTCAAGTGGGTGCTTGGGGGTACCTGCAACTTATTAGGCACCCCTGAAGTGCGATGATTCCTTGATGTTCTTCCACCTTTTCGTAAGTTGGAAAACATTCTTACATCATCATTATATATATAATAATTATATATAGAGAGACTATACAAGGAGTCCTTTGTTTTGTTTATTTTAGGAACGGAAGTGTAATGGAGGGAATGCCACTGAAGGCAAGGCAAGGCGAGTTGCACGGGTTCCTCTCCAAAGTAGCTGAATCCCTACATTCTCCCCAAATGCAATGGAATTCTACATTCTTTTTTTTTCCCCTTCTTTTTTTTCTCTCCCCGAAGTCCACATTGCAGGAAGCCGAATTCCCATCCTTTAAAAGTTTCGTATTTGAGGAAAGTTGGTTGCATGATTGAGGATATATTTAGGCTACAGGTAGTAAAGATCTAGAACTTTCCTGGGCCGGCTTCAGTTCAGTTGGTTGAGGGAAGCGCTCCTTGGCCTGGCCTTTAGGGCAAAGCTTTGAAGCTGTCTGCCTGCCTGCCTGCCTTGCAAGAGGCTCTGTTTTGAACAGCAGGCCCTGGCCTGGCCTGCCCTTGCCTGCACTGCTACGCTACCCCCGTGCCAGACAAAGTAAGTTAGATTCCAGGGGCGGGACAAGGCCCTCCTCCCCTCGAAGTTTGCGACCGACCCTTCCGTCGTTCAGTGTTCCTCAGACAGAATACTTGTCAACTCTTCCGCAACTCCCAAGGAAAGGGAAAGGGAAGGGAAGGAAAGGGGGAAAACAAAAAGCTTACCCTGGAGTGCACCTCACCTTCAATTCGCTTCGCTGGGCTGGGCTTCGCTTTGGGGTTGGGTTGGTCCTGAGTGGCTATATCTCCGGCCTACAACAAAATTCGCACAAAAGCCTCCGCCACATCATTACTTGCTACAACAGGGAAGGACAAGGGCAAGGGCAGACTTCTCAAATCTCTAATGATGGTATTTAGTGTTATGTTACTAATAGTGTTACCTGGCTTTTACCCCACACACTCTAAATTCCAAGTAGTTTGTATGTAAAGTTGATAACATTAAAACTGCCTTCCCCACCTTCCCCTCCCTCCCTGCCTCCCTCCTCCCTCCCTGCCTCCCTGAAATTTAATGAAATAATATGTAACACTAAATGTAAACTTGTAAAAAATTTATATTCAGTAGTTGACAATTAGTGTCTATGTTGAAATTTAGTGTTGGTAACATTAAGAAAATTGTTGACATTTAGTGTTATGCTCCGTAATTAGTATTGCCAACACTATTTACCATCATTAGTGTAGCTCCCCAATGCCATGGAGGAGTGACCCATGTATTGTCCCGTGTTTTACCACTGCATAAAACTGAACATTGGAATTTTTTATTCGTTGCATATGATTACATTTGCAAATTCAAAATTCACATTTGCAATCAAAGGCCCCGAATTAGTTAGGAGGCATGATGAAATACAAAATTAAAGTGGTACTGTGGTTTTCAATTCAAGAGACATTGTCTCATTGGAAGCTAATGTAGTGGGACAGAAGAAAATGTGGTTTTCTATCTTCTTACAATGTGAATGGGGTTCTTTGTAGGAAGTAGACTCTCACAAAATTGAAACTGTCGGGTTGTCTTTGCTCCAATTGGACATAGACAAAACAAAATAATTTACTTACTAGCAAGGCTTGTTTAAACTTTTTAGTCGTTGGTGTGAGTGAATGAGTGTTTAATCCCTCACAAACCAAACATTCATTTTCTTGTTATTTCACTTCTTTGGAAGACTTCTAATAATAATAATTTAGTTTCTCCTTGGAACTAAAAAGCAATTTTTGAAAATAGACTATGTTGTAATTTAATAGAATTCCAAATATCCACTCCATCTTCTAGATTTTTTTTGAAGTTGAATAGAGTGATATAGTTCAAGGCTTATGGTTTGTTGTTCTCTCAAAAATTGCTCTCACTTGACTAACCACCGTGCATTGCAAGCTCCACCTAAATTTTTTAAATAAACAAGAATGTTTTGAAATTTTAGATTAGCATTTTCAACTTTCTAATCTTTCAATTTGTACCCCTTGTGTTAATAATTAGTTCATATGAATATTTTGCTTTCTTAAAAAATCACCACATTACAACATATTGTAACAAGTAAATAACCCCTAGAATTGAGGCATTTGAAGCTACTAAATATAACATTGATAAAAACACATATGCCAATGTATTATCTCAATCAAAAGACCATCAAGAAATAGAGAGGGTACAATTTCATAGCCACTCTAAACAATGAAGAATGCTTAAAGAGGGTTCAATAATTTATGAAGCTCATTTTTAAAATTTCAATTAAAAAATCTATAAATCTAAATTTATAAATCACTAAATTTTTAGGACAATATTGACTAACTTTGAATTAATTTTTATACATTTAGATGAATGAAGGTTATATTAGATGTCTAATTTTGAATAAATGTTCATACATACAACATTTTCATCCAAAATCTAGATGTAAGTAGACTTAATTAAGCTTGAAAGTTGCAATACCTTGAAATTTGGGGAGAAAATTAAAATAAAATAAAAATTATTCAATTTTATTTTTGGTGAATTAGATTTTATAGGGAACAATTTGTATGTGCTTTTATGAAGGAAATGAAGCTTCATTGATTATTGGTTTATTCTCTTGTAGGTTGATTCACCATTTATTTATGATGTGGTTTCTATTGTTCAATTGCTACAATGTAATTATTTGCCTTATTCTTAATTTAGACATCTTACTTGGCTCAAAGATGTCCAACATAAGCATGCTTCTACTATATATGGAATTGCATTTGATGGTGACACTTTCATTAACATCAAATTTGGGGAAAAAAAAGGAAATTAAAAAAATATATTTTGACTATAATAACTTCAATTGTAGTTTAAAAAATACTTTGTTAATAACAAGAATATCACTTATAATGTATTTTCTAATTTTGATCAAACATCAATACTTGCAATAAACGATGTTGAATGCAATGAAGTCTTTTTATAAAAATATTTAAATTAAATTTTTTTGATAAATAAGGCAAGAAGTTCATCACTTAAAATGAGACAATTTATCTTATATATTTTATTTTATTTTATTTTAAATGAAATTGATTAAAAACGATTTCTCACAAATGATTGTGGTAGACAACTAAAGTTTAGGCAAGTATCTATAATCTCAATTTATTAGTGGGAATTAAAAAAAAAATGAAAGTGAAAGTGAACATACTAACTTTCTAAAGATACTATTTTTCTTGAATTGGTGCTTGGTAGGAAAGGTCACAATAATCAAAGAAAAATTCTCAAGCTAGAACAATTAAAATTAAAATTTGTTTTCTTCATAAAAAATATCTGTCTATTTATACATGAATATTGATATGATTTTGTTGGTACTCAAGTCATTTAAAAAAAAGATAATGACTAGGAATTTTTTTGAATTTGATTTTTACAAATTTCCAAAGAAAAAAAGCACCCAAGGGGGTCCATTCTATTTTGAATTATTATTATCAATTTAGGATTCATTTCAATCTTGACCCTATATCTACTCAATAATTTTTTAAGGAATGAAGATCAAATTATCTTTTTTATTAAATTTATTTCATAGATTTTCAACTCAATTTTTGAACATATGAAAATTAAAATTAAAAATCTATGATGCAAAATTTTTTAAGTTAGGAGGATCCAAATTTGGATAATCTAATATAGAAAGATAAAATAACTAAAGGTAGTTCTCACTTTAACCCCTAAATAACCAAACTGCTTTTTTGGCAACATAGTGATTTTTTGAGTGATTTTGGGTGGTTCACTGTAAATGGAACTTTTGTTTTTTTCTTTGAAATTTTCATTAAACATGTGCCCAAGGAGTAGTATTGAGGCCCAATAGTTTTCATAACTTTTAAATATATGGTGAAATAGTTATTGTATGATATGTAATTTTCATTGCATATCATAGAATTCAAAAGAATTCTCAATCAAAATTTGAAATTGGTTCTCTGTATATATATACACGTAGAAAGCTTTGAATTATTTCATTTTGATTAATGAGATGCAAGTTTTAGTTTGTGGGTAGTTATGCATTCTCTACTCTAAAATAAATTTTGAAGTCCTTTATTTAGCTCAATTTTCAATCTTTTTTGAAAAAATAAAATCATTTGATGTAGATTGTTTATTACAACATTACAATCATTGGGATTGATGTTTTTCAATCATACTACTAAAATCACAAGGCCTTCCATAATATCACATTTTTACACTGAGTGATATTACAGAGGTCCAATCCCTCTCTAATATCATATTTATACATAATGTGGTATTGGTCATTTCACCTCTGTAATATCACACAATGTAAAAATGTGATATTACAGAGGTATAGTGATATTATAAAGGTTTCATATTTCTTAGCTTCACACTTCATTTTACTTCTACAATTCTATGATTTTTTAAGCTTTGAATGTTTTCAATTGTAATATTCTTTTCTTACTACCAAATGATTTGAAGCTTTGATAGATTGAAGCAATTTTAGATTCTACAACAAAGTATTTACAAAGTCTTTACAATTTGACAAATTTGCATTTCAATTCTTCAAATTTGGTCACCATTGTTTGTAAGTGAAGAAATTTATTAAGTGGTGGCGTCCTTGCAATGTTTTCATGTTTGCAAAGATTTTTAAAAAAAAATTATGATATAAAGATTTTCTTTAATTACTTTCTATTGCACAATATATATATAATTCCAAAAAATATTGTATGAAGATGTCAATATTTTCATTTAAAGATTATACACACTTTATTAATCTACATTCTATCACATGAGAAATTGATGAAAGTAATATAGTTAATGCGTAGCAAAGCAAGCGTCAACTGCTAGTTCCATTACTAAATTCTTAACAATTTCATATTTTGAATCATCCTCTCCTTCTTTCTGCTTGCTATTTTTTTCCTATATGTTGTACAATTCCAAATGATTTGAAAATTTTCAAGTACGTTGCCAACTTGCCTTGAAGAAGGAAACCAAAGAGTAACCACCATTTTGGACACTTTTTCATACAAATGTGACCTTGTGAAGTATAGCCACCCTAGTTTTTTGCAAGGCCAACTTTTTTTCCCCCACTTCAAACACCAATATCTTGCATTCTACACAATGGAAATTTTCTGAAATTTTTTCTTTATCTTCTCAAACTTTTGGTGTACTACAAAATCCCATGGTTACATGTGTCCAAAAATGTTTTAAAAAACAAATTGTTCTTGTACTAGAAATGGTAGTTTTGGAGCATTTTTGGGGTGAAAACATAGTCATAACCCTTTAGGAATTGAATGCTATATTTTGCAATTTCCTTGGTCAAATATTTTGAAACCTTTTCCACATCTTTTCATATTAGCCTAATGCAAGATTGCATGATTGAATTTGAGGAAAAAACTAAATTTTTTTCCCATTTCTTCCTTTTCACTAACTAAAGGTGGGGTACACCCAAAATCGCACTTTGCCTAAAACCACCATCATCACTCCGTGTGTGCACATCTCCCAAACCAATATGCATGTATGTTGGAAAAAAACCATTTTGAACATCTACCCCCAACAACAATCTTTGACCCTTCATAACTTTCACATATGGAATCCAAATGTCGCATTCTTTGGTACGTTGGAACCTCCTTTCACTTAGCAAGAAGAAAAGCCAATGCGAAATTGGAACCGTCTAATAATAGCAAGTAACTGGGCCCAATCATAGTAACTAACCAAAGTAGGCCGTCATGTTTGGAGCTGTGTCCGTCCGCTTGCTTGCTTTCCCCTTGCAGGCCTTGGACGGAAGTGCCCAGCAAGTGTGTGTCTTCTTCCTTCCTTCCTGTAAGGGAAGTGAAGTGAGGTGAGGTGATGAGATGAGTGGCAGAGAGAGTGCCTGCCCATCAGTTTCTTCAACTATGCATGATGAGTCTCCTGTCCTCTTTGTCTGTCCCTCGGTTGGTCCGTCCGGTCCGTCCGTTGCGTCCGGTCGGTCCGTCCGTCATTCGGTTGGCCTGTCTTGGCTTGCCCTTTTGGCTCGCTTGTTTTCCTTTCCTTTTCTCGTCTGTTTGTCCGTCTGCTTGTCCGTCCGCCCCAAGTGAGCAAATCAACTTCTCTGCAAGTGGTGCGTACGTTGCGTCCATTTGATGTGACAACATTCTTTCTGAGCCTGGATTTTGGAGCAGAACAAGCATGTGGTGTCGGTAGCATTATTTGATGCATTGATCAGGCTCACTGGGCGGGGATGGAAGTACACAACTTAACTTACTTGCAGCACCAACCTCTGCAACGCAAGCAAACAACACACAGGTCTCGCTCGCAGGTCTTCGCCAACAGATCGCCATGCCAGTGCAGGATGGACACTGGTCGGGGAAGTTCACTTGCACTGCACAAGTCTCAAGCTAGGGCAGATGACCCATTTCCAACCACTCGAGCAATTCGGTCCACATATTGGGAGGGCAGGTTTTGGGAGTGCGGAACCTACCTTTCCCCATGTACAGGAAAATTGAGTTTGGAAGGATTGCGTATTTTTTCAGAATTTTATTACACGAAATGTAATTACTATGAATTTTTTTAGTGAAAGATTCTCTTTGACCTATAATGGTTATACAGACCTTTCTATTTCTAACCATAGGCTGATTGCAAAATCAACCTAGAACTAGTTGAAATATTGACAGCCTTGTAGCCAATCATAATGCACCACAACTACTCCTCGAACTACGCCACAACTTCATGAAAATAGGTCAGTCTATAGGTTGGAAATGGGTCGTTTGTCCTAAACTAATTTAGTATAACCCTTCAACATGGAGGTGTCAAATAGATGATAGAGAATCTTTTAGTGTAAGATAGAAGTGCAACTATTTATCTTTGGAATTTTGTGTAAAAAGGGGAGAATCTTCTACAATACTTTAACTCCCAATAAGTGCTTTTGGATTTCTTTTTAGATCAATGGTTCCCACATTGACAAAATGGATGATTTCCATGGTCACTAGTCTGTCGTTTAAGGATTAAGTTAGAGCATCTTCTGGAGCCTTCTAAAGCCCTAGGTGCCTTCAATTGAGATCTGTCCAATTTAGAAGGGATGGACACTTGTATCCCCAAGGACCCCAATCGTATAACTCACTAAAATATACTTCCAACCAATCACAAATAAAAAAACTTGCAAAAGCAATAAGTAAACTATCATTTATTATAATAACTTTTTGATTCTAGTTCATAAAGGGGTTAGTAACCCCTTCAAATATGATTTATTTGAAAGGATGAAAGTAAAGGTAAAAATTGACATCATTACACTAAAAATTAATTGCTTATCATCCAAAAATTAGGAAAGTATGGATATTTGGAGGACTACAAGAGATACTCTTATAGTGCATCCTAGACTATTGTACTTTAGTTATGATCTAATTGTCAAATGAAGAATTATCACAAGTGGAGTCAAACTTAAGTTAGATTAGTTGGATTTGTCGGGAGAAGTGAAGTTGATTGATTAGTATTTTGTTTTCAATATCATACTAGTGTGCCATGTGCCATTGCTACAACCAAAATATAAGTGGTTTTTTAATTTTATAATCCATAAACACTTCAAAATGCAATAACTTTCACATTGTAAGTCCAAAAGCCTCGAAACAAAGCCCAAGCACCCCTCTTCACGACATAGGATACCAAGAACGTGCCCGAGGGACGAAGTCTAAGATAATTCACCGTAACAAACAAACAAAACATAAGAAACTGGCCAACTGAAGGTATGGATGGCCATTCTCCTCGATGGAGCATTCATTTGCCACTAGCATGTGTACAGTGCTTTGGAGTTGTCACTGCCTTGTTGGGGATATTTGAAAAACACTTCCATTACTTCCGTGCAAAAATGAATGTTTTATCTATGATTAAAATGTACTGGTTCATGGCAAAACGGTTGATTATGAATTTCAAAGTCAACTTCCATGTGACTGTAGACTTATGATGCATGGGCTGTCTACAAAGTTGAAGAAATCTTACTAACCCTGCACCCAAAATAGCAGACACCCATGCACACTAAAATTGACAAGGCATAAATTTACACACACATTCACAAGTTTTCTTACATACTAGTGTGCCCTGTGCAGTTGCTGCAGCGTAATAAAATAAAAGTAAAAGTAATTTTTTAATTTATAGAAACTTCACACCTTCACTCTATACATAGGTTCAAATGCTACTAAACAAAGTCTAATTGATGTACTGTACCAAGCGTTCAAGAGATGCATGGTCCAAGAGCCTTCACTGTAACAAACAACCTATCTTAATGGATGGACTGGAGAACTAAAGAGTATTGACACAAAGTAAAATAGAGCTACAAGTAGAACCACCAACTATAAACATCTTGAGGCAATGTAATAACCACTAGTGAACTTTGAAAACAATGCTAAGGGAACCAATAAGGATCTACTTGGGCTTGTCGTCAATGAAGGTAGCAATTCTCCAATATTCTGGTTTCCACCTTTAACACCAAATGTGTTCCATAAATAGTTGATTGACCAAGCGGATTATACAAAAAAAATTGACTAAATATATGGTAGTATAGAGTCTTTTATATAATCCACAATGCAAAAATGTTCTTGTTTTTCCTCTCGATTCATCAAATAGTGTTTGTCCATTGTTTGTATAACCTTTGCCTATGTGGGTCTAGGCCAATAAAATATTAGGAATATTTATAATTTACATACTTAGATAGATACACATCATATTATCATTGAAAATCTTGTTGACATGAAGAAGTATTGTTTATATAAGCTTTGAAGTGTTCATCTTTGCATGGGGAGGGTGAAAAATGTGAGAAGTTCAAGAAGTTTTCTAAGAAGTAATTGAATGAAGCCTTTTAGTGTTTTGCAAGTGATTTCAGTGAATTTATACAATAATTGCAAGTTTTATAGGAGTTTGAGTGAAATGACTCATAATATAAAAGTTGTTCAAGTTTTGATAGAGTTGTGCTAAAATCATCTTAATCATTTAGGTTGTGGAAAAGCTACTCAAAACTATCAAACCACTACAAAGATTTGAAACTACTTACTAGTTTAAAGGGTTTTTTTAAATTTTTTGATAGATAGATCTTGGCAAAAAAAAGGAAGACAAAGATGAGAAGACCACATAAGATCATTTGACTTTATACAATTTATTGGGATAATTTTATAAATTATTCAATTAATTATTTTAATATTTTAGAAATTCTTATGAAATTAGAAAGTAATTTTGGAAGTTGTTGGAGAAGTTGTAATTGAAATTTTAAAGTTATCAAATTTGTAAATGGAAAAATATTGAATGGAAGTACAAAATCAAGTCACAATTGAAAATAACCATGTATAGTGTAGAAGTCTCACTTTAAGAGGAGTTAAAGGTTGCTAACCTTGTTTGGCAAGATTTTAAAAAAATCTTCTAACTTCAAACGTTATAATCTTTCAATTTTTGTGGTAAAGGTTTCTTGAATTTTTTTTGCACATGTGTAGTGTAAAAATCTCATTGTAGGAGTAGTTAACGTTTAGAGGATAAACCAATTTCTTGTGAAGGGTTGCTATTATGTGAGCCTAGGAGCATGAGCACATGAGCCTAGAAGACTATACCCCTATGTTATAGGTGTCTATATATTATAAAAGCCTTTCATGATTATAGTGTAACCATGCTTTCTACCCAAAATGTGCCTTGGTCATTTCGGAATTAAATGCATTGCACTTTAGAAGATCACAGGTAGAAGGTTCTAAAAGCGCACAAGCTTTAAAACTGCCCACCTCCTCAAATGTACACCATTTGTACATTGTTATTTTTTGCAGTCTTCACCAATGTTCAAGAAATATACATTTTAGGAAGTGCGCAATTTTAGAGCCTTTTACCCTTTCCACTTCAAAATTTCATAACTACTTTCACAAAGCTCCAAAAAATATGAAACAACTTGGGTTAGGTCCCAATTCCACTTTTCTTTCAAAGAAGATTCACTTGTAGAATATTTCAAGAAGCTTCACCTCCCCCAAATTCATTTTCAGCTCTTGGGTGGGCGATTTTATGGACTGACCTCCTCCCCTTTCCATGTGCTCCTTTTTTTGGGGTTGGAACACTCTTGCCGGTGCCGGCTCTTACCATGACAATGACAATTTCAATGAATGGGTTTGCTACTTTCCACCGTTGCGCAATGGGCCATGGAAAAGGCCTTGAAAGCTAAGAGAACCAAAAGCTGCATTAGGAGCTGGCTGGCAGAGGGGTCCTGGTCCAACTTCAGGCATGGCAAAGGAGAGCCAATGGTGTGGGGGGCATGTTGGGAGGGAACTGACTGAAGTTGCAGAAATTCACGACCCATTCAGGGATTTCTCAATGCAGGCCGCTGGCTACCAATCCCCTACCCTATGTGCATAAATTAAAGAGCCACATTTTATTTTTTTAAAAGTGCCGTGTGTCATCTTGTGATTGGTGTGAGGTGACATGGACTCTCGAGAATGTGGCGTGGAAATTCAACTTGGGCATTGAACCCTACGTAACAAGTAAACAAGAAGTTTGGTAAAAAAAAGTTTTAATCTAATTTTACTAATGATGCAACCACATGTAGTGCTTGTCCTGTCATTTCCTTGTAGCTTCCCATCTTGACCTTTCTACACAATGATGGGAAAAATTGGGTGGGCTATATGTATGTGCTCACCCAACAAGACTAAGTAAAACCGAAAGCTCTCTCAAGATTTTCTAAAGTTTGGTGGAGTTTCAAGGAAGAGCTAGAAAGGTGAAGAGACAAGCACTATTGACCTATTATTTTAGTTTTGAAAAAAAAAGGAACTTGTCAAGTAGGAAGACCTTCCCATACAATCTTAACAAGTCTCCATTTTTTTTGGAAGGCCGGTCATGGAGATGAGAGGTTGGGAAAAATTGGTGAACATGTGCATCACTTTATCCTTGCATTTACATAAAAACATGCTCTAAGGGTGGAGAATTCATAAAATGCCTCGTTAAACATCATTGCAAGCATAATGGACGTTTTGAAAGTCAAACCTTAATTTTCATGTAGTTATTGATTTTAAATGCTTTTAAATTTAACGTAGAAAACTTCACTTCAATATTTTTTTTCAAAATGATTAAATTTGTCATTTTCTTGATGTAAGCTCATGAAATACTCCAAGTATACTATAATATTAATCACAATTATCTTCAAGTTTCTTTAATTTTTTATATTATTTTAATCAATTTTATAATTACAATGAATATTACAAAAGAAAAATTGAAATTCATTTAAAATTCATTTTGATGTTTTTAATTACAAAAAATTAAAATTTAGAATACAATGAACATTCAATACGAATTAAATTGATATGCAACTACTCGAGATTTCTTGTGTATATTGAACTATCACTTGGTTCTTGGGGATTTATTAATAATTGTTTATTCCAAGTTTTAGACAAGTTGCACTTTGCAAATCATTTTTCAATATATTTACTTGAATCATGCGAAGAAAAAGTGTTTACACCTTTTGATTCATTTTGGGGGGCTTTTATTGAATTAGTCGTAAATTGAGAAGTTGGAATTGTTTTTTTTCTTGCAAAAATGGTTGCTATAATGAAATGTTAATTCTAAATACATTGAAACATCCAATATATACCCTTGAATTAGAAGACGCAAGGATGGATTTAGCATACTCCACCCTCGAGTCCTTAATGGCATAATCTAATTTAGATCATCACACATAAAATCTCATCTAATGATGAACCATATACAAGCCACATAAAAGCCTTTGAAAGTGAATTGAACACTCAAATGAGTGCAACAACCACTTTAAAACTTCAAATCAAGAGTATCAAAGCTTTAGGGAAGCTAGCATAAATTTCTATAAGCCTTTCAAATTTCAAGTTGAAACTTCTTACTTTCCAACTTTTTATAGCTAATCAAAGTCTCTTATCCTAAACTCCATAGTGTCTAGCTCAACATCCCTTTTTCTCTAAGAATTTTGTCTTATAAAAGCTCCAAATACTTTATTCCATAACTTTTAAAGAAGCCAACTTCTTCATACGCATTATACCCAAGATTTCAACTTCAAATCTCCAATAATTTGTCATCTATAATTTACTAAAGTTGAGACTCTAAATTCTAGCAATAGCTCTATACTACTATACTTTTGTGCTTATAACTTCATTTCCTAATTCCAAGTTAAGGATTCTATAACTTTTTGGAAAGATAACAATTCAATACTTAGTCATATTAAATCTCAAAACTACATACTTCCTAATCAAATTATTATGGGTGTTCAAACTTTTTGCCTTCAAATTTTATGGCAACTGACCTTTTCTCATTCCATCACGCATAACTTTCACACTTAAACTCCAAATAGAGCAAAGTCATATCTTTTTAGAATTAAAATAGAAAAGAAAACGCACTCCTAAATTTTCATTCCAAAATTCATAATATACAACTTGCTATGGCTCTCCAAACTCACAACAACCCCTACAAAAGAATCATATCATGGAGGAAGAAGGCCTCTTCTTATTCTCCACCTTATTTACTTGAGCAAATAGTTTTCAACGCCATATTATACTATATGGACCAAATTTCATTTAGAGGTCATTTTTTTCTCCCTTCAATTCTATCAATATCTTCTAAGTGGATCTACAATCCTACAAAATCCAAAAGAAAGGTAAAATAAGCTTCAAGTTTCATTTCAACAAATTATTTGAAACTATGTAAAACATGAAATTGTCTCATAAAAAGAAAAAATTAGCAAATAGGATTTTATAATCAACAAGCAGAGGTGATAAAAATTTCGTGAAAGTTGTGAACTTGGTTGATGGGTTAAGTTTTTGATGTTTGGTTGGTCCAAGTTTGAACCCCATTGCATTGATTGAACATCATGGACAACTTGTGGTTTAGTATTGCTACCAAAATAATATAGGAAAGTTGTACAACTAACTCACTTCCTATCCTTTTGAGATGTAACAAGATGCTAAACATTTAAGATAAGTTAACCTTTAAAGGACAAATTGATAACTTTGGAAATCATCCCTTTTCATTACCATGTGAATCATTGGCTTAAAAAATAGCAAAAGCACTTATTGGTAATCAAACAACTGTAAAAGACCTCTCCTTTTTATAACAAAATTCCAAGGGTGAACAATTGCACTTTTGTCCTATTAGAAGGATTCCTTGTCATCCATTGGATGCCAAACATCTATGTCGACATTTATGGGTTAACAAGCTCTGTCATTGAATTAAACCATAGTTCTCACCACAAACCCTCACTTTTTCCTATTTATTTTCTTTAAATGAGCTTAATAAGATTAAATCAAATAAAGATAATAAATATTTTTACATAATACAACAGTTTTTATTATAACACCGAGATTTGTGAGAATTTAAGGTATTCTCATCTAAAATGGACACTTTTTTAGCTCTAAACACACATTAGAAAAAAATCATGTCAAGATTTTAACAAGTGAAAGTAGAAGTAAATACTATTGCTTTGAAATACAAAATGCTTCAATTCTCATTGGTTGCCTCAAAGAAATCTTAATCTCCCATTGGTTAATTATGAAAATTAACATTGACTTAATTTTTTTTTGAAATTGGGTCAGTGTTTGACTTTAAACAACAAGAGTTTAGATGTCTCTAAAGGTACAAGTTTGTAGAAGGATATGCCTACCTTAAATGACTCAATGACGTTATAGATTCTTCCCATTTCAATTGTCTCTTTCTTCTTTGGTGCTTGGGTTTGAAATATGTGGGTGTACCTAATTTATTGTGATGAAATAAAGAGCCCACATGCACAACCAAATGAGGTACATTTTGTTGTTATCAAAATGTGATACCACTTGCCACTTTGTGATGAAGATAAAATGCAAGAGGTTAAAATATTGAACTTTATAATTAATTCAAATATGAGATAAACTTGACTAGCTTCAAGGCCTAAACTACAATATTAAACAATTGCCAAATGAAAGTTAGGGAGGACTACCTCCCTCTATTACCATTTTTCAATCTCTATAAAATATTAGAACGTATCATTTACCAAATTTGGAGAATTTGAATTTATATTTGGAATCAAAGACTTTTAAAGAACTAGGCAACTATGTGTCTTCTATATTGTTCATTAATTCTTCTTGTCATAATAATGTTCAAAGACAAAGCATATGCTTATATACAATTATGTGTTTTGAGAGTTTTTAAAAACCTAAATCATGATCTAATTGGTAGATATTGTATGTGCAACCTCATTTTATCTTTGTAATTTACCATTCATTTTCTAAGCAAATTTGTTTTTAACATTAGTGCCAACCACCTATACACCCCCAAATGATCATTTGGGCACTCAAGGGTTAAGAGGTGGAAACAAAAAGTCTTGTTCCACTGCAAGTTTATGGACTATTGGAAACATAGGAATTGCGCCAAATCAACTCCAAATAAGCAATCTAACATGGCAGAACTACCACCATGTCAAATAATAATATTTAATTAAATTTGAAAAAAAACTGAAAATTGATTTAAAAAAATATTTTTTAGACTTTTAGACTGTTTAAATTATTTTATTATTATTTTTATTTCAGCCAACAATGGTTGGTCCACAATATGGAGAACAAGCCTAAAGCGCCTTCCGATGTCCCCCTAAAACATCCGATGGCAATTTTCTACTCAAAATTATGATATCATACCAAATTTATAAATTTCTTATACAAGAGTATGATATTATATGCTATTTGTACAACTCCTATATGAGTATAAAATATTATACTTTAAATATATGACTTTTATACAAATACACAATATTATATACAAATATAACTTGTATACATGTATATTGTATTATACTTGACTTGTGTGACCCCTATATATGAAATATATAAATACAAATAGGATTATATATATATAGTATTTCATACATGTCACATAAATATTGATACACATCTCTCCATACATGTAAAGAACATTCATTGTACTTCTACTTTTATATGATTATGGTTTCCTTCGTGTCCTTGATCAATTCCAAGTGTAGTTAGAAACTCAATGTTTTTTCAAAGTAAATCCTCTCTACCTAACTACATGCATACAAGGTTCAATCATTTATGTTTGTATAGATAATTGTGACTATCATTGGTTTCTATTTGCAAATGGTACAACTTCACTTAGATACAATTTAGTACAATGATACCGTAGTTACAATGGTTGCTATTGAACATTGAAAAGTAAGAGATGAATATGAGTGTAAAAATAGTATACATGCCATCATATTACCTATAGAGGAGCTATCGTTTAGGCTTTTGATTGTTTGATGTCAATGTTTATTTATCCACCTTTAATAACTAAATGTGCACACTTAGTTTCAATAGTGTTTTATGTTATGTTGATACCTAGGCATCACCTATTGTGCCTTCTAAAGAATAGATCTTTTCTAAGTGCCTATATGTCACAAACTTGAAAAAAAACTACTCGAAACCTAATTTGATTGCATTTTTTTAGTCAAAATGCCAAACTAACCAAAGCCGTTGAATTTTGTAGGAAAAGAATCTACAATACAAATAAAGCAATAAAAAGTTTAATTTAACCTCATGCCATTTTCAAAAACATAAAATCCATAAAATTCCAACACTCTTAGCAAAAACTATGTCCGGATGAAGTTCAACCACTAATTAATTTAGGCTTCTCTAATATTCTTTTAAGAGTATCTAAATCTAACTTCTTTACTTGCCTAATTTGTAAGGGGGGTCTAGTTTGGTACTTCATTTATTTTAAGCTCTGGGGTTACTTATAGCAATTTACTATTTTTAGAATTCCAATATTTTTCACTTGTAGAGGATAAAATGGTCTTTCCAAATTACTAAGACACTTGTGATTTAGACTTTTTTAATGATAGTTATGCATGGATGAAGTTTGATTGCTAATTGGTTCTTCAAACTTCATCCGCTATTTTTTTTATTAAACTACAATTCAAAACTAACTTTCAACTTTACTTTTGACCTCTATTTTCTTATTACTTCTTGAGTTTTCATTCTTATTTCAATTAGATGAATTTGACTAATGTTCTTCTACTCTAAGTCCTAAACTTCATCCAATAATATCTTGTTCATTTTCAGTCTATTATCTAAGTGTCTTATGTTTCAAAACACGTAGACCTAATCTATAAGATTTTGGATCTAACCTTTGAAAGAAGTCTAGTATTAGTGCTTTGACTTTCACTTGTGATTTGGCTACGGTATAAGATCACTAATTAAAACTTTTTAAGTAATAAGAAGGGAATTAGCAGCTTACCTTGGAGTGGACTTCATCAATTAAGTGGTCAAAAATCTCTTTGAATTCCTCTCCATTTTCCATTGTTTTCCTCTTGAAATTTCACTTACCACTTGATTTTTTATAAATTTTTGTTAAAACAAGTTTTTGCTAACTCTACACTACTTCTACTTCATCTTCCTTCTTTTTCTAACTTATCTTTTTTTTTGAGCTTCCTCTTCCTCTTTAAGCACTATTCTATGTCATTATTAACCTAATTTTTTTGGCTAAAAAAAACCCACTCAAAATTGCCATTTCTATAGCAAAAAGCATAAAAAATTTAAAATGTATTTTTGGCACATCTAACCGTAAGATCTTATACTAGACTAGTATAAAAATGTGTAGAAAAAATTTCACAAACTTCAACAATGTAAATTGCAAGATATTTGCATTTAAAGTGAAGAAAACAAATATTTTGCACCTTGCTCATCTACATTTTTTGGTTTTGAACCTTCATAATTTATACTTTTTGCTCTATTGATTTTGAATTTTGAATTTTATATGGTAAAGAATTGAATTGAGGGTCTAGGATTTTATTAATTTTTTTAAAAACACATCTAGTTTTCATTAATTAAAAAGTTGTTAAGTAGAAGTAGGTTCAAGATTGAAGGGAAATCTAAATTGTTGGTAGCTCTATGATGGAATTGAAATATACTATCTCAATAGTGAGATTGTTCTAGCAAAAGATCTTAATCTTGTGAAACTTAAATTTATTTATTTTTAATGGAGCAAATCAAGTTATGAATCCTACAAGTTTTTTTTCAAAATGATTCTCTAATTGCCCAAAAGACAAGATTGTCCATAACTTTCACATAACAAATTTATATGGAATAAATAAAAGCTTCTCATATATATAAAAATATAATCTATGAAAAGAAAAAAAAATTAAGTTTAATTACTTTAAACTACTTTTAAATCTATAAATTACTTTAAGTTTTTTTGAAGGTTTATTCTACCCATTGAACTAAAAAAGGGGCTTTGGAGGTCTCAACCTTTTCTCCTGGAATCCAATTGAAATAAAAAAGTTAATGTACTTTTCTATCCCTCCTAAAAATTTCAAAAAATCATGACAAATATTGAAACCATAGGAACATTTTGACCCCTGAGTAGACAATGGGACTTTAGGGGTTAAAAATGATTTGATTAAGTAAGTAAAACAAAAGTCTTAAAAGATCACCACAATTAGAACTTATAATATTGAAATTTAAAATATACATATTTTGTAAAAGTCACAAACCATCAATTTGTAATCAATTTTAGGAAGAATTATTACTTTCAGGTTTCAAATTTTATTAAAAAATTTCAGTTTGTGCAACAATTGATGTAACTATATGGATATGATCTATGAATCTTATTTTACAACTTTTTTTTTAAAGTCTTCATCAAATGATTTTTCTAAGTTGAATTTTATAACATCTAAACATTTTCATTGTTAGTTTTTTTACATTTTTTAGATATGATTGTTTGAAAAATCCAAATATAGACTCAAAGTGTGAAAAATACATATTTTTAAAATGGAAAATTTTTATTATATAAAAAATATTAAAACTTTCTTTTCAATTTTTGAATTAGAAAAACAACTTTTCTTCCTTTCAATTAAAAATTAATGAGTGTCTGTTAGTAATTTATGAAAGTAAGTATTCATTTAAAACAAATGATTTGGTATGAAAAGAAACCTCAATGAATAATTAACCTTTAAAGGACGGATTAGTGATCGTGGAAACCATCCTTTTGGTTATCATATAAATCATTTGCTTACAAAATTGCAAGAAGCATTCAATGGAAGTCAAACCACTATAGAAGACCTCCCCTTTTCAAAACAAAATTTCATTCCAAAGATGAATAGTTGCAAGCTCTTGTCCTATTGGAAGGATTATCTATCTTCCATCCGACACCAAACATCCTTGTCAACGTTTAACCCTTAAACGATGAGCCGATCCCTGTGGAAATCATTTGTTTGAATACCGAGTGGATTGTTGGCTTAAAAAAATAAAAAAAACACTCATTGGGAGACAAGGTATTCTAGAAGATGTACCGTTTTCCCATAAAATTTGGAGGATGAATAGTTGCACATCCACCTCGATGTTTAAGGGTTAAGCTTACTTCACAAAGTCATTACCTAAGTGACAACTACACTAATGATGATAAATAGTGTTATGTTGTGATTAGTGTTACTTGGACTTTTACCTCGGTCACTCTAAACTTCAATTAGTTGGCATTTAGTGTGGTGTTCACTTTTCTGAGTAGTAACTTTTTTGAGCATGTCATAGGTTTCTTGGGTTCATACGTTTTTCTTTTCATTTTGATGAAATAGTTAGGTAACACTAAATGTAAACTTGCAAAAAATTTATACCCAATAGTTGACAAATAGTGTTTATGTTGACATTTAGTGTTGGTAACATTAATCAGATTGTTGACAATTAGTGTTATGCTTTGTGATTTATCATCATTAGTGTAATAAGTTTCGAAGCTTTGGAGGGAAACATTGGACCGTGTGAATTACATGTCCTTCAAAACTAGAAATTCCACTCTGGAGTTTGAAATTGAGGAGGTTGGAGGGGAGGAGGTCGGAAGGAGGCAGGGAGGTCGGAGGAGAGAGGTCGGAATCATCCCCATCCATCCACAGAGCGGGCAGGACCTTTTTCCTTGGGCACCAGAAACAGTAAGTTAGTACTGGTGAGTAGCGCTTCCTGTTAGCCCCACCTTCTGCCGCCTGCTGTGCAGTGTTCTGTTGCCTGCCTGCCAGCCAGCCAGCTCCCCTCGCTTTACTCCAACTCTGCCGCCGCCGCACTGTCCTTGCCTCCTTTTTATTACCGTCGAAGCAGCCCCTTCAGTTCCCATGTCGGGCCGCCTATTGGACCCCATGGCCTTTCTTCAATGCCCAGTGGAGTGCCCACTCTCCCCGGCTGCAGCCGCTTCAACGCCCACTCACAGAAGAGGATTCGTTCCACCTGCCTGAGTGCTTTCAGTAAGCTTTTACTCCTGCTAACTCAACTCACCGTAATAATAAGTGATCATTTTGTTGCAATGTGTCCTGCAAGGACTGACGGACTCGACTCATCAGCTGAGTGGAGGCCATCTGGGTTGTTCACACTCCGTCCGTTAGCGCCCAGGGACGACGGAATTCGGTATCCCAAGGTACGGTACGTAGGAAAGGGAGGCGCTAACCTAGCTGGGGCTTGCTTTCTTTTGCTTTTGGACCTCTTTCGGGGAGGGTTTGGGGTGGTTTCTGCTGTGGGTGTTAACTGGCCCCAAAGAACTGAAGCTTTCGGGGGTGCTCTCGGATCAAGTGGTGCGGGTGACTCCCGGCTGACCATGCACTGGATTGGGAGCCTGCTGGAGGGCGTCAGAGGTGAGCTGGACAGATTGGCTGGAGCGAGCCTGGGGAGTGGACCTAGCCTGTACAGTAGTGGTCTAGTGGAGGGTGGACTGTAACCACTGTATTGTTCCTGTAATTGAAGGTGGGTGAGTTAAAAGTTTGCAGTCAATGCAGTGAGTGGTTTTACTTTCTTGCGGTTCCCTGCCCAGCAACAAACTCGTCGTTTAGTTA
Source organism: Climacium dendroides (assembly GCA_950106755.1). NCBI lineage: Eukaryota > Viridiplantae > Streptophyta > Bryopsida > Hypnales > Climaciaceae > Climacium > Climacium dendroides. Next base: position 33,258,074 of record OX467083.1, on the reverse strand, counting down.
GGTTACTGTAGCTTCTGAGTTCTGAGTTCTGAGTTCTGATTGACGAGTGTGGGCTGGATTCAATCGTGGGATGGGAGCTTAACTCATCTGCTGTTCACCTGGTGCGCGCACACTACTTGGCAGAGGCAATTTGACACTGACCTGGAGTCTGCACCATTGTTAGTCGGTGCCTTCTGGAAAAGAACAGCTTGGAGTGTGCAAACGGAGGATCACAAACCGGACAAAACACTGGTCACAGCTGCAGAAAAGCCCCCGCTGTGCCAATTCCGCTCTCATGCCGCTTTCTAGGGTTTGGGGAGAATTGGGAGAGGGGGGGGGGGGGGGGGGGGATTCGTAGGTAGTTGTGAACCTTCAAACTGTAGCGGATTTGACTACAGAGCTTTCTGAAGCATGAATTAGGGTGTTCTCTTGTGGTCAATGAATCACTGCAGTGAAATCATGGATTTTATTGATTAACCCGTAGAGGATTTTGACTATGTTTCCACCAAAACTGCTCCAAAACTGCCATCTCTAGTACAAGTACCAAATTTTTGAAAAAAAAATCATTTTTGATACATCTAAACCGTAGGATATTATATTAATTTGGTTTGAGAATATGTAGAAAAAATTTCAGAAATTTTCACCATGTAGATTGCAAGATATATAGCATTTGAAGTAACAAAAATCCTTTTTTTGTCCTTGCAAAAAAATGGGCAGCTGCACTTCTTAAGGTTAGATCATTATGAGAAAATGTCCAAAATGGTGGTTACTCTTTGAATTAAATTTTCAAATCATTTGGAATTGTACAGTACATAGGGAAAAAAATAGAAAGAAGTAGAAAATGATTCAAAATACAAAATTGTTAACAATTTATTTATGAAATTGAAAAATGCCAATCCCAATGGTTGTAATGCTTTAATAAACAATCTACACCCCATTATTTTATTTTTTTTGAAAAATATTGAAAATTGAGTTAAATAAAGGACTTCGAAGTTTATTTTAGAGTGGAGATTCTATAACTACCTTCAAACTACCCACAACTAAAATTCCTCATAACTTTCATCTCATTAATCAAAATGGAATGATTCAAAGATATCCATGTATAAATAAATCTAGAAAACCAATTTAAAGTTTTTATTTAGTTTTAAAGTGATTTTTAAAGAAGTTTTTTTTCTGCCCGGACTGCCCACCAAACAAATAAAACTACATACCATACAATAACTTTTTGACCATGTAGTCAAAAGTTATTAAAATTGTTCGGCCTTAAAGCTACTCCATGGGCACATGTTGTGTGAAAATTTCAATGAAATAAAATGAAAATTCCATTCATAGTAAGCTACCCAAAATTATTATGTTGCCAAAAACATTGTTTGGTCCTTTAGGGGGTAACTTCTTCTCAATCTTTGTTTTGTATCTGCTATAAAATCAATTGAACGCGACTTTCAATTGAATTCAATTTTCAAATTGTTTTTATGAATGCTTCAAAGGAAATTGGTTGTATTGCTTGCATGAAAAAGAGAAAAAAAAATATAGATGATAATAAATTGAATGGAATTTGAAGATCCATAATGAATTAAAGACTTTAGATTTCATTTACTATCATCAATAATCTATAGGTTGTAATTTGAAACCTTGTTGCATCTACTTTGAATAGATTTGAAGATATTTGTCCTATTACACAATTTATAAAAAGATTATTTTAATATGTATTTAGCAACCAAAACCATTATTTTCATTGCAATTTTTTTGAGTTCAAAATGCTTGATTATAAGGGTATTTACATAATAAATTTGTTTGGATTGTAGATGATTTAATATGATATGATAACAACAATTTGATACCAAAATTTTGACACATTCATCTTGAAATAGAATATGTTCATCCAGAACTTCCCTAAGAAAGCTTACACGATCATAGGGTGAAATTTTGGGTAGAGTTGCAAAAGGTAATTGAAGCTAATATTAACATTTTGACATTGATGAACTATGTACAAGTTTGACTTCTTGGAATATTTTAAAGTAAATTTTTTATGAAAGATAAATGGAATTGAAATTTAATACAAGTCATTTCATACGTTTTTAACCTTCATGGGAATAGTCATGAGTTTTCAAGTTGAAATCACATAAGGTTCTAAATGCATTCACCCCTTGTAAATTCATTGTTGATATATTGAAAGAAATATGCATCTTTGTATGAAATAATATTTTCAACTATTATAGGACCTTTTATCTTACTATAAATGAAGGGTTGGATTAGAAACTCAAACAAAATATTTTTTTATAGAAAAATATTTTAATATATACAAAATCCAAATATATTTGATAGTTTTTTTTGAATTTTTTTTTTAAAGAAAATATTGGGATTGAATTTTGTTAATTTGCCCAACAACTAGGGATACTAATGCATTTGTCAAAAACATTTATTATTCAAATTCTCTATTAATCTACATTGTAGAATTTTTAGATGACCAATTGACCATCCTCCACTTATATAAAATGCTACAAGATTTCATATTCAAAAAAGAAGGCAAACTACTCACATAAGTAGCCATAGTAATACCAAAAACGATGAACATGTGTAGAGGATAGCAATTGTATTTGGGTAGTTTCTATGTTTAATAGGTTGTAGAAGGTAAACTTGTTCCTCTTTTGTAATTGTATATCTCCACCTTCAATAGCAATGCCATTTATACCAAGTCACATGCAAAAATATATATTTGTGTGTTGAAAGGGAATTAAAATTTAAGCATTAGTTGGGTTTCTTCTTCTGAAGATGGACAAAGTTAAGAATTTAAAGAGATATGTCTCAATTGGTATTGAGCAAGCTGCCACTATTGCCACTATTGAGTAGATTGGAAAATTAGAGATAGAAAAAATTTAGTACTTTTAGAGAGGTTCAAAATCAATAGTACTTTTGATTTAAAGATTGCAACTAGCCAAATAGCATATATTTTCCTTGATTTCTCATACAACTTTTAAAGTTGGATGAACACATCATCAATTTCTAGCTTTTATATTTCTTATTATATATTTTCAATGTATGGATTGTTTATAAATTTGAGTTTGTAGGAATATGATTAGCCTAAAATAAAATAAAGGTTAAGAATTGTAAGCTCATGAGCCTAAAAGACCATAGATTTATGTTATAGGTGTCTATTATAAAAACCTTATGTGATTATAATATAACTATATTATAGATACCTATATTACAAGTGTTTATGATATAAACACCTTCAATGGTTGTAAGATATCTGTTTATAAATGATATGCTTAAGGTTCATGTACTTGCAATTCCATGCTCACATACTAGCATTGTTGAGAATATAAAGACATATTTTATTGATCATTGCATATATTTATCCAAGGAATTCAAAGAAAAATTACGATATGTAAACTAGAGTTGATGTTAAAAGGACATATTTATTAATATGAAGACAAAATTCGTTTGTTGAAAGATTCTACACAAAAATTCATTTAACTGAAAATCATAAAGATCTAGTACCAACATTGTTGTACTCAAAATGTGGCCCAATTCTTTTATCTCATCACTGGTATTTTTTTTTGTAATTATTGAATTTGCTAAATTGAACCCAAAACTGAAATCTTGATCTTGATATGAACTTCAATATGAGCTTCAATAGATGCATGATTATATATTTTTTTAAATGAGTTAACACCTCCTCAATGACATGTGTAATTTAAATGATACTAGTGTAGCCATGTGCCGTTGGCCCAATTATTATCATGATTTTATTATGCTTTTGTTTTTCATTTTTTTGTATTGATTTATCTATAGTCTAATTTTTAAATCTAAAAAATACTTCAAAATTCAATAACTTTCACATGGTAGGTCCAAACATCACCAAACCTAACCCATGCACCCCTCTTCTTCAAGGGCTTTTCAACCATACCAAAAACGCAAAAAAAATTCCAATTTTTCCAATTTTTCTATTTTCTATTTTTTATATCCAAAAAATACTTCAAAATTCAATAACTTTCACACCATACGTTCGAACGCAACAAAACCAAGTCTGTGCACCCCTCCTCACCAAGGGCTTTCCAATGGTACCAAGCACATGACTGGAAACGCACAATCTGGGAGATCTCAATGTAACAAATGAAACAAAACAAACAACCAAATTTAAGGTATGGATTATTACCAATTGTTTATTGTGCCATTATCTTATTCTAAAGTAACTTAAATGATCATATAAATAGTAGTAATCCATGAGACCAAATTTGTGCTTGTGAATATTTAATATTGAAAGGTGTCAGGTAAACCCTTGTTTCTAAGTATTACATAATGACATTTGTAATGCAAGGTTGGATCCAACCAAAAGCATACACCTTTAAGTTGGAAGGGTTTGACATATGATCAAAATAGATGAAAATTACTATGGACCCCTCTATACGATCTTTAGAAGTTCCCTTGTCAAGGTTAGGCCACTAAGTTTAATTTGTTAAATTTTTCTTACATTTGAATTGTGATTTGTTAATTCACTATTTATGGAATGCATTTAATTTGCATGGGTGTGAAACAAGGAGTTAAAAGGCTCACCAAATATAAATGTGAAATCATGACTTGTCAATTTTAACCCTTGAAAGAGATTCTATGTTCTCGTTTGTTCAAACTTCATTAGCTTTCTACATTAAAACACACCTTAAAAAATCTAATATTTTTTACATGTAGTATTGTATATCCAAAATTTAACTTCTTTTTTATGTTAAAAATGTATATTTTTAAATTATAGAATTTAAAAAAAATAATGTCTGTAAAAATATAGTAATTATAAGAATGCTTAAAATAGTATGAAACTAGTACCTTGTGATGTTGCTACAATATAATAAAGTAAAAGAATTTTCTTTAATTTTTTAATTAATAAAAATTCAAAATTCAAAATCTTTTATGCTATGAGTCAAAATGCCAAAAAATAAAGTCATTGCACACCTAGTTTGTTGTGGTGTAAGAGGTTGCATCCTTGATACAAATAGAAAGTATTATACATGAAGGAGTACAAGGCTTTCTTTTGTGGTGTTTGGATATAAAATGTGAAAATTATGTTTTTTTCAAAATAAATGATAATTTAATTCAATTTTTTAAATTCATATAAAACTTTGAAATTCCATTATTTTCACACCATAGGTCAAAACACCATGAAACAAAGTTTGTGCACTCCTTTTTGCAAAGAGCTTTCCAATAGTATGAAAAAAGTCTAATGACTTTTTAGATCTTAACTTATTAAACAAAAAATCAAAACAAACAACATAATTTGAAGTACAAATAAGATTAGTGTGCCTTGTGTCGTTGCCACAATCAAAATCAAAGTCAAAATATTTTATTAATTCATTCAAACCAAAAAATTCAATAACAAGAGGTTGCATTCTTGGTACAAATAGAAAGCTTTGTGCATGAAGGAGTGTAAGGGCTTTGTTTTGTGGCTTTGGGACATGTGTTGTGAATGTTATGAATTTTTCAAAATAAAAGATAATTTAAATCAATTTTTAAATTCATAAAAATTTAAAAATTCCATAACTTCCACATAATTTATCCAAACACCACAAAACAAAGTTTATGCACCCCTCCTTGCAAAGAGCTTTCCAATGATACTAAAAACGCTACCGGACAATCCTTCAATGACAAGTCTATTACACTTTTTCAAACTTCATATGCAAACACCCATAAATGTGATTTTTGTATTTGTTTTAAAGAAATGTATTACATGTCTTCTAATAGTTGTAAAATTTTGCATTTTTAATGGAAATTTGAAATCATCATAAATTTTTGAATGAAAAGTGATATAATTCATATAAAATGCAATTGATGCTAAAAAAATTTGAAGTTTTCTTTGTAGGATTATAATATAGTGTAGAACATCAATGTAAATTTTTTATCACATCACTCTAAAATTAGAAAATAGTCCTTTTATGGTTATAGATCCCAACTTCAAATTGCTATAATTTTTCAATGTTGACCTTTTAGGTTGGTTTACTTAGTTTTTGGAATCATCTTTGGGGTTTTATGTTGACATATATAAAGTCCAATGTGTTACCATAGTGTCTATTTGAATGGTGCCATTCTCCAAATGAAAACAATCAAATTTTGAATCCACAACAAAAATAATAGAGTTTTGAAGTTGAAGTCTATAGCAAAATTGTCTTTCTAATTGTAGGGGTTGAATTCTTTTAAAAAACCAATGGAAACCTTTGAGGTCAAGTAAATTTGGAAACAAAACCGACAAGAATTTGGAATTAAAAAAAAAATGAAGATTCACTTAAAGGTCCACTTTACAACTATGGATTGGATCTATAGAAAATTTAGTATCTTTTCAACTAAAGGAGTTTAAAAACTTCTTGAGGAACCAGTGTGAACCTTTGGAGTTCAATTCATTTCCAAAACAAAGGTCATAAAAAATTTGGATTGGAATTGTGGAATCAACAAATATAAAAGTGGAAAGGATACACTTTGTAACTATAGAAGCATATCTTTGAGATTTATGTATTGACAAATATAGAGTTCAACATGGGCTATTGGTCAAAATACTCTTCCAAAGTCCAAGATAATGAGTTTATAGTTGATAATTTAAAATTAGGATATCAACATTCCATGACTACAAATTCATTTTTTCAAATTCTAGGTCAATATTTCAAAAAAAATTCTACACATATTTTAAGTACAATTATAAATTAATTTTAAGTACAATTATCATACTACTAAAATCATAAGTCCCTCTGTAATATCACAAATGCTACCATTAATACTAGGGACTTGTGCTTGCTATGCTACGCATTCATTGTATCACATATTAGTACAAATTTGATATATTTGAATGGAATGCATGATAATGATTTCGATAAGTCTTTAAAATAATTATTTTAATTATGTTATAAAAATATTTCCAATGATGCATACATAGAAATCATATTTTCACACAATGTGATACTACTGAATTAGAGTAGAAGTCAACAATCACCTCTGTAATATCACTTTTTACAAAGGGTGATATCATAGAAATAATATAGTCGTTGTAATTGAGGTGATATTAAAGAGGATCAACAACATGGTGATATTAAAAAGGTAGCAATTCCATTGCTTTTCTTGGCTTCATACTTTTTTTGCGTTTCTATGATTTTGTGCTTTTGTGAGCTTTGAATTAAATTGTTCACGAAGCTTTTGAGATTTACAAGTTCTTCCTTTAAATTCTTCTATTTGGGTTGTCATTGTTTGTAACAATTGAGTCAAATTTCTAATGCATTCTAATGTATGTGTATCTTTTACCATATTCATCATTGCATGTATTTCATTCATCATTCATTAAGTTTCTATTGTTTATTTTAGTATAGGCTTATTTATTTAAAAAATTATATGAAGATTTTAGTAATTTTTATTTGAATATTTATTGAAATTCTTGCTCTGCATTCTATCTAATATATAAAAATTTGGATGAAATTCTAATGATGAATGCAAAGCGTAGCAAGCGCCAACCGCTAGTAAATGAATAGAAAATATCAATGAAAACCTAATTACTAATAGAAATATAATGCTTTTAGGCTCCAATATTTGTATGAAAAATTCCATTGTCAAGGTCTTCCAACCCAAAATTGGGGCCTAAAACCTTCAATCGAGTATCAATTGTAGTGTGAAGAGTAGGAGAGCCCTCCAAGGATTAGTTTTAGTTTTATTATGCCCTCAAGGCTTGGTTTGTCTTGTAAGGATTAACCTCCAAGAGCCCTTAGTATTGGTTTTTTTTAAAACCATCATTGCTTTTGAAGTGCCATAGGTCTAAATGCCACTAAAGTGTAGAAATTTCAATTGCACAATCTTATAGTGTATGTGTTGTAAATGACATGAATCAAATTTAGAATCATTCAATCACATGGATTGTAGGATTATAACATTTTAGTGTTGAAAAAGGATGCTGAAATTTTTCTAGCAACATAATCGAGGTGAAATTGGATTTCAAATGAAGAAAATTTAAACTACAAAATGCTTCAAAACCATTACACAAACACATCTATGAAAGAAAATGTCATTCAAATGATTCATTGTCATTGTGTCATTAAAATGGCTTTAAAATGTCAAAAAATTGCAAAAAATCCCTCTAAGACTAAACCTCCTATTGAAATGCTTCTTAAACAATTATACCTTCTTGGATTGATATGAAATTTCAACCACACATACTAGACTAGTATGCACAACTTTTTCACAAAAAATTGTTGGAAATGGACACCACATAAACAAGAAATGTGCTACCAAAGTTCATTTTAATCCAAATATTTTTAGATTTTGAATTTTGAATGGCTCCCAAACACTCAAAATAACTTGGATTGATATGAAAACTTTAGCACAATAACTAGATTTCAAGAGGAATCTAACCCACCAATTTATTTATATAATTGAAATTGAACATTGGATGAAGGAAATACAACTATGCAAGCCTTTGAAGTTGTAGCCATCAACATGCAATTTGGTGAACTTAAACCGAATCCACAAACTTTGAATACCTTCCAAAAATCAATGCATTTTGGATTGATTTGAAATTTTTATTAAAGAAGCTAGAAGAGAGAGTACAAATTTTCTACAAGTTTTATTAAATTAGGACATTGGATGCAAAAGTTACAACACTTTGAATTGAATGCATAGGAACTAAGGTGCAAAGGGGCATATGTTCTTAAGTCATTGTAGTTGGTCTATTGTAATCAACCCTTGGATTTAATGTAATTTATAAGCAAATTAACCTCTAAAGAACCAAATGACCGTTGAACATATGCAGGTGTCGTACATTAAGTGCTTACGAAGTCATTTTTTAGCAAATGTTTTTTCAAATTTTGACAAAAGGTATAAACATGTACCCCCTAAGTTAATTTTTTCAATTTTTCCAATTAGGTGCTTGAATCAAAAATTATACTTCCCTGAACTTCTAAAGCAACTTGGGTAGCTTTGGGCAATGTGCACAAAGCTCCTCCTATAATTTTGAAATCTAGTAGGTATGTAATTTATATGAAACAAGATGCAAATATCCCCCCGATAACCATGTGTAGTATAAAAATTTCACTATAGGAGGAGTTAAAGTTTGTTGGCCCTATCAATCAAGATATGGGGGAAAAAAATTCTTCGAACTTCAAAAAACTTTCAATCCGTGTAGTCAAAGTTTCTGATTTTTTTTTCACACATTCCCATAGTCGTCTAGTACAAATTCGTAGAGTTGATTTTCTTTTCTTTTTTCTTTTTTCCCTCTTTTTTTTCTCATTGCTCTAAAAAGCGGCCGTTCTTCACAATGCAATGGGTGTCCAAAATGTGCCTCAGCTCTTTAGGGGTTAAAGGCACTTGTGGGTTATTTTAAAAAAATAAAGTTTGGAAGAAAAAGAAAAGGTACATCCATCCATCGGCAGAGTTGTCTCTGTTGAGTATTTTTGAGAAGTGAAGCTTATTAGTTTATTCCCATTCGGAGCTCTGAGCAGCAAATTGTGTTGGATAGGATAGCAATAATTCAACCCAAATGGGACAGACAGAACTGAAGCTCCATTGCCAGTGCATCAAAGACTGCCATAAGACATGCTCACTGTCTCTTTGCAAATGGTGCAAGTGTCATAGGCTAGGCAGAACAGAGCAGAGCAGAGCCCATAATTTGGGAAGTTTGGAAGATAAGAAGGTGGGATTTGCTAAAACTGCCCCTTTCTCTCCTCTAATAATTGCATCTTCTATTGCTCCCTCCATTCCGAAATGATTGTCTTCTACTTTTTTTGACACAAATAAAGGAAACCTTTACTGCAAGAAATATGAAGACAAGAACCCAACCCCATGCAGCATGCATGGGGCAAGGAAAGTGGTAGCAAAATACAAGAGCCACAAACAACAACTCACAGGCAGTGCCACAAGGGGGTGACGTTAGCTGCCTTTTGTGGGGAATAAGGTAGGAGGCTCAAACTCCAACTGGGCAGTGAGAACCGCCCTGTAGAACCGTCAGAAATAGTACACAGTTTTGTTCAATGCCCTTTTTGCTCACAATTGTGTTCTTAAATTCCTTTTGAGTAAAATATACTTTCATGTGAGGCTAAAATAAATGAAAACATGATGTGGATCATTCTCTGAGAGTCAAAATTATATAAACATCCTAAGTTTGAAGTGCTCTATTCAAAGGCTGATTTTGAATGAAGATTGGTCCAGTCTATGGGCACCAATAGCGACCTACGCAACTTCCACTTTGAAAATTCACAGTTAATTCATTCTAAGTCAAAAAAATTACGATTTAAATTGCCGATGAACTGTTTCTCTCTTCTCTTTCTACCAAAAATACGTGAAAAATGTTATGCTCTACTGATTTTCCTACAGAGGTCCTTTTTCCCTTCGATGGTTGGTTTATGAGCCTTCTACCTTACAAAGTCTAAGGTGGCTAAATACAAAGCTAATCCACGGACCGATGAGTGCCCACTAGGGTTGTTCCTTGAGCATCTCAACAAATAGTCCAAAGTGGCAATGATTGAACACTTTGAATGTCATGTTTTTTTAAGGTTGTTTTGAGTAGGTCATAGGGAGACTTCCTTGGGGCCTATTTTTATTTAGGTTGCAATGAACACATGCAATGTTCTTCATTGATTCTGAGATGCTTGTTCTTCGGTGATTTATTGATATAAAATTTGGGACCTTTCTTAATTATGTTTTTTCACAATATGATCAATGAAATTGGCATTAAAAAAAACTCAACAAAATTATAGACAATCATGATGGAGGGAGTATAACAGAAGGATGCATATTGGTGTTTTTAATATATCAAAGGTGAACATTTCAAAATGGGGAAGCCTTTAGGGCATTTTCCATTCCAACTTTTTAAAATATCATAATTAATCTTTGAAGAGTTTGAAAAAAAAGGAATGAAGTTAGGGTTTGATAGAGCTTTATTTGGTTTTCAAGAAAACTTGATTGAAAAATACATTGAGGCACACAACTCCTCTTGAGAACCACCTTCGTTTAAGATGAACAACTTGGTGTAATCACAAAACAAAGAAGAACAATCACTTATCAATGTATCAATGTATCAATGTAATTGCAAAAAAATTGCAAATTTCATGAACTAAGCCTATGCCATGACAATAAAGTTCTTGACATAGCTTTTAACAAAAATAAGATAAATTTGCAACCTATGTCCATATACCATAGCTTCCTAGTAGATTGGGTATTTTTTGCCTAATAATTATTCAAAGTGTAAATCTTTTAGGCAATTAAAAAATAATATATTAAAATTTAATTAGAATAGGTTGGCATTCATCCAAGTTGTTCTTACAATTTTTGGATGGTTGCTGGTACTTTTATCTAGGCAACCACATTTACCTAAACCCTTGTCTTTACCTCTTTCCAAATTCTCTACCTTATGTATCAAGGTTTTGTTAAGTGTTAAGATTTTGTTAGGTGTTAGGATTTATTGAGTGTGAGAGATATGTTTTGTTTGTAAGAGATTGTGCTTAAAATGGCCAAAATGGCAAGGCAAAAAACTTTGCAATGTATATTTGTAGTTATTGACAAAGAAGAAATGTAAGATTGTGTGGAGCAAGTTGAATTTCTATGAACTATGCAATCTTTTTATATATATAAATTTGGGAAGGGGGAAAACTAGGTCAATAATTTTTCAAAATTTTAGGCACCTTTTAATTACTTATTTTTTACCAACTGAAGGTTCTAAAAAACTATGATATGCACTTATAATAATCCAGGTCATTGATAGTGGTTTGCAACCTCACTTTTTAAATTACATAAGAAATTCATACATAGTGATAGTCAAATTTAATCATATCATATTTGTCTTTGTAAATCTTTCAAAAGTCATATGTAAAAATGTTCAATGTAAATCAAATAGTATCTCACCTTAAACATTGTTCAAGGCTTTTTACAAAATACCTTCACATTTTCATCAATACTTTCTTTTGTTGGTCCACATAAATCAACAATTACATGATAAATTTTCAAGGAAGAGATATTGAAAAACCCTCATCTTCTTTAACAAGATTGTTTTTTTGTTTATACAATCATGCTATTTTTCACCTAATTATGATCAACCTCTAGTAGAATATTCTTTAAAATCAAGCCCTCACTATCTTAGATTGGTAATTGAACCTCAAAAAAATTGAAAACACATAGTCAATTATAGTATTAATCATATATTTCATTGAATGGAGGTTTGAGCAACTCAATTGATTGCTACTTCTTTACATAAATATGTTAAATAGAACACTATTGAATTCAAAATGTTGAATTGGTGCAACAACAAATTAGTGGCTACATACCTTTGAGGCTTCACGAAAGACCAAAGAGGTTGTAGACACCTAAGTAGTAACTTCAAAGTTTTTAGCAATAATGAAGAATGCAATTGTAGAAGGATTAATCTTATCACTTGCACATATCTAAATACAACAATCAACAATACACAATAGTCAATGCAATTCTATGAAGAAGAAGTAGAATCACTATTTTTAGCAATATTGAAATCAACACATGTTCTAATTACCATATGATATGCTTGATTTTCAAATGATAATTAGAACATTTGAATTTTGAATATGAAACCATCTTCCAAAGACCACTTTTGAATAGGCATAGACAATAAAATAGTAAAAATATATTATTTATGAACAAATAGTACCTAATATAAATTCTAAATATTATAAAATTCAACTTTATAATAAAATTTAGATAATGATTGATTTTACAAATTTTATAAAAAGTATAAAAATCATAATACCTTATCTATAAGTTACCCAATATACTTTACTTAATGAAGATTTGTGATTTTATATTGTCTTTGGTCAATGCCCTCTATATTAATATTTAGAAATAAAAATTATTGAAACTTGTATTGGTGATAAAATTGATAGCAATAGGTAAATTCTTGTAGTTGAGAGTCTATTATAGAATAAGCAATTCACCCAATAACAATACTTTTGTTTTTATATTTCATCAATATTTAAAACAATAAATATGAAATTCAAACATAAACTATATTAGAATAATATCAAAAGTCAAAAATTGCCAAAGTTTCAAGAAGTGAATCCTTTTTTTTTTTTACAAATTCAAACTTAAGTTTTAAACTTTTGAAGTATAAAATATATTGACCTCTTTTGCACAAGGTTGATTGTTTATGATCTTGTTGTGTAGATGACCAAGTGAAGCTCAAATGTCTTCAACAACAATCTTTGTGAGTGTTATGTAGGTTTATGAAACTACATGGTTATCTCCTCTACTTGTTGTAGCATTTTTTATCAAGACCATGGCACATTTTACACTATAGAATGCTTCAACAACTCATTGTATTATATTAAGACATACACACCAAAAAAAATGACATATTGATCAAATTCTCCTTCTCCATATGCAATGACCAATTCTTTATCTCCTTTACATGGTTTTTTTTCCCCCTCAGATAGCAATTACAATCACTACAAGTGTCATTCAAGCCCATTGGTCATGTGCTTGTGTCCTAGATTCAAAAAAAGAGTGCATATGAAAAAACATAAGTACCAATTTTGATGCAAATGGTGGTATGATAGAAAATATGGTTGTGGATTTTACCATGAGAATTTGTTACAATTAGCTTTTGAAGGATTTTTGAAATTTCTCTTCCATCCCCAAATTTTCTACCATCATACATTAATTATTTTTTGCAAGTCTTTGTCCAATAAGTTACAATACAAATATGCATAAACGGGATCTTTCAATGCATTGCAAGATATTTGGTTAAAAATGCCATAGCAACACAACACCTTTGCTTCAAGTGCCACAACTCTCAACCCTTGATGGAGATCATTGACACTTACTACTATACTTGTTTGCACTACTTCATGAACTTCCATGACAATTCAATACTTACAAAAAAAAAGACATTCACCTTTCAATACTCCATAAACCATTTACCAATGTTTGATCACCATGCACATGCTTAAAAATGCTTCAAGAACCTTCAAAATTCAAGAGTTTACTACAAACAAACATTCAAGTGTGGAAGAGAGTAGAAGAAAAACAATGAAGAACTACCAAAGTCAAATTCCAAAGTCATAATTTTTAATTTTTAATTGGATTGAAAAGCTCTCTAAGTCTGATTTATATTCTAGTATTTTTTTAATAGTAATAAATTAGATGATTGATTGCAATTACTAGGGCTACATATTAAAATCCAAGGTACAAACACAGTGTGCTCTTTTTTCATTTAGTAAATATGTTGATTCTTGAATTTTCTAAATTAAAAATAATTTTCTAATTTGATTTTTTATTAAACAATCTTTCATCAATATCTAGAATTTAAATTTATATCTCCACAATTTAGAGTTTGAAAAATTTCAAAACTTCATGTACTTCTAATTTTTTTATAAAATCCAAAAGCCATAATAGGAATTATTTTCAATATAATTGATCAATTCAATAGTGGAAAAATCAAATAAAGTACTATTTATTCTATCATTTGCTTATATGATTTATATATCCTAAACAAATGCTCCATTTTGAAAATTCTTTGAGCATTTGATCTTAATGTCTCATGTTAAGACCTTTTATTTTTAAAAATACAATTGTTTGAAGTACTATACAAACAAAATAATCACTCTCAAAGTACATTAATCCATGCAAGTCACCCTCCTACTCCAATCACAATGGCCTATACTTAATCCCTAAAGAACTATGCTTTCAAATTTTGAATAAAGGATGAATGCAAATATGTATTGAACACATTGAATCTTCATTTTTCATCCATCTAAATATTTGCAGATTTTTGTGTTAATTCTCTTACATTTGTGCATTGTATATTTGTACAACTTCCTTTAATTTGCAAGTTTTCTATAGTTTAAGGAGGATAAGTGTATCTAACCTTAAAAACTAAATTTTTAGTTCAAAATATAATCCTTCAAATACAACTTTAATTATTAAGTAAAGTAAAACATCCTAAAAAATCAATATACTTGGAACTTAACATTTTGAACTAAAGAAGAATGATCTTGTGAAAATTGCAAATATACAATTTGTAATTTTTTTAGAAAGATTTTCAATTTGGGGGGTCAAATTTAATTGAAAATATTGGTTAGTGTAGCAATTGATCTAACCATATGGATATAATTTATGGATCATATTTTCAATTTTTTTTTAAAAATCATCATCAAATTATTATTCTAAGTTACATTTTATGATACATCTCAACAATTCAAAAAATCTATACTATGCCTTGGTCTTTAAGGGATTAAACTATATGATTGTATAAAGTACACGTGGACAAAATATTTCATAGATCTATTTCAATCCATTTTGAAAATTTACCATAAAAATTCACCAAAAGCATTTTTAGCTTTTGAATATTTTGTGGTTAGCCAAAATTATAGTTTCTATGGATTTGTGAAGAAAGACAAGAGACATAAAGAAATAAAAAATCAATATAATAAAATTTTGATAATAGGCAAAATTTTGAAATTATTTTGTACTATATTCTTCATTAAAAAACTTTTGAATGCAAAAATTTTAGTTTGGAATACTAAAAGAAAAAGGTAGCAATTTTCCATGCAAAAAAACTGTTTAGAAATAAACATCGATCATTAACTCCTAAAGTCCCATTGGCCCTACAAGGGCTGAAATGCAACTTCAGGTAGGTTCATACAATATCAATATTCATCACAATTTTTTGAAACTTTTTGTGAAGCTAAAAAAACATTTAAGCTTCTTGGGAATATAATTTTAATTTCAATTAGTGCTTGGAAAAAACAATTTTGGCACAATAAGTCAAAAACAAAGGTTGGTGGGCAACATTAAAAAAATCACAAATAATCAAAATATATCATAAAACATTCTGTTTTTGTTCATAAGTGAAGCTTTGATTCATTCTATTTGGACTAGTGATGAGAAAGTTATGGACAATCTTGTTTATTGGAAAATCTAAGCATCTTCTTTAAAAAAATAACTTATAGGATTCATTTTTGAATGTAACTTTCACAACTTAAAAATGAATAAAAATTGTTTGGTAGTATTAAGTATATTTGCTAGAACAATCTCTTGTTGGGATTATTAAGTTTCAATTTCATCTTAAAGCTATCAACGATTTAATTTTTTGTTCAATCTTAGACTCACTTCTACTTAACAATTTTTTAAAGAATAAAAATCATGTGTATTTTTTTGAAATTTTTTCCTTAGACTTTCAATTCAATTCTTCAACATTTTTTTTAAAATGCTAATGTGTAATGCAAAAAATGTCCACAAATGGTGTGGTTAAAACCATCTAAAATTGCAAGACAACATTTTTTCTCTTCTCTTGGGCAAATGTAGTAGAAATGTCAGTTTTGAGGGGGGGGGGGTGACAAAAAAATGGTCTTGGGACTTTAGGGGTTAAAATGATTGGTATACCATTCAAGGTTGAAATTACCTATAAGGCTGTAAAACCTCAAGAATTTCATTAATTAAATGGATTTTTTCATTCTTGGCAGTTTTTCAAAAATTTATTTATGGTAGTATTTTAAGAAGCTTATTACATCCATTGTGGAGTTCTTCAAACTTTAGAACAAATTAATTTGCCAAAGAAATGAGTTTGTAGAGAGATATTCATATTGTTTTTGATAAATAAACTATCAAGCACCTTTTAATATTCAAATTCTAAAAATAGGATTCTTGTAGAATAAATCCATATTTGTAAGGAAAACTTTTATTCATTTCATTCTAATTATGGGAACAAAATACATGAAGAATGTTGTATTGAAGGGAGTCAAAGGAATGTTCCACCAACAAATTTATACATGTTACTTTGAACATTACAACTTTGATCATGTTCAACAAGTAGGCTTTGAAAATTGGTGAAGAAGATGTACAAATTAGTTATAAGGCTATTCTACCATTAGAAGTTGTCAAAAAAGATTCCACAACAAATTTGTCTATTCTACCTTGTTTTCAATATGAGCTATTTTGTACCAATTACACTCAAACTCAACAAACATGTAGACACATGGTAATTTTATATTTCAATATCTATAATAGAGGTATGTAATGGGAACTTCAAATTGTCAAATCTATTATTGTGATTAGATATGTCAATTAATACAAAATTTCAAGAAACTAGCATAGATAACAATATGATGTAGTCTTTTATTTATAGGATTTAAAAAAAAATTAAAGATCTAGTGGAATAGAAATGCTATGAATTAAGGTAGCATGTTGTAAAACAATTCATTGATCTTAAACGGTTAGAATGATCCTTCTTTGCCCATTTTCAAGGAGAAATGTAACTTTTTAGTACAATGCCATATTTTTTGGATTTTGACATAAGACATATAATCATAGCTACATTTACACTTTGAAATGACAAGACCATGTATATTCTAATTGTTTAAGGTCAATGAACCATTTCAAAATGCCTAGGGCCTTTTTGGGTTGAAAACATCATTGCTTTTGAAGTGTTATAGGCCTAAATGTCACTAAGGTATAGAGATTTCAGCCAGGCAATCTTCTAGCATATGTGTTGTAGATGATGTGAATCAAAATTGGAGTCATTTGGCCACATAGATTGCAAGATTATAATCTTGGAAAAGGATGCTGAAATTTTCCTAGCAACTCATTTTGAGGTGAAATTCAGTTTCTAAACCTATTCAAATAAAAAACTTAAAACTACAAAAGTGCTTCAAAACTAGCATACAAACATATTGGTGAAAGAAAATATCATATGAATGATTCACTGTGTTTGCAAAATTGCTTTGAAATGTCAAAAAATAGCAAGAAAAGTTACAAAAAGCACATCTATGGTGAATGCTTCTTAGTCGCTCATAACTTTGTGGATTGATATGAAAATCTTAATTACACAAAGTAGACTAGTATGCACAACTTTCCAACTTTTTAATATTGAAAATGGACATTGTATGAAGAAGAAACAAGGTGCTAAAGTTCATTGTAACCTAATAATGTTTGCATTTTGAGCTTCAAATTGCTCCCAAACATTCAAAACAACTTGAATTGACATGAATTTTTTTTCCCACAATAGCTAAACTCCAAAGGGGAATATAACCCAACAATTTTATTTTATTTAATTGAAAATGAACATTGGATGAAGGAGATACAAGCCCCTAAAGTTGCAACCATCAAAATGCAGTTTGGCAAACTGAAATTGAACCCATGAACTTCAAACAACTTTCAAAAAATCAGTACATCTTAGATTGATCTGAGAATTTTACCACACAAACTAGAAGAGAGAGCACAAATTTCCCAACAGGTTTTATTAAATTTTGACATGGGATGCCAAAGTTACAGCACTTCAAATTGCACGTCTTGACTACATGGGGAGAATTCTGGTCCCCTTGGGGTGTTAAAGCCTACTGCCCTCTCCACTGCTATGAGAGCCAAAGCGAAGATCATGTGAAGCTGACTCTGATTGCTAACTTGAAGGGAGGACAACTCCACGTCTCCCTCACCTGAATAAGCTACAATGCCTTGTGCATCATTTTATCCGCACACTTGAGGAGGACGATCCATTTTCTATGCACCCTTTTGGATACGACCGAGGGTGGCTTCAACATCCTGATTTGACACCGAAAGTTCGTCCGAGTACAATGTTTGTTCACCCCTTTTCTGCAACCAAACTGAACATGATAATTAATAATGAAAAAGTACCTCCTCCCACACACACCATTGCACTGGACTTGTACTTGGCCAGTTCCACAGATCATTAATAAATTGAATGGTGGTAGTACTCCTCTAGTCCTCTTTGTGGGAGGAAAACGACTGCTGGCTGGCTGGGTGCTGCTGCTGCTGCCGCTGCTGCAGCTTTTTGCCGCTGCCGTTGCACTTCAAGAGGGATGTGACTCCTGTGGCACGGATCTTAAGTTCGTTCATGGGAGCGCACAAATCCAGGCTCACGGTTTGTGTACCCTAAGGGGGCTGCTGACCCTTGTTTAGGGTTCCAACTTTCTAAATCGAGATTGGAAGTGCTGATAAGGACCACTTCACACTGTTACCAAAGGTCAAGAGAGGCTGTGGGTTTTCATCAATGAAATTTCAAGAAACCAAGAGTTCGGCCTCTCCACTCTTCACACTAAAAGGCACAAGTCCAAAGGCCAACATCCTCCAACTACCTACATGGCAATAAATTGTCTACATGGTGACGGACTTGGGAAGAAAGTTTGGGTTAGCTAGAAATGAAGGTTCAAACTATGGCTGAGAGGCCATCGACTTATGACAAGATCTGAATCGTTAGATTGCTGCAAGTTTGAACTTTGGCTTAGCCTTTGGAGGCTTCACACTATGGTTGTTTAAGTTGAGAGGCCATGGGAGTTCATTGCCAAGGGTTTGGACTTTGGACTTGATCTTTGGAGGCTTCACATTACAATGGGCCAAAGGCTTCAATTCTTATTATTTACTGCTCAATTCTTTGGACTCTCAACAAAGTTTGACCACTCAATCCTATGGCCTCCTAACTTGAACAACCATTGTGTGAAGTGGCCCTAAGATAGGAGGCTCATAAGTTGACCATGTAAGTGAAAAGAGAAGTTGTGAGGAGTTGAGTGCATCAAATTGTTTCAAATTTTTTTGGCAGAGAGACAAATGAATGAGACATAAATGACAAATTGAATTGAATTTTTTTGACCCCACATGCATTACACGCTATTTTTCAAAGTCAGAGGCGCATAGGTCACTATATGTGTTCCTAGATGGTAGGTGAAATGAATTACAACGTGTCCTGGAATTGATGAAATGACTCTCAAAAGCAATAGGAATGACTTTCTTCTCATGCATTGCTCCCTTTAAATCAAAGTCCAATGTACAACATCCCTTGAACTTGTAATCAGTTGTTTAAAAATTACTAAGTTAAGTGCAGTGAGTGCTTAAGCTGCTCAACACAATACTTCCTTTGAGGTAGACATACCCAATACCAGCCACTAACCTAATACCACTCAAATGTAGGGTCCTCATTGATTTTAGAGTGAGAATTTATGAAAGTAGTACAGATGTACTAGTGTTATATATTCTCATTTTAAAATCAACAAGGATCCTACATTTGGGTGGTATTAGGTCAGTGGTTGGTATTGGGTACATCTACCTTAGTACACTGTAATCACTCGCCGAAGAAAGAAATGGGTGGACTGAAAAAATCTCATCTGCTTGAACTAAGCTTACATTGTGCACAATTTATGGCGTTTTAATAGACTGAGTTCATTGTGTGTAGTTCAAGCCTCCTACCTTATAGCCCCTAAACACTCAAGCAACCATTTTTTGGTTGCTCCCAAACTTTGCGCAATATTTTTAGGCCAATTTTTGTAAATTAAAAAAATATTTTATTTTATTAAATATTGGATTGTCTTTCAATATTTATAATCAAAACTAAGATTGCTATGGTCAAACAAAAATTATAAGAGAAATAGCATGAAGTGTTTAGAATTAGCCTAGTGTTGAAAAATTTACTATTTGGAAAAAGTTTATGTGTTCTCATTATTAGATCTTAAGAATTTATTTACAAATCAATAGAAATTACAATTTTGACCAATAAAAAAATCAAATGCTAAATATAAGGATTATATTTTGGGTGAATTTTTGAAGTTATATCTTCAAAATTCATTTGAAGAGAAATAAAAAAATAGTTTTATAAATTTTGACTGAACGGATACTTTCTACCTTTCATGCTTTACATTATCTTCTTTGATAAAAACTTCAAAAAAGTTATAAAACTTATATTTCATAACACATTTGTGTTTTGTCCAAACCCCCTAGGCTTTTAGGAGATATCTAAAGGTGAAAACATCCAAAATTGTCAAAATAAACAATTCACCATAGTTGAAGGTACCTTTTTTTAGATTTTTTTAATAGTATTAGTAATTGAAAATCATGAGTTTAAAAATGATTAACTAATTTTTGGATAAGATATGTAGTTTCTATAAATTTTCAAAGTGGGACTCCTTAGGCAATTAAACTATTACATAGCTTGGTCCTAAAACCAAAATCTAGAGGAATTAGCATGTTAACTAATCATGGTTAAAAATGGAAATGGTTTAACCCCTAACTGCCTAAGTGACTATATATGGTTGATTTGAAATTTCAAGCTCATTTTGGTGTGGGCAGTTAAATTTTTGTAATTGTTTTAAAAAAATTGGACAATTTTTAAGGTTAACTATTGGAATTTTTCATTTTTTCATAGAAAAAAGTTAATATTTGATTTTTTAAAGGTCTCCAAACACATATATGTTCCATTAGTGAAGAGTAAAGCTTGCCAATTTTACTTCATTTCCTAACTTTGAGCAAAGTTTGCCAATTTCACTTGATTTGAGATCTAAAAAATTATACCTATCCATTTGCTTTGAAAATGGTCCCAATGGAAAGAATAAAGTGTTTTTATGATTTTTACCATTGAAAATTTAAACATGCAAGAGTTAATTTGGAGTTATTTGCAATTTCTGTTTATAAAAAAAAGTGCATTACAACAACTTACAAGGTGGATTGTATAATGAATTTGCTAGCTTTTTATGTGAAATGAAGTTTTTGAAACTGCTTTTCAGCGACCTAATACTATTTGTAGTTGTTCATGTCACCTCCATTCCCAAAAAACTTTTATGTACAAATTTTTGAAAAATTGTGGGGAGGGGTAATATACTAAAAATAGAAAGCATACATTTCTCTTGTTATAATCTCACAATTCATATGCAATTTCACACTCAAAATTGGTATGCATGTTGATAACCAAGCTCTTTAAACATCTATATGGTTAGATTTTGAAAAAGAAACAATCTATTTCATTGGGGATAACTGTAAGCCCATGTTCTATTTTCATAGGAAAATCACATTTCAAAAGGCTTGGGCATTTGGGAAACTCTTAACCCCTAAATGCCCAAATTGTGTTTTTTTGGCAATATAGCAATTTTTGGCAGTTCACTATGAATGAAATTAATATTTTTTTCTTTGAAATTTTACACAACATGTGCCTGAAGAATAGCTTCAAGGCCCAACAATTTTCATAACTTTAAAAACATGGTTAAAAAGTCATTGTATGATATGTAGTTTTCATTGCTTAACAAGTAGCTTAGGCAACAACAACAAAAAAAATTCTTTAAAAATCACTTTAAAAAAAAAAATTTAAATGAAATTGATTTTCTAGATTTCTATATATGTGGAAAGCTTAGAATCATTCTATTTTGATTAACAAGAGATGAAAGTTATGAGGAGTTTTAGTTTGAGGTAGTTTGTGGGTAATTATGAAATCTCTACTTTAAGGCAAACTTTGAAGTCCTTTATTTAACTCAATTTTCAATATTTTTGAAAAAAATAAAAACATGAGGTGTAGATTGTTTATCATACTACTAAAATCATAAGTCCCTCTGTAATATCACAAATGCTACCATTAATACTAGGGGCTCGTACTTGCTATGCTACACATTCATTGTATCACATATTAGTAAAAATTTGATATATTTGAATATAATGCATGATAATGATTTTAATAAGTCTTTAAAATAATTATTTTAAATATTTTGTAAAAATATTTTTAATCATGTATACATAGAAATCGTATTTTCGCACAATGTGATATTACAAAAATAGAGTAGTAGTTTGCAATCACTTTTGTAATACCACTTTTTACAAAGGGTGATATTATAAAAATAATATAGTCGTTGCAATTGAGGTGAAATTAAAGAAGATCGATATGGTGATATTATAAAGGTAGCAATTCCATTGCTTTTCTTGGCTTTATACTTCTTTTACATTTCTATGATTTTGTGCTTTTGTGAGCTTTGAGTTAAATTGTTCACAAAGCTTTTGAGATTTATAAGTTTTTCTTTTCAATTCTTCGATTTGGGTTGCCATTTTTTGTAACGATGGAGTCAAATTTCTAATGCATTCTAATGTATGTGTATCTTTTATAGTATTTACTATTGCATAGGTTTCATTCATCATTCAATAAATTCTATTAAACATTTCAAAATATGCTTACTTATAAAAAAAATTATACAAAGATTTTAGTCATTTTTATTTGAAGATTTATTGCAATTTTTGTTCTGCATTCTATCGAATACATAAAAATTCTTATAAAATTCTAATGATGAATGCGTAGCATAGCAAGCACCAACCACTAGTTACAATACTAAAACCATTGGGATTAGCATTGAATCATTTTCTATATCTTACTACTTACTATTTTTTTCCTATATGTTGTACAATTCCAAATGATCTTGAAAGTTTTTAAGCATGTAGCCAATTTGCCTTGCAAAATTAATCCAAAGAGTTACAACCATTTGACATTTTTTCATTCAAATGTGACCTTGTGAAGTGCAACTACCCAATTTGGGGGAGAGCCCAAAATAGGATATTTGTCACATGCTAATATCTTGTTATATTTGAAATTTTTTCCACATCTTCTCAATCCAACATACTACAAGATCCTACACTTACATGTATCAAAAACGTTTTTTGTTTTGTTTTTTGTTTAGAATTTGGTACTTGTCCTAGAAATGGCATTTTTGGTGAAAACATAGTCCAAATCATTTAGGGGTTAATGAAAGTCTACCTTGTGGATACATGGACGCCGTTTATGGGTGTTTTCACCTTACGTGCTGAAAACGAATGATCTTGTTGGCAAGTCTACAATTCCAGCATAGTTTCTTCCATTGAAATTTGAAAATGTGAAACTACCATATGCAGGATTGATCACACCCTTACCAATCAGTTCCAAGTTAGCATGGCCATCTGCCTCACAGAAATAGGAACCTTCCAACTAAGTTAAAGTGCCAATGGTCACTGGGATTGAACCAAAGGATATACAGGACGGATATTTCAAAGGAAAGATCTCTCTGGGGCCAAAAATGTTGGGTATGGATAGACCTTACAACAAACACAACGAGCATGACCTAAAGAAGGGCTGGACAGACTGCACATGACCGTCCTGCATATCTTTTTCGAGAAGGAATAACATTCTGTAACTCAGAGATTTCCACCCTTCGATTCTTGGGTAAGGATTTGAAGTTAATGAAAGTGACCACTACCACCTCAACTAGGAGAATAAAGTGCTGGAACGCACACAAGTGACAGAACACGAAATGGTGATGAAATTCAGCATCTGGCAGTGGAAATTCAGAGTACAAGGCACTAATCTGCATCCCAAGACAGAAACTGAACTTATTCTCTGAGACTTCTGAAAGCAGGGCTCCTTGATCGAGAGATGATGCATATTCTGATGGGAATCTGACATCCTCAATGTACGCATCACACCTGATTAAAATTCCACGAATTCCTGCTGTCCATGTAGTACCAATGATATTCTCACAATGCCTCAAAGAATCTTTTAAGAAGCTCCCTCGCAATAGACTTGCCATTGCAAAAACTTGCAAAGGAGCTGCACGCAAAGCAGCAACTGAGCAATTAAACAATCTGGCAAATCCTCAACCATTCATTCATGATCTTCCAACCAAATATCACAAGTCTAGTACCAGCTTCTACTGATGGGTTGCATCTATCTACGTGATTAACGAGGATGTCAAAGCCAATGTTCCCTGATATATATAAAAATTGCTTTCAATTGCTTTTAAATAGGTTCTACAATACCTTCAACAGCTGCGCTTTTGAGAGTGATGTCTCTCATAGAGCCATAGCGTAACTGGCTACAGAACTACAATGTTCAGCTCCAAGCTTTCAACAGATGCCTGCAAGGATTACAAATCTTGTCCTACTGCACAAGGACACTCCTTAAAATAAAGGTTCATCCATACACTTGTATTTCGTGTATTTGCTTTAGTGAAAGCACTTTGGCTAAAGGTACTTTCAGATTGTGATGCATGACTTGTCTAGCTCGTGAATCTTCACAAGCTGTAACTCATCCAAAGCCATTTGAACTACCTGAATCTATTTACGGAACAGGCACAAAGTGAGGCAGGCATCAGCCCAAGCCCCAAGCGGCTTACGGAAGAGACCATCCACCAGAAAGAAATGTTTTATGGAAGCTTGTCCCAGTTGCAATAACAAAGAATACTGCAAACATCAAGTCAAATTATGTTAGTGACTCGGCTACGACTTCAACCTCCAAGCACATCAATGAAATAAAGAAATTCTGACAATGTATGACATCTCAGGGCAAAGTACGCTCTGACCAGGGTTATTGGAGTTTTGCTTCCTAAGCCATGGAACTAATTGATACCAGAGAGCAGTGACCACAACAGGAAAAACCATACCTGGAATTCCTGAAACAACATGATCAGGACGGGATATAACTGAATATAGGGTTGCTCTTTCATCCACCTTCACCCAACGTTGCTTCTTGTAATCTGTGAACAAGTGGCGAATTAGTATCCCGCTTGACAAATACTTTCAAATCATGTTATTTAAGAGAAGAGAATCATGAAGGTAGCTATTTACGGAGGCACGATCTATTCCAGACAGAAAGAAGAGGAAAAAAACTGGTCTCACCATTGTTGTCATCCTCATCATTTGCATCCTGCAATTGCCTCCCGACATCATTCTCCAACAGCCAGTGCACAACTTGTTTTCTTGAGAGAGGTTTTGCAGCATTGGACTACGCAATAAAACAGCAAATAACCGGTCCTTAGGATAGGAAGAACCCTGTAAAACTTGAGAAACGAATTCGATAACACAGTGTGTCCTTGTTTACTCAATTTCAATTTACTGACACCAATTCTTTTTCAAATATTACTTCTACAAAGGTGAACACTTCGAACTCCTGACCGGGCACTGCAGGTAAATATCTAGAAGCTCTATCCACAAGAGAGGCACGTATAGGGAAACCCCTAGCTCTTCAACATTGCAAATCATCTATGTGGCATTTTCAACTAATTAAAGGGAATTGAGAATAGCAAGAAGCAGATACTTTTTAAAACGTAATGAAGCAAAGAGTGAACATACAAGATAGTAAAGCTCCACCCGTTTGCGCGAGTATTCATGCCTCGTATCCCAAACTAGGCTGGGTGCACCGTCGCCATAGGCGTTTCAAATGTTAAGGAGACCAAAGCATTGAAGATCCTTGTCCGCCAACAAAGCATAATTCAGTGCCTGGAACCTTGGCTGAAATTCTATACGTTTCAAACTAAGTGAAATTTGACTCTGTGTATCAACCAGTTGAAGCTCAAAAACAACGGCTTACAATCATCTCTAAGAAACGCAATACCAGTGTCAACGATAAGTTAAGGTAACTTTGAAGACATTCAAGATTGCCAAACAACGGTACGAATTGAAACTAGACAGAATGTACTAGCATGAACATTCCTAACTTGCAAAAAAATAAAATAAGGAATAGCAGCAAAATATATTACAAGTCAATATGGTTTAAGAAGGATATGATGTCCAGATGTCCGCCAAATGTGTCCATCTCGAAAAAGTCTTCAATGAAATCTGAAACCATCACCTCCGCATGAAGAAATAGAACTGGCCAATGCATCATCGCGCTCTTATCTACCCACGGTTTACGGCCTTCTATTAAATGGTTGTACATTGCCCGGCCTATTCTAACATTTCTTCCTTCCAACAACATGGCCAATTTCTGCACATATCAAAACCCCTAGACTCAAAAATCTACAAGGATTCATTAAATGAGACCAAATTCCAACGCATAATCCGTTGCACATAACTGTGACTTCCACAACAACAATCAAAATACATAAAATAATATTCAGCAAACATGCATTCATGATTGGGAAATCACTCAGCTAACCTCAGATCCTTTAAGAGCTTCTATGTTACGTTTCTTCTTGGCGTCTTCCTCGTCCTGGATTGATT
This sequence comes from Climacium dendroides, assembly GCA_950106755.1. Classification (NCBI taxonomy): domain Eukaryota; kingdom Viridiplantae; phylum Streptophyta; class Bryopsida; order Hypnales; family Climaciaceae; genus Climacium; species Climacium dendroides. Next base: position 33,231,392 of record OX467083.1, on the reverse strand, counting down.
TTGCTTTATCTCCAATTTTTTTAAGTTCGGTGTTTGAGGGATCAATTTGCAAACCCATTTCAGCCATAATCAAGGCTTCTGGAATCAACTTCAAGGCTAGGGCAGCTTTAGCACCACGGAAGTATGCCTGCACGAGAAAGGATCTCAGTACTTTTAAAAACTTGTTTTCAAAATACTATTCAATGTTTTCGAACTTTCAGTGAAATAAATGCCACACTATTGACCGAATCGAAAGATCGCCAATCATTTTCAAACACATACCAATGGAAAAAAGGTCACATTCAAAATATCTTTACAAAATAAAATGATCATTTGGATCGTACTCAAAGGCTAGGTTGATTTGTTGCTTTAATATTTTGTAGACTACGTAAAAGGCAAAATTGCAGCTCATATTAAGCTCCTCAAGTCTCAGAGCACCATTTTTAGTACTTCTGATCAGCAGGACATTAAAACTTAATTTAAAAGTTAAAATATATCGCGTTTAGCTGACGTATAGGGCTTTACTGTTAGGGGAAAAACCGGGAGTCAATGGAAACAGAATGGTCATACAGATGGATCTCATTCTATAATCGATAACTTGGAATTTATCACACCTTAACGTTGGCTTGGTTGAGTTTTACTGCTTCCTCAGCATCCTCATAGGCCCGCCGATTATTTCCAAGAAGTAGATTGACATGCGCGCGGTTAGCGTAGCACACCGAATTGTGCAGCGGGTCTGAAATATTCTGAGTAATGGCCCTGGTGTAGCAATCTATGGCTTCTGTATAGTGCTTCTTTCCCATTTTCACAAATTTGTTTCCTTCTTCCTGCAACACACGGCACATAGATTGTTCAGAACACATTTAAGCAAGAAAAGAGTTGAACCTTGCAAAAATTGCATAAAATTGAATTGCGACTCTATTCACGAAAAAATCTCTGATCCATCGCAAAATGCAGTGATACATCACTAGATGAAACTCGCTTAGTACCCGCAAGTGAGTGAAGTAATAGACGTGGAAAATCTGTAGTTTTGAGAAGCTTCAGCAGGCCAATTTGTCCTGCATAAACAGCCGAATTGAACTGCAAATTGAAATTTGTGAGCAAAAATGAAATCCTAGAGTTGACAAGAAAGACTACTCGAAGCTTGATACCTTGAACTCAATGGCAGCGCTTTCCTTAATGGCGTCAATAGCATCCAAGTCAGCCTTCTCAGCATCCGTCTCCGCATTCACTCCAGCCGGCATAAACAGAGCCATGGCGATTCAATCAAACAGGCCGTCAACGAACTCTCAAAACCTCCTTTCCACGCCGATTCTCCACAATCCACAGCAGGACCCGAAATTTCGAAACCAAATTAAAAGCAGGGTGCAACAGAGTCAATTCTTTCCCAACAAGTTCAGAAATCCTAATCAACCTGTCCGATTCTCCAGCACACCAATTCGAAGGGAAAATCCTCAGGTTGCTAAAATTCTTGACACGCTCTAGAGCACTTCCGGGGTCCACGAGGAAACCCTAATCCTTAAACCCTACAAACAGAGTCGAAGGATCTTGAAAAACCCTAATTCTGAAATGCAGATGTTTTCCCACCTGCCTAAACCCTAATAGATCCCGCAGAGACTTGGATTTTGTGAGAACTGCTGCAACTGTCTGACTGCTCGAAAATTGAAATGGGATTGTTGGTCTCTCTGGCAACTTGATGGTCCCCGCTGGAGGAACCAAGAAAAATCACAGTCTTAGGGTATTCAAATGTGCTTCAAGTGCCTCACTTGGCGCCCTAAGGGCCCCAAAGTCCATATCATGGAAATTATCATGGAAATTAATACTTAGAGTATGATGAAATTTGAGTTTAATAATGTGTTTGTTTAAAGAAAAATGTGCAAAATTTTAAAGAAGGAATAAATGTTAAGAGAATTATTTTTGAACATGTGCAACCCTATTGCCAAGGTAGTCACCCAAATATTACTAGATTTGTTGATAAATTGGTGCATTCTTCGTAATAGGGTCAATATAGTTTGACTCAATTTTGAGGGAATATTTAACTTTGGGAACTTGAACCATTGGGTAGGTAGTTATGTTAGTTATATAAATGTCAATTTTCAAAAATAAAGGAGGTGTCTACCATACACAAAAAAATCTTGCATTGGAAAGATGTCCCAAAAAAAGCAACTATGAGCAAAATTTCAAATTTTTGGAAGAATTCATTTTTTGTAAAAATCAAAATTCCAACAACCAATACAAATATTTGCTTCTCTAAATTAAGTGGGATTAATTAAGAAAAATATAAATATAAATCCTATGATTTTTTCCATTAGAATTTGAACTAATGGTTCTATAATTATTATAAAATTGCCATTTTTAATATATCGAGCAAAAATTGGAAAAAAACTATTTTTTTTCAATGCTTTTAAAATTTTGTTGACCCATGCTACTATGAGAATGTGTGGAAAAAATTTCAATCTATTTGGCTTCATAGCTTGCAATATAGACTCATTTCAAATTGATGGAAAAATATTGATAGCTTGCTTAATTGCTTGCCCTCTCTATTAGCACGTTGCTAAAGCTACTTATAAACTTTTGAGCCCTATAACTTTTAATTTGGGCATTCAATAAAAACAAAAACTATATTTTCACACAGCTAATATAAAGTGTGCATCTTTAGTAAAAATTTCACTTTCATCCGTTTAGAAATGAATTTGTATAAATATACCTAAACTTTCAAAAAGCTCCATAGAAATTTATTATCCTTTAAGAATTAAAGGCTTAAAAAAACACTTATGTAGGTTGTGTACTAATAGTATGTACATCAAACCAATGATATAAGAAATATTGAATATTTGAAAAAAAATTTAAAAATTCTTTAAAATTGATCAAAAAAATATATTTGAAAATGAGTTATTCTCTCAAAGTTGTAGTAACAAGAAAGGGCAAACTAAACATACTTGCATACTTATGAATATGTAAAAAATTTCAACACCAAATCAAGGGATCTAAAAAGTGTAATTAACTAATAAAAAATTTGAGACAAATTTGAGATCATTGTCATTGTATCCATCCAAATGACGAAATTATAAACAGATAGATAGACTTGAAATGGAGTTCAATACAATTTTGATCCCTACTTATGTTGTAACCAAATGTAGTGAAAATTGCTTTAAACCCTAAAGGATTGTTTGTTTCTTTGGGGGACAATTTTGGTCCAAGTAGGTTTCTATTGTCTCAATTTGTAATAAATGTTTTTGAAACTTTTTGAAGATATGTGCATTAGATGTTTTTCAGCTACATTGGAGGGTTGTTTCACAACAAATTCCCATGCATTGCTAGCCAAAAATTTTAAAATAAAAATAAAAATAATTTTTTTAAAAATAAATTTAAATTTTTAAATTTTAAAAAAAAAATGTTTCTAAAAACATAATTAAAATATTTTTTAAGAAATAATTAAAATGTTTTTTAAAAAATAATTAAAATGTTTTTAAAAAAATAATTAAATGTTTTTTAAAAATAATTAGTATTTTAAAACATTTTTTAAAGAATATTCTAAAATATTATTTTCAGAATATTTAAAAATATTATTTTCAGAATATTTAAAAATATTATTTTCAGAATATTTAAAAATATTTAAAAATATTATTTTAAAAATATTTAAAAATATTATTTTAAGAATATTTAAAAATATTATTTTAAGAATATTTAAAAATATTATTTTAAGAATATTTAAAAATATTATTTTAAGAATATTTAAAAATATTATTTTAAGAATATTTAAAAATATTATTTTAAGAATATTTAAAAATATTATTTTAAGAATATTTAAAAATATTATTTTAAGAATATTTAAAAATATTATTTTAAGAATATTTAAAAATATTATTTTAAGAATATTTAAAAATATTATTTTAAGAATATTTAAAAATATTATTTTAAGAATATTTAAAAATATTATTTTAAGAATATTTTTAAATATTATTTTAAGAATATTTAAAAATATTATTTTAAGAATATTTTTAAATATTGTTTTAAGAATATTTTTAAATATTTTTTAAGAATATTATTAAAATCACTAGAAATTATTATTTTTAATTATTTGATGTGGCAAATCACTTTGCTATACTATACTACTATTGTGGCTAAGTTTTCATTGTCTGTGAATTCAAGGGAACTTAGAGCCCTTTAGAGAAGCTAAATCTCATCTAATGACTTTTGTAAGAGCTTCGTGGATTTATAATTTTTATTTCCATTGGTGCCCAAGAGAAAAAGTTATGGTACAATAAGCCAAAAAAATGAAGGTTAGTAGGCAGCATAAAAAAATCACAAAAATTCAAAATATTTTATTAAGAGTTTTTTTTTCTAAATTTTTTAAATTTTGTTTACATTTGAAGCTTTGATTCATTTTATTTAGACTAGTGATGAGAAAGTTATGGATAATCTTAGTTTTTTGAGCAATCTAAGCATTTGCTTGAAAAAATAACTTATAGGATTCATGTGCGAATGCAATTTTTACAATTTTCCCCCAAAAATTGTTAGACAAGGTTAGGTTTGTTTTCTAGAATAATCTCACTATTGGGATTATTGTATTTCAATTCCATTTTAGTGTTGAAACAATTAATTTTTTCTTTCAATCTTCAACCTATTTCTACTCAACAATTTTTAATGAATAAAAATTGAATATTTTTTCTTGAATTTTTTTCCTTAGATTCTCAACTCAACTATTCAAAATAAGAACTTAGAAAATCAAAATCAATAGTACAAAAAATTTCAATTAAAAAGATTCAAGCCAAAAAATGTAGTAAAGCAAGTTGCAAAAAACTTGTTTTCTTCACTTTGGATGCAAATATCTTGCAATCTACAAAGTCAAAGTTTCTTGAAATTTCTTCTATACATTTTTATACTATTCTAGTATAAGATTCTATAGTTAGATATTAATAAAAAAAAGGTTTTAAAAGCTTTTTGCTCTTTGCAATGGAAATGATAGTTTTAGTGTTTTTTGGTGGATAAAAGGCCTAGTCTTTTAAAGGTTAATGTTTGTGTTATGAAAATGTAGCGTGGAACTGGTGGCGATTTTAAGAATTCAATAAATAAATCCATGTGAAAAGTACACATGACAAAAGGTTCAATTATTATTTGAAAATCTTAAGGGACACTTTTAATTATCATTGCAACCATGAAGTGAATTTTTGAGGAGTGCTAGCATGTAAGCATGAGAATCTATGAGCCTATAAGCCTAATATTTTATGTTATAGACACCTTCTATGGTTATAGGTATCTATGTTCTACGTACCTATGTTATAGGTACATATATTACAAACACCTTCCAATGTTTTTTGGTACATACCTACATTTAGGTTTAAGATTTGTAGGCTCAAGTCTTTGTACTCATGTGCTAACATTGTTGGTAGTCTCTATACTAATTCATAAATGCTAGTTAGCTAACCACACACCAAAGGGCATTGAGTTGAGAGAAACACATGCAAAGCACAATGACCAAAAGACTTAACACAAGAAAACAAATATAGTTGATGATAGGAAAGAATAAAATATTGGTCACAACTAAGGGCAGACTTGGGAAAAATTAAGTTATAGTAAAGTAACTACACCTAATTTAGACTATTTTCTAAAACCTATTACAATAGATTATTGTCAAAAATGTACTCCCACTATTCTTAAGAGTTTAACATCAATCTTAAAAATACCTATTTTTAGTGCTTTGAAAATTCATAGTTTATTTGTACATTGTCCAAAAAATGCATTTTAAAATAATCTACAATCTCCTTTTGATTACCATCAAGACTTTATAATAATTTTTTATATAGTAATGGAAACCATACTAAATTGCTCATTTGTTTAATTTTAGGTGTAGTTATCTTACACTTGAAGACAAAGGAGGATCAAGTTTGAGAACAAACCAAAGAGGAGTGGATGCAAAGATGTGGGAGACATAGGCAAGGCCAGATCTTTGTGAGTGAATAGTAAATCTATATGATTTAATGCTAGTAAACAATGCTAAATTGACCAAAAGGTCCACAATATACACCCTATTGTATATCATTGTCACCTTCATTACTTGTATAGACATGTATTACATAAGTCCCGATATATATGAATTTAATATGAAAGTTTGAGTCCAAACTAGCACAAAAGTTTATAATCTTGGAAGTGACAACATGTTGAAGTTGGAAATTATTGAATCTCATACTAGTCTTTAATGCTCACTTTTTTCTAGGTATTGCTCTAATAGTAGGTCCCGCTTATAAACAACTCAAGCAATAAGTTGATATTTTCTGAAAGATTACTTTTTACAAAAACAAAATTTTGAAATTTACTTTCTATATAAGTAACTCTTGCATTAGTAATTTAGTAGAAAGCCTAAAAACATTAATTCTACATTTTCTATAAGCCCACAAGTTAAAATTTCCTCCCCATGCATTTTGAGGCCTAGAAAAATCATTTTTTTGATTTTTTGGGTATATATCCATCTTAATGAATTTTTATAGGTGACCAAATTTAATTTTATATTTTAAAATATTTCTATATTGTTTATAAATTAAAATATAAGAATTTAATTTTTTTTGAAATTATGTACTTTCTCATTTTCTTTATATAGAGAGTAACTCTATACTTGTTCCTTCTAAAACACAATAATTTTTAGGATGTAAACATTGATCATATTTTAAATTTTAAATTTATATCTTTTTTTTAAAATATTATTGAAAGAAACATGAATATTGTACTTGAATGCAAAAAATAGAATAAATCACTACACATTTGGAAAAGTCATAATATTGGAAAATGTGATTGAGGCAAAAATCACTATAGATGACTCAAAATATGACTAGATCTAGTCATTACCAACTAGTCACAATTTTTTTGAGTCACATTTTCAATCATTCGGTTTTTGGTATAATTTCTTGTATTTTGCTTACGTGGTGTACATGTTGACCACCTTTACAATTAGACTTTTTCTTCAGGTGCCCGAGCAAGGAAAAAATCCTACGTAGAGCATGCGACTGAGTGCAGTCATATTTTTTGCTAATGTGGAATATAACTACAATGAATTATATTTTGGCTGATGTGAAATATGACTACGATGAATCACATTTTGGCTGATGTGGCACATGATTCTATGTAATCATATTTTTTACTGACGTGGAATATGACTATGGTGAGTCGGATTTTGGCTAATGTGATATATGACTAAGGTGAGTCATATTTTTTTGGTGATGTATAATATGACAATTATGAGTCATATTTTTTTTATTGATATTGATTGAATGTGACTCTTATGAATCATAATTTTGTTAATTTGGAATACAATTTGTGTAAAGTGATATTTTCTTTGGATGTGTAATATGGCTCTTGTAAGTAATATTTTTGGTTGATGTGGAATATGACTATTGAAAAATGCAAAAAAAAATGTAAATCTTTTTAAAGACATTTATTAGTCACTAATACAAAACATAGTAGAAATATTACAATGACTAATTCTATGATTGAATATTCACACATGCTTGTAAGGTCCATATTACTTACAATAATGTAAAGCCGTTGATTCTATTGTATTGTAAATAGCCTTCAGTGACTTTATTTCAACTTTTAGTGTCTACATACACAATCAAAAAGGTCAACTTTAGTGAATGAATAATAAAGGTTAATCTTCAAAGGTTTATGGCAACACAAATATGTAGTACAAGTTGAGGGTGAAAAAAAGCCAAAACAACTATGTCTTTAGAAATTTCAAGAAATAAAAGAGAATAGTAATGGAGATGAAAAAAATAAGAAGCAAAAGGTGGCAAATGCTAAGAGGTAGCAACAAATAAGAGCTAAGATGCAACAAAAGGCAACAAGAGGCAATAAGTAAAAGGCAACAAATAAAAGGCAACAAGAGGCAAGAATAATATGAATTAAGGTACAACAAGAGGAAAAAAGAAGTAAGATTTAAAAAACAATAAAAGGCAAGATCTAAGAGATAATAAGAGACAAAAATTTAAGATGCAACTAAAGGCAATAACTAAGAAGCAACAACTAAGAAGTAACAATTAAGAGACTAACAACAACTAAGAAGCAACAAATAAGAAGTTCACAACAACTAAGAAGCAACAATCAAAAGACAACAACTATGAAATAAGAAGCAAGAAACAACAACTAAGAAGTAACAACCAAGAAACAATAACTAAGAAGCAACAACCAAAAAACAACAACTAAAAAGCAACAACCAATAAACAACAATGTCGTACGCGCGATTTAGGCGTAAGTATCCTTACAACATCAAAACGTCGTAAGATGACATGAAATATTGTTTCAGGGAATTCCAGATGTTGTTATAAGCTAAGGTTATCCGGATTATCTCTCTTTTCCCAAACACCCAAGCAATCCATACAATCTATCACTCTTTTCCGGATACAAAGTCTATCTAGAACCCAATCCAAATCCGTCCTCTTCTGGATACCGGTTTCCACTCTCCAAGTAACTAGTTTTATATACCCTTGTTTCACCCTCAGGAGGTCTACTATCAGAGTCCGTCCTTCTTCTTTCATTACAATGACAAATTCAAGGACATCCGAAATTGTCAAGGGGGACTATTTCCTAGTTGCTAGATTGATCCTATAGTTGATAGACCTTCCGGTGAGTGGGGTTTTTCTATTGGCGGCTGCCTAACTCTGTACGGAATCATTTTAGATTCTAGAATCTCACATGCACCACTCCTGTCGGATTACCATTCTAGTAGTTTAAAGGTGCTTATACACAAGTCTTCATTTACAAGCCTAACTCCGTCACAAACATACCCTTACGCTCCGACTTGGATTGCCAAAAATCTGGATTTTCCCTTACCCGTTCCTTCTTATTCTTCCACACTCAAATAAACTAATCAATACAACTTTGTATACAAAGTCAGAGCATGAATGTCCACTTGGTGGTTTGGATTAAAGAAAGAAATGAAATGTAAATATGAAAGTACGCTTGAATGGAATGAAAGGCAACAACCCCTCAACATCCTTAAAAACCCAAAGCAAAAAGGCCACCCTAAAACCAGAGTGACCACACAAAAATACACCGAGACAACCAACAAGTTAAGGCCAAATTGCTCCTTGAAATCTAGAACCAAGGCCCACACATGGAAAACCCGGATCGGATTCAAAATCAAAAACCCAAATTAACTACCAACCAACCAACAACCTACCCCTCCGCGTTTTCTTTACATTGCTCCTAGTTTGACTTGAAGGTGCCTTGGGGAGTGGTCTTCTTTACTAGAGTCAACTTCACCGCAGTTTGGGTTTGAATCTTCCGTTGTTGTGTTGTTTATACGTACATTATGTAGAAATAAATACTTCTTGTTGGAATAGAGAGTTTTTTGGGGGAACCTAATCCATCCATACGGATTGGACTCAACCTTTTTTTCCTCCATTAAACAATTATTTGGGTTTATAATGTTTGTTTTTACATTTGAAGTCATTTGGTATTTCTTAGTTTGTATTTAAAGTTGTTTAAATGGAAAGGTGAAGCTTGTTTGACCTTTCTATTGACTTCTAGAAGATTAGAAGGCCATGTAGGAGATAAGGATAGGGTTATGGGAGAAAAGAAGTGACCAATGGACAACTTGTGGTTCATATGGCACTTGTAGGGGTTTAATCCACTAGCTTAGGTGGATGGTATGGAAGGTGAGGTGGAGGATGAGGTGGAAGGTCTTCTTCCTCCTCAAGGTTTGTTTGAGAAAAGCCGTGATTTTAAAGAGTCATTGTGTTTTGAACATGAGGACTTTGGCTATGGAATTTTGGGAGGTTGTTTTTCATACTTTTGTCTTTCCAAAACCCTATCATTCACTCTATTTAGAGTTTTTGTGCAAAAATTATGCTTGAGGAAGTGAAGGAGGGATGTTTGCCATGGAGAATGGAGGCTGAACTTTTGAGGGCTTATAACTATGTGGTGAGGAAGTATTTTCTCATGATACTTGGTGAAGTTGTTTATTGAGATGTTAGATTCCCATAGAGATATCATTTGCTCAATTTAAAGTTAGTATGTGGAAGTTATGAACTTGGAAGCAAAGTAGTGAGGAGCTGCTTTTGAATTGTGAATAGTGAACTTTGAACGACTGTAGAATTCGGAAAATATCTTAGTTTTTACTTTAGATTTTTAGGGTTTTTAGATATTCTTGTTATATTTCCAAAGAAACATCTCACACTCAATTTGGATTTAGCATGCAAAAGTTATAGGCATGAAAGCAGTATAGTGGTGAGTTGCCTTTGAGTTGTGAATAGTGAACTTTGAACACCTGTAGAATTCGTACAGTATCTTAGTTTTACTTGAGATTTTCAAGGTTTGTAGATATTTTTGTTAGATTTCCATAGAGATATCACACTCTTGATTTGGAGTTGTGAAGCTCTTGTGGCACTCATTTTAGTGTTGGGTACTCTTTTAAGAGAAGTTATAGAGGTTTTAGTGTATCTTTTACCATTATCTACAAACATATGAAACTTTCTTACACTCTATAGCATATTATGGGAGTTATATGAGAATAAGCTATTCTACTTGGCCTATATATCATTATATGGGGCATTTGTGAGTATATATATATGATGAGAGTATTTGATTGGGGTTCTTTCATTATTCCGGGCCAAATCTAGTTGCAGCTAGATTCCCCGCGATTTCCCAAGGCAAGGCCTCTCTACCCGACACCGCTGTACCAGAGGCAATTCGTCATCCGTTTCCAATCTGAATCCGGTTTTGTACTCTTCTTCCTCGGATTCCATTATCTCTTCAATATTCTTCTTCAGGGAAGGTTCCTCTAGGTCGATCAGTGTGTTGCCTCGATTCGGCGAAGGTTACTACATGTGGACAAAGTTTCTCGGATGGTTCTGTGCTGGATTTAGTCATGGCGCCCAACCAATCAACGAGGTCACTGCGGACCTTTAATCCAGGTTTGTTCATTGATCATGACTCAACCGGTCATGGTGATGGAACCTTTGCTAGGGCAGAAATTTACGGCTGCATCTGAACACTTGGCTCCTTCTCCGACTGAGGTACCGGAGTTGTGCTTCTCTACAACAGCCGTCCTTGACTCAGAGATAGTCCCACAAGTGGTTTCAATAGAGACTCCATCCCCTCAAGTTGTGATTGAACCAAAAGACTGCTTGCCTACTTGACTGGAGTTTGCAAATACGTGTTGGGGATATCCGGAAAGTGGGAGAAGTCTATGGCCCTATCCGGATCAATTCATTCCGCCAACTTGTGCATCTCCTTCAACATCTTCTCCATCCAAGCTTGAAAATTCACCAGGATCATTAGCACCTTCGATTCGGTGATATGACCTCCGTTAATTAGTTAGGCGTCCAAAATAGTGGCCTTGTTTATCAACTCTGATGGCGGTGTGACTAGTGAGTGTAGATTCCAAACGAGTTGTAGAACTCCTTTCTCTCTCTGTTTTGCCATTGTAAACTTCCCCTCTATCCAATTTGCCCTCGTTTGGAAATCATCCCGGATCTTTTCTAAATTCTGGATTTGCTCCTTCTTCTCCCATAACGCTTCCGAACTCAGTCAACTCTTGATCTCCTCCAAGATCTTATTTAGCGTTACTCTTAACTTAATAGAAATTTCAACGAGATAATCCGCCATCTTGTGGTGCAATTCTTGGTTCCGTTGCATCCAATTGTGACCGATATCGAAAAACTCCGTAATTCCACTTTTGTCTATCGGAATCCGACTGGACTCTCCTTGATCCGGAGTGGGCAGCTTTCCTCAGGCAGCTGGATCAGTTGACTTCTGTCGCTTGTCACGCCACTTGCCAACATCCTTTTTTTTCCGGAGCCTCCTCTTCTTTAGATTCCGGATGATCCTGTTCCAACTCATCCGTAAGTTCATACCTCAGGATATCGACTCCAGTGTCATACAACACCACCTCGTTTGTTGTTAGAACCTCATATTGGTGGTAAAGGTGAAACAAGTAAGGGTTGATCGGGCTATATTTACTCTTCACCACATGATCTGCTAGCTGCGCTACCACACTTGCAATGACCTTCCTCCAATGCACAATTCTATCTTCCATCACTCCAAAAATGGTATTAGCCACCGTGACTATAACCTGGGTAGGCTTTTCCAAATAGAGAACCGGGATCAGAAATTCCAGTATCCTTCTATGCCTCTTGTTATCACACTTACTAATAGCGTATCCTTCATTTGGATGTGCCGGACTCCAGAACTTTCCGATTGCATATTTGTCAACACGGGAGGCTAATCCGGATCCACTCTTCTAGAATGAGTATACATTTGCCTAAACCTCGTCAATCCAAGCTGCAAGTTGACTTCTCACCGTCAACTCGTATTGATTTGGGACTCTCGTAATAAGTTCTTGGATCATCTCATCACTCCGAATATTCCACGGCCTCTGTAGTAATCCGACACTCCCTATACTCATGAGGTCCTCCTCTAACTACTGTCTGAAAATCGGATTTGAAGGGATAGTTGGACAAACCATCCGGACTATGACCAACCATTTTGGAGGTTTCGGATCACCACCCTCTACCATAGGACATCAACACAATGGAATCTAATCCGACTCAAGACGTCACCGACCTTTCTTCTTCCTATCCGTAGCACAATCGCTAACTCACCACTCTTTCTCTTAACTATACACGCATAGAATTCAGCAAACTCAAAAGGATGAGGAATGGGCAGTGGTGAGCCTTAAGTATCTGCCGAGCTACTACCAGTTCCCGTAGGGGAACAAGATTAGGTTTCTGTTCTCATAAATAGTACCCTAGTTATGTAGGTTGGAACTTTAGGTTGTAGATTCCAACGATCCTGTACTTTTCCGGAATCTGGATTTCCATTTCGACCGGATCCATAACATCCGTAATAGTCCCAGGATTCCGGAAACTAGCTTATTCCATAGTTACCCCTAAGTGATCCATACTGTCTATACTTTACCAAAAAAACAAAAATTTGACCCTATCCTAATCCTATTCTAATCTATCCCTACACTTTCTAAGTTTCCGTATTCCCACAAATAACTAAGAAGGGACAATTAAGACAACTAAGAAGCAATAACCAAGAGACAAAAATCAAAAGACAACAAAAACCAAAAGAGAAGAAGCAACAAGAGGCAAGAAGAAGTAAGAGTTAGAAAGAAACAAATGATATAAAAGAGAAGGAAAATGAAGTAGTGGCTAAGGTTTCAATACCTTAAAGAAGTGGAAGCTAGGATTTCAAAATCCTAAAAATAATGATTAGGATTTTGAAACTCTAAAAATGGCGGCTAGGATTTTGAAACCTTAAAAAATGATTGCTAGGATTTTAAAATCTTAAATAAATAATGACTGGGATTTCAAAATCCTCCAAAAGTAGTCTCTAGAATTTCAAAATTTTGAACAATAATATTCTTATATTTTTAAAAATTGACCAAATTTTTAGGAGCTGCCCATAAAGGAAAAAAAGACTTTTATAAAAATGTGACTCTAAAATATGACTACATATAGTCACATGCAAAAATATGACTAATACATATGACTAGACATTCCCAAGACATGTTCCCTATAAAATACTTTGACGTTTTTAACAAGTGTATATTATATACCCATCAAATGCAAGGGCAAAATATAATTGACAATCATATTTGCAATCATATTTTTTCCTAAAGGTTTAGCATCAAAAAATGTGACTACAAGCAGTCACCAGTCACCCCTAGTCATATTTTCCTAGTCATAAAATGTGTGTTTTGTTATGGTGAATATTTCTTGCCTATCAACAAGTGAAATACTATCAAAACTATTGATAATCAATGGATAAGGACTTTAGTGATTAGGCTTTATTATCTAAACTTGTCACTATTAAAGTTGTATCTAGTAATTTATCATTGAATTGAAGTTTTGGTTTGTCTTTGATATGCATTTGAACTAGTTGAAAATAATAAGGCTTTTATAATCATCATATTTTGGATCGTACATTATATGTGTAACATTACATCAAGGTGTTTTGTAAGAAGGCTTGTTAGGAAAGATTGTATATATATTGGCCTTGATTCAAGTCTTGTATGGTTTTCATTTATTTAGAACATGCAACACTCATCTACATTAAGGTAATTACACCTAATTGCTTCATAAGAAGCAATTAAACATTATTCCCATATTAAATTCTTTAATTTTTTGTTGGATCTTGTTGGAAGTCAAAAATAATGTTTTAAATTGTCTTTTTATGCATTTTTGGGACACCAAATGAATAAATTATGAATTTTCAAACAATTGAAAATAGATGAAATTGAAAGCGACTCTAGGCTCTGAAGTGTAGAGGTAGTACATTATAAGCAAAAATTTGTAGAGCTTACAATTAGGTGTTATTAATGTTGTGTAAAAGATCTCTTTAAATCAATTGTATGCATACCTTAATTGAACAAAATTTTCATTTATACCAACCACAAAATGAGTTCTCATAGAGAGAGGGGAATTCCAATCAATTAGCTATGGATGGTGTACATAAATAAAATATTTATTTAAGTTCCCACAAATGACTTTAAGAAATCAAAATGAGTTACTCCAAAATTACCTACCTCCATCACAAGAGAGACTTTGTTGTAACTAAATTAAATTCTATATTGGAGAGGAGAAAATGGAAGATGTAAGATAAAGTATGATGTGTAGAAAATGAATATGCATTTTTGGTTGAATTATTTAGATGGTTTGAATAAATTTTATTAGGAACCTAGGAAGTTGGTTAGAGATTGCTTAGTTTTGTATTAACATTTGAGAAGGGAAATGTAGATGGAGTATGTAATGGCTATATTGTTTATATTAGGGAAGGTGTTATTTACGGCATATATCAAAACCCTTGTTCAAAATTGAATATTAGATAAAACCACCCTAAATCTGTCTATCATCCAAAATCATCATCTATAGAAAGACACCCATTTTTGTTTGGCTTAGACCATTTATCAAACATAGATCGTAAAATTTTGAATTAATATAAACATCATGACTTTTTTTACCAAGTGACTATAAAATTCAATACACAATGCAAGGTGATAGGGACAAAAGGGCATTTTTAGCATAACTAGTATGCTCACACAAACTTCACTCACATATTCTAGGATCCTAATGAGCATAAAAAATTTAGTATGACAAACAATTTTAAAAAATTTTGAGGTGTTTCTAGGAGGGTTTGTGAACAAGCAAAGGTAATAGGGCAAATGATTATGGACCACTTTTTCACAACTTTGGGTCCACCCAGTGACGGGTTTCTATTTTCTATTGAGAAAAATTTGATAAATTGTATCAATTTCAAGGTTTGTCCAAAAAAACATGGTTCCACTTGCATTAGATTTAGATTGAACTTTGCTACATTTGAAAAATATTGTCAAATAAGTAAATGCCCTATATTCACCAATGCATTATAAGGCAAATTGCCCTATCACCATACTGATTCGTGGCAAATGCACTATATTTACCAGCATTTGTGAATTAGCATGGTGATAGGATGATTTACCTCATAATGTATCCATTCATGTAAGCTTCAGTGGTGATGGGATAACTCCAATTGAAGGCTACTTGTGGCGACTATTAAAAGACTCATGGAATTGAACTTGTAGAAACAGAACAAGGTTGGGAATAGATTAGGATCAATGTTGAGAATAAGGTTGAGAACAAGGTTTCTTGACACTCGGGTAGACCTGAAACTATCAAGAGATTCATAGAACTTTCACCCCTTTGCCCTAGGTCATGACACAACAATCAAGATGCGAGTCCTGTGCCACCTACACCCATCTTGCATTTGGCTACAAGCCAACGTTTGTAAAACTAGATATTTTGTGTTTTTTTACCAAAAAAAATCTTGTGCTATGTGCATATAGTAGAAAATCCTTGGAAAAAAAAATTTAGCCCTTTATGGACGGAGTTGTGCCTCTGTTTGCCAAGGGGACGATCACTTTGATAAAGTTGTTGCGTTCATCTATTACATAGTCTGTTCGTCCATCGCCTTGGTGCGTCTCCAATCGTCGATTGTTAATAGATGTAGTGCAATCGCATTCGTTAATTTCACAACTCTTGACTAGGGTTTGGCGTTCATTTTGTTGCTAAACATTTGAAGTTGCATTAACTCTTGGTTTTTATTATTGCCTTGCTGGAGGCTATTCAAAGCTGTGCTTTGAGCACATTTGTTGTGTCATTGAGAAAACTTGAGATTGTTGTTTGAATGTGGCATCTTTTTGCAATTGAATATTCAAAGTTCTAGTGTTTGAGCACCACTTCTGAGTTGTCGTCAAGATTTTGGAGGCACATCATCTCTCTTACATTCACTGCACTTTTGAAATGGTGGCTTTGATTCAATGGAGTCCACAACTCCACATTCTAGAGCTTGACCTAGTTTGCAGAGAGTTGTTGGTGTCATAGAATGCTTCTAGATTTCCCGCAAGTTTTTTTGACAATTTAAGCATTTTAGCAAATGGCAAGAGGGATACTGGAGTACTAGTTTTCTTTTCCACTTTCAAAGTTGTGATCATCAATGTTGTGTTTTTTTCTTGCATTTTGTGCATTCTTACTTCAATGAACCTGCTTTGTGTTGTTTTCAATTGTGCACTCTTCGTTTAGATTGATTAGTTGTCGTGTGAGGTCTTGGTTACTTTGATTTCTAATTTGTGTTTGTGTGGTCGAATGTGTTTGTTTTGTGGTACTCTTTTGTCTTTGTATTTGTTATTTGTTGTGCAAGTTTTCATAATGTCATGGTTGAAGCTTCCTGACAATTTTTGGGTGCAACTTTTGGTTCCAGTTGGAACACGAACGGCATTGGAAAATATTTGGTGTCAAATTCTAATGCTTGTCTCAATGATTTAGCAATGGACGCGGTGGGGCGCAATGTGATGCACGTCTCCAAAATGCGCCTGTCTCAATCCCTTAGTTGACCAACATCTCGCGATCCACCTTCAAAGAATATCGTTGTTTCACCTGGGTTTCTGGATCGTGCTTGTTTTGATGCAAGTAGCGATGGTGAAGAAGAAGGGTAGGGTTGCAAACAATGCATGGAAGAGGCATAAGACCACTCCGAGGACAATCACCAAGTGTTGGCAAGAGGTTTGGGCTTGTAAATTCTTGTGGACGAAGGCCAAATACAATGCCAATGGAGATTTATTTAGGGTGGTTTGCTAGAGTTGTACTCCCAATCCACGATGAAGAACTAGAAGAAAATGCCTCACTTGTTGCATTTGTCTTGTATTCATGAAGGTGACACGATGAACCACTTGACATAGATTATTAAGTAGGCTTTGTTAGATGAGGGTGAGCTTACACATGAGGAAATTGCTTCTGAGCTTGTATGTTTTGGGGCTGATGAGGTGAGTACTTTCGAGGGTCCGAAAATAGGAGTTATAACACAAATCCATGAGAAGTAGGTTCCTTTTATATTGGAGGCAAGTTGTGTGAGTCATAGGATTAATCTTGTTGTGAAGATTTTTTTCCAAGTATCCCATGGTTAGTTGGCTTGAAGGAGTATTTCAATCCATCTATTCTTATATTTGTCACTCTAATAAGCTTCATATTGAATTGCAAAAACCTCCACATTTCATGGAAATTAAAGATTTAAAGATGGTCCACAATGTAGAAACATTCTAGATCTAGATATAAGGAGCTGAGCACAGTGCATCATGGAGGAATACATGATTTCTTGTGAAAATGGACGTGGACATGACTGGTGATTTGGGTTAGAAGTCTAATGCTAGAGTGGGTGACAATTTTGACTTCTTTGTTGACATTGAAGTCTGACTATCTTTGGCTTGCTTCATTCCCTTACTCAATGCAGTGCACTATTTGATCAAATTGTCTTAGGCTCGGGATATTTTTGTGTGTGATTTCATGAACATTGTGAAAATCTGCTAGAATGAGCTAGCAAGGCTTTTTATTAGTAGTTCTACGACTTATAACAAGGAAGAATTTGGCAAATACAATGAGTTGATATCCTTGCAATGCAAAGACATCCTCTTGCGATGGAGGGAGTTGCCTTGTGACTCCAACATCTCTCACTTGTTTTTTGATTTGTTAGTGACACACATCTATGCATGCTACCATGACAATGTGACATGCGTTCATCTTTTTGTCACAAAGTAGGAATTCCACCACATGCAAAAAATGTGGAGCGGCAATTCTCAAATATGTCTCTTTTGTTTCTTTTTCCATTTTTTTCTTTATTTCATTTGATTCCATTTTCAATGTTTCTTTTTTTGCTTCATTTGATTTCATTTCCCATTATTTTGGTTCTCATTTGCTTCTTTGGTTTTGAATGTTGGTATTCAAGTTAGGCTTTGTGAGCTAGGGCTGTAAGCTTGGTCAATGAGTTGGGGCCATGAGTTGGGGCTGTGAGCTGGGGTTATGAGCTTGGTTGATGAGTTGGGGCTGTGAGCTAGGGCTATGAACTTCCAACTATAGCTTTGAGTTGCAACTTGCAATAGGCCAATAGTGTTGTTGTTCTTTTTTTCATACCTTTGGTTCTCATTTCTATTGCACTTCTTTGTATTCAAATATAGCACAGTCACTATGCGATGAATTGAATTGCCAATTTCCATAGCAAAAATTTTTAGATGCATTTGGGATAATTCATCCCCAATATTAGAGGCAGGAGGGGGTTGAGGCCATTTTTCCACACCACTTGGTTATTCTAAAAGAGTTCTATTGTCAATCTCAACTTGTAAACAAAAGCCATCCTTTGTATGATGGTGGCAAGCCTTATACCACCCTTGCTATGCTTCATACTTCCAAGTTGGACTTATAGCAAGCTCTTTTCAAAGTGACTATGAAATCACTGTGATGTTGCTTGTAGCGAACCCTTACACATCAATCCCATTATCAAACTGTGGTGTAGACTCTCATAGTCATGCCACTTGTGTAAGCTTATCTATGAGTACTTTAAAGTTACTGAAATAGGCTGTTGTTTAGTACTTGGATATGTGGAGGATGAGAGGTGTTTTTCTAATCTCAAGTTCTTCAAATCCTACCATAGAAATAGACTTGGAAAACACCCCCCACTTATTGTATGCATGTTTGGCCAACAATACTTTTTCTTATAGAATTTTCTTTACAAGAAAGCCATTGATTTTTGGAGGAATGCTATCAAGGTTGGCCAGCAAGGGGATTCTTGAAGTAGAGCCAACAGATTAGTATCTTTTCAAAATCCTTGCCATTGTCAATTCAAACTTCATTCTTAGTTTTCATGAAGTTTTATAAGGTCTAACATTCATGTTCACTATGACAAAATATTTACGATGCACATTGAAGATTGCTACACAATGAAGAATGAAGACTATTGGGGCCTGCTGCTTCTATGACATTGTAGAGTATTGTTGCGATAGTGGAACTTTGGCAAGGCTGTTAGGTTGCTTTCTTGTATGACTTTGTTTTAAAATACTAACTCTACAATCTAATGTGGCTTGCTTATCTTTTGTGTAGAATACTAACACTGCATTGGGTAGTCTTGCATTTTGCAAGAAGGATTCAACTCCTTTGTTAGTGACATTCACCACAATACTCCATTTGCACGCTCTCCATTTCCACACAAAACACAATTAGCACTTGTCCACAATACTTGCCAACAAAATCGCCAATGTTTGACATTTTTGACAATCACTTTGCAATTCCAAAGATAAAGAAACACCTAAAGTAGCTATCATTCATCTCCAATTTTTTTAAAGTCGCAAGTTCTCTCTAGTAGAAAAAAATTTGGTAGACAAATTACCACCTTTTTTTCCACTTTAATCTATTTTTTTTTACCAAAGAGATGACTTTTGCGGAATTAGCTTCCCCTTTCATATGCCTAGGGAGAACTGACCCATCATTGCCCTGGCCAGGGTTAATTGTGAAAAAAAGCCCCCAATTTTTTTGCCATGATTTTTATATTTTTACACTGTTTCTAGCTAATTTGGGGCCGTTGATTGCAAATCTGAATTCAGAAAATGCAAAAAAAAATTATCTGATTACAAATAAAAAAACTCCACAGCATTTCCCCAGGGGTGATGAGGGGGTCAGTTCACCCTGGCCTTTTCATACGGGCATAGCTTTTCCGCGGATCCCTATTAATGGGTTCTGGGATCGTTGCTGCAGGCTGTCTCGTCTCCGCCCTTTTGTGCGGAAACAATCAATTCGTCACTCACATCCGTCTCCATTCACTCATCACTCCGTCGCGATTCACCTACTTTCCAAATCTTTCCCTTTAATCGATTTGACAATTTTTTCTCGATTCTAGAGTGACTTCACTGATGACTTCACTCGATTCCAGAGTGACTTCACTGATGACGCTCCTCCGAATTCCTCCTCCTGGCCACTCGTCATGGATAGTAGTAGTACAACCACCCCGCGCGAGTAGCAGCAGACCCAGCAGTAGCAAACTTAAGCTTAGTTCTCGAATTCGCCGTGGAGCGGTTCCAGCGCAAGTGCACCCCTGCGCGTTGGGTCGTGGCTGGAGCGTCCGCGACCTCCACCAACGCGCGTTTGCAGTGCCCGTGTCGGCGCTTGTGGCAATGGAGGCGGATTTGGAAGCAGGAGCTGTGGGCGTGTCGCGACTAGTCGCGGACTTGCGCGAGGCGTACAAGAGCGGGCGCACGAAGCCTGCGGCGTGGCGCCTGCAGCAGCTGAAGGCGATCTTGCGCATGCTCGCAGAGCGCGAGGGGGAAATCACGGACGCGCTCTTTGCTGATCTCGGCAAGCCCGCGCACGAGGCCTACCTCGCGGAAGTGGGTTCAATATGCGCAAGCTAGCTCTCTCCTACAATCGCCATTGATGCATGGGGACACAGAGGCGTGTCCTGAATGGTTTGTTCTGACACTTTTATTGCAATTGCAGATTTCAATGATTCGATCATCGTGTAAACGCGCAATCAGTGAGCTCAAGAAATGGATGGCTCCCGTGAAGGTATGGTACCCCGCTCTCAGTTTCTGCACAACCCTGCCTGCTTTGCGAATGCGATGGAGCGGAAATGACAGTTCCTTTTGCGCAAGCTTCGTGTTCTCTTTTCGGTGTATTAATGGTGGTGACTGCAGGTGTCTGGAAACTTGATGGCATTCCCGTCCACCGGGGCAATTGTGCCTGAGCCATTGGGAGTCACGCTCGTCATTTCGACCTGGAATTTCCCATTTTGTACGTGCATCCTGTCGCACTTGTTTCATCGTAACTGTATCCCGGCATTCTGATTGCTGTGACGTGCCATTGGGGAGGGATAATCAACTTGTTCTCTTGCAGTATTATCGGTGGATCCACTGATAGGCGCCATCGCTGCGGGATGTGCGATGGTGCTCAAACCTTCGGAAGTGGCGCCAGCCACATCCGCCCTTCTGGCCAAGCTGATCCCGCTTTACTTGGACACTAGCGTGATTCGCGTGGTGGAAGGTGGAGTGGCAAAGACCACAGCTTTGCTGGAACAGAAGTGGGACAAAATCTTCTACACAGGTGCGAGCATTTTCAATTTCTTGGGGCGAGTGATACCAACTCCTGATATGTACACCTGTGGTACATGTTCTCTCCATGGAACATGCATTGGGAGTCTCCTGAGGGGCACTGACTCCATCCTCAATACAGACCTTCTCTATCAGTGTCATTCCAGACTCTTCATTGCATGTCCTGAACTGATGTTGATGACTGAATGCAGGCAGTCCTAACGTGGGAAGAGTAGTAATGGCTGCTGCTGCCAAGCATCTTACGCCGGTTACTCTGGAACTCGGGGGAAAATGTCCAGCGTACTTTGACAGCTCTGCCAACTTGAAGGTACAGCCGGATCATTTCACTTAATGTATAAATAGAGTCTTCCTCTTCCTCAGATTTCCAAAGGAATAGTGCTTGGAAGAAAAACACTTACTTCTTTATTGCCGTGTCAAATTTCATGTGCCATATATAAGATTTTGTGAAGGTATAGGATTGGTGAAGGAATAGCGGAGCAGCTCGGTTGTGGAGCCAGCGTGACATCTTGTAGTTAGGGTTCTCATTCACTGCCCTGCTGCCCTGTTGCTTCAGGTGGGGTTGAGACGAATTGCCCACGGGAAATGGAGTTCCAACTATGGACAAGCTTGCATTTCACCAGACTACATCTTGGTGGACGAGAGCATCGCATCTGAATTGGTTATTTTCCTTTCACTGTTAAAGTTTAAATCGATTTGCGTCCATATGAATCAGTGTGTATGAATTCCTTCAAGGCTCACCCATGTGTGGGCACCGCAGGTTGACACTCTGAAAGGCGTCATGGAAAAATTCTATGGGAAGGATCCGAAACTGTCAAACGACCTGTGTCGAATTGTGAATGCCTCTCACTTTTCACGTATTTCCAAGCTCCTGGACGATCCCCAAGTCTCCTCCAAGATTGTTCATGGCGGAGAAAGAGATGAGACTCAGCTCTACATTGCTCCTACGTTAGTATGCGACGTCCCTTTGGACGTACCTCTAATGTCGGAAGAAATTTTTGGTCCCGTCCTGCCTATCATTAAGGTAACTTATGTCTTGTTACGGGTGTGAACATCGATTTCTTCTTGGTCCAATCCATTGGCACTAAATCATGACTACTTTAACCTGAAGTTGCACTTCCATTTTTAATGCATTCAAAATAGAAAGTTCTGATTGGAAGCTACGAGCCAGTTAAATAGCTTTCCGAACAAAACAATTGTAGTGTATGGTTTCTTCTCTCTGTCGGTACAATTTGCAGCCTTCATTGAAGCTTTTTAATGCATTTCTAGTTTGGACTCATAGGGATGACGTTTGATATGTGTGGTCTACGATCGTAAGGGTTGTGGATGCGCTGATGGGTTTGCTGGTTCATTGGTTTGCTGAACTTGCTAGGTGGTGTGAGCAGGTGAAGGGCGAGCAGGAAGCCACAGACATCATCAATGATAGAAACAAGCCCTTGGCGGCTTACATATTCACCAGCAAAAAGGAGGTGCGGGAGCGAATGGTGGCGAATATCTCTGCTGGTGGCTTGGTTGTGAATGACACTGTCCTGCACGTAAGCTCGTCAGGTTTTCCTTTCTTTTGCGTTTGAGTTCATAAAACGTAATCATATGCATAATCCTGCCCTGTACGTCCTTTGACATCACCATTGCAGTACTCAAAGAGGAACAGGGTTGAGAGTCATAATTCCCATCCTCTCCTCTCCGGAGACTCGGGGAGCCGAAATAATCGAAGATCTGACAACTCTGACTTAGTTTGTGGCCATGAAAGTGACACGAGAGGATGATGAAGAACTTATCCATCGACCCTTGACCGGTTATCTAGTACGTACGTACGTAACTTGTCAAGGGTCATGAGTTCAGGTCGAAGTCTGTGGTTGTCATCTGCACTACCAAGCATTCATTCACATTCCTTTTGAGGAAACCATGAATGCATTCATTGCTTGTTGTTTGTGAAAGGTCAAGTGCTGATGGGCTGACTCTTCTGGTAACCTACCTGCAGTTTGTGAACCTGGGTTTGCCCTTTGGAGGAGTTGGTGAAAGTGGCATGGGCTCGTACCACGGGAAGTTTTCTTTTGATGCCTTCAGTCACCAGAAGGCAGTTTTGTATAGAGGCACATTGGGTGACGCTTCTCTTCGGTATCCGCCCTACACCACCCAAAAGAAAAGGTTTCTTCGGTGTGTATTTGATGGTGACTTTGTTGGAGCCTTTCTTGCTTTGACTGGTATGAAGAAATGATCATGTTGGACACTGGCATTTTACTGTATTTTTTTGACAACATAGCAATTTTGGGCAACTCACTACAAATAGAGTTTATATTTTTTTCCTTTGAAATTTTCATACAATATATGTTTGAAGAGTATATTTTAGGCCCAACAATTTTCTTAACTTTTGACTACATGATTCAAAAGTTATTGTATGATATGTTGTTTTCAATGAAGTGTAGGCAACTCAGGTAGCAAAAAAAAAATTTTAATCATTTTTTGGAGAAATGAAAGTGCAATTGCTTGGATTTTTGTAGGCCTGAAAAAAGGGTTTTGTCACTTCAAATGTTAATATCTTGCAATATACATGGTGAAAATTTCTGAATTTTTTTCATCTTCTCAAACCAATGCACTATAAGATCCTACAATTACATGTATCCAAAAATGTCTTTTTTTTCTAAAATTTGGTACTTGTACTAGAAATGGTAATTTTAGAGCATTTTGGTGAAAACATAGTAAAAAAGTATTAGGGGTTTGTTGCATAGAGATATGTTTTGTTTGTGAGAGATTGTGCTTTAAAACAAGCAAGATGGAAAGACAAACACCTTTGTCATATATGTTTACATTTTTTAACAAAGAAGAGATGCAAAATTGTATGAAGCGAGTTGAATTTCTATGAACTTGGTAATTTTTAAATATTTAAATATTTTGAGGGGTGACTAGATCACAAATTTATTAAAAATTTAGGCACCCTTTTAACTATTTATGTTCTCACCAAGCTTTGAGTAAGCTATGGTACTTTTGCATGGTACTTTTGCATATTCATTTGGGATCACAACATGATTTCTTTGTAGTTTTGTTAAATGCTAAGTAGGATCCATAAAAATATGAGATTTGTAATCATTCTATTGTTCTTCTTTGTGGACATACAATAATAACAAATTAGGAGAATATTAAAAGATTTGTAACAACACAATTTGTAAGACAATTGGAAAATCTAGACATATTTTACTATAGCTAAAGAGTGACTTCATCTCACCAACAAGTATGATTTAATATTTTTTAAATACATGTGGTTTGAGAAATTCTTTATTTTGTATAGTTGAAATACTAAGGGGTAGGTAGTTATTGCCTCTTTTGGGTGCATTGTTTTAGATGCATTGTGACAAATTGTATCACAATGCACAAAAAAAATTTAATTAATTTTTTTTAACACCCTCCCCACGGTTTCAAAACATTTATTTATTAATTAATTTCCTTCCCTCCCCTTCTATTTGTAATTTTGAAAACCCATATTGTGGGACAATCAATATAGGACAATTCAGTACTAAAAAAATATCTTGTATTCATATCCTATATTCATATCTTATATTTCCGTAACCCATATCTAATGTCTGTATCCGTTCCCATATCCATATTCAACTCTAGTATTCATACAATATACAGTATTTATACCCATATCCATATTTGGTATCGTATTTTGAATTCATATTTGGATGACTAAGATTAAATCTCATAAAGATCAACGGCTTGTGATTTTTTGAGAAATGGATGGCATTTTGGAGGGGAAGCATTTTCTTTTTTAAAAAATCAACGATTTATGATTTTTCCGAGAGAGGGAGGGAACTAATGCAAACCAAAAGGTGACAACCTCTTTTTAGTGGATAGTTGAAAACTTCTTTCATGAAAATCAACTTTCCAAAACTCTCGGTTCCTATTTTTGGAAATTGTTTTTTATTATTAAGTTGCTATTGGCTACAATACATTGTGTATGAAATATTTATTTTTAACCTTTAAATGACGAGTCAGTCACCGTGAAAATCATTTGTTTGGGTACCATGTGAATTGTTGGTTTAAAAAAATGAAAAATCACTCATTGGGAGATAAACTACTTTAGAAGACATTATCTTTTCCCACAAAATTTAAAGGATGAATAGTTGCACTTCTATCCTACATGGAGAGATTCTTTGTCAATCATTAGCCAAAAAACATCCTTCCTATTGTTTAAGAGTTAAGTAAGGTAGGTGGCTGGAATTCTGACCTTCTTTAGACCATCCCCTAGTTGGCTTTAAAATGGGCCTTAAGAGGTTGGTAAATGGGTAATCAATGTTCCTTTGGTTATGAAAGAGTGGTTTATCATTTACCAATTATTTGTTCATACTTTGATAGGGAACGTAATTAGAGCCAATGTGGGTCCATTTCTGAAAACATGTATGTGCATTAAAAAAAAAAATTTACTCAAACTTCGAATGTTAATATCTTTTAATCCATATGGTCAAACTTCATGAAATTTTTACCACATGATCTCATACAAGTAAAGTACAAGATCCTATGGTTAGATTTTTTAAAACTATTTTTCTTGTTGCCTTGGATGAATTGAGGAGAAATGACAGTTTTGAGTGATTTTTGACCAAAACTAGGCCTTGGCACTTCAAGAGTTAAGTTTAGTACAAATCACATTTAGGAACCTTGTCTGTTACTTTTTGCATGCTACAATGCTTATTTTCAAACCGCATGTGTGTGAGTTTTGCAAGGCCTAGGGATCATAAATAGTTACCTATGACAAAATTCTTTAAAAATTCATAAGTAATTCATAAATGCTCTGAAAATATGAAACCGCTTGGGTTAGGTTCCAAATCAATTTTTATTCAAGTGAAAAATAAAGACAAATACTTTCATGCATCTAAAGACCATCAAAAAGGCCGACCAGCCCGTAAAGGGTCGCTTCCTGAGCCCACTACCTTACAAGGGCTGCCCATGATCTAATCCACTGATTTTTCACTCCTGTATCGATGTTCATAATTGTGTGTGAAATGCTGGACTGGGTGTTCCACCTGTGAGAGCATCCTCAACGAGCCCGTTATTAAGGCGCTGCAACTGTACCTGTGCAGTGACACCGTACCAGTCTACAGTTACAGTTGCAGTGACATCGGACCAACCAAATGAGGCCCAACGCCACCTGCAAGCTCCTCTTCACTTTCCAGGGTGCAGCACATCTGGACTCATGCTCGCTATTGTTTGGTTAATACATCGCTCTACCTTAACTCCTAAATGCCCAAGGTCTTTTTTGAGCTTTTAGGAATTTATTATAAATTGAAAAAATCCAACATTTTGATAAGTTGTATAAATTTATTTTGAATTGTAACCATACAAATTCAAACTAGACATGTTAGAGATCACATAGGAAAAGAAAACACAACGATATCACTTATGGATTGAAAGATTATAATGTTTGATCAAGAGGGCATTAAAATTGCAAAAGTGATTTGAAGTCTTTCAATCCTCTTTTCACATGTTAATTCTAAATGGTCACCAAAAAATGTGAGGATAAAGGGCCTAACATGCATAGCTCCAATCAATTTATAGCTTCTCAAAATTTACTCGACAATTTTTTTACATGAACTTTTAATGTGATTTTTTCTCTAAGATCTAGTGTATTTGAGGCTCATTTCCAAGAGCCCTCGACACTACATAAAGTCAAGATTGCAATAAACACCCTTGCACAAAATCTTGACTAGAAAAATCATAATCAATCATTTTCAAAATCGGATTTTTGATGTTAAAATTGAACTTCAAAAATGTTTTTTCAAAAATATAAACTACTAAAAATAATATCTTTGTTAGGTTTTATTTTAACTTCAAAATATTATGAACACCAAAATTTGGTGCCTCGGGCATTTAGGGATTAAATGAATTTGTTTGTTACAATGAGATCTTTTGGTCTAAGAAGGAGGCACCAATAGCCAATTATTTAAGCAATTTTGGAACAAATCATGGGTAGTTTGAAGGGGTGGAAATTCTTTCCATATTAGAAGATAGGAAATATGGGGATTGCAATTTTTTCAACGTTTTATTCCCCAAATTGAAATTACTGTGAATTTTCAGAGCTAAAAAGTAGTCTTCACCAATAGCCAATGTCTAAAATCTTCTAATTCAAAACATTCAAAAATTACTTTCATGCTCACTACTTCTTACTTTCTTGCTCACTACTTCTTACTTTCTTGCTCACTACTTCTTACTTTTTTACTCACTATATTGTGACATGTGCCATACCCTTATTAGTTCCAACCTTAAATACAACTAAAAAACACATTCCAAACTTAAATTCTAGCCTAAGGTTGGAAATAGCACACCCTACAAGTTGGGTATTGGATGTAATTGGCAATTAGTACCTCTACCTTGTGTATCCCCTAGTCAAATTTTTTATACCACGTTCTAACTTCTTTGTAAAGAGGGGTGTTTGGGCTTTGTTTTGTGGCATACTGACTCGTAGTAGAAAGATATTGAACTTGGAAGTTTTTGTGAGTTAAAAAAATAAAAAATTATTTTTATTTTGACTGTGGCAATGGCATAGGGCACACTAGTTACAATGACAACCATTGCTACAATTGCTAAAACAATGGACCACATTGAAGTGTCTCAATCATCAAATGTGATGGCAAAGTTGGAAGGGCCTTAATGCACTTTGTATTTGTTAAAAGCATTAGTAGTCTTTCACTCTAAAATTGCTTTGCCAAATGGCTTTTGTGGGCTTGATTCTCCTTTTGGGCTCCACCAACAAAGTAGTTACCCACCATTTCCCTCCACATCTCTAGCAACTTTGCATTCTCATTTTTAGAAGTTGCTATAAATGTCAAACTTTTCAAAAAGTGTTACAAAAATATTGTCATACAAGTAGAATCTAAACTTGATGACAAGATGGATTGGCCCGTTAGAATGGAGGATTGAGTGCTTATTTGGGGCTTTGGGCAAGATTAGGCTAATTTTTGGAGCATCTATATTTGTGATGAAGGAGGTTTTGGAGGGTAGGCTCTGTATGACCTAGGGGCTCTCCTAGGTGAAAGAGTGGAGATGCTTTTATGTGTAATGGCTAAGTAGGCAAGACATTAAAGTGGTAAATTGAAATGTGCAGTTTTATCCTCGGAGAAATCACTGAAATTTTTTATTTGCCAACTATAATGAAATTTTGAAATTTTGAAAAAGAGGATCCAAATTAGTTGGAAAATGTGAAGAATATAGTAGGAGAGGTGAAGAATATTGGACACTAAGCAACCACATGATAGTAGTAATTTTTTACATCTACCCCTAAATAGGAGAAGACATATACAAGATGCAAACTTTGAATGACTACTTTAACCTCCTATGCCAAGTAGCGAGCCTACGTTGGCAATATTGTAATCACTTTATCTAAAAGATTAGGATACCAAAGATTTCAAAATAAAACCAAAATCACTAGTATTCTTGACCAAATCTAGATCCACCTTGGCATAGTCTTGGTGGCCCTTAGGTGTGGTAGACCTTCATTTGCTTTCATATCTTAACCTATATACCCTTTCCCTATGTATCCAACAAAAATACTTAATTTATTAGATTTGGGGGTACTATGGATTAGGATTAAAAATGATATATAGAGGATTCTTAGATACCACTATCGAACACTTCTCGGACAGATGCTAATCCAATTATGGTAGTTTATGATTGTATATTCTTTGGACTTGACTTCAATTGGGTTATTCTATTCGAGTACATTTTTTTAATCTTCAAAGGCTTATAAAGCCTAATATTAGGTGCACTTTAGACTATGGCTAGGCTATCAATTTCCACCAATCACATTGTTAAATTTTTAATCTTTTACAATTTAATTGGTAGAAATCGACATCTTTTCAACCTTTGGCCATTGAAAGCATGAAGTACCTCTAATTCAATCCCAATAGTTTTTTTTGTATATTGGATATAGAATGTATATGACTTCAAATACACTTTAGTAACAAAAATTTGTCATCATGATAAGCCAAATGCAATGATATGGCACTTCCAATTTGAATAATTATTGCACCTCCTACATATCTTAGAAGCTTCCAAATGGTCACATATTCAACCTATATGGTGCCTTATGTGGATAAAGCTAAAATGTAAAAATGACGTCCAAATAAAAGATGCTAATTGTTATATTATCAATCTAATGGTGTATGTATTAAATTTTGAAAGGAAGGTGTTTGGAAGGAATACTCCAATTGCAAAATGGGAGGTCAAGATTTAATTTGGAATGTAGCAATGTGCAAATATGTAGTGCCCACTAATGAAGTTCATGTGGCACATGAATTAACTATAAAATGAAGGATATATTTTTCTTACTAAATGAATCCATAATGCTTATCTTTACACTCAAGTTTGATCATGATAAAGAATATTCTACTATTCTAGCCATGGGATTATGGAAGAATTTTGATATCATATTTATTTTTCCTTGTAATGAATCTTCTTTTAGTTTTAAGGAAGGAAAAACTTAGAAGGAAGTAGGAAGTAGAGTTGGAATTCATTTTCACAACTTGTATTCAAAACTCCAAAATTAGACAATAAGCAAGTAATCAAGAAGGGACAAAATGGAGAATGAATGGAGCACCAAAAACATCTTCGAACACCTCTTAAATGAGGTTCATGTGCTTATCCACTAAAGCCCTAATTACATTTGTTTAGGCATTAGAGGAGTTTTTGGAGTTTGGGAGGACCATTTTAGCCTTGTATTCATGGCTAATATGAATAGTGCTACAATATAATATTTAAATAATAAAAATAAAAATATTTAAAATATAATTATTTTTAAATAATAATTTAAATATAATATAATAATATTTTCTGACAAGGTAGTCTTTTAGCCACGTTAGGCTACTGTTGTGGCATAGTTCCTAAGTTCCCAATAGCCCAAGAACTTGCAACCCTTTAGAATTCCTAAATCTCTTTTAATGAATAGAGCAATTTTGAATAGTTCATTATGAATGGAATTTTTATTTTTTTCTTTGAAATTTGCGCACAATATGCACACAAGGAGTAGCTTTAAGGTTCAACAATTTTCATAACTTTTGACAACATGGTTAAAAAGTTATTGAATGATATGTAGTTTTCATTGATCAATGGACAACCCAAGCAACTAAAAAAACTTCTTTAAAAATCACTTTTTAAAGAAAATAAAATTTAAAATTGTTATTCTAGATTTATATATGTATATATTTATATATATGTGTATATATATGTGTGTGTATATATGTGTACATATGTATATATATGTATAAATATATATGGAAAGCTTTGAATCATTTCATTTTGATTAATTATGACATAAAAATGACAAGGAGTTTCAATTTGTAGGTAGTTTCATAATTTCTACTCTAAGATATACTTTGAAGTCCTTTATTTAACTCAGTTTTCAATATTTTTGGAAAGAAATAAAGACATTAGATGCAAATTGTTTATTACAACAATACGACCATTGAGATTGACATTTTTCAATTTTGTAAACAAATTGTTAACAATTTAGTGTTTTGAATCATTTTCTACTTCTTTCTACTTACTATTTTTTTCTTACATGTTGCTCAATTTGAAATGATCTAAATAATTTCAAGCATGTATCCAACTTGCCTTCAACAATAAATTCAAAGAAGCACCACCATTTTGGACATTTTTTCATACAAATGTGACCTTGTGAGGTGTAGTTGCCTAGTTTTTGTAGGGCCAAAAAAGATTTATGTCACTTCAAATGCTAATATCTTACAATCCACATGGTCAAAATTTCTGAAAATTTTTCTACATCTTTTAAAACCAATGTACTACAAGGTTCTGAAATTTCATGTGATAAAAATTGATTTTTTTTTCTAAAAGTTGGTACTTGTATTAGAAATGGTAGTTTTGGAGGGTTGAAAATATAGTCAAAATCATGCCTAGGGGTTAATCCCAATTATTTTCTTCTAAATCTTTTGATTAAAAATTTGAAACCATAAGATTTAGATTCAAACTTTAGAAGTAGTTTTTACTTCAAATTCATTTTCATAACCTTGTAGAGGATTTTTAGAGCTTTCCAAAAACACTTGTGACACTTAGAAAATAAATTTAAAACAAGCAAGATATGAGCATATGAAATTTAGGAATATTACTGGATGAGAATTAGAAAAAGTCATTCAATGAAGACAATAATGGAAACTTAGAAGATAATAAAAATCTTGAATCTAAAAGTCTAATTAAGAGCTAATTTCAAGTTGTAGGGTAGAAGTAACATTACAAAAAATTTCAGGCCTCTGGAGGGCCACGAGTTTTGAACCCCCCGTGCAATTATAGAGGAAATAAAACTGTTTTTATTGTTTATTATTTTTTAATGACAATAGCTGATGTGGCACTACTTGTACAACGTCAGCGCCACATCAGGTTTTAGTATTTTTTTTTTAAAAATATTTAAAAAAAAATATTCAAAAAAAAATATTTTAAAAATATTTTCCTGTACTTGCAGTGCGGCATGCCAAAAACCAAAACCTTAATAGCCCTTCAGAGGCCCGATTAACGATCAACCTTCATCTACTCATAACTTTCACTAAGAAAATCCGAATTTTAAGAGTCTTAGTATTGTAGATACGTGATTTTAAGCCCTACTAGTAACAAACTTGAAAACTCAAAAAATAGTAAAGTGACAAAAGAAATTACTTCAGAAGATAACTGATAGTAGTTAAAGTTTAGAAACATATAAAAGAAAATTAGAGGGGTCAAAAACTATTTTATATTTAAAACCAAGTCAAACTTCATAATTTAGAAAGGGATGATATTTAGTGTAGGATTTGAATGAAAGTAGGAAGTTTTCATCCATCCTAAATCAAGATTGGAACTTAGACAATAGCTTTCACTATAAATCTATAGCCAAAATCAAAAGTTGATTTGACATTCAAAGTATATAGATAAACATGGATGAAGTTTGAATTGCCCTTCTAAAAGTCAAACTTCATTTAGCCATAACTTCTTAGACTAAGAAACTCTGATTAAATTGAATTTGACCATTTTGTAAACCGCATGATTTTATATACAACTTAGAATAAATAGGCTCTAAAATCTTTGCCTAAAAAACATAGAGTACTTGCTTGGTTTGATCATTTGGCCAAAGTTTAATTTATTTTGACGTTGTTAGTTTCTTTTGTAGTTTATATGGATAGGTATACAGAAAAATCCAATTTTTGGAAGGCACAATGAACCACACCTAGGCACCCATGTAAAACATTTTGCAACTCAAATCTAAGAACTTGGTTGTGGCCATTTAATATTAGACTATTGGGAACATAGGAACTACACCATAACAACGACTTGACAATAATTTGATGTGGCAAGGAAATTGTTACGTCGTGAAAATTATTTTGTTATTTTTTGAAGAAATTGTTTTTTTGATTTTTAAAATATTTTATTTAAAAATAAATAAAATATTTTAATATTTTAACTATGGCACTATTCATTATAGCCAAGGGAATGGGGTTGAAATGGCCCTCTTAGCCCCTCCCAAATCATCTAATGTTCATATTATCTTCATTGTCTCCACCTAATACAATGAATGGCACCTTGCATAATGATTTTTTTGAATCAAATGCAATAACTCAGCCTTCCTCTTCACCTCCCTTGTGGGAACCGGGTTGCATTTCCAAGCCCTAATATCCACTGTAGACAATGTCGGAACTACTTCATTGTTGTCAACTTTCTTATTTCTCCCTTCCCCCCCCTTTTTCTACCATCTTTAGTAATCCTTGGATTTTTTTGTTGCTACCAATAACCAAACTTCAATTTTCTTTGTTTCTTTATTCTTGTTTGCATTCATCTTTCTTGTAATGGCCCTCTTCTTTGCTACATCAACAACGCTAGCATGTGAACCTAAAAATGTGAGCCTACAAGCTTCAAGCATAGACGTAATAGGTACTCTACAACTATTGAAGGTGCCTATAATATATGTACCTATAATGTAAGTATCCTATAACCATAGAAGATGTTTATACTATAAGTACCTATAGTATAAATATCCTATAACCATAGAAGGTGCTTATTGTATAAACATTTATAATATAAACACTTATAATACAAATATCCTATAGCTATAGAAGATACTTATAACATATACACTTATAATATAGGCACTTATAATATAAATATCTCATAATCATAGAAGGTGCCTACAACATAGGTACCTATAATATAGAAGCCTAGGTTCCTAGACTCACATGCTAACAATTGTGTTTGTAGCATCATTCAAGCCTACAAATTCTTCAACATCTAAGTCTACTACTCCAATGCACTTGAAAGATTTATGCAATTGGCTCTCAAATGGATGAGTGAAGTTGATGGAACAATCCAAATATCACCCTCCTTTTGTGAGGTGAATAGTAATCCATTTGCAAAGTTGGGTGAGACTGTGAGAATATACATGCAATCCACCATACTTTGAGCAAGCTCAATAATTGCATTCTTTACTAGAAGCTTATGCTTATAGTATGAAAACAAGAAACCATTAAACTTTAGAATAGTAGGGCATGATAATAAACCAACACATTCAATAGTTTTGAGATAAGATAACATATTGGAAAAGAACTCTTTTGATGACTTGCTTGGAGCCTTTGTAGTGCAAGGAATCAAGGAGTTTGATTTCTTAAAAGTCTTGCCTTCTTTCAATGTTGGTCCCAATCCTTGATCCCAAATCTTCCTTTTCCATCTTTCCACTTACTCCAACAAAGTCTCAGGTTCAAATGGGGCATGCATATTTATGATGATATTCTCTATTTTCATGACATCATCAAAGTACTACACAATCACATCTTCAATTTGTAAATTCTTGCTAATACTAAAAACACATGAAAAGTACTAAATGCATTAAATTATGAAAATTGGTTTTTAAATACTACATGATTTTTCAAAACTTTCAAAAAATATAGATTGCAGTTTGACATATATAATATATTTTCAATATTAATTTCAAATAAATTAGTTCAATATTCGAAAACTTATGCTTGCATTTGAATTCATTTCATAAGATTTGACAATGACTGAGTACAAGTGTTTTAAGTTTTCACCAAAAAATTGAATTTTACACATGATGCAATATAGTTATGACTAAATAGTGTCTTTTAAAAATGGTTTAAGAATTTCTTAGATAAATATTCAGAATTATGCTCCTATATGGTACTTTAAAGATATTTCAAATCTTAACTTCTAAAATTTACAAACTTCATAAAAAAATCTTTGATTTTATTTTTTTAAATTTATTTTTTGAAAAATTATGATATCTAATTTTTGCAACTAAAAAACTAATTATAATTATGAATCTATCTAGATGCACATCATGATTAATTTAATTACCTCCTAAATAGTGTTGATAAAATTTTGAATAATCATTTCTACTTCAAAGTGCATAAACATGCTTTATTAGGTACATGAACACATGATCATTCAAGTATATTTTAAGCAACAAAAACCATCTTTGATTTTTTTATATGATTTTTTTATATAGAAACTTTTGCTTGAAGGGATCCACTAGAGAACTTAGATTCCTAGTATAACACAGAATTCGTAATTTTTGCACTTGGCCATATAAAATTGCACTTACAAATTTTTCAAGCAAAATCAACCTCATGACCAATAGGGGGGGTAAGTTGCCCTTTGAGGGGGGGGGGCATACAAAATTGAAGAGGGGAGCACTGCTTTCTCTTTACAAAATGGTTTTTTTCTTCAAATTTGATTTACCACTTTATTGTGCAAATTAGAAAGTTTTCTTAATAAATAATTCAAAATTCAATGTACTAGTCATGCACTTGAATATAGAATTCAACATTTAAAAACCAACAAAAAAAATCTTTATTGAATTTACAAATAACTTTAGTATTTCACATGCAATACTACGTCAAACTAAGGTCTTCTACTACACCATTGTTTCACTGAATTTACCAATCTCCAAAGTCCTGCTCAATGTAAAACTCAAATTTAGTATGCATCTACGTCATTTCGTAGTCGTTCATTGTCCAGTTCTTCCAATTGCATTGCAATGTACTCGAGCAAATGCGGTTTCGTTGGAGTTGGAATGCTAACTTCCTTCTCTATCATGTCCCCATGCACTAGTACATTGTTCTTTTGCACAAACCCACTCCTTGTTTTTTTCGGTATGTCATTCCATGAAAATATAGCTGCTTCTTTCTCCACCCACCCATGCTTTTCACGAGATGGCTCCCATAATGCTTCCATACAATTTGTATATCGGTCTTTGCTTGAGCTTTCTCTTTCTTCTGCTCTCACCTTTAGAACTGGCCAATACCAGATAACCTTCATCTTTGTGGCTCGCTTTCGCTCACCAAGCTCCAAGATTTTTGCCATATAAAATGGCACTCCTGCTCTTACTTCAGTAGCTTCCACTGAAAGGGCAACAAATTGTCCAATTTGAAGATCTTTCTCTGGATCAAATATTGGAAATGGATGTTGACCTTCTTTTGTGTTTGCTGTCGCAATTGTCTCTCCTCCTTCTATCACTCTTCGTCTTCTAGGAGCCCTCGTCCCTGCAACCTGTTTTGGCTTGTTCTTCCGTGGACCAAAATATCCTCGAGCTTCAGGATTCGGCATTGTAGCCATAATAGAGTCAACCGTTGTTGAAATTGTATTTGATTGCTCCCCTTCTTCAAACACTGAATTTAAATTAGTAGTCTCTCCGCTATTCTCTGCAAAGCCTAATGGCCAAAATGGCTTATTTGTCTCTGCACTTCTATCCGAGTTGGGAAATTCTTTCAAATATTCTATGAATTTCTCTGTTTTGTTTATTGTTTCAAGGTTCTTCAATACATCCCATCTTCTCTCCACACACTTCTCCTTGTATACAATGAAATCTGCTAAAGCCCTCAACTCTCTTTCATCTGCTGCAAACACCTCTGCTAAAACTGGCTTCTCTGCCGTTGTAGGTAAGGATTGCAAGTACAAATGCCCTTCTACTGGTCCCCATGCATCTTTACTAAAGTGTTTGTACTGCACCTTAGGCACTCCATTTTCCATATAAAATCTCATGTGGTGTGAAAACGTGATCCCTGTTAATTGCTCTCCCCCCCTCAGAAGATGTGGTGTGATGAAAGACTTTCAATCTCGAACATTCTCCAACTGACGTGCACTTACAAATGCTTCCGTGTATGATGTTCCTTTCTCTACCAAAGCCAACAATTCATCCATTGAATCAATATTCTTTCTCTTCAACGTATTCGAGATAATGCTGAATCGTTGGTCAATGTCTTCATGTGTATGCCCAACAATTAGAAAGCTTAGTTGCACCTCTTGGAAAAAGCCCATGCCCACTAGAGTTGCACATAATGCAAACATGTATATGTTCTTGTTCTCACGAGTAGTATTGTCCGCTTGAATTCGTAAAGTTGGTGGTAGCTTCCCCTTCCGTCTTCGCACATCAGACAATACATGCATTATGGTAATGATCACTTGATTGCTGTCATGCTTGTGGTGTGCATCAACCCAAACATTTGCATACAATCCAATTCCATGCATTAGGACTCCATAAAGATGAGTTTTTACAAACCGAGATTCTATGTTCTTCACGGATTGCCTCATCTTTGGAACCATAGTTGTGTTCTGGTCCATGCCGTCCACTATTAAACACATATACAAGTCTGGTGTTATCATTGCTGATCTCTTGAACAACCAATAATCACGCCTCTCTTCTATTTGATGTTGGATATGTATTATGTACAACTTCTTTATCTCCACATGAGCTGCTGCATTTGTTGTAGATTCCATTCCACACTTATATTCCCAACAATGGTAGCATTTTGAAAATCGGGAAAACGGTGGAATTTGTACATGTGGAAATTCCTCGCCGCTACAACCGATGGAATGAACTGAGGGTCAATGGCTCTCCATCCACCATCTTTTTTACTTCTTCATTCACGTAGTGAAACACATCCACTTTTGTTGTGTTCATGGGTAATAGTATCAATGGAATTACGTTGTTATCTATTTTCCTTCGTATTTGTCTGTGAGGTTGCGTGCATCCAAGTTCTTTTACAAATTCTTCAAAACTTGCACATGCTGCAGATTTTTTTGCTCCTTCTCTCAAGTGACATGTATTCCCATGTACCGCAACCACTTTTCCATAGATTTGTTGTGATTTCTTCAATTGCTTGAACCGCCGTTGCGAATAACCAAGCGCCTTCGCATAGCATGCATTGCAAACGTCGATGCCATCTAATTTTGTCTCATACTTGTGCCTCTTCCCTCCTTCTGTTCTTTTGAAGAAAGCACTCAACATCTGTAGTATCCAGGTTGATCGAAGATCATACTTTTGCCCCCATGCCATATACCTCTGATTTAATATGTACTTCTCATCTATTTCCTTGAGGCAATTCCTTTTGCATGCACCTTCATTTTTTGCCGCTACTACACTTTGCAATGTCACCTTCTGACTCATTGATTGTCCTCTTTCACGTGGACCTCTTTCTCGTCTCCTTCGATTTACCATTGAATAACTTCGGGTAGCTCCAGCTTCTGGTAATCCATCCATTACTTGTTGGAAAGGTCCGCTACTAGTTCCTTGTTCATTTGTTGGAGATCTTTGTTGAGGGGTGTTCATATTCTCAGGTGCACTCCATGACATTTCGGGAGAACTTGGATTACTATTGCTCTCGTAGAATTCAAACTCCGGGGTTGATACGGGAGAAACATTATTATATTGCCTTCCTCCTGATTCTGAAGTACTTGGCATTCCACCACTTACAATTCGAATTCTTGATTTCTTCCAACGAATCACCAATCCCACACACTGACCAAGACGCTCCCCTACTAATTCTCCAGTCCATATGGAGCCATCTATAACATGAAGTACACATACAACAACCTCATGGGGCCAGAGCTTCACATGATGCAATTCCATTCCACATTGAAGACTTTCGTCAATTACTCCTGTTCCAACAATAGCTCCTTCTTCAGTGATGAGCTCTACAGTGTTTACACCTCCATGTAGTTCAACGGTATGCCTTCCAAACACACCACCTTGAAATAGTCTTGCGCGACATGCTCTAACAATTCTTTGGCCGACACTGTCTCCACCAAGCCTTCCTCTCATTGCCAACAATGGCATATCCACAGGACTTCCAAAACCCCTAGCATCTATTGTATTCCTTGGTTCCTACAATTATACCTTCACTTAATGAGAACCGTTTCATTGAAATAAAGATCGACCTACATAATTTATGACTTTCTACATAAAATGGCCCTCCTCTTCCAATGTAAATTGCAACAATGCTCAATTCCCATATATTTTCTTAATGAAAACCAAATTGTTATCACTTTCACTTAGAACAACTGAAGGTATTTAGAAAACATACAACACTAACAACTACCAATTTTCAAAGTTCAGCCCCGAAATCGTGAAGTACCAATTCTCTTCAACGTTGTCTATTATCATGGAAATCACTTCTATTAAATAGAAGATGGAGATACCCATTCTCGACTACAACCCCATTATCAATTAACAAGGTGTCCACATTCAAGAGAAGTTTGAACTCGTTTATAATCATGAGTTCTTAATTTCCAATCATGAATTCCACCAATCTTTTCATTACACATATGCTTGGTTTAGATTTGGTTTTAAATGCCAAAGTGAGGAAGAAGTAGTCTCTTAAATGAGCGATTTAACAAGACTCTATACATTGGACATAGGTGAAGACTAACTTTGGGCTTCAAAAATAAATAGTAATTTCATTTCATTTCAAAAAATCACTAAAGTTTTTTGTATTTT
The DNA here is from genome assembly GCA_950106755.1 of Climacium dendroides. NCBI lineage: Eukaryota > Viridiplantae > Streptophyta > Bryopsida > Hypnales > Climaciaceae > Climacium > Climacium dendroides. The sequence goes on along the minus strand of OX467083.1, from coordinate 33,192,261 downwards.
AGGAATAAGAAACAATGGTATATATATAATTTTTTCTACACCATCTAATGTTTAGATGATGAATTTGTCCAAAGGCATATTGTCGAAACTATAGAAAATGAAAGAAGTAAATCCATCCATCCATCATACTACTAAAATCATAATTCCCTTTGTAATATCACAAATGCTACCGTTAATACTAGGGGCTCGTGCTTGCTATGCCACGCATTCATTGTATCACGTACTAGTAAAAATTTGATATATTTGAATAGAATGCATGATAATGATTTTCATAAGTCTTTAAAATAATTATTTTAAATATTCTATTAAAATATTTCCAATCATGCATACATAGAAATCATATTTTCATACAATGTGATATTACTGAAATAGAGTAGCAGTTCATAATCACCTTTGTAATATCACTTTTTACAAAGGGTGATATTATAGAAATAATATAGCTGTTCCAATTGAGGTGATATTGAAGAGGATCAATATGGTGATATTATAAGGGCAACAATTCCATTTCTTTTCTTGCCTTTATACTTCTTTTGTGTTTCTATGATTTTGTGCTTTTGTGAGCTTTGAATTAAATTTTTCATGAAGCTTTTGAGATTTACAAGTTTTTCCTTTAAATTCTTCTATTTGGGTTGCCATTGTTTGTAACCATTGAGTCAAATTTCTAATGCATTCTAATGTATGTGTATCTTTTACAATATTAATCATTGCATGTATTTCATTCATCATTCATTAAATTTTTATTGTTTATTTTAATATATGCTTATTTATTAAAAAAATTATACGAAGATTTTAGTAATTTTTATCTGAAGATTTTTTTAAATTATTGCTCTATATTCTATTTAATACATAAGAAATTCTAATGATGAATGCATAGCATAGCAAGCGCCAACCGCTAGTATAAAATAAAATCATAGGATGTAGATTGTTCATTAGAACATTACAACCATTGGGATTGACATTTTTCAATCATCATACTACTAAAATCACAAGTCTCTCTATAATATCTCATTTTACACAATGTGATATTATAAAGTTCTATACTTGTAATATTACATTGTGTACCTTTGTAATATCGCACTGTGTCAAAATGTAATATCATAGAGGTAAAGTGATATTATAAAGTTTAGCTTAAATACTTTTGTTGTCTTTACACTTCATTTCAATTCCAGAATTTTGATTTTATAAGCTATAAATCAATAAATACAATCAAATCATACTTCAAGTATTCTTCCTATTTAGATTCAGATTTTTCTACATTCTAATGTATGCATATTTTTTAATGCATTGATAATTACAAAGACTTCATTCATTAAAATTTATTGTACATTTCAATGTATGTATATTTGAATATATTTTTATAAAATCATTAAAATAATTTTCTTAAAGATTTATTAAAATTATTACTTTGCATTCTATTCAAATATATGAAAATTTTACTAATATATAATATAGTAAATGTGTAGCACATCAAGTGCCAACTGCTAGTTATACTAAAAAAATAATGTTTGTTGAAGTTTCAATGAGGTAGTAGCCTAGCTTACTTATTTGTTGCATGATTTTGATGAAGGTTAAAAATTGACTTGCTTAATATTTTTTAAATAGAGTAATTGGAGATTTGGTATATGGATTCTTCTCTAACCATATTGTATTTTACCTCAATAACTCAAATTCCACATGTTGCTTCCACTAACTCTCTTGTGAACAATTGCAAGCCAAAAGTACATCCTTAAATTATTCATCTACAGTGCTAAAGCCTTCTTCTAATTGAAAATTTTGCTGAATAGTGAATTGGATACAATCAATGACAATGTGCATTCCGAGGACATCTTTGTTCATAAATGAATTTCTTTAAGTCAAATAACAAGGAGGTAAGGGCTGTAGTATTCAATGTAACTTACAAACTATGAAAGTCAATTCATTCAATTAATGACATATTCTACATATTTTAGGTAGACATTTGCATATTTTAGGCTCAAATTTTTATGAAAGGTGTAGTTTGGGCACATAAGAAAACCTCTTTTTTCCAAAAAATAAAATTTGAATTTGGTTTTCTGTACTTATACACATTTACAAAATTATGAATCATTCTTTTTCGACAAACAAATCACAAGATATGAAGAAATTAAGTTTACAGGTACTTATAGATTCTGTACTATTAAATAAACCATGAAGTGTAGTATTTAACTCAATTATTAAGATTTTTTGCAAAAAATTTAGAACATAATGTGCAATTTTAAAATTAAAAAATTACAACCATTGGGATTCGTGTTTTCGAATTCAATACATAAATTTTTAAACATTTAATGTTTTAAATGATTCATTTTTTTTTTCACATAGTATTTTTGTCCTACATGATGGACTATTCTAAATGATTTGAAAATTTTCAAGCATGTAGCCAACTTGCCCTGAACAAAGAATTCAAACTTGGCAACTTGCCAATCATTACATCATTTTCAACATTCGAGTAAATATGTTTTCCAATTGAATTTTGAAATATCATTCACAAGTCTACTTTTTTAGTCAAAATAATAAAAAAAAATTAAAATGAAGCCAAAAATGGTCTTCCCAAAAAAAAACATCACATACTCTTAGTAACAAACCTAAGGAGAAATGATACCACAAAGAGCATAAGTCCTAACAAGCTAATAAAATAATTAAAATAATACAAAAATCATTCATGGTAGTATAGTTGCATTCATGGTAAGCCATAGGTGAAGTATGTGCATTAAGAGTGTGCATTGTCATACTAAAGATTTGGGTTCAAAACCCATTGGCGACATATGATCCAAACAAACCCAAACAAATCCAAACAAACCCAAACTAACCCAAACTAACCGAAACAAACCCAAACAAACCCAAACAAACCCAAACTAACCCAAACTAACCCAAACTAACCCCAACAAGCCCCAACCAAACGAACCCAAACGAACCCAAACTAATCCAAACAAATCCAAACTAACCCAAACTAACCCACATAAACCCACATAAACCCACATTCACCTACATTCACCCAAATTCACCCAAATAAACCCAAATTCATACAAATTCATACAAATTCATACATCCAAGTTAACAATTTAATACGTCCAACTCTAAACTGCAACACAAATTAACGAATTCTAAACATCCAACTTAACAAACTCTGAACATCCAACTCTGAACTTCGAATTTCAAACTTTGAATTTCAAACTGCGAACCGGGAACTGGGAACTGCGAACCATAAGTGCGGACCAGGAACTGCGAACCAGGAACTGCGGACTGCAAAGTCCGAGCCTTACCTCCAACCCCTCGCGGAGCTCCGCGGGGTCAGTTATGGGGTCCATCCTCGGAGGGCTTCTTCTCCTCGTCCTGTCCTCCAACCCCCCGCGGAGCTCCGCGGGGTCGGTCATGGGGTCCATCCCCGGAGGGCTTCTTCTCCTTGCCCTACCCTCCATCAGTTCATTACTTGCCCCGCCCGCGCTGCTTCTTCCTCCGACCTCCGCTCCTGCCTCCGCCCTCCGCTCTTGCCTGCGACCGTGCTCTTGCCTGCTCGCGAGCTTCTTCTCGACCTCCGCTCCTGCCTCCGACCTCCGCTCCTGCCTGCTCACGGGCTTCTTCTTGACCTCCGCTCTTGCCTCCGACCTTCGCTCCTGGCTGCGACCGCGCTCCTGCTCCTCCGCTCTTGCCTCCGACTTCCGCTTCTGGTTGCGACCGCGCTCCTGCTCCTCCGCTCCTGCTTGCTTGCTCCTGCTCCTCCGACCTCCGCGCTTCTTGTTCGTGACTGCTCGCTCCTGTTCCTCCGACCTCTGTGCTGCTTGTTCCTCCGCTCCTTCCAGCTCGCTCTTGTTTGTGACTGCTTGTTTCTGCTCCTCCGACCTCGGTGGTGCTTATTCCTCCGCTCTTGCCTGCTCGCTCCTGCTCCTCCGACCGCGCCTGCGGGTTGCTTCTCCGACCTCCGCTCCTGCCTGCTCGCTCCTGCCTGCTCGCTCCTGCCTGCTCGCTCCTGCCCCTCCAACCTTCGCGCCCGCTAGTTGCTTCTCCAACCTCCACTCCTACCTGCGACTGCGCTGCTTGTTCCTCTGCTCCTACTTGTTTGCTCCTATCTACTTGCTTTGACGTGGCTCCGCTGTTTGCTCCGACCTTGTTCCGCCGTCTACTTCCTTCGACCTCGCTCAACTGTTTCCTCCACGGTGCTGCTTGTGTGCTCTGCGCTGCTGCATGTATGCTCCACGCTACTATCTGTTTGCTCCACACTGCTATTTGAATTTAGAATGGGGTTGGGAGCTTGTGGGAGGTAGGGGTAGTTGTTTCGGTTTTTCACTGCACTTATTCCCGGAGCTTAGGAATCCTCTTGAGATTTGGGCTAAACTAGAGCTCAGGAAGTGAGGAGCTTGCGTCCTCACTTCTCTTGACCGCAAGTTAATGCACGGGGTTCTCTCTCGATTGGCTGCATTTGCTTCCCCTTCACATTTTGTTGTATGAATCCCCTTTTCCTCTTGCCTTTGGTTTCTAGGGCAACATTATTGGCTTGAGGAAGTGCATGCTAGTGAGGCGAGCGTGGCATCCTCACGTGCTGCTCTTTTCATTAAATGACTTTGAGGATGACTGACTTTGAGGGGAAATCATGCAACAATGTGAGGTGTATCTTCCAATCAAATTCAAGTGAATATGAGCTAGTTCTTTAGTTCTTATAAGCTTGAGAAAAAATTGCCTTAAACTATATAAACATGATACTTATAACAACAATTTAGCATTTTCCACAATGTTCATAAGATTAAAAAAGTATAGAGTTTGACTCCATCAAAAATTTAAAAAATTATATTGGAACCTGGACTAAAATTCATGTAAAAATGTAACATAAAAGTCATTGGCTGTTGTCAATTTCTTTAGCAACTTGTATGGTAACAAAGATTCATCTGAAACCTTAGAAGAATCGAACAAAAATAAATTCGAAGAAATTGAAAATCCTTAGAAGAATCATATAAATTTAAATTAAAAAATTAAAAACCTCAAAGGAATCAAATTTAAATAAATTAAAAATAAAAAATAATTGTAGAACTTATCATACAATTATTGATTCAAAAATCAATGTGAAATTAGCAATCCCCAACTCCCTGGCCCTCTTGGAAGTGTGATTGGTGTGACCAAAATTAAAGTGAATCTAGAAGTCCACTTCCATTTATACTCACTTGCTCATGTTTATGGGTCAATTCTATAGTAGTGCAATGAGCCTCTTGCAAAGGGTGAATGTAAAAAAAAGACTTCCTATTTTGTGTTGTTTGGATTTTATTGGAAACATCTTTCTTAGTTAATTTGGGGCCTCTAATGGTAAATATGAACTCAAATTATTCCAAAAAAATTTATAGTACTTTGTTTATAAGTTTTAAGTTAATTGGAGCCAAAATTTGTTCATAATTGTCTTCTAACAAATCAAATTGGAATGAAAAAATGTTTTACATGTAGATTTCATTATACTCCTTAAGCAACTCATTTTTTAGAAGCTTAAAAGCTTTTCTATAGGGACACAATTTTGCACGTTGCATCCACGAAAGGACCTTTTCAATCATAACATCTGTAATTGGATTGCAATTGAGAAGAAAACTATATTTTCAAAAATTATTGTGTCTTTTTAAATTTCACTAAAAGTTCCACAAATTTTTGATGAATATTGCAATCATAGGAGCCTACTAAATTCCATTTTCTCCACCTATGAGACAATGGTAGTATAGGGGTTACAATTATCTTCTATTGAAAATGAAATCATTTATGATTTAAAAAAAAAATTAGAACTCAGGCAAATACAGTGCACTATAAAGAGCTTAAAGTGCCTAAAATTTATTCAAATTGTAGTATTTTCTATTGGAATTTTGGAAAAATTTCATTGTATCACAATACTAATTATATTTTTATTTTAAATTCTAATAAATAAATAGACATAGAATTATGATTGGAAGAAACAACGAATTGAATAAATATTAAAGTAGAAACCATAAATGATTTCTAAAACTTTTTGATACTTTTATGTAAATACCTTTTTCTTTTGTACTAGCCATATTTAATGGAATTTAATATAAATAAAGTGATATCTTTGTCTTCAATTGCCATGTTCTATGTAAATTTAGAAACATAAAGTAATAAGTAAAAATAACTATCATATTATATATGAAATTTTTTTTTGATATATACATAAATAAAGAGGCAATTGCCATTGTATTAATGATATTTGTGGTATACATCTACCTCCTTTGAAGTCCAAGAAGGTCAATGTTTTTTTCTTCTCATAGAAGTTATTAGTTATAGGACATGGCATTCATATCATTTCACCTCAATATATTTCAAACCAAAAAAAAGACTATCTAGCAATTTCTTTAGTGTCACTATGATTATGTTTTAAGGTTCAAGTGGTAGTTGTTTTTTTAAAAGCAAAGGATTACAACATGTACGTTGTTGCTAGTTGTATGAGTTTTGGATATAATATTGTGATGGTTCCGGAAGCTATAGATGATTTATCAGAATTCCAATAAAATATCATTTGTGTATAGTATCTACATTAATTTAAAAAAAGAAATTGAAGAAGATGAAGTACAAATACTATAGATTCTGAAAGTGGATTTAGTATTTATGAATGTGCAAGTAGTGAATACAAAGGCTTCTACATTTTTGAAGTTGAAGATGGTGAATTTAAAACTGTATTTCTTTTTTTTTGGTACCAAGGTCCCAATGAAAGAACTAATAAATGTTTTATGGAAATTTGAACTGCAGAGGAAGAAGGACTAAGCAATAAAAGAAAACGAAGAAGTGCATTCCAATAAAGGTATTGCGATGTAGAAATTCTTGTGCAAGTATCTTTGACAAGGAATGATTACTAGCACTGAGGACCATTTGTTTTGGGTTCTATGAAATTTGTAATGATTGCAATAACACTTGGACAATATAATTTGATGATAGGGATTTGAAGGTGATAGCAATAGCAAACTTTATGTAAAGAATTGTCCTTTCAAGATTATATACATGAAAATTCATTGATGAAGGTTACTTAGTCCTATACTTGCAATGATAATTATTAGGAACTATATTCATTATGAACTTTGACATCAAGAAATTGTAGTATAAGGAATACATTCATGTCTGTAGATTGTGTGATTATAACATTGAAACATATTATGAACTGTATATCGTAGTCATAGTATCTAATGTTCTATACGTATAATAATACATGTCAACGTTAAATTTAGGTTTTCCACTAAATTTTTTTGTAGTTTTGGGTTAATTGAATTGGATATGTGAATTCTAGCTTTCATTTTCACATTTTAGATATTATAATAGTTCGAATGGATGTGAGAACCCTATTCAAATACTAAAGGTTTTTTGTTGTATGATGCTAAAGAATAGGACTACCATGGCCCCTAAGATTTTCAGTACATGGATCGAGCATGGATGGTGGATTGTAGCAACGGACCCTGGAACACCAATGTTGTGGATCACAGAGCGAGCATTGCAAGATGGCTTGTATTGGGCAGCCATAGGGTATGAACATGGGAAACTACTCTCAATTACCACTGCACCACAAGATGTGATTTTCTTGCAAGTAGCAGTGGAAGAAGGGAAGACTTGCAAGTTTCAGTTGCAAAGGCAATTCATGATGGCAACTGTTCCTCAGTGTTGCTTGGATGTTGATAAACCTATGCGGGTTCTACGTAAACTTCAGGAGAATTGGACCTCTATGCCTGAGGAGCTTTGAAGTGCACGCAGTGAAGCAGTGGAAAGATTTCAAAAATTAAATCCAGAGGATGTTGTATGAACTCGAAGACTTTTGCAAGAAATGTTGGCATATGAAGAGTTGAAAAGAACTGCTCCACAAAATGTTCTTGACAAAGCTCCTCCACCAGTTTCTGAAGAAATTGATCCTATATATAGGGTTCTAGCAAATCCAGTGAATGTTCATTGGGTACCCGTTGAAGAGCGTCGCAAGAGACGTACAGCACCAGAGTCGATGGAAGATATTACATCCTCCAATCCAACAACACAACAAAGAAATGTCAAAAAAATTCAAGGTATGGGATCATGAGAAACACGTGATGTGCACTCAACACGAAGAATGGATACATCTGTTGAACTACCTCTACAAAATACATCAACATCTGCACAAGGTGGTTCATCGATAAGAGAGAGGGGTACATTGTTGATGGAGAAAAGTGGAGTTGAGTCATCAGGAGCAGCTATAACACGTCTTCATACACTCCAAACAATTGGAGCAGAAAGAGTATTGTTACCACGTGGAAGAAGAAGGACAATTGTACAACGTGCTCATTCTGAAGCAGCACCTTTGGGAAGAACGAGAAGGACACGTGCAAATGCAGATGATACTACAAATAATGTGGAACGTCTGGAAGAGTTAGGAGTTCTCGAAGAGGTTTGTGATGATGGAGAGGATGTAGTGGTACAACACAAGTCAAGAAGTGTTGGTCCTCTTGTAAAATTTCCAACACATGATGAATATTTGGCTGGATACATTTGGGGAATGGACCTTGTTTTTTTAGCAAAGGTTGCAAACATACGGGATGTTAAGAATGTGGAGACAAATCACTGCGCATTGACAGCACGTCGCGTTGCAGAAACATATAAGCGACTTTGTGGAAAAGATGAGCCACATATGTTAGCACTCACATTACGTCCAATAGCTTATATTCAAATTGGCGTAGATGTTGATGGTGCTCCAATGCAAAGGGAAATTCCGTTTTCTCATGAAGGTGCAGTGGAAAACTTTCAAGCAGCATTTTTGCATAATGCTTCAGCAGTTCCTAATGATCCGAACATGACAAAGATGAATTGGTTGCAAAATAATATCACTTGGGAACCTATAGATGGTCAACATGTAGTTGCGGCATGTAAACAAGCTGAGCAGGAATATAAGGCGGGTTTGATGAAAGAAGAAGAGTACCAGAAGAAGTTTGCAGAGAGGAAGGCTCAATTCCTTGTCTACAATGATCCTAAAGTTTATATAGAGGCTTCAGTACGAATAAATGCATAGGAATTTGAAAGAACATTTTATACCAACATGGAAGAAGATTTGATGAAGCTACGAGCTATTTGGATAGCATGTGTAAACCCAATCCTGAGGTTCGTGCAGATGATGTACAACGAGCCAAAGCTATGACAATGGCAGCAAACGCATTACATTGGACGAGGTCTTCTGAGCGAAGTGTATCATTAGGGGTGATGTACAAAAGAATGACTGAGTATATTTGTCATGCATGGCAAGAAGATGAAGTGGCCTATGAAGCAGTTCTTCAAGTTTGTCGTGATTATGAAGATGGGATCTCGTGGTATAGTAAAGAGGATATGCAAAAGTGGAAAAGATATGCCGACCAGAATTCCTTGGATCCAAACATTGACATCTGACAAGGGAGGAAGAGGATGGAACGACTTTGGTTGAGACCTCTAATGAGGGTTCCGAAGACAATGTATTTGCGGTTAGCTAAGGAAATGGCTGCAAAACCTATGGTTGGTGATCGACGTCCAAGACAAAGATTTTTCTTCAACAATGCAAGCAGTAATGCTCCAATGAAAGATACTTTGGCTTGGACAACAAATCGCATTCAACAGAAAGAAGCTGTACGAAATGCGATACGCTGGTTGATGGTTGATGCGAAGGTATAAAATCACAGAAGCATGCAAGATTTTTTCCGCATTGATGTGCAAAAATTTGAGGGCGTGAACCGTACTCAATTGAAGGTACTTGCTGAAGTAGTTGATAAGAAAATGAAGAAAGCTTGGTCATCTCCAGCAGTGAAAACAGTGGAGGCTTTGGGTAGGTCAGCAAATTTAATACCCCAATGGTCAAAGATCATTATGCCAGCATTCAACGAGGAGAATCTGGTTATCAAGGCATAAGTAGGAATGTGAGAAACTTACAGGAAGTCGAATGGGATTGGCAGCTAAATGTATCATGTATCGCTCATGGAGATGCAATTACAAACGTTCTTGTTCGATGTGGAAGAGGTTTTTTTCACAAGGGGCCATCAAATTGAGAACCCCTTGTTTGTGGATATTCGACTATAGGCGATGTGGAACAGGAGGAGATGATGAAGCATGGACAGAGGACGAGTACAGTGCAGTAATGGAAAAGTTGCACCAATGGATGGCAGACACACATCGGTGGAATGCAGTGTTTTTGTTTCCAGCAGGAGTACATTTTGACATGGACTTGAAAGAGAAGATGGGACTACCTACAAATTGTATTGTGCGTAGAGGTATGTGGGTTTTTCAACAACAAACCGTATCATCATATGTTGATGATTTGCAACACAATGGAGAAAGGGAGCGTACCGTACAAGCAATAGGGGATATTGCTATTGTAATGGTACATCCCCTTGCATCAAGGGTGGTAGAAAACATACGAAATAATCCTCAACAAGTACCAGTGGTGTTTACGAATTCATGGAGTGAAGCTAGTATGCCTTCTGAGGTAGACAATCTGGAGAGAACTCCCCTTGAATTGCAGAGGTTGGTTGCTACATATTTACTAGAGAAATGGGGGTTAATAGGAGTGGACATTACGACAGCTATATCAAGTATATTGAAGACTTCATTTGTGGGCAGTGAAGTGATTGTCATGGATGGATCCATAGATCGAACTCGTTTTTTGAACAATACATTGCAAGAAGGAAATCCTACAGGAAATCAAGTAGGGGCAACTACAGTGGTAGTAACTGGAAATGCAGAAGTAGTACGGCCTCAAAATATTGGTGCTCCTCATATAGGATCTTCTTCTGTTCATGTGGTACATACGAGGACAGAAGAAGATGATATCATGGAAGAGATATTTGGAGATGAAGAAGAGAATATAGAAGATGGCGAAGATTTGTATTCAGAAGATATACTAGTGAGAGAAGGACACGAAGAAGATGAAGAAGAAGATGAATCAGAATACGATGAAGAGGAAGAAGATACGGAGGATGAGATAGATGATGATACATCGAACTCAGAAGAAGATACGTCAGATTCAGAAGAGGACTCTGCAGAGCAAAAGGATGATTCAATAGAAGAAGAAAGTGATTCATCGAAGCAGAAGGTGCTACGTGATAAGAAAGGGAAGGGCGCTCACAAAAAAGAAGTACATAAACCTCCGAAGAAATTGAAAAACAAAAAACCAGCATATGATGTATTGATGGTAGATGCATCTACAGATCTTGAAGCATCTATAGGACAGGCGAGTGTTCCAAAAAATAGTACGACAAACAAAGATACAGACAACGTACTTGAACAACATTCTATTCAAAAGAATGAAGCAAGCAAAGATAATCTTGAGGCCATACAAGAGGAACAAGGTAAATTTCCAGTGCAAGCTGAAGGTGTTTCTTCTATGGAGGAGGTAGTGACGGAAATGGGGGTGAACATACCAGTCGAAAGAGGTACAGCCGACGAAGGAATAGAAGAAGTGGAACGTGAACTTCGTATGGATGCAAAAGCTGTTTCTTTTGAAGGAGTGGCTCTTTCAACAGAGGAGGTAGTGATGGAAATAGAAGAGAATATTTCCTTGGCAAGAGCAATGATTCACGGAAGGGAAGAAGTAGATGCAAATATGGTTGACAATGTTCCTGAGCCAAATAGAGGAGATTTGCCTTCAACAATTTTAGAAGACATGACTACAATAACAGTGGGAGGTGAAACACAGATAGATAGGATGTGTTATGCATGGGCTATGGTTGAAGAAGAAATGACAAGAGAAGCAAATGGAATGTACTACAATCAGGAAGGTATTCGACATCGTCGAAGGGGTATTGAAGGGGCATACGAATATGAACAAGTCACTTCAATATTGGAAGAGACGTCGTCCATGAATCCAATACCTTTTTCAGAAGGTGAAGGTCAACTTAATAGGTCCTTGAATGATACAGAATTTGAAATTCCACTTGAAGTTTTTGCAATACTAACTGCAAGACCTAGGGAGACTGAAGCAGATGTTCTATGGGGTCCTGTAGGTTATGAAGAAGAAGTAGAGGTAGAGACTCAATAATCAGGGGTAATTGTAGAGATGCCGGACGCAATGGATTAGTATGTTGACAATTTGCGTACAAGTATTTATAGTAGTGCATCCTATTCTATATAATTTTTATTAGTAGGAATAGTTATTATACTTAGTAATTATGGTATTTTGTGTGTTTATTTTGAGCTTTTCTTTTCAAGTGTAGCAATGAATTGATAATAAATAGATGGTGTGCTATTTTTTTGAAGTACATAAAAGTGTTTCATAAGACCATGGGATTGATTTTTAAAGCAAAACCAATGTTTGACTCAAAATTCCAATTCAAAAATGTTGCGTACAGGTGATTTTTTGTTCAAATATACAAATTTGTTCATATTTCGAATGCATAGTTCATTACTTCAAGCACAATAGCATGCTATGTGCAAAAGAAATGATCCAATTATAATGTACAATTTTTTTTTTAAAAGGCTTGACCCACTTCTAGAATTGGTATACCACATTTATGAAGATTGGAAAAATGTGTCTTTTTTAGTGTTTGATTAACGCACTTGGCCAAGTGCAAAAATTACGAATTCAATGTTGTATTCTGAATTCTTGGAGACAAGTCTCAACACCATTGGTACTTGCAAGAAAACTTACAATGCAAATGCATTTAAAATTTCAAAGAGCGTGCTTTTGAAATTTAATTCCCAAAGTTTTTTTACTATGTTTTCATCCAAAACACTCCAAAGCTGCCATTCCTATTATAAGTACAAAATTTTAGAAAAACAACACTTTTAAACACATGTAATTGTAGGATCTTGTAATATGCTAATTTGAAAAGATGTGGAGAAAATTTTAAAATTTTTTGTAGTGTAGATTACAAGATATTATTTAGCATTTGAAGTGATATAAATCCTTTTTTGACCGTGCAAAAATTGGGGTAGTTGCACTTCACAAGGTTAGATCATTATAAAAAATGTCCAAAATGTTTGAAATTATTTGGATTCATTCTTCAAGGCATTAAGAAAAAAAATAATCCCTCAAAGGGACCGTGAATTTGAAGACAATAGGGAATGCTAGCCAAAATTTTTAAAAAAAATTGGCTAGTGAACTAGAGGGCCTCCTCAATATGGAACAATTCACTTAAATAATTTTTAAAATACTAAAAAATATATATTAAAAAAATAAACACAAAATTTAAATAAAAAATTGAATTTGATTTGGCATTAGTGTGACCATGTCAAATTGTTATTTTTGAATTTATTATTTTACTATTTTATTATTACATTATTGTTATTTTACACTAGATCCCTGGTTTTAGTGAAATTGTGTCCTAATTTTGGAGATGTCCGTTGTGCTGTTACATCCTGAAGTGTAATAGCTTCGCTTTTAAGTTACATGGTGTGTATTTCAAATAAGGTAAACCAGCCCATTGTGGTGAGAATGAGGAGTTTGACATCATCTTGTTGTTGAAATTTTTCAATTTTTTTCCCACATTAGTACAAGTGTTAGAAACAGCAAGTGCAATTGAAATTAAATTTTTTTGACAAAGTATGAAATCACTAGCAATTTCTGAAGTGTTCAACCTAAAAGAGTCTGTAGACTACCTTAAAATCAACAAAATCTGAATTTGTAATGCTCATCTCACTACCTAATGCAACGTCGCTAGTACGTGAGCGATGAGCGATGAGCAGCAAGTTGTGAGCAGGGAGCATTGATTTAGGATGAAAAAAGATAAAGTTGGATGAAAGTGGATGGAAAAAATGGATGAAAGTAGATGAAAAATAGATGAAAGTAGATGAAAAAATAAATAAAAGTGGATGGAAAAAATGGATGAAAGGAGATGGAAAAAATGGATGAAGGTGGATGCAAAAATAGAAGACAATGGATGAAAAGAGCAGATGAAAAAGGTAAAAATTAGAATACATACCATTCAAAATTTTAACTTCACTACTACAATGCCTATGACCGTGGAAGTAAATTGTCTTAAAACCAAAGAAGTTTAGAGTTGAATTGAATTGCTTTTGTGCCATATAATAAATCTCAAATAGACCTATTACCGTGGACATTTTTAGAATTGATGATTGTATAGACTTTGTTTCAAGTAGAAATGAGAGAATTTGAACCCTAAACTAAAAAATTAAAATTAAAACACAATGGTTAGAAGAAAATGAAGGTACAAACACATGATATCAATGATGGAATATAATAAACCATAATGCAAAATATAGATAGAAGGAAAACAACAAAAATTACATAGTAATCTCAATGCTGAAAGTGAAATGGAAGTAGTGGCCCTTTTAGTCTCACTACATATACATTGATGAGTACAGAAGGTACAAAAGTTGATACTGTTTTGCAATAAAAAATCTAATTTAGAGCTAAATGATTTAATATTCTACTAAGAAGGATCTTCTTGACTTCATTGAAACTGAAACTTGGGGCATGAATGAAGGAATCTATTGCTGACTCAAGGTTGCAAATGATTGTAAAAACAAAATAGAGATGCTTACAATTTGTCCATTGTCCTCGCTTGCCTAATGACTTTGTAGCCATTTCTTTGAAGTATGGACATGAACACTCTGGAAATGATGAAATAATAAGCATATATTACTCAATTTTAGGCTCTAATTTAGAGTTAAGGCAAACAATGCAGCCAAATCCAAGGTGAGGAATCATTGTTACCCGACGAATGGATGCCTTCAGTGAAATTGTAGATGCGCAATTGTTCGCGTGTTTTACTGTTGGCGCCTTCGGGTTCCGACGAATGGTTTTCCCTGATCGAATTTTTGGATGCTCATCTGGTATACATGGAATAGGATAAGCAGAGACCAAATCTAAACCTGCTTCTCCGCCAAACAATCTTCGGGGTGAAATAACTTGACGTTGTGGAAGTTGGAAGCCAGCAGTTTCAAATGCCAAAATCTCTTGCTTTGACAAATTGGTGTCCATTTTGACAGGCCATATGGCAGGGACATTAGGTCTTGACAGCACCCACTTCCGACTTGTCCCCTTCACATAACGTTCAATGTCATCATTGCAAAAGAAAAATTGCATTTGCTCATTTCGATTTTTTTTGTAATTGGTCATCATTCCTGTATACGTTGGTGCTGCTATGGCAATGTTGCTTTGGACAATCCTTGCTGTACATTTTTTCTTTGAAATAACTTGGAGGGCAAAGCAAGCCTTTGCTGAGGATTTCGGAAGCCTTGCAATGTGCCATTGAAGCTCATCACAATTGCTCTCTTGAATTGTTGACACATGAGGAACTCTGTAAATAAAACCTTCTTTTAAATTGTCCTCAGTTGTCATCAAATCCTCCATCTCTATATCTGTAATTGGAATAACATCTTCAATAATAGGATTCAAATTTTGAATGCTTGTGGAGGCTCTCTTCGACCTCATTTGAATGCGTGGATGAGAAAAATTCACTTTGTCTGGACGGTGTGAATCATATTCACAGCCCAATGGCATATCTGGCTTGTGTTTTTGTGATCCAAATACTTCTTCACCTTCAAGACGAGGCTCCCTATTGAGAAACTCCTTCACTTCTGGAATGTTGGACATAGCTTCAATGAGCACCTTTGGATTCCCTGATCATTGCGTTGATCGTTGGGCAACTCGGAGTAACAATTCTTCCTTTCCGGGTCCTGTCCCAACTTGATTGCCTTTAAGATATTGATAATACTTGACCATTTGCATGAAGGCTCTTACATAGTCATCAACAGTGGCAATGTATAAATCGTTTCCTCGATTTCCAGATTGTTGAAGCCACTTGTTATGAACAATTTCGGCTAAATTGCAAGAAGGCATTTCTGCAAGCTCAGATTTACTAAGATTCTGAAATGACAATGAAAGCAAAAATGAAAACTTTGTTAGGAAAAAATATAAATGTATTGTAAGTATTACATTATTACTATTAATGTTCATAGTATAACTAATAATCAAAGTAAGAAAGAAACTATAATATGAATAAAAAAAAGACAATAAACTTTTTATCATCAAAGACAAAGAAAACAAACCTCTTCTTTAGTTCATGTCGTTTTTTTATCAAAAAACTAGGAGAGTAGGTTAAGCCGTGTCATTGTCGTTGATGAAGTGGTAAGACATGCTAAATTATGTCTACTTTTAGTGTTACAAAAAGAAAATGATTGAAGATTCAAATCTCATTATCGTCATTGACAAGGATTTTTGGTCTCTAATTTAATATAAAATGTTTGATAAATAATGCAATAAATAATAATTCATATTGTTTTTGATGATCTATTTATAGTACTTATAAGAGCTGTAGTGAAATCATGGATACAATATATACATTGTCTAAATGATTAATAATGGTTATAAAACTAAATTTTGAATTTTTTGCTATAAATAGATTTAAACAAATAGATATTTGAAATAGAATTGATGAAAAATAGATACTTACAAGTTGTTCAAATCCTCCCCATTGGTGATAACGGAAATGCCAAAACGATAGCCAAAGTTCCAATCGATGAAGTCCTTCTTCTGTCGTAGCACCAGATGACAACCACCAAGCTTTGATGGCAAGATATCGAGTTTCAGATTCTTCAAAGGAAATAGCATTCTTGTATTGTTTGCATAGCAAACGATATTGATCTTATAAGTTTGATCGAATATCAACTTTTGTATGCTTTTCCATTGATTGAGTCCAATGGAAAAGGCAAGTCCTTTATTGATTTTCCATTGGAACATGAATGTCGCCTGACCCATAAATTGTCCTCACAGCATTCCAATTTGCTTGGGCACTATCAGCCATAAATCCCTTGAATTTAGGGTGAGATACCCCGTGTCTTGCAAGAATTGAATTTAAATTTTTCCAAAATACAATTTGAGCAGCGCAGTCTTCAGATTGCATATCACAAACAACAATAGTCATAATGCAACAATACATGGAGTCGTAGACATGACATGCCATGGTAGTCCAACCCTTAACACATTTAACATGATCAAACATTAACCAAGCACCATGAAGGTCACCGCTAGGTTGCATTCGCTTGACCAAGTCTAGTCCACTACCGGATCCAACTTCCGACATTTTGAAGACAAAAAATTTATCCATATCCGATCCTTGCCCTGGAAATCTACTCTCCTAAACAAATGCCCAAGTGCTTGTCCCCTTCAATTTTGTAATGCTATTCATAACTCCAAACCTCCTTAGGTATTTGAATGAAGTTACCTCATTTCGAATATTTGGGGAGCTGAAGTATTTGTACTTATCAAGAGTTGGAAGAAGCTCATCAATATTGAGGGTCTTCACTGGAACTCCATCTGGACGTAGCAATAGTTCTCCCACAAGCTCTTTCGTAGCCTCCAACACAATTGAAGAGTTTGTTGCAACTGGTGTTCTTTCCACCTGTTCACCAATAAGAAAACGGGTTCACTCCTTGATGTCTCTGAGTTCACCATCTTTGATAGGATGCTGATGAATGCCAAGATGTATAAATGTACGAGAAAAGTTCTGTTTTCCAAATACATAATATACCCTTGCGGAACACCTAGCAATACAGGATGGAGGTTGCTTGCATATTTTACAAACAAGTGTTGATCCTTGAGGATGTGCACTTCCTACTTCAAATAGTGATGGCGTGAACCCTTCCCATTCTAGTTCATTGACAGGTTTGGTTCGATGAATACGACTAAGGAACTCATGGCTCGGATTGATGCATTGAAGATGTCCTACACATGAAGATGTATGGAATGCTAACCCCATGGTATTTGTTATATTTGTTGTAATAGTTTTAAACCAAACATGGCCATCATATCGCTTATCCATCCTAGTCATTTGTTTAGTTTGAGATAGAGCAGTGGAGGTAGTAGGTGGTGGAAACTCAAAAATGACATCCCCATTGAAAGTTGGAGGTAATATGCTTACTCTATGAATAGTAATAGTGTCATAATCAATTTTTTTCAAGACATTTCTACATCCCTTCAATGTACACAATTCTCTTAAACAATCAATGATAGATGTAATGGATTTGTTGCTACTAGAGGGATTGACAAATAGTGGTTCATAAGAACTCGACAAGGTACTAGAGCTGGGCAAAGTACTAGAGCTGGGCAAAGTACTTGAGTTGGACAAAGTACTAGAGTTAACAAAGTACTTGAGCTTGGCAAAGTACTAGAACTGAGCAAAGTACTTGAGTTGGACAAAGTACTTGAGGTTGGCAAAGTACTTGAGTTTGGCAAAGTACTAGAACTGGGCAAAGTACTTGAGTTTGACAAAGTACTTGAGGTTGGCAAAGTACTTGAGTTTGGCAAAGTACTACAGTTCGGCAAAGTTGACTCAGAACATCGAATCTTAAAGCTTTGCAGTTGCTTGGGAGAATTGTCATCATAATCATCACTTAGAATGGTGACATCATTCAAACCAGGCTCTAATTTGACTCCTGTTGTCGGAATTGTTTCAAAAGAGGACGTAGAGGACTGACGAGGTGTAAAAACGCTCGTAGAAGTTACCATGATGGATTCACGCAATCCATATACCCTAAATTGACCAGATTTCAGATGCCACAATCTACCAGCACCATCTGAAGCAGGGACTTGACCAATTGTGTGAGTAAGGTCTCCACTATGGTCATCAAACACCTCTTCATCAATGTAAAGTGACTCCTCGTTCAACTGGAACCTAAGACTTAATCGAAATGCAGAAACCACAGCAAATCCCTCTTTGCTTACTAGAAACGTTATTGGAACCCCTTCACCATTTGCCCTCACAATAGCCATCTCTGTAAAGTCTACCATTGCTTAAATATTGAAGTCTTATGAAGATACCATTCTAGTTTACGTCCATAATACACTCAGAAGAAATGAATTGAAAAGAAAGAGATTGTGTTGGAAACAAATATGTAGTTAGCCAGTATGATGATGAAGTAGTTTACAATAGCTTTAGCGATAGTTAGAAAATTGTTTGAAAAATTATCAATAATGAACTCTGACAAGAGTAGAAGAAGTGACATTAATTATGATCCCTTTAAAGAACCTCATTAGAGAAGAGAAGCACACTAAAAACACCTAATGGTGACATAGTAGACAATAAAGTATAATATCAAATTGATTAAGAATAGTATAAACTTAAATAAGTTAGTTACATTAGTGATGATCCAATTATGAAAATAAACATGTCTAATGTTAATTAATGTAATAATGAATATGAATTAAAAAATAAATGAAATACAGTATTTGTCAAGATTTTGGTTTGAAGTGGCCCACATTAGAAGTAGCCATCATTTGTATGAAACAGGAACAAAGAATCAAGGAAATACAAACATTTATTCCTTAGTAGTGGGAGCGCCAAATCCACCTGCAAGTTTACATTATAGTAGAAGATTGCTAGAGTATTTATACAACAGATGGCATTTACAATAATAGATCCGTCAGATTTCATAATTTGAATAAGCTTCAGATTTGTACAATTGTCATTTACCGTTGCCCGAGAGTTTAAGCTCTTCTTGTCAGTATCTCTTGCTTACCATCTTTATAAGAGTTGTAGGACATCATTGTAATACTTCTTTGGTCTTGAAAAAGGGTTGAGTTTGTGTTACAGTAGCTATTCATGAAATAGGTGTTTTTTATTCTTGTTGTGAAAGAAGATTGTAGATTTGTGAGAGATGAGAATAATGCAGCTTTGTCAATTTCTGAAGGCTTTGAATAGCTAAGAAAGGTATTGAAATTAGACTCAATGTTTATTTGAACAGTTTCTACAGTTAGTAAGGTTGAATGATAGATAGTTTGGAGGTGATAGAGACAGTAGTAATGTGATGCTTGTTGTTTCGGGATGTATGTGTAGTAGATCAGATGCTTGAAGAAATCAACATCCTTAAGTCTCAGATTGCAAGTAGGTTGATAAAAAGAAAAAGAAAAAGACGTAAACTATATTATACAACTTCGAAGGAAAGATCAAGAGCTAAGATGAGAGGGGCTAAAATTTTAGGTAGAGGAGAGCATAGCTATGGTGAGACGTATAAAGCACTCCATTTTGATGACGAAGAAGTGACCGACATTGTTGGTGACGGTTATTCATGTCTTGATAAGATTATTGAAGAACCACTACCTATGGTTGAAAGAGATGAGCACACCATAGATGGCGAAGAAGATGATCAGAGTAAGGACGAGAGTGACGATGATAGCGAAGAACTTGCCCAAAGTAGACAAGATTTGGTAAGTATATCATATTATTTGATGTTTTAAATAAGATGTAGTGAGAATTTGTTTAGAAGAACACTTGTTAAATACCTATTTACTGGTTAATTACATAACAAAGCTAGTAGATGCTTGAAAGTGTAGAAGAGTAGACACCAAAATGATTAGGTGGTTCGTTGAATTAGTATGAATTTTTTTTGGTAAAGCTGCATTTGCTAGTGAAGACCTTCTCGTGTATTTACAGAAGACGATTCCAACGGTATATGGCACATAAGAAACGGATAGTTATTGAATGTTTTACGGCCTAAAAACGTTTTCAGCATATTGGAGCCTGGTCTGAAATCTTCAGAATCGGAAGATTTTTAGGCAAATCTTGCCCGCGGACTTTTTTGTGAACTTTGAGGATTTCTATAAAATCAGTGGTGAGTCTAAAAATTCTGAAAAAAAATTGGGATTAACTGTAAGGTTATAATCTATGTATGAAAAAAAATTTGAACGAAGTTACTCAAAATCATATATGCTATTCAAGATAAAGCGTTGGCCTAAATCTACCAGTTTTATACTCTTCTTCTTTTTCTTTTTTTTTTCAGGCCAGCATTGCAAACCAGTCCAACTGCGAGTCGAAGTTGCTTAGGGTTTGGCGCAAAAGGGTGAATGCTCGTTGACGAGGCGTTATTGTTGGGATAGATGGAGGAGGGAGAGTTTATAGTGCATTCGGCATGGCTTCGCGTGGAACGCAAGAAGACATTCAGCCAGACATTGAGGTTCGTTCTTCAATTTTTGGATTTTGTCATTTTTTGTTAGGAGTTTTGTGCATTTTCTGGGGGGCAACAATTTCAGGACTTGTAGTTTCGAGGAGTCCTCGTTCATGAGGAAACCCCAAACTGCGCCCACTCGAATCAATAGTGTGACAATTGTTGTTTAGTTTACAACCATTTCGGGAATCCTCGTTGACGAGGATACCCAAAACTGCGCCTACTTTAATCAAGAATTCTATAATTGTGGGTTTGTTTACAACCATTTTGGGAATCCTCGTTGACGAGGAAACATAAAATTGCACATTCTCTGCTTAAATCGTTAGGTTGAATTAGCACAACCATTTCAGGGAGTACTCGTTGATGAGGACACCCAAAACAACTTTTAATCTAATTAAAAATGCTAAGATTTTTCGGTTGTTTTTAACATAATTATTTTGAAGGACAATATTTATACCTTCTTTGAACCAATGCCAATATTTTGGTTTGAAATGTACTCACCTCATATAGTCCTCGTTGACAAGGTTGTCCATAACTTGTACTACTTTAAGCTGAACTTTGAGAAAAGATGTCATTTCATGATTTGCTTATAGCTTCTCTAGTTTTCTAAGAGAATGAGTTTTTAGCTAATTTGAGCTGTTTACTTCAATTCAAACGAAACTCAATATGCATTGTGCAAATTTTTTAGAGCTTTGAGATGATTTAGGAATTCAGTTGTCAAAATTGTTATATTTGTGTTGTCTTACTTGTATACTACGGTGGTATACACAAGGATCAAGAATGAGTTCATTTTCCTTTCATCTTCATTTACATATAATAGAACACTTATGTCAAGTTTTTTTCAATGATTTGAACTAATCAGATGAATGAAGAAGGGGAAACTGAAATCACATATGTCGAGGAGGAAGAAGGTGAGAACAACAATGATGGTGAGAGGGTTGTTATAGGAGAAACGGGAAGAGTTGTACCTCCGATTGTTGAGGTAAATGAAATTTCTACACGTTCTCAACTTTATGTCTTTTCATTACTTTGTGTATGTACAATATTCAAAGGAAGAAGTTTTAAATGTAAATCACTCTCTTTACAACCTTACCTTAAACTTTTTTAATGCTATTTTATCTATCATTCTTTTGAAGGTTGCATCTATGAATCTTCAATCTGAAGATGATGAACCAAGACGTGAATGTCCACCTAATGTAACAAGTGTATTGGAGAGTGAGCAACTCCACCGCAAACAGCTAAAGGTGGACACTACAGGACTCATCAACACATTGCGTATCCAACCAGTTTCTAAGTCACGCCTGCAGATACCTCTTTGTCAAATGATTGTTATGGACGAGGTTCGACCGGTTGGTGAAATGGATGTTCAAAGATTGGAGAGTGAGTTCATGAATGGCTATCGAGATGCTGATCGGGTTCTATACATATCACCATACAATAATTTTGAAAAAACTATGGACGTGACTAAAGAAGAAATTGCAAGGTGGAGTCCTCATTGGCAACATGTGAATGAGGAGTTTGAAAAGAGTTGAGGGCAGATGAAGACCTTGCCTAATTGAGAGGCAAGATGTTTTATATTTGGGATGGAAATCATCGTGTCTCGGCATGGATGCGACACATCACCAACTATCATCCTATAGAACTTGATTGGCACAAACAAGTCCATTGCATCATACTTGATCCAAGAGGTCAAGTGGCAAACTTGCTAAATGCAATGAGTGATGTTAACTGGTATGTTTCTTGTTCTATTTACATTGGATCAAAATATGAATTCATTGCCATGAAATTTGATTTCATTCTTATGCAAATGCATTGTGTAATGTGTAGGTCTACTGAGCATGATCATGTGAAGAGTACAATTCCAGCTCGATTGCGGCGAATTAGAAATTTTGGAGTTCTACCTCTTGCTAATTTCAAGGACCTTATCTCTCTTGAAGAATACCAATGCTGTGAAAAGGTGAAGACAATGAGACCGAGTTGGTTTTCTTTGACGGTCAATGTCTTCATCTCCTTCTTGTATAAGGTACAACCATCTTTCCAATTTATTTTTCTTGCAACATTTATATGTCAATTCTGTAATTCCTTTGACAATCCTTTGGCATTGTAATTTCTGTGATTTTTTGGACATTGTAATTTTTGTGATGTTTTGGACATTGTAATTTCTGTGATGTCTTTCACATTGTAATTTCTGAAATTTCCTTTGACATTGTAAGTTTCAATTTGTGGGTAGTTTGTAGGAAGTTATAGAAAGAATACTTTGAAGTCCTTCATTTTTGTGATTTCTTTGACATTGTGATTTCTGAAATTAGTGTAGTTATCTTCATATTGTGATTTCTGAAATTTTTGTATTTCCCTTGACATTGTGATCTCTGAAATTTCTGTAGTTCCCTTGACATTGTGATTTCTGAAATTTCTGTAGTTCCCTTGACATTGTAATTCCTGAAATTTTCTTTGACATTCTAAGTTTTAGTTTATAGGAAGTTATAGAAAGTCTACTCTACCATAAACTTTGAAGTCTTCTATTTATGTGATTTCTTTGACATTGTAATTTCTGAAATTTTTCTTATTCCCTGAACATTGTCATTTCTGTGATTTCTTTTCATATTGTAATTTCTGAAATTTCCTTTGACATTGTAATTTCTGTGATTTTCAATTGCAGCGGGAGATTGCAGTGGCCGCCAATGAAGCAGCTCGAGAGTATACGATGCGGACACCACTCCAAGAGAGGACTGCTCCAGGCATTTGGGAAGCAATGAAGAATGTCTCAGACAAGTTTGTCAAGGCCGTTCATGCCAAAGACTTTGACAAATACCTAGCGGTGGCAAATCCAAAGAACGAAAATGATTTTCTCAAAGAGGTATGAGTTCATTTCTACTCCATTTGAACTTGTAATATCTAAATTTATCTATATATATTGCTTCATTTCAATTTAACGTAAATGTTTTTGTGTGCTCAGATTGATCGACACTTCAGTGAAAATCCAAATCCTGAAATGACAATTGAAAAGCTTCAAAAAATTGCCACCGCTAACATTGAAGCAAAACACAGGGCACGGTGGTTAAGATGGTGGAATGCATCGTTGACAATTCGACAATCTTATCGCTTTCCAGGGTCCAAGGATAAGGACCTCTTTTGGGATTTTTGGATCAACAAAGCATCTTTTGGGGCTGAGGTATTGTATTGTGACCAAAAATCATTTTTTTCTTTGCATTTATTATGAATTTATTTTATTGTATTTTTAACATTCTTCATTTCATTTTAATAGATGGAGGAGGCAGTTGTTAAGATGGTTACAAATATTTGCAAAGATGAAAACATTGTCGTAGATTGGACCATACAAGGAGTTCAAAAGCCCTTTGATTATATTGAGAGTTGGCGCATTTTGCTTTGGGACAAAGCATTTATCCCGTTCTTTGGAAACAAAGATTTGAAACTCTATACAAAGAAGTCTATATTTAAAAAGTTCCCTGGAACTGAGAGCGTAATGAGACGTATTGTATATAGGTACTACCATACTATTGCATTTGTCTACTTGCTTTAATATTTTATTATGTAGTTTTTATTGTTTCTTATTTTTTGGATTCCTATTTGTTACCTTTACTTCTAAAAGTTGATGATGCTTTGTTTGTTCTTATTGTTTTTTATTTCATGAATTACTTGCCGATTATGACATTTGTCTCCTTGACTTCAGGTACTTCATGCGGGTTTTACTTGCCAAAAATGCAATTTCAGCTGAAACCATACCACCCTTTTTCCTTTCTTGGTTGCAAAAAGACTCTGATCTTTGCATGTTCACATTTGAGCAATTGAAGAAGTTCAATGCTACACATTTGGAAGTGGGAGGGTGGTACCTTGATTGTCATTGAAATTAACACCCCTGACTCAGAGGTTGCAGAAAGGACAACTCTTGATGGTGGACAGCTTGTTCTTCTTGACCCTGACGATGCAGAAGAAGTCAATCAACCACAAGAGAAGGCACCAAAGAAAAAGCGGCTTACGAAGAAGGAGAAGGAAGAGATGGAGAGGGTGGCTAAAGAGAAGGCGGAGAAAGAAGAAGTCGAAAGAGAGAAGTCTCAAGCAAATGAGCTTCCAGCCGTGCCTTCACATAGTCATGAGACTACCACCATATCAGACCAAGGCCATGATGATGGCCTTGCACCTGCTACTCCAGATTCCTCTTTATCGAATGTTGTTTATGCTACTGGTAACCGAATTCGAAAGAAGAAAGGATTCATGTTTCCTTCAGCCAACTCTTCAATGATAGAGCCTAAGGACTCCCTTCATGTCTTTGTAGAGTGCACTTCTCTCTACACTCTTTTGAATAGTTTACAAGAGCCCATTGGCCCTGATCCTCGATGGATAAGGTTGCATGATACTATAGCTAAGGTATTGTATTCTCAACTTAATTCCAACATTTCTTCTTTTATGCCATTAATTTAAAGGTTTTAATTCTAACTTTACATGTATGAAATGTGCAAATTAGTGCTACTCGCAATTGTACTGTCACATCCAACTTTTGCAAGGAATACAGGCATAATGGGCTTGATTTGATCATTGCAGACATTCCCGAGAATCTACCTGTTCCAAATATTTCAACTTCAATTCCAGAGTGGAACACGCGCAAAGAGAACTACGTTGAGACTCTTTTTGAGATGGCTGATATGTATTTGTATGATGACAATGCCCTCCTACTCATACATTGTGATGATCGGAGATTGCTAAAAGAAGTTGATGAGTTGGCTGACCAGTGTGACATGAAGTTGGCCAAAGATTGGTGGGGAATCAATGAGCTACATTTTGCATCTGCACAAGACCCATCACTAACGGTAAATGAAAAAGTTTCTATGGTTCCTTTGACATTGTGATTTCTGAAATTTCTGCAATTCCCTTGACATCATAATTTCTGAAATTTTTGCAATTCCCTTGACATCATAATTTTTGTGATTTCTTTGACATTGTGATTTCTGAAATTTCCTTTGACATTGTACATTTTAGTTTGTAGGAAGTTACAAAAAGTCTATCCTAAAACAAATTTTGAAGTCCTTCATTTTTGTGATTTCTTTAACATTGTGATTCTGAAATTTTTCTAATTCCTTTAATATTGTAATATCTGTGATTTCTTGGACATTGTAATTTCTTTCATTTCCTTTGACATTGTAATTCTTGAAATTTCCTTTGAAATTGTAAGTTTTAGCTTGTGGAAAGTTTGTAGGAAGTTATAAAAAATCTATCCTAAAACAAATTTTGAAGTCCTTCATTTTTGTGATTTCTTTGACATTGTGATCTTTGAAATTTTGTAATTCTCCTGATATTGTAATTTCAGTGATGTCTTTCACATTGTAAGTTTTAGTTTGTGGGTAGTTTTTAGGAAGTTTGTTAAAGTCTACTCTAAAATAAACATTAAAGTCCTTCATTTTTGTGATTTTTTTGACATTGTAATTTCTGAAATTTCTGTAGTTCCCTTGACATTGTGATTTTTGAAATTTCTGTTGTTCCCTTGACATTATGATTTCTGAAATTCCTATAGTCCCTTGACATTGCAATTTCTGAAATTTCTGTAGTTCCCTTGACATTGCAATTTCTGAAATTTCTGTAGTTCCCTTGACATTGTAATTTCTGAGATATAATTCTTTTTAACATTCAACTTTTTGATGTTTCTAGTCTATTCAATTTTGGATTCAATTGTTCATTCGGCGGGAGGTTCCTTCACGATTTTCATTCCAAGAAAACTGTGACTCTTCTTATGATGGTGAGCCTTTAGAGATGCAAGAGATTGAAAAATGATGCTCTCTTCAATCTTATAGACATTGAAAACCTTTTTATGAACGAGAAAGTTCCATGGAGAGGTCCACGTGAGAAGAACTTACCCTTTATGCGAGATCTCATCCTACAATTTTGCAAGCCCGGAGATATTGTCCTTGATTGCAAAGCTGCAACAGGTATTTTTTTCCTTCTACAATTTTAAGTTCTATTTATCATTCTTTGTAGTTGCTTTTTCATGATTTATTCGTATATCTTTTGTTTTTCAACAGGTTCATCTATCAAGGCTTGTTTGAAGACTAGACAGCACATCTTAGCTTTAGAAGATGATCCTCTTATTTTCAAGGCCATGATTGCCCTGTTTGCCCCTATTACAGCCTCTATTCTTACAACCAAGGACAAAGCCACTACCCCACCGCTTGATCAACCACCTACAAAGAAGCCAAAGATGAATCGATTCATCTCTTGTGCGTAAGTTGTGATTCATTTGTTATGTCACCATTTTTCATTTTATGAAAATATTTGAATTACATTGTATTTTACTAACCTTTTTTTTTTTTTTTGACTTGCAGAGACACTGTAGTAGAGCAAGTACAAGATGCAAATGAGCAGAGTCCACCTTTCAGTTTCATTCTCCCAGTTTATGCAGAGAAGATTGCTCAAGCATATATTGATGCTCCATCTCCAATAGTGAATCGACGAAAGCTTCAATATAATCCAAAGGTAAAGGAGTTCTTGGATATAGAGGCAAATCAAAGAGAGGAATTTGAGATTGAAGGTTCAACCTCTAGTGACTTAAACTCTAGTGGTGATCTTTGAGTGGTTTTCATTTTTCAGTGTATTTCACTATTGTGGCTCTAAATTGCCCTCCAGTCTTATGGCATTTGCTCTATCATATATATTATACAGGCATTTGATTGTGTGCTTTAAATGTTGAATGCTATATCCAAGTGACCCACATATTTAAACTTATAGTATCTTCTTATCTTGGTGAGTATTCAATTTCTCATTGTGTGAATTTTTACAACAAAAGATTTGTTTATAAACGATTCACAATTGCTTATAATCTATAACGGTTGCAATATTATGCTATAACTATATATGTCTTTTTTTTGGTGGTATTGTAGTATTATAGTTTTTCATTCAGTTTTTTTAAACTACTTGATGTTTCCATTATAAGCATTATATGTTTTTTAGCTCCGTAGGAGACTGTTTCAGGATTGTTCCCTAAAACTGTTCACTATGCAGTGAACCAGCGACTGCTGGTCTGATTTTTTGGAGGAAAAAAAAAATTAAAAAAATCAGAAGGTACTGAAAGTGAAAACTGATTTTTAAAAAACATTTAATAATTAATTAAAAAGATAGTAAAATCTAGCATGATATTCTCTCAACAACATGAGCCTGCCTACATAGTAGTATTCCCAAAGTTCCCACAACTCAGAAATCCATAGTCTTCTAAATGCCCCCCAAAACATCTAATGTCTTAAATGACAAAAATTCATGGTCATAGATTTCCTTCTACTTTTATTAAAACTATAAACCATCATTTTATTAGGTATCCAAATCTCTTTAACAATCCGCAGCTTTACATGCCCTTTTTAATATAAATTAAAATTTTATAACAAGTATACAATAATAGGGTCTCTTAAATTTCATAAATGAAACTTTAATAAATCATTTTTTATTCTCTTATCTCTACTATTTGCTCTTGTAGAAGACTTTAAATGTCTGAAATTATATGATCATAATGCTTATATCATATAACTATAGATCTAAGCTTTCCAAATCCCATGGCTTTAGATCAGAATTCGATTTAAAAAAAATTTAATTTAATATTTTTGGAACAAATTTATTACACGATTTTAGGTACCCTTTTTCACGGTAATAGGAGTAAGTAGGGGTCTTTTTTTCTAAAATCCCCGCTCCCTGCTCACTTTTTCCTGCTCCCTGCTCACTTTTCCCTGCTCACTTTTTCCTGCTCCCTGCTCACTTTTTCCTGCTCCCTGCTCCCCGCTCCCTGCTCACATACCAGCATTCCTCCTACCTAATGCAGTCAAAATATTTTCTATTCTGAAAGGCCAAAAAAGTCAATTTTTACAATGAACTTCACACTGAAAAATCAGAATTTCCTAATGAGGTCAGTGTTCACTTCATTGTTGTCATGTAAGACATGCACTGTGGCCCACATCTTACATACTCAAAAAAAATCACAATGGGTATTTCCTAGGCGATCATAATGGATCATTTGACCACAATGGGTCATTTGACCACAATGGGCTGTTTTACCTTACTGGAGCTCTGAGGGGAACCTGAGGACATTTCAAAAGAGAAGGCACTAATTGCAGCAAAAGAAGTAGTTGTATTCTTTTACTGCAGCTCTTTGATCTGAATGGTGAACATTATGTTTGCATGAGAAATTGAGGATTGTAATGGTGCATGTGCATAGTTTGTACCATTCTCTTCATGTCAATTTAGGTTTTGATTTTTACATGTATTTTTTTGTTTTGAATTAGTAATGATGTGTTTAATGAA
This sequence comes from Climacium dendroides, assembly GCA_950106755.1. Classification (NCBI taxonomy): domain Eukaryota; kingdom Viridiplantae; phylum Streptophyta; class Bryopsida; order Hypnales; family Climaciaceae; genus Climacium; species Climacium dendroides. Next base: position 33,163,104 of record OX467083.1, on the reverse strand, counting down.
GCTGCATTTTATGTGATGGCTGGATTAAGATTGGAGGCTTGTCTATGCTTCCATGCATTGAACGGCCTACCAGGTTCGTCTGATGCAGACACTTGCAAATCCATAACCTTCTCTTGACTTAATTTTGAAGAATTTTCATCATAATGCCTTGCATATCAAAAATGTGTTTCTTCATCTATACTCTTGTGATTGCCTTAGGTATTGAAACTTGTGCAGTGCGGGTGTTTAACCACACTTCGCATCTGGCAAGTATTTTAACAGATGTGGGGTTCACAATGTGGGTGCTGGGCTACAGGACCATATATGTAAGCCTCTAAACCTAGGCTAAGGATTTTGTAATGGTAATCTCTCTCTCAGAGGCACAAGGGGATGAAGCACATGAAATCCAGCTCTTCATTGCAAGCATGTCAACCACCTGGTTTATGGCAGTTGAGTAGATTGCAGGCTAAACTGCACACATTTCTTGGTGCTCTCGTTATTGCTACTGTAATTATTCAAAGCTTGTGACTCATATCTCTTGCTGCATTGGAGGCAGCAGTTTATGAACTTTCTTTGCCCTTCAAGGGAGTTTTAGAATCATTTGAAGTAGGACCAATAATTGACCAAACGATATTTGGCATTCTTCAGAGGTCCTTTCTGAAACCATTTTTACAGAATGAGCTGTTCCTACAAGCATGTATTTGTAGGGCTAGGTTTGTGTTTTTTAATCTTACCAGGATTTCTGCTGTGCAGAAAATGGTTCCTCATGAAGATAAGTCATGAAGGCAACATCAATCATTCACCATAGCAAGGCTGTGTTACCATGGAGTTATATGCTTCTGCCTCAAGTGTTGCCTGACAATGAGACCTGTAGTTCTTCAGGATGCATTGCAGATATTATGTATGGCTAGAATACAGTTCAATAAATTTGATTCAAGAATTTTTGGATGATAATCTTCATCATGATTCATGCAGAGGGCTCCCTATGATCACTGTGATTGTTTGTGTATGTAGGCCTCTCTAAGCTTCATGGTCAGGTTCCTGTATGATCAGTATGCCCATAGGAGACCTACGTATCATATGTCATGATTCTCTTTATGAGGTCTGAAAGTTCTCGAAGCAAATCTAATTTTGTTGGAAACTTTGTTTTTGAATAGAATGTTTGTTTCTTAGGATACATCCCAGCTTCTTTTGAGTATCAATGGACCTCTCCTTCAAACCCTCACAGACTTTAATTCAAGAAAGATACTACAAATGAATCTATCCTAGAGATCACCAATACTTCAACCTCTAGCTTCCTACAGGAGACATTGCAAAGATTCTATCTTTATTAATTGTAAAAATTAATCTTTATAATAAATATAACTTTTTTCAATATATGATTTTGTAGGTGATTCTCTAGGGGTCACATGTCTTTTTAATCTTTTATTTATTTTTAATGTGATTACTATCCATCGTTGATGACGACCAGAGACCATTGTCACCCGAAGGGGCTATGAGTTCCATCGAAGGGGACTCTCACTGAGAAGGAGCTACAGAGGGGCTGCGAGTTCCTTTGAGGGCTCATTTTTTCCTAATGCTTTGCAAATTTAGCTTGTGAACATGTGCCATGGTGTAGGATAAGATTGATCATGTATATATGTTTCAAAAAGTGGCATTTGTACTTTATGTGCTTTTCAATTGAAGTGCCTATCTATGCAAAAAAATCAAAATTTGTGAGCACTCTCATAAGCCAAGCTAGTGATACCATTTCTAAGCTCTTGACCAAATTGATGAGATTGTTTAACCCTTGAAGGTCGACGCATACGTTTGGTGTTCCATGAATGACAAGGAATTCTCCTGTGTAGGACAAAAATGCAACTATTTATCTTTAGAATTAGAGGTGTAAAGGGGAAATCTTCTACAGTAGTTTGACTCCCAATGATTATTTTTGGTTTTATAAAATCAGATGATGTCACATGGTTCCAAAAGGGCTGATTTCCATGGCCACCAACCCAACATTTAAGGGCTAAGAGATGTTATTTCCTTGTAAACAACTCCAGCACTCCATTTGTTTCAACAGGGTTGAAAAAACTGAAGTCTCAGATTTTCAAAACATGTCAATTGTTCAAAGCTGCACAAATGAGCACTCAGGATCATTCTGCAGATAATTCTGGCCATACTCAGGCTTATTATTAGTTTAGATTTTTTCCCTTGAAACATGGACAATTTCCCTTGAAACAGTACCCTTATTATTAGTTTTGAAGACCCATGTTGGACAGCAGTGAGCAACTTGAAAGCAGGAGTGGCTTTTCCATTTCATTTGTTAAAAAAAATAACAGGAAAAAAAGACTTTCTACAGCCATGACTCCCACTAGCAAACTAATTTTGACTTGTTCATAACATACTCAGCAGTGATCGATATGGGTTGTGACAAAGTATTGGCAGCGTGTTTCAAAAAGCATAGGCCTCATCATTGAAGTTTGACATCACTCAAATTCACATCCCCTCCGATCAACTCATAGCACACTAGATGCAAATGTAAATGTAATGCATTGCAAATTCTTATGACCTTTGTGTGACTATCATATTAACCCTTAAAACATTGACATGGAAGTTCGACATCTAATGGATGGATGATAGGGAATCTTTCTAGTAGGATAGAAGTGCAATTATTCATCCTCAAAATTTTGTTGTGATTAAAAGGGGACGTCTTCTACAGTAGTTTGACTTCCAATGAGTACTTTTTTTGCTATTTTTTAAGCCAATAATTCACATAGTAATGAAAAGGGATGATTTCTAAGGACACCCATTTGTCCTTCAAGGATTAATTGAAAGTTAGTATTAACCTTTGTAAAAAATTTGTATGTTCAAAAAAATTACAAGTTTAGGAGTTTTTTTAAGCCTTCAATTTTTATTTTAAAACTAGAACTCCCATTGTAGACATGAAGAAATGAATGTGAAGTTCGTATGAAATTGGCATCTAGGGTAGAATTGAATTTGCACACATTGAAGGTCATATGAACTTCATATGTCAATGACGAAGGACTTTGCTAGCATGGACTCTAAACCCTAAAGCCAAATAAATGTATCTCCTAAAATCCTACAATTGGTCTACTTTGCCATGTGTATCTTCTTGTGGGTCTATGTTGCCAATGTTTCTACCTCAAAAGTCAATTCAATATTTGACAAATACACTAATTGTTATATATTGCATTTTTATAGTAGAAATAAAAGAAATCATTGTATTTTATTTTTTTAGAGGCTCATTTTTTTATTTCTATTTTTATTTTTAAACTAGAACTCCCATTGTAGACATGAAAGAAAGTGGATATTAGGAGAAGAAGAAGGAGGTATCTTCATTGCCATAAAGTCATTCAATTAAATTTTGGAAATAAATATTATTCTTACTACATTAGTAGAAAAATAAAATATAAAAAATTCATATCAAATTGAGTTAACTTGTATAAAGTAGGAGTGGGAGTAGGAGGGGTAGAAACTCCTCATTTAACAACATATTGGCTTAAGATCTCTCCTATGCTAATAGAATCATTTTCTAACAAATTTTCAAAGAAAGAAGAAAAAGAGATACATTCATTACAATTTGATTTGTAAATTTTAAACCTAAATTGATTAGATATGATTTTCTAAAGCTCATAGTAGTAGGGTGCTATTGAAGGCCATAGGTATTGTCTACCATTAAATGCCAAAAAATTGTTCATCAATGGTGCAAATGGTGTCCCAAAATGAAAGCATGCAAACCTTAAATTAAAACAACATGCTACATATAATTGCCTAGGATGGTACAAAGTGTCCCACCACCAAGGGTTATTTTCATTTTTTATGACACTACAAAAAAAGGGGTATAAATGACTTGTCCACAAAGATTGCAAAATAGTCATTTTGCAACCATTGTAGACAAGTCATCGTGGACACTTGTTTTTTTTGTGTGAAGTGCCAAAATAGTGATATAAAATGTCATAGTGGTACTCCAAATTTCAACATAGATAGAAAATATCACAATCATTAGTACATATCACATATCCATAAAAATTATGTTTTCATCTACAATCTAGCAATTTCATCCAAGATTTTTATAAATTTGAAGTTTTCAGATGACAAACTTAGTCACAATTTGTCATCATTATTTAGCCAAATTAATTTTTTTTCTCATACAATCTAGCACTATTACACCAAAGAAAAAAGCCCTACAAGCCACCACTTATAACTCCACATTATTTACATTGGAATTTTATCTACTTCCAAACTGAACTCACTCCCCAACCATTCAAAACTATATATAACAATAATATGCCACATTTAACTATTTTTGGACTATTTAGAGAATTTTACATTGTGAGATCTTTATACAATAACATCATGAGATCTTTGAATAATAACATCATGAGATCTTTGAATGTTTTGTATTGATTTCCCAATGATCTCTCGATGTTTTGCATTATCTCTAAATGATCATTTTCTTTTCTCCTGATGACCATTATTAATTTTGAACTTTCAAAAGTCCACAAGTAGTTAAGTGTGGCATTAATCCCAAATTGGCACTGGACAGAATTAGCGCCTCGCTCGTACCTCAGTGCTTCCATCTATTTTGAGATCCATACGAACCACGTGCAAACTTCTGTCTGTACAGATAAAAGCATGATGCAGACTTTTTTGGAGTGAGTCCTAAAGGAGGATATCTTAGGAATAAGCTTCACATTGGGCGAGAATTGGGGGAAGAAAATGGTGACCACCAAAAACAATATTTTAGTTGCTCCACTCCGCAGGTAGTTGAGAAGCTACTTTCGAACTACGAGACCACTGTGCAGCTCAAGATGTTTTCGAAGAAACTACTTCATGAGTTGCAGTTGGGTGTGTGTTTATCCATTGCATTTCGTCAGTTCTTAAAGCGGAACAAGCATTCCAGTTCCACAAGCATTTCAGTTGTACTTGGGGTTCGTAAAGTCGTAGGCATTGAATTAGCGTTTTCATTTCTAGTGTAGACAGTGAGTACTAACCACGTACTTGATTAGTACCGACCATGGCAGCTGGAAGGGGGCTTGGGCTTACTTGTTGGTGGGTGCTCGCTTTGCTGGCCTTGTCAGGAGCTTCGGGGCTTGCGAATGCGCAACAGAGGGGATTACTGGAGTTCAACTCCAACAAGGTGAAAGACAGATTTCCTTATAAATCTCGCAATTCTCGCAGTGAGTCGTAGCGAGGCGTTTGTTTTACCTCCTCAGTCAGTCGAACATTTAGTGCAGTCCAGAATGGGAGGTGAAATTCATTACTTCGGTAAAGGAAGAAGAATATATAATGAACTCTGACCAGTCCAAAGAATGAAGACACTGTAATAGCGGTAATTCTACTAAGGAAGTCGCATGGACATGTTTAGCAACGGCTTCACTTGGTTTCTTTTGTAACAGTATTCTATAACACGCCTTGATAGGACCAGGACCGAAGAATTCTCTTTTACTTTGGAGCGACGGATTTGTATTCACTCGCGCACTAGGCCTGGTGAATTAGTACACTCTCGACTTCCTAGGAGGAAATGAACTCACAGGTTTTCTGTGGTTGAGAAGGAGACTTTAATGATTCATAATTTAGCAGTTCATGGCCAGCCTGCTGATGAAGAAAAATGTACACTCTTGAAAATTCTTGATTCATTGGTAGCATTATCTTTGATACTAACCTCCCTGCGCAGTTGAGACTGCGTGGCGGCTCTTCCGCTTCGGAGACGATCTCATCCCCTCCATTTAGTTCAGTAATAGTTGCTTGACTAAAATCTCAGATCTACACTACTGATAGTTTTGACTCATTCTTGGTACTAACGTCAATTCCGTTGAATTGGCAGCATTCCACTACTTTGACACTTTGTGCACCAAATTTAACGAAATTGACAATTAGTGCTTGAGCGTTGCTACCACTCATTCATGTACATGGGGTGTTTTTGGTGAATAGTATAGCTTAGAGAGGTTTGAATGAAGGTTAAGAGGCTAACAATTGCAAAATACTCTACCTTTAGACAATTCTTATAGGAAACATCTCACCTTGCTTGACAATATTGTGATATGATGTTTGAGGTCAAACTATTCATATATTTGGTTCATGGACCAACAACCTCATGAACGTGAATTTTGTTAAATTATGGATATTCCCTGCACCATTTTAACATTTACATTAGCTTGTTGTACCAATAGATAAGCAAATTAGAATGCAAATTGCTTCTCATCCACATTATTGTGGTCTCTATGGCAAGTTTCCCCTTCTTTGCTACCTAAATCATTGCATTTCCTTCCTTGTGCCATGTCATTTTTATGAAATTGGACCAATTTAACAAAGTTGACGTTCAGGTCCTTCGAGCCAGCTTGATGCACCGAGACCACCTAGAGTCTCCATTGAGTGTGCCAGGCACCACGTCTGAGTCACGTTACCATGCCATTGTTGCACGCGAAAATGCTCGCATGGTGCGTCGGGGCTTAGCTACTACTGTTGCGGAATTCAACACCTCTATTGTCTCTGCACTAGCCGAGGGAGATTTAGAATACGTCACGACTCTATACTTTGGCACTCATGTGCAAAAATTCTTCCTCATCGTGGACACCGGGAGTGATTTGGTGTGGGTGCAATGTCTCCCTTGCACGCAATGCTATAATGAAACAAATCCATTCTTCGATCCCTCCAAATCTAGCACCTACTTAGCGGTTTCTTGCAACAGCTCTAGTTGTAACCAAACGCAGGTAACTTAAGCTTACAAACAACCTCACAAAAGACGTCTCTTCCCAATTTTCTTCAATTGTTTTTGTTACCTAGAAAATATAATTTGTATCAAATTTGGGGTTTTTTCCACATGCTTTTTTTGAGATTAGAGTTGAGATTAGAAGAACAAACTTCTACATAATCTAATTCTAATGAAGATCCAACAGTTGAAAAAAATTATGGAAATTAAGATCCCTAGTTGCAACTTCTAAAAAAGAAATAAAAGTTGATTAGTAGTCCTTTTTTGTTGAAGAATGTGAGTTGATTTTTGGCAGTTTTGTGAATACTTGTCAATTTCTAGCATATGAGTTAAGGAGTGAGTTTGGCATAACTTAGCTAGTATTTTTTTTCTATGAGAGATGCTCGTGATTGTCATTTTGGGACTAATAATATTTAAAGATTGAATTATTGTGATCTAAATTTGAGCATACTTATATGGATATGTTGGTTGCAGTTGGGAAACGTGGCTTTTTGCAATAGTCTCAACACGTGCGAAATCAACTATGCATATGGTCAAGCGGGAAGTGAATATGAAGGAGTCTTGTCAACTGAAACCATTTCATTCAACATGGACTCATCCGAGAGTGTCCCCAACATTCTTTTTGGATGTATGAATAACAACACAGCTAGCTTTGGAAGTGTTGATGGCTTTGTTGGATTTGGTCGTGGAGCTTTTTCCCTACCCAGCCAACTGAGTGCACTAAACTCTGTCAATGTGTTTTCTTATTGCCTTGTTCCCTTCGATGTTTCCACAACTTTAACTTCATCCTTGATATTTGGGGTACCTAATACTGCCAATGGACTGCAATTGGTATACACTCCAATTTTGAACAATGATATTTATTTTACGTTTTATTGGGTCAACATGATGGGTATTAGCATAAATGGCGTGGATGTGAATGTCTCAGCAACATCATTAGAATTCAACTCAAGTTCACTATCCGGCGGAACGATTTTTGACTCAGGAACATCATTTATCATACTCAATGAAGACATTTATTCTGTTGTCACACAGGTAAAAAAATGTCAATTTGAGAATCATGTTACAAATGAAACCTCTCTTGGTGCACCCTCTCTTTGTGCACAATTATCAATTACAAAGTTTGTAGGTGGGTCCAATTTGAAGCACATTTTTTGAAAGTAATGTTGGAAGTGGACATTTTTTTGGATGACGACTATTACACCACTCTAAATGTATCACTTAAAACCTCTCTTTGAGCATAGTCACAACATCATAAACTAAAAGAGTTTTTGTCTATGTACATTTTTTATTTTTTATTTTCAATAATATATGTAGAACCTCTCTTAAGTCTTAATGCATGTTGTTGGGATTATATACTCATAAAAGTTTAAGCGTGTTAGAGAGGTGTAATGAATGGCCACCTAATAGATGTCGACTTCCAACACTAATTTTCAAAAAATGTTCTTCAAATTGGACCCATCTACAAACTCCATTACTACAAGTTATGCACAAAGAGTCTCACAAAGAGTATATGCAATAAGAGAGGATCTACCTATACTTTACATTGATCTAATTATTACATCTAAGGTTGTACTAATTGCATCGGAGGTTGTACTCACCTATTGCAATACTTTGCATTAATATGTTAATTATTTTGAGGTTGTACTAATTTGGTTGTACAAATTTTTTTACAGAGTTTGCAAGACCTCATCACCTATCCAATGGCACCAGTCAGTGATAGCATATGCTACAATACTAGCGGAGTGCAAGATGTCACATATCCAAACATGACTCTTCATTTTTCAAGTCTTGATGGCGCCGGTGTTGCAGATTTTGAACTAACTGGACAAAACTCGTTCATCTCAAGTGGAGTTGACGTGGATTGCTTGGCTATTTCTAGTGGTACAAACAGTGGTTTTAACATCATTGGGAATATTGCCCAAGCCAACCATTACGTTGAGACTGATTTGGAAAATATGAGGATTGAATGGACGGATAGAGATTGTTCACTTCCTATGTAGAATTGACTAATTTGTAGTAGATTCGGAATCCTTGAGAGTTACGAGGAGGATCTACAACATTATCAAATATAATGTTGAGTGGTTTTTACAATAAGAAAAAATGTCCAGATTTGTATTCTATGATTGATCAAGGGCTTGTAACAAATGAGAAAGGTTACCTTATTTCCATCGTTGCCTAGGAGCAAAAGTTATGCCATCCTAAACATAATTTTCAAGTTGTCAAGCAGAAAAAAATCTACAAAAATTTGAAATTTTTGTGGATTATGTGAAGCTTTGATTCATTCTAATTAAATTAGTGTGAAAGTTATGAACAATCTTATTTTTCAAGCAATTTGAACATCTTCTTGAAAAAGTAACTAATAGGATTCATTTTTTAATGAAATTTTCCTAATTTAAAAAAAATTGGTTGACAAGGCTTTCTTATCAAGACAAATAACTTCAAATGTTACAAAATAATCTACCCCACCGGTTTGCAAGCAAAGATCTTTAATTAGGCCTAGAGTTTGTATCAAACTTTGATCCACACATTTGAGGGTGATTGGCAAGGGTGAGTTATTTTCAATCCAAGTTTTTCCATTGTATAAGCTTGCATGATGTTTACACTACTTCCATTGTCTACGAAGATCCTTGTGATCACTTTGTCTATTATTTCTACTTCAAGTTTTACCACTAGAAGAAAAACGTGTCCGGCACAACTGGCTACTATGCAACTTGTGATTGTAAGACCTCTCTATTAGCACCAAATTTAAAGTAATTGTTTTATGTCATTGTTTTATTCTATTGATACATTATTTTAGTCGCAAAGTAATTAATCTATAGTTACAAAAAACGACTAGGAAACAACTAGAAAAAGATTGCAATTGTAAAATGACCATAGTTGTTTCTAAGTTGTTTTTTAGTCATACACTAGTTGTTTTTTAGTTGTTTTTTACAGTATTAAAAAATTCAACTTTTTTGTTGATTTGGTTGCATAGATTTGATTCACTTTTCTATTAATTTGAAGAGTAATTTGTTTATTTGCATAGAAATCAATAGAAAAATGAACCAAATGAATGCGACCAAATCAACAAAAAAACTAAATTTTTTAGTAGTGAAGCTAGTCGTTTTCTAGTCGCTTTAAAGTCGTACACTAGTTGTTTCTTAGTCGTTTTTTTAGTTGTTTCCTATTTGCTTTCAAATTTCATTTTCATTTGTCTTATATCAATTGTCCCATATCAATTGTAAAGAATACCATTAGGTTGAACATATAAGACTTGTAAGTTGTTGTAGTCTAATGCAATGAAATTTGTTGATTTAATTCTAAAATTTTTACAATTTCTATGATTTATAGATTTTTATAGAGTATAGATTTCTATAATTTGTAGAAACCAAAAAATATTAAAAATCCAAAAAAATTTTAAACCAATAAAATCTATTAAATACCAATATTTGAATTTTTGAAATCCAAGAAGAAGATAGATCTGAAATCTAGAGAAAAGTTACATTTGAAATCCAAAAACCTAGAACAAGGTAGATCTGAAATTCTAAAATCTAAAAAAAAGGTAGTTCTGAAATTTTGCAATTTACAAATCATTGAGATTAATAATTTAAAATCTATAAATATACAAGTTGCAAATGAGTCACAAACGAGGCATGACTTTTGCAATTGGTATACTTTTTTCCTAGATTTTAAGGTGTCCACTGCAATTAGAGGTCTCTAAATTATCACCAGTCGCAAACTAGTGTTTTTAGAATCTTTTGAAATCTTTGGAATCTTTGAGATCTTTTTGGAATCTCCTTGGAGCTTTTTAAAACCTAAAATTATCTTTTGGGAATATAAGGAAGTTTTCTTAAAATCTTATGGAATCTTTTCTTTTTTTGTTTGTTTTTCAAAGAATCTTTAAAAATCTTAAAGAATCTTATTGAATTTTTGAATTTTTTTGGAAATCTTTGAGAATTATTTGAAATGTTTTCGAATCTTTTGGAATTTCTTTCAAACTTTGAACATAGAGGTTGAATTCTAATTGAACTATTTGAATTGAATTCTGGATTTGATTTGAGTAAATAAATTTGATTAAATTCTAATGTGAGTAGAATTAAAATTCCAGTTCACTTTCGATTGAATTTTCTTCAAAATATTATCTAGTTAGAATACAAACTTTTATTTTGATTAAAATTAATTTATATTTCTATTGTGAAATGTAATACAATAAGTCTAGTTAGTTTTAGAATTTTTTGGATTGCTTTTTGATAATTTTGATAATTTTGATAATATGCCTTTTCTGAAAGTACCTTCAAAATATTCTCATTCTCATTTTGAATTTTATTATAATTATAAATTTTAAATCAACATTATTCAAATTTCAAAATACAATAAATTTTGAATTCTAGAATATTTGATTCAAAGTTCCAACTTTTATTTTTATATATATATATATATATATATATATATATATATATATATATATATATATATATATATATATCATTTTTTCAACATTTGACTTCGAAATTATAAACTATTCAATTACTAAATTTTATACTATTCAACTTTAAATACATAGTTCTATGTTTAAAATCAACTATTCAAGTTCAACTATAGAAATTGGAACTATTTAAAAGTTAAATTCTATGTTTTTAACTATTCAAAATCTAATTAAATTTAGAATGAAACTATTAAAATTTTGAATTTTGAACTACAAACAAAAAGAATACCATTTGATATTTAGCCAAAGTACCTTCTAATAAAATACATGTCAGTAAATCTAAACATTCTAGAAAAACTTGAAAATTTTACCTAAAAAACTAAACTTCAATGCTACAATTTTCCAACAACTTCTATGAAAAATAGGCAAAGTATGAAGGAAAGAATGACCTTCAAATTACAAACTTTTTTATTAGACTTCATAGTGGGTTTGCAAGATTTTGTAGAAGACATTATATTATGAGATTATTTTTTAAACTTAATTATTGACAATTCATTGTTTTTTGAACTCAATAGACTTTGGAGGTCATTTATTCATAGTAAAACAACTTTTTTTAGAAAACTTTGAACTTAAAAAAGTTGTATAGTTAATCTGAATTTCATCTTCAAAAATCCATTTGAGATTTCAAGCCTCCAATCAAATGTTATGGGCAAAGTTCAAAGAAGGGTTGAATAGGAGATTTTTTGGGACATTTTCAAACATCCTCTCTAAATTTTGTTCATAACTTCTTATTGGAGGCTTGAAATCTCAAAAGGATTTTTGGAGATGAAATTTAGCTTGACTATACAACTTTTCTTAGTTCAATGTTTTTCAAAAGAAGTTGTTTTACTATGCCAAAATGGCCTCCAAAGTCTTTTGAATTTACAAAGTAAACAAAAAAAAATTAGAGAAAGTAGTTAAATAAAATTGTACTCCTCATGTGTACATGTGAACATGAAGTGGTGTATTGGCAAGGTCCTTGGACCTCATTTATGAGTTCTAAAAATCAAACCTTGGTGGCAGTGGCCTTGCCTACGTGGTGGGTTGCCCCAGTGGCCCTACCTATGTGGCAAGTTAATTGGGTGGTCTTGCCCACATGGTAGGTTGGGCAACTATCCAAAAACTTATTTTTTGAGGTCACAAAAAATTCAGGCAGAAAAAAAAAACTAATTTTTTGGGCAACTCAAAAAATTAATTTTCCGAGTAAAAATAAAATATGTTATAAAAAAATTATTTCAAAATTTTGAAAAATAAAATCTGAAATTATTTTTGAATTTGACTAAAACAACAAAACAAATCAACAAATTTGAGTGGGATTTTGACCAGTACAACACGACCAAAACAACAAACGCAAACAATAGTTTCTGGTTGTTTTGGTCAACGATTTTTCCACTAGTGTTAGTAGACTTTTGAACTTTTGGCTTGGCACTAGGGATAAATGGAGGATAATCAACATCATCTTAGATAAATTGATACTTATCATCATCCAATCCCACATGATTTGGAATGTCTTGATTCAACCTCTGTCACTTCTTTGGCTACATTTTTGAAGATCTCTTACAAATCAAATAAGTGAGGTGATCCTTTTGATGAGAGTAATTTTGCACTATCAGGTGTACTAGATTTTGATGACTCTGCAGTGTTTGGATCAATTTGAGGATCAATTAACAGATAAGGATTGTTTTTTGCTCCCTCTGGTAACTACCTAGGCTGGTAGAGAGACTTGAGTTTAGCCATCATTGAAAAATTCTATTTTTACATGGAGAAAAGTTTGAATGGTGTCAATTCTGGATATCTCTTTGGTTCCAACCCCCACAAATCTAACATCTTATGTACTTTTGGGGGTTGGAAGAGGAATGAACCCTTGTATAGTTTGTCATATAGCAAGCAAATTTTGGATTTGCTAGTTGTTAGTGTGATCATACCACATGTTAGGGGGCTTACTTCCTCTCTAAGTTTTGTGAATCTGGCATCCTTCAAATTCTCTTGTACTTGTTTCGGATAATCTTCATAAGGGGGTTCCAACAATATTATCTTATCTAGAAATCTATAGCAAGTAGTGGGGTGAATTTTTCCACATCTTTTATATCTAATATTATTTTTGATCCAACAACGTCCTAGAAAGATGTCTATTGTTACAAGTAGGATAAAATCGATATGATTGTCTATCAAAAAAATAATTAGTCCTTACTTGGTTTGGTGTATTAGCACAACAATAGGGGTGTGGTTGTTGTGGTTCTCATTATTGATGTTGTTATGAAGGATTGTCCTTCAAAAGAGGATAAAATGGAGGTGTATGATTAGGTTGGCCACAATGATTGCACCAAACACTTGTTGTATACGCTCTTACTTCGTGGTGGATGGCTAAGGCTTGTTGCTCTTGTCCTTGTACCAAGCATACCATTTGTTCTACTAATTCATGTATAGTCTTGGTCATTTCATTTGAAACTTGCATCATTTCTAAACGGAGTTGGTATAATTTGGAGGCTGGTAGCATGAGCATGGGCTCTTGAGTGGCCAATGGCCTAGTTGTCATTCCTTTAAATGTTAAACCTTGTTATGTTAAAAGATTTGACACTTGATGATGAACTAGGATGAAAGCAAATATAGGTTCTTCTACCATTCTTACCATTTGTTTGTTCTCTTTGTCGATGATTTTGGCTTCAAGGACCATTTGTATTGCATCACGAACCTTCGGGATAAAATATCTTTGATGGTTGATGAAGAATTGATGCCTCGGATGAAGTGGTGACATACATGGCTTTTTTATTGGCCTCCTGTGCTAGTTTGTACCTAGAGATGATGTGGGGTGAACTGACAATTCAAAAAAATTGGATGAAAAGAGGGGGCTATCGCCACATAGGTGGCTAATGTTCATTGGGTGGAGCCAGACTATCTGCAATTGGAAGGGGTTTGCAAGTCCATGTTGCCAGGGTTTTAGGGTTGCAACCCCTTTTTCGTGAGATTTATCGCCCACTACTTCCTGCATTTGCTTTGAGCGCCCATCCTTTTTCAATTTTCATTGCCATCATTGTTGTCTTGTGTGGGAAATTATCGCCTTCATTTCCACCTATGAAGCGTATGTTGTCACCACAATTTCCTCATAGAGTGGTCATAAGTTCACCATTGCTGGCGAGAGTGGGGTTTTATGGTTCGCTTATTTGTTGCGGTAGTGGAGAGGATTTGTACAATGTAGGGTTGTTTCTAGTAGAGGAGGGGGAGGAGTGGAATTGTTGGGAGTGTTTCTTTCCTCTTTTCCATTTCATGATTTGCATGTTCAAAGGATTAATTATTGTGTAGTTGTTGTAATGGATAAGCGTTGCTTGTATGGTCAAAGTAAGAATGTTGCTTAGTTTATATGGGCCTTCAATGTTTTTTTTTGCATGATTTTGATTTGGAGGGGAGGTCCTTGCAACAATCTCTTCTATTATGTAGGATCATTGCTTTTACTCGTGTAAGGTACTTTTTCACTAACTTTTACTTTTTGTCAAGTACTAGTAGTATAGGGGTTCATCCGTGGATAAGCCAACGTAGTCTATTGTTAGTGCGTCTAATGTCACTTTTAGAATAGATTTAGGTTATGTGTAAACCAACTTTGTGGAACATACCTGAAAACTTTATTCTTATATTTCTATTATTATTATTATTATTTTTTTCCCTTATTCCCAGGTTCTCTCAATTTGGTGGACAGTCCATTACCACTAATGCAGACACAATGTTCTAAAAGTCCCGGTCCTACATAATATTTTAGGGTAGGCAACACATCATGGGCAACACGTCAGGTTGGGCAACACGTCTTATACATGGATGCAGCCTATGATCTAATCATATATATACAAGATAATACTTTTAAAGTATACAAATAATTCATTAATTAACACCTTTTTATGTGTTGGGGCAACAGGGCCAGTAATTGCTCTTTATGAGCTTTTCGAATCTATGTGCAAAATGACTACACGTGGCAGTCTTAGTAGGCAACACGTCCAGTATGCAAAGTATGAAATGTTTAAGACAAAGTACCAGATTCTTGGTCTTCGAGCTTTCTCCTTTCTTCTAAGATTGGGCAACAAGTCTCAGGGCAACAAGTCCAAACCCACGAGGTAAGTTGTTCCTAAAACATACAAAAATATTTATTAGCCACAAAGATTGCTAATTCTACAAATTCCGTCTCCCCAATTCTATGACTTAGGTCCAAACTAGGGGCACGGCCCAAAGGGCCGTTTGAAAAATTTGAACCTTTTTATTTATTTTATTTTAGGTCAGGTCAAATTGTCCAATTTTAAATCTAAAATTCTAATTTTAATATTATAAAATTTATTTTATGGATTAGGGAACCGGTAGCCACTTGCAGCCCAATGACTGCACGACCAGTCCTATAACCGTGGAAAGAAGTGCTTATATCCGTGGAATGGACCTATGACCGTGCCGTACCCTATGGCTGTGGGCAACAAGTCGGGATTTCTGAAATCCCTAATTTCGAATCGTCGCTCTACAACACTGCGACTGCCGCACGCACATGAATTCCGATTGTAAATTTTGGTCCAATTTTGATCCAATTTACTGAAATTACACAAAACATCTAATGCACACAAGGAAATCAAGCAACTCCAGTTGCTGCTCCAGCTGCAACAAATTAGCAACCTTCGACGTTGACGTCGAAGCTCGCTCCACAGATGCTCAACGCTTGCGCCAACACCGAAGGTTACAGAAAACGTGGTCGATGACGGACAATCTACAGAAGGCTTCCTGATCCCTCCACACACATGTTACAATCCCCAACTAAAGAGAGCCGACCCTTACAAGATTCAATTGCCGGTACAACGAAATCCTTCGACAACAAAGAATGATCACCAAACCCAACAGCTTCACACTCTACACGCCATAAGAAACCGTCGCGCAATTAAATTTAAGAATTCAATCCCCCAACAACCAAATTCAGACACTCCTTTTGAAATTTCGATGTTGCAACGCCCTAAGATTGCCTTTCCATTGATGCAATTCACAGCAACCGCTTCAACTTGGATTCTTCAACAAAATCAAACAACAAAGTGATCAATTTCTTCTCCAACCAATATCCGATTCACCAAATCTCGTTCAATTCATCTCCCAATTCATCTACTCAGGCTTTATCGAGTCACTGGATCGCTCTTCGCACTTGTTTCTTTACCAATCTCTGTTCCCGGCAATCAAGATTCCTCAAGTTTGAATTTCATGTCAAAATCACCAAAACTCTGATCGCCAGTTCACCACAGATATATCTCCGACCAACTTCCAATTACAAATTGACCGAGTTACCACAACCGCAGACTCCGTTGACCGATTCAGATACTCAAATCACTTCGTAGATTCAAATTTTAGTATCACAGATTACAAATCCAATACGCACCAGAACATGCACACAAATTCAGATACACACTACCGAGCACTTATAGATTCACAAATATTGCACAGAAATTTCTTAAAAAAAAATCGCAAGAAAAATTACAATGACGAGTGCTTCTTCCTGGAAGCACTGTCCTCTTATTATTATTTTTTTTAAATTTTCAGTTTTTAAAAGGTGAGGAAGATGGTAGTGGTGCCCCAATCATCGAATTTGGCACTCCATTCATCCTTTCTTTTAATTTTCCATCCAATCTTGTGTCCCATTCATCTACTCCATACCCCTTTCATCCTTTTGATACCTTTTGGAAATTTTCCATCCATCTACACGGTTTGCATCCATTTGGTACTTCATCCATCCAAATTGCCCTATTTACACTGCATAAAGTTTGAAATTTGCTTTTTGGACTACTTTTAGCTATTTTATGCTTTTTAGTGTTTTTAGCCTACTTTTAAGCTATTTTTCCTACTTTTTAGACTACTTTCTATATACTTTTCCAATAAAAACTAAAAAGTAACCTAAAAATCGAAATCTTTATTCTACAACTCGTTTTTGTTTTTTTGTCTTGTATACAATGGAATTTACTGATGAGGGCTTCGGGGATGACGTTGTAGGTAAAGTAGTGTGAGCTACTAACTTGGCTAGATTCACAAAGAAGAAGGCAGAGTAGGTCACATCTGAAGCTCTCAAACTTGCACAAAAGGAGATGAAACGGAAGGCAAAAACTATTGACTTGTGGAAGAGCGACACTGCAAAGAAGACTATGAGATTTTATTTTGAATCTAGCCATAGCGTAGGTAGGGGCAACCGTTGGCACTAGTGTTTGATGGTTTGCTTCCAAAGGTGCCTAGAGTAGAGCCCAATTCCAATGAAGAATACTCTAGCACAAAGGAGTCTAGTGGCCGTCTGTAGTCATGGAAATAAAACAAATCTCTATCTATTGATAAAGATATTTTTTCGGGCTCATCTATAGGCTTAGGCAATACGAGGGTTTTGAGTAATAAGTCTCCGATGATCACCATCTCCTCCAAATCCGATCTTGTTGATGCCTAAGATTTGGTTGAGGTGCTTGTTGAATTAGAGGGCTCTGATGATGATTCAGACTTTGAGTCTCCTCCTTCAAGGGGTGCAAAAATACGATTAAAGTCATAGGCAAAGCAATCCACAATACAACGAAGATACGACTAACATCGAAAATTTCAGACAATATAGGTGGTGAAGCTTCCTTGGGTAGAGGGAATTATGGCTACAAACAACATTCTGTACATGGTGAGATATAAGGTGTGCACAGATCTAGAGAGAAAGCCTTGTATCATGGCTTCAAAGTTTGATACGTATTCTATTTAAACACAATGATAAGTGGGTCGCAAAGAAGGATATGCTACAATTCAATGTCAAAGTTGGGGAATAATATGTGGCAACACAATGTCAATATAGAAAGAACCTCCAACTATATTCCGCACGTCCTCCACTAGCAGTGTTGAAACAGATCAACTATTGCATGACAATAGAAGCACGCAAAAAACAGATCCGATTCGCTACTCTTTTCCAACTTTTGAGTGAGGGTCGTCCCATAATAGAATACGAGTCAAAAATCCATCTATACAAATTGTTGAATGTGCTTGATCTTCCATTTGCACATTGGTGTGATAATTTTGGTTGGCTCATGGCCGGTTACATGTATAAGCAGGTTGTCTCTGAAATGAAGAGGTTCATTGTGGATGCTTGCTACATTGCCATCACTGTAGACAAAGTGACTACTATAGACGACAGTAGTTACTTATTTGTGCATGTGTATATCATTCAAGACTGGGTCTGAGTTCCCTTGCTAGTGTCATTGGAACGTGTAGACTATACACCAAATGCAGAGAATTTGACAAAGTTGATTATAGGCGCTATAGGCACTAGAGGGGGATTAAATTATAAAAGCATTACTTGGAAGCTATTGAATTTTTGTGATGATGGAGCATCAACATTGCAAGGGAACAAATTTTGGATGTCCATGCAGATTAAAGAGAAATATGCTCCATTTGTGATCGGAGTCCATTGCGTTGCCCATCATTGCAACTTAGCTTTTAAAGCCTTGTCCAATCTTGGCATTTTCAATGACATTGAGAAACTATTGGCTGTCATTCATACGTACTTTTGCAAGAGCCCTAAGAGTTTTTCAGAATTCAAGCAATTGGCTAAATTGACAGAAATGAAGGTTTTGAAGATGTTGCAAAATGTGCAAATGCGTTGAATGAGTCTTTGCGGAGTCTTTGATCTTGTGGAGCCCTTGCAGAGGCTTCTATAAGACTACCATACCCTTATATACAAGATGATTGTAGATTTGGAGGAAAATATAAAGGCAAAGGTAAGTTGATTCATCGTTTTCATTCTTCGTTTTGGATTCATATTCCTTCAGTTCACTTTCAAGATCAGAATCGTACCTGTGGCATGGACCTTCATCGAGATCCTATTTATAGCATGGATTTGTGGCATAGACCTTTGATGCCCGTACATGCTTGGTTGACTGAAATTTAGTGTTCACTTTCTCTATGCACGTTAGTAAATGCTTCAGTTCCATTGATTCATAGTGGTTCATTTGTTTTCTTCATAGAGATGCATGCTTAATGAACTTTGAGATGTAGTTACTTTTTGGAACATTCATCTAGCATGGCTAATTTTTTCCCTTCTCGGTTACTAAAGCTTGATGGTCAATCAACAATGTAGCATGCTTCAGGAACATCATTGTCATTTTAGTTTTGCAATGTCTTTGTCATTGTCTAGCATTTGAAACTAACAGTGTGTATGCATGCGCTAGGCTTGCCTTGTGCTATTACTTGATCCATACCCATTGCTTGGTATGTATGTCTTATTACCGCCCTTGGAGGCCATTGACACATTCATCAATTTTGCACAAAAGAGAGATGTTTATATTTGTGATTTTGTAGCAGCAATGAAGATATGTCAGGGATTTCTATATCGAATGTACGAAGACAACGCCACATGTTACAACACAGATGAGTTTTGGAGTTTCAACATCTTGCTAGATTGTAACCATGAGTAGATCCACATCAAGTGGATCACAAATCTCAATAATGGCTCTGCAATTTTGTCCTTCGTATGTCACAGTGAGCAAATCCACACTGAGTACAAGGGTGTACTAGTGGACCAAAAGATCTGGGCGTCTTTGCTGGCAAAAGTGAAGATGGAATGCACAAGTGAGTGAATCCCCACACTTTGTCATTATTATCTCTTTTGAGGAAATACTTGGCCACTTGTAAATGTAGTTGTAGGTGGTTGTTAACAATGTACCCCAATTTTTTCATTGAGGTTGTTCTTATTTTTTATTGTGACCAAGTGCATATGCTATATTGTGCTCCATTTTTTCATTGGCATTGTTGTTAATTTGGGTTATGACTAGGTGCAGCAAGGATGCTAGTCCAGAAGCTAAACGACCAATCCCGGGGGGTGCACTACAGAGGAAGTTCATGGGTGAGGAGCGACCAAACCCTAACTACCTATTTCTACTTTCCTAATTACTTTCTAATAAACTATAATTTCAACCTACAGTTTTGAGCTTTGTTTAACAATGTCTATAGGTTTCTATTGTTAAAAATTTCAATCCTAAATTACATATGATATATTGTCTAGAAAGGATTGAAAAATGAACTAAAATGGCATGTTTTTCAACTAAAATATTTATAGAGATCACATGAAGATGACTATTGTATCAATATTTAGCCAAAATAAACTTTTAGTAGAAAGCTATTTTATAGAATTTTTTTTTCATTTTTCAAATTTTTTTTTCTTATATAATATAGGGATGTGAAAATTATTTTTAGCTTTACAATGTATCTTTTTTCTTCTAAAAGTTGTAACTAATTATTATTAACATAAAAAATACCAATAATTTAGAACATAAACTTTCAAAGTAGGAAAATCTATTCATATTTTTTTAGAAATAAAATAAAATTTTATGATATAATATAGGAGGTCCAAAATTAAGTCACTCCTCACCCATGAACTTCCTTTGTAGTACATCCCCCAGACGACCAATTTCCAAAGCATCACATGATGAATGTTTTGGAGATTTTATACGCGTAGTTTTGGTGCCAGGGGAGCGCAAACAAAATGTTTGATATGCATCTTTGCACTCTCATGGATACATATGGGTACGGTAAAATCCTAGGGGAGGGGGAGAAAAAATTGTTGATCAAACCACTAATTGATCGTGATGCTCTAATGTCTTGAAGGGGCCTCTTCAAAACATGCATGAAGTCCAACTCCTGTTCTTCGGTAGTTTTTGAAACTAACTGAAATAGCTATGGTACATGTCATTAGCTCAGTGGAGGATGAGCGAACATTTTCTAGCATGGGATTCTTGAAATCCATACTTTGCAACAACCTTGAAGAACACATCCAAGTTGTCATCGATTTGAGAAAAATCGTCATAAAGTACTATGTGGAAGAATATTTTGAAATTGATGTACAAGTAAAAGTTGTAGATTTTGAATTGTAGATTCCATCTGTACAATTAGATTCACCAATGCTATCACTAATTTTAAAAATTTGAAATTTGAAAAGGAAATTTCAAAATTCCTTCGACATTCAATTATAAGCAAAACATTAGCAATTTTTGAGTAAAATTGGTTGGAATGGATTCGAAAGGAGGTGCTCTTCACACGGTGATTTTTTGAAATTTTGGTTCTTAAGATCTATGACCTCATTTTTGCAAATCGAGTTTTGAACTAGAGTTAATGCAATTTTGGCTTGGTCGACTACTTGACATACTTGCACACTTCATAATTTTAGAAAAATATATACTCTAGTAACAACAAATCCAACCATAAGATAGGACAACAACTTGATAAAGTATCTTTACAAATTAGGATGACTTTATCCAAGTAGAATGAAAAATAAACAAGAGTTCCAATTTGTTCATCTTCTAGAAATTGAATGTTGAAGTGCTTACAAGCTAAGTTAAATAGGAATATTTTGAGGCTAGGAATTGCTTTGGTCTAATTAAGGTTTTATGCAGATACTTGGGTGAGCAAGATCGATGTGTTAATTATGGATCTACTTGGGTGAACAAGATTGATGTGTTAATTATGGATCAAGATCGATGTGTTAATTATGGATCAAGATCAATGTATTAATTATGGATCAAGATCAATGTGTTAATTATGGATCAAGATCAATGTTTTGCTTTTGATTGTGGTAATGGCACATGGTATACTATCCATGTATTAAGTTAGGATGTTTGGTTTGGTTTGTTTGTTTGATATATTCAAATTTCTCATACCGTATGTCTACTGATGGTATACTTGGTACCATCAAAAAGCCCTCAACAAAGAGGGGTGCATGGCCTTTGTTTTGTGGTGTTTGGACCTACATCATGAAAGTTGTTGAATTTCAAAGTTTTTATGAGTTAGAAAATTAAAAATTACTTTTACTCATATTTTGATTGTGGTAATAACACAAGGTACACTAGTTCATCATTATCCTTCAAAGGGTCTATAAATTCCATTAAATAGAACTCTCACTATAAAGCAACTCCTTTTGAAGTCTTATTTTTTTCCTAATGCAAGTTGGCTATATGCTTGAAAAATTTTAGATCATTTAAAATTGTACAACATATAGCAAAAAGTAGTAAGTAGAGAGAAGTCAAGAATGATTTAAAATACTAAATTGTTAAAAATTCCATAACTACCTACAAATTATCTACAATTAAAACTCTTCATAACTTTCATAACACTGATCAAAATGGAATGGTTCAAAGCTTTGCACCTGTAAATAAATCTAGAGAACCAATTTCAAATTTTTTATTTTTAAATAATGATTTTTAAAGAAGTTTTTTTAGTTGCCTGGGTTGCTTGCTGAGCAATGAAAACTACATATCATACAAGAACTTTTTAACCATTTAGTCAAAAGTTATGAAAATTGTTGGACCTTAAAGCTACTCCTTGGGCACATGTGTGAAAATTTCAAAGAAAAAAAATAAATTTTCATTTGTAGTGAGTTGCCCAAAATTACTATGTTGCCAAAAAAAACGCAATTTGGTCTTTCGAGGGTTAATGATACATTTTATTTTATTTTACTTCATATTTCTTATATAGTTCTAATTTTAGGTTAGATTTGTAAAATAAAAGATTGAAAGACTTCCAAAAAAACTCCAAATTCCTACCCCTTTGTTGACCAAACATTGCAGACTTTCAATTCCTCTATATGATTTCATTTGTCACGTAATCCACAATATCTTATTAAAGTTCCTAAGATTACAAATTGAATTTTTTTTTGTTGAAATAACTTTGCTGTTTTGTACTGCTTAGTTCAAATAAAGACATGCAAGTGATGCAACCAGCCAAAATGAGTTTATACAAAAGCAGGCATCTAAAATGAAGTCTTCAATTTTTTTTTTCCCTTTTTTCTCTTGGGATTAGAAAATCAAATGAACTTTTAAGAAATGTAATTTTTATGATAATCCAATGTTTAAAAAAAAGTTATAGATCCAAACTTAGGGAGGTGGAATGCAACATTATTTGCTTTGAAAATTTGCAAACTTTTTCCTAACTTGAGGTTCTATTCAAATATGAAGTTCTTTAATCTTTTTTGCAAAGAAAATTTAAGTTATGGCAAGCCCAACAAAGTCCACATTGTCTAAAGCCCAAGTAATCTTAAAAAATAATTTATTTTGATTTGCAAGCCATACTCTCATACATATATTGCCTTAAGAATTCAAATTTTTTTAATTCCTAAAGTCCTAGAGTCCCTATAAGAGATTCTTAAGATTTTGGATAGGCTAGTGTGGTATTAATTTTTGACATGATTTTTTGAAGCTTTTTTTAAAGATAATAAATCACATTAGTTTTCCAGAAATATAAATTTTATTTCAATCATTGCCCCCAAACAAAAGTTATGCCACCCTAAGTTCTAAAAACAACTCAAGGGATAGCCCAAAACAATCGCTAAAAGTTTAATTTTTTCAATTTTTAAGTCTTTTTCTTAAAGATTATATTTTTTTTTCTACATCTAAAGCTCTATTTCATTCTATTTCGACTAGTAATGAGAAAATTATAGAAAATATAATTTATAGTCGATTTTCTATAAATTTTCTTATTGGTTGTAAAACTTTTGTGCAAAATTTCTAATAAACCCCTTGGACATTCAAGGGTTAATGGTTTAGTTTTTCTGTCAATCTTAAACCTATTTCTACTTAACAATTTTTTAATGAGTGAAAATTGAGTGTTTTTTTGTTGAATTTTTTCCCTAGATTTTCAACTAAATTCTTCAACATAAAAAATTAGAAAATCATAATTAATAGCCTCTTGATTTCCAAGCTAAGAAGTTTTAAAACCAAAAAATCTAGTCAAGCAAGGTCTAAAAAATTTTGTTTCCTTCACTTTTTGCAATCTATGTGATTAAAATTTATGAAATTTCTTCTATGCATTTTTGTACTCTATATTAGATTAGTATGAGATTCTTTGGTTAGATATGCCAAAAGAAATAATTAAAATTTTTTTACTCTTGGCAATAGAAATGGCAATAATTGTGAGTGGTTTTTGATGGAAAACCAAAGTTTATATTTAGCCCCCTGTTTTAGGGAGTGCTGATTTTTTAGCAATTTTATAAGTATTTCACAATTTTTGATCCACATATCTTTACAGGTTAATCCTAAAAGGACAATGCAAGTCCTTCATACATTTTGAAAGTCAAAATTTGAATTTTCAATTAGTTTTTTATTTTAAATGTTTTTAATCTTTAATTAAGAAAATATAGTTCCAATAATATACTTTTTACTCCATTTGATTTTTTTTTAATTGTTAAAATTTTAATTTTTGTGACACTTTCAAGATAGCATTTAGAAAGCTCAAAATACACCACTTTTAAACTTTTTCTATCAAATTTCTCTTGGTGTAATCTCAAGAAGTTCATCAATTACACCATGATGTTTGTCACTATTATTTCCATTTTAAAGAAAAATCACACTATTTAAACCATTTTTGTAATTATTAAGATTTTTATACAATTTTTTTTAAATTATGAAAAAAATAAATTAAATTTTAGACATATGTTACTACGTGTGAAAAAATACCAAATTTTTGAAATCTATGTTTTAATGTAGAAATCTATTGAAGTTTGACCAAGTCCAAACATGAAATTTTTTTTCAAGGTTAAAGGAACCAACAATTTTTGCTACACAAAATAGTGAAATTAGATTGCCCCTCACTAATTTCTTGGCATTCTAGACTACATAAATATGTACTATTATTGTAGAAGGATGTAATAATGCAAGAACTAAACCATGTATATTGTATGGGTTGGAACACTAATTTATGGCTCGAGTTTAGAGAGTCGCATAAGCCTTATGTGGACAAGCATGTGAGTTATGAAGTAATTTTTCTAGGTAAGGCAACTTAATTGTTAAAGCAACCTAATTTCATTATTTTGTATACACTAAATGGTAAAATTAGGTTGCCTTGACAATTAGGTCAATTGCCTTATCTAGAAAAGTTACCTCATAATTCACTTGCTTGTCCACATAAGGCTTATGCAACTCTCTAAACCTGAGCCATGAATCAGTGCACCAACCCATACAACATACATGGTTCAGTTCTTGCATTATTACATCCTTCTACAATAATTGTACATATTTATGTAGTCTAGAATGCCAAGAAATTAGTGAGGGGCAATCTAATTTCACTATTTTGTGTAGTACTATGGGCAATTTTGTTAAAATGGTAAAATTCCGCTACTTTGGCAAGTTTTACAGTTAAGAGTGGGCGGTCTGAAGTGTATAAACATCTTAGATGTTTGAATTCTATGCCTTTCTTAGATGTATGAAATCTACATTATTGCTAGAAGTTACTTTTACAATTTAAATTGTACGCTTTGAATCTATAAAAATCCAAGATTCTTGAAAACTATAGGCGATCTGATAATGGCACACGGAATACCGCCATTTTAATGAAATTCCCCACTACTGTTGTTGTTCTACATTAACTTACTACTGGTCACTTGTTCCATCACACAAGGAAAGTGCGCCCAATTGAATGCATAGGCCTACCGCCTACTTCTACAGTGCTGGTGCACACAACGTGAGAGTTGGCCCACAGCATCGAAACACGGAAGCTTGGCCACACACTCCGTGCTCTCTAATTGCACGGCGCATGGGGGATAAACTGTTCATCGGAATGCACATGCACACTGCACATTGGGCATGTGTTCGCAACGTGACCTGCGGAAATTATCCAGTCCGATTTGTACAGTTGTACACAACAAGAGAGATCCTCGGGATATTTAGGGGACATGTAATTAAAGACGATTGAATACATGCGCCTGGCTCATTCTTACCAACCATTGTTGCCGCGCAATACGGGAACCTGGAAACATTAAAATAGGGATGCGTCTCAACTCTCTTATCCTTTCCTGCATAACTTACAACGATCCAAGCATTCTTCACGTGACTTGCTATGCTACATTGCTACCTTACAAGGGAACTGACACTCAACACTACTGTATAGTACAGTATAGTACAGTACAGCATCTCCAGTATGTTTGCTTGCCTGAAGCGTATTCGTCAATGAAAATTCATTAAAATGTTTCTGTTCTCTTATGGTGAGCCTAGTGTGAATAATGTACCTCTCAGCAAGGGGGAGCAAGTCTACCGATTATGATAGACACTTTTTAGTTGAGGAGGGAAATCAATCAAAGTTTGTAAAATACGTAGTCTAGCAGAACTGCAGAAGACGATCATGTCAGTTAGGTAGAAGCACCTAAATGTGACACTTATTCAAAATTTGCAGATCTTCAGGGTACCTAAAATATAAAACGATGTGCGCGTTTGCTTGTATTTTTTCGAGATTTGTGGAAAACTGGAAAAGTGCGTAGATGCACCTATTGTGGACTGTAGACTAACACAAAAACACCGAAAACACCGTGTTAGTCTACTGTCAACACCGAAATACCGAAAAGCAACAAACCGGAAGCCCGGAAGCTTGTATCATGCTCATTTTATTGGCCAACGCGAAACCCGCCCCCATCACTGTCATGCTTATTCTAGGTGTCGATAATCGACACCTGTTACATTTGGGTATTCCTACCGCTTAGTTGCAGATTACATTCATTGGGTCTTCGGTAAAATTAAGTACTGGTGCTGTCAGTGGAGCCGGTCTGCAAGTGGGAAACTGCAAGTGGAGCTGGAGGGAAGTGGAGTGACTCGGAGACTAGGGTGCATTCACCAGTTTACGAGGAGCTTCACTCGGGAACCCGGAGCAAAAGGATTTGCCTCTTTAAATTAAAAAAGAATAGCGTAATCATACCAGTGCATGACCCCCTGATCGATTCTTCTAGCTTGTTCTGTACACCAATTCCTACCATTCCTGATCTGTGCTATTAGTTTGCTCCTCGTGTTTTGTCGCCGATCAGCGACATCAATCGTGCTCCTATTACTGCAGCACTGACACCTATATCGTTCATCTCCGCTCTAAGCTCACTTCCAGCCTCAACCTGCACCATAACAGGATTCAACTCCAACAGTTTCAGGCTTTGAACACTCCGAACAGTCGATCAGAGTGGGTGACACACATATAATGCATTGTATGGTCGAGCAGCCATCTTCCAGTCACATTATGAAATCTATCCAGACGAGAACGCGGTATCATAACCTCAATGGACCCAATTTCTGTAGATGTGGCAAGCAAGTAATCAAGTACGGAGTATTGAATGTGAAGAGCATGGAAATCACTGTATATAAGTTGTACAGGCTCCGTATATCTCCTAATCTATTCCTTGCACGTTGCTGGGCCCTCTGGGGATCCTTTACTCCTTCTTTTGAGGCCCTTTATTCCTTCATTAGAGAACTTTATTCCTAAATGAGAACCTTTCCTGAACAGATGTCCAGAAGCCTGAAAGTGCAACCACATTCCATAATTATGGCGATAACGTAACTCCCAGTTCCCCACTCCAAGTCCCCATGAGTAGCCATGTTATTTGTCATAATGAGTCACTACTATCACGTTACTTAGTATTGTGTCCTCACTCACAGGATAAATGAGAGACAACACTGATTTATCTTGCTAGTGAGGGTGAAACACTAGTATCACCAGCAATATTTAGTGTCCATGCAAAAATATCTCCTTGTGGAATGTAGTACAATACCGTGATATTTCAACCCTTCACTACTTCACATTAGTATCAGTTTGTGGCGTACTCAAGGCTAAAAGGATAAATCAGTGCGGTCCACTCTCTCCTTGACAATAGGCTCTTGCCATTGATTTCTCCAATCCTCCACAACCGGATGAGCATGCAAATATCGTAGTTGAACAAATGATGAGTATGACGAACCTCGGATACTCCAAAAGCATTGAATACAAGACACTGGTCCACACATTCGATGTTGGCTTCTTCCACAGCAAGGCCACTGGACTCCAGCAGTTCCATCATCCCCAGCAACAGCCCCGGTTGCGTCTCACACTTGACATGCATTTTCAACCCTTGCTCCGTTCTCACCACTTGCACCTGCGTCAGGTCACGGATCAGCATCCAATCAGCTTAAAATCAACTCGATAGAATTGGCGGAATTCCATACGACATTTCGACATTTACATTAGCTTCCTGTGTCCACAGGCCACAGATATGCAATTTATTCAAAGCATTGCGCACCAATAAGTTAAGATTTTCACCCTCTCCCTCCCAGCTCCCAAATCATTATATTTCCTTCCTTTCTTCAGTTTCTTGAGGTGGAATCCTGTCACCAAAGTCTACCGTGACATTTCAATGGAATGTACCAATTTAAAGAAATTAACTTTGCCAGCAGCTGCTGAAATACTAGTGCACAACTGCTTTAGTGCTGGTGCACAATTTTGATCATAGGCTACGAACTGCAGTCCCATTGTAAAATCAAGCAAACAAGTCCAATGAAGTGCATGCCCGTCCACTACCGTGGGTTGCGAACAGCAGCTTGACGCCTCCTCCGAACCAGCAACGGAGTTCACTCCCCTCGCCGATGGGCACACATCGTCGTCTTCACAACAGCTCACATCCTCTTCCCCACACGAGTCCAGGTCAAGCTCGCAGCGCAGCTCCGCCTCCAGCTTTTGCAGTTTCTCAATGTACTCGCACGCACCTGTCAGGATCGATCCCTTCTCATCCTGCATCCAACCAACCATTAGCTAATTATACATGCATCCCTGATCTCCACCCAGTGACATCTCGATCTCAATCTCACCAGTATGCATCCAACTATTAGATGATTACATATGCATCCCTGATCTCCACCCAGTGAAATCTCGATCTCAATCTCACCAGTATGTATCCACCCACACTCTCTCTTCACTATGAACCACCTCTAAATCGACATTCCACTTCCGACACCACCGGAATCATTGGTTGTAGCACGTGCACTAGTCACTCATTCAATTAAACTAGAACATTGACATCTTTCTCCCACCCCAAGCAGTTGTACGTGAGAGGTCATAGTGAATTAAGGTTCAGCATTGACACAAATTATTTAGCATCAACAACGAGCAAGTTACTGCAAGGAAGCCACAAACTTCAAGTAAAACACAAACACGAAGTGAAAATAAGTAGAGCTAGCTACAGTATCTAGAATCCCCCTAGCAAGTGAGAACCAGATCGACTGCATGACACGATGAATATTAGAACTCACGGAGCATAAATCGGGTACAACCGCCCGCAAAAGCGCAAACTGTTCGTGAACCCTTCTCCGTGACCTCCGCTCCGGCACCGCGGCAGCACTACCGTCAACAACCAAGGCGTCAAACCTCCGCTTCAAGCAACGCACAGAAGTGCAACAACTACACCCCAACATCGAGTCTTCTTCACCGTCTGTCAAGTCCGACGCAAATCCCTCTAAGTCCTCGTGACAACAGCCGCGCTCCTGCCCATCCTTGAATTCCATACCGAATGCTACCAGTTTGCGCGGGAACCAATTCGGCAACAATTAATTCCACCAACAATTCAGGCAGCAACAATCCCACAACCCTAGCCTAGCAGATTCGCTGCAAGCGTGTACTATTGAACAAAATCACTGAATCCGCGGATACAATCCTCGAAAATGATCAATTCCTTCGCTTCTCAGAGTTTCAAATCGTTATCTCCCTCGCCTGGCGGTGATCGAACCCCCCGATGTCTCGCGTCTTCCAGAAACGCCGATGATCCATGGCAAAGGGAGTCAGGTGCCGTTCCCAGACAGATTAGATTTAGCAGGGCAGGGGTGGTATCTAACTAGCTAGCTTCGAGTCTTGGAGACTAGCCAAATGAATGGTTTCCTGCATGCAGCAATGCGGGAGCTGCCCCGACGCAGGTGGTGTCCGCTGAAGTTCAAGGAAAGTAGGGAAGCAACGGAGGTTCTAACTTCAGTTAGAACATCATGGCAGGGTCCAGTTGCGGTGGCTATGGTGGTGGGGGAGTCAGGGGCAGATTTTTTGGAAGAACGCTGACATATAGGGCAAGCTGATGGGAGGTGGGTCAGAAATCAAGCAGAGGAGGAGGTGCGTTGGCATGCGGCTACAGTGCGTGCATGAACCTGCATGACGCTCACGGAGCTTCATGAACCTGAAGGCGCGGATTCGGGTTATGTTTGTAGCAATTCAGCATGCGGACTGCAGGGGGAGCTCTGCTTTAGAGTGTGATGCCGGCTTTGCAGCGGGGGGTTGTGTGTTCGCAAGGGCGGCTACCAGAATTTGGTTCGCCGTAAAGCCGGACACAGACGGCAGGGTTGCCCATGGGCCCAGATCCCTCAGTGGGCAGGTTGTTGTTTTTTTAGAGCAAAATCTCGCCAAAAAAAATAACGATGCAAATTTTTTTATAGGGAGTATTTGGCAAGATATTCTTCCTTTTTCAAGTGAAAGAAATCACTAAATTGCTATCAAATCTCAAGACAATGTTGCTCAATTTTAGATTAATGCACACTCTTTTGGATGAATAAATGAATTTTCGTCCATATATTACAAGTTTCATTCATATATTATAGGTTTCATCCATTTCCATAGATGTAAATAGATTCATCACTTCAATGAAGATTGTTTTAAGCATGGCCTAAAATAAATGAAACAAAAAATCCTACCAGTGGGGTGGACATTAGTTAGGACAATCTGCAATTCTTCGAGCAATTAAACTCTTTTGAATGTGGACCTACTGTTCTTTAATATC
Source organism: Climacium dendroides (assembly GCA_950106755.1). Taxonomy (NCBI): domain Eukaryota; kingdom Viridiplantae; phylum Streptophyta; class Bryopsida; order Hypnales; family Climaciaceae; genus Climacium; species Climacium dendroides. The sequence continues at coordinate 33,132,423 of OX467083.1, read as the reverse complement.
ATTTTGTTCAACCAAAAACATTTTGCCACATAGTTGTAGGATTCAAAGATATCACAAGAATTCAAGTGATTCTCAAATTTGGTTCAAAAATAATTAGCTTGTAGGAACTAGTTAGACTATTTTATAGTATTGCTAACATAACACATTAACATTATATAAGAGCAATTGTAGGCAACCAATTTTTTAGGTGAATTTTCACTAGAATCTTACTTGATATTGGCACTAATTCCTTCAACACGAAGAAAAATGTTTAATAAATTGATGAAACTACCAAATCCTTGTCGAAAAATTTACTAGATTCAATATCAGGATGAAATCTACTAACAATAGACAATTTTGTGAATGAACATAGGTGATTCTATCTAATTTTTCCTTACTAGCATACATTCCAATGTGCAAGTCTCTCTACCATGAGCTCTACCACCAAAAAAAAAGAAAATTGGTAGACTCCAATACTATATCAAATAAACCCATTCCAATGTTGTTCAAATGGAAAGTACACAATAAGTGCTTGTCTTTACCAAAAATTTTGATTTAGCACAACAAAAATTACAATTTTGCCTAGGCCCCAACAACTCCACCAAAACTACTTCATTAAAAAAAAATATGGGACCTCTATAGGAAAATTTGACTCTCAACAAATGTGTAATTATAGGAAAATCCATATGTATATATAATTTTTCTACATCGCTTCAAAATAATAATTCTTTTAATTCATTATTTTTTAATTTTTTCTTTTGTTGTAATTACATAGTTGCTGAAAGTCAAACAATCCTATAGAGGTTATAGATTTTCTTTAATGTTTAACAATTCATTGGATTAGCAATGACCAAGGTTATTTTGTTTTTGACTCCTAGGAAGCTTGTAGTTGGACAAACGACAAAAATAGACAAACAATAAATTCTTGAAACAAATAACGCCCTTGTATTTTTTGAAAGATATGTATCTATATCAATAAAATTGTCTAAAACTTGACCATAATTAGTCAAACAAGAATCACTAATTCCACAGTTTATTAGTTTTAGTTGGTGTTAAAGTCTTAGTTTGGGACCTAAGTTAGAACATCGTCAATGGGACACTCTACAAGATTTTACACTTTGATGCATAATACAATTTCATCTATACTTTGATTTCAAGCAACCCAATTGCTCTCTCTAAATGTACTTGACAAAGAGTTAAAAGTCCAATCATTAACCATCCTAATTAGGCTAAAAGTTAAGATTCCGTTGTGTTGTATAATCAAATACAAGAACCCACCTACTCTTGGTCTTAGGGCCAGCTTCTATATAGAGTCAAAGCGCCGATGAAGCCCACCAATTTGCGGTTGCATACTATTTTTTTTAAAAAAAGACTCCCATCTTACAACTGGTCGGTGAGCTTCATCGACCTGATCCCCAACTCCACACGGAAGCTATCTCTTAGAAATGTGGTGTGATAGGTTGGATAATTTAGATATGCTATCATGATGAGAAGTTGAAATATTTACATTATTTTTGAAGTGGTGACTTTTTACAGGAGTACATACCTTGTACTTCCTCTGTCTCCAAATAAATCCATGGTTTCTAATGAGAAATTATGGGAGTACTACCAAGTTTTTTTTGTTTTTTTGTTTTTTCTTTAACGTTGACAGCAGGTGAGAGAGGGAGTGTACAGCCTTTTTACAGAAGGAAAAAGAAAATATGTTATTTTTATATTTTCCAGCTTTTTGAAAAGTTTAGAAGTAGCCTATCTATCTATTGGTTTGTACGAAAATATTCTCATGCAGGCATGCGGATGCTCCCGTCCAATAGTCTGCTGTTTTGTGAGTGCGCAGTCAGGAGGTGACAAGTGTCGCTCTCTGGAGACGTCATGGATTCATTGGCTGATTGTTGGATTCTCTGAGAAGGATTCTTCTTCTTTTTCACTGGACGGCACTCCCTCCCCTTCCGTTCCCTTCTTCTCTTTGTTGGGAGAATGGGAGCGTCTGCACTGTCCGAGAGTTTCGAGTTCCGTAATGACGATGCGAAGTTTCTGCCGTGCTTCTCGAAGGAAGATGCCTGGCAACTTCATGACAGCCTTTCAAAGGGGGACAGCGCCCGGACTTTCTTCCTTCCTAGGGGCTCGCCAAAGTGTGGTTTAACCTATGTATAGACCCCCCAGGCTGGACAGCTACAGTTGGGGACCAATAACTGAGAATTGGGGCACCTTTATTCTGGTTGGGGAAATTAATGGAACTGGGTACACAAAAGATGCAAACATGATGTTTGTGTTTGGATTCCTTCCCCCCGCCCCCCTCCCTTAGAAAAATCAAGAGCCATTGATTCAAGTTCAAAAAAAAAAAATTTCCTCCCTTAGATGTCGTTGATCATCTGAAAAAATCAAAGCTGTTGGTGCTTGTGGAATAAACGATCTTAGCCATCCAAATTTGGATACAAAATATGGATACAAAATGAAGATACAATTTTGGACTATGAAATATAAGATATGGATACATATACATTCTCAGAATATACATATAAAAACATATGTGGAATACATATGTATTCACAAGCAAGAAATATAGAAATATTCCATATGGTTTGCAAGTTCCACAGGTTCACCATGAATACAAATATGGGCAATTGGAGAGGGTTTAGCATTTTTGAATTCATTTCATACAAGGGGTTTGCTAAAAATTTTGCACAAAAGTTTTACAACTAATAAGAAAATTATGTGTGTACCCTTTTTAAAAAAAATATGAAAGCTTAACAACAAATGGGATAATGCCACATGTACCCCTATTAAAAATCTTGTGTATTTTTCTTTAAAATTGTTAGTTTGTCACTATGTACGTAGAAGATGCAAACATTTTGCAAACAATTTCAATGTAATACCTTAGGTCAATTATAGAATCATAGTATTTGAGTCCAAATATGAATTCATATTTTCCAAATCTAATCCATGTAATAAGTAGAAATTTGGTGTTGTTCACCTCGGGTCCACTCAAAATGTGGAGAGAGTTGTACCCTATGCACACAGAAAACGCAAACATTTTGCAAACTATTTCAATATAATATCTCAGAAAATTTATAGTCTCTAAGAGTTGTACCTTATATCGAGGTTTGATTCAACATTTAGGTGTCAAAATTGAATTTCTACATCAAATTTGTACGGGTTCACATCACCTTGCACCATTCACAAGATGACATGTGACAATCTTTTGCAAAAATGACTTATTAATTTATGCCTGCATTTGACCTTCTGAATGCCAATCATGTCCCCGGACTCTTCACTTAAACCCTTAAAAAGTGGGCTGGTGACTCTGAAAATCATTCCTTTTGACATTGTGCGAGTAGATGATTTTTTAAAAATTCAAAAACACTCATTGAAAGTCAAGCTATTATGCAAGACCTGTCCTTTTCATGCAAAATTTGGAAGATAAATAGTTGCACTTTTGTCCTACACTGAAGGATTCTCTGGCATTCATGGACAAAAACAAAATGGTCGCAGCATTGTTTATGGGTTCAACTGATGCTGTATTTGAAAATGTTTGTCCAGTGAGCTTTACAGGATTTGAGTGCCATCACTGCCATGTAGTACATGGGCACCCTTTGGACGAATGGGGTACTGTAAAATGCCTATCCAGGGAGGATTCCAGGGCCACAGTGTGTTGCATTCAACAGGAATCTTATTCCACTCATTATTGGGATTGAAACTTACCATTTTTGACATTTTGTTTTATGAACAGGAGGGTTTGTTATTTTCAACCAGAAAATTAACCCACGAAGGACTGTGGTCGATTGGGGGTCGGGCAAGACGTTTTCTGGTCTTTCAGTGGTTGAATATGGAAAAAAAATACCAAAACGTGATGTATTTCGGAGATTTGACTGTACCCATGGAATTGGCGTGAATGTTTGAGGCTCTGTAGTAAATGTATGATAAATTTTGCATTGATTTTTGTATTGATTCCATTATTTCAACTAGTATTTTGTTTGTTTCTTCCTCCCCCAAACTACATACTAGCACAAATTGTCCCAATGCATTTGGTTCCCAAAATGAACCTCAGATATACTAGATCTTAGAGAAGATATCACATTAGGAATTCATTTAAAAAAATTATTGAGTAGATTTTAAGAAGCCATAAACTGATTGGAGTTTAGGCATGTTAAATCCTTTATCCTCATATTTTTTTGGTGATTAATTTTTTAGATTTGACACGTAAAAAGAGGATTGAAAGACTTCAAATCACTTTCATAGTTTTTAACATCCTCATAATTAAACATTATAATTTTTCAATCCATAAGTCGTATTGTTGTGTTTTCTTTTCTTATATGATCTTTAACATGTCTAGTTTGAATTTGTATGGTTACAATTTTAAAAAATTTGATACAACTTATCAAAATATTAGGCTTTTTGTTCAATTTAGGACAAATTCCTAAAAGCTAAAAAAAACCCTTTGACATTTAGAAGTTATGGAGTTTTTTTGTTTTGCAAGCAATTAGAGCAATTTCTTGAAAGAAATTTTTTCTTTCACTTTGAATGTTAATATCTTTCAATTTACATGGTCAAAAATCACAAAATTTTACCACATAATCTAAGATAAATGTAGAACAAGATCCTATGGTTAGATTCTAAAAAAATTGATTTTGTAGGTGAATGTAGCAAAAGTGGTAGTTTAGAGTGGTTTTTGACAGAAAAAAAAAAAAACTTTGGACTTTAGGAGTAAATTTATCTTCTACACCCATGCCCTAGCTAATTTGGGTCTTCTAATTGCAAATATGAATTCAAAATTTGCAAATTTTATCATGCATTTCAAACTTAAAAAATTAGTGTTTTCTCTTAGGGGCAAGCAAGGGGAATGGTTCACTTTGTCCTTTTTATCCCTTACAGATTTGAAAGCCCATTCTAGCCATGTATTTTTACTTGTATATTTGAGTTTTTATAATATTAATATATTGGACTACACCATAGTTCTACTACTTCATCCCATAGTGTACAACAAATGCATAGAGAAATTTGAATTTCAATACAAAATAAGGATTTTATAGGATTCTCTCTCTAAGCCTAAAGGGACCTCGAAGGGACCTCCAAGGATGCAAAGAGCAAATAGTATTTGATCAAGAATTTTTCATGTTTCTTGTTGAAATCCTAAACCCACATATTCATTTAGTCAATGGATAATTGCATAGCTAAACATAGACTGATAGGAATAGTAGAAACTCAACTTATTAAGACCCATCTTTTTAATCTAAATCTAATACAAAGAATGAATATTTTTATCCCCAAATGTCTAAACTACGTTTCTTGGAAACAATTTTTAGCAACTCTCTATGAATGGAATTTTTTTTCTTTGAAATTTTCACACAACATGTACCCAAGGAGTAGCTTTAAAGCACAACAATTTTCATAATTTTTGACTACTTGGTCACAAAGTTATTGTATGATATGTAATTTCTAATGCTTGGTAGACAACTTAGGCAAATTAAAAAAATCACTTTTTTCATGAAATAAAAATTTGAACTTGGTTTCCTAATTTTATTTGTATGGGATAATGTGGTAAAAATTTCATGAAGTTTGACTGTACAGATTAGAAGATATTAGCATTCAAAGTTGGAAAAAAATGTGTAAAATTTTAGACGACTTGACTGCCATTTGTGGAAAAAAATTGCACTATAGACTTTGAATTTTTTAAAAATTGTATTGAAAAATTTAGATAAAAGTGTAGGAAATTTTTAAAAAATAAACACTTGATTTTCATTCTTTAAAAAAATTGTTAAGTAGAAGTGGGTCTAAGATTGAAAGAGAAACTAAATTGTTAATAGTTCTAAGATGGAATTGAAACACAATAATCCCAATTGTGAAATTGTTCTAGCAAGAAAACTTAACTTTGTCATACAAAGTTTTTTGAAAAATTGTGAAAATTGCATTAAAAAATGAATCCTGTAAGTTATTTTTTCAAAAAGATGTTTGAATTGCTTGAAAAACAAAATTGTTCATAACTTTCACATCACTAATCCAAATGAATTGAATCAAAGCTTTACATGTAGACAAAAATATGATCTATAAGGAAAAAAATTTAAAATATAATTTCAAGTTTTTTTGGATTTTTTTTTGCCTAGCAATGTAAAAATGGAATAACCTTTTCTCCCTTGCACCGACTGCAATCAAATTATAATTCCTATGAAGCTAAGAAGTTCTTTTGTTTTATGAAAAAGTTTCAAAAAATATCACTAAAAATTAAGGTCATAGAAACTTGCTTGAAATCCATTTTGTCCCATGCAGGGATAATGGTCCTTTAGGAATTAAGGGAAACTTGTTGAAACTTGTAGTGGCACAAAATGATACTACATAATAAACAACTATTATATGAGAGTTTTTGTCTTTGTAGCATGGCTCACTTTTTGATTGAAGTTCTATTCAAAAATTCCACACTTCCTCACTTATAGCTTTTGTTGAAGCAAAACCTCCTTGATAGCGGTCGAGAGCAAATAAACTATTAGCTCTCTTAAGGTAACTTTTACACATTGCTAGATGAAATGAGGTTGATAAACTACATCCATTTGATTGTGTTGGGTATTGAGGACAAATGTGAGTTTGTAGCAATCTTCTATGAGAATACTTGTGAAAGTGATTTGCAAAGAGGTCATTTGTTGCACACAATATCAAGAAATGTCACTTCCAGAACATCAAATCTACAACTTTTACATGAAAATCTAGTAAAATGTAAATTTATATTTGAAAGTGGTTGACCTCTTTGTAAACCTTTACTTCTTGTAGTGCATCTTGATACCTTTGCTTCTCAATTACTACCATTAAGCATACCCAATGCAAATCCTCTCCCAATTGTGTCTTCTCCCTACACCGATGCAAGATTTTTGGTTCTTACAAAGGTGTAGATAGGGGTGACTCAATTGGGAGAGGGTCTCGAATGGGTCGGGGTGAGTTCACCCCAAGTCATTATGAGGGTTCATGTAAAAAAAGACCCCCTATTTTATGCTTGATCAATATATCTACACTCAGTACGATGGATAATTGGGAGCCTCTGATTGCAAATATGAATTCAAAATTTGCAAATTTTATCATAGGTGGCAAATAAAAAATTTCAGCGTTTTCCCCTGGGGATGCATACCTTGGTTCGTACTGCATGCGAAGGGAGAAACGCCTTCCAACTGACGTTTGGAGCTCAACAATTCTTCTGCTTATTGTAAGGTAAGGTGGAATTTCTGAGCTGAATCGTGAGCTTAGAAAATACGCAAGTAGAATCAGGAGATTGACGATGGATGCGGCACTGGCTTCGTTGCAACTTACTTGAGGCTTAGAAATTTGTATGGCAATTGAGGTCTTTTCATCGATCAGTATACCATTTATTTCAGTGCGTTTTGCTCCGAATTCCAGCTCAGGAATTAGCCATTCAGGGTTTGTTAGAGGTTAGGGTTTCTGGAGCTCTTGGACCACACCATTCACATTGCCCCGATCTGGTTCTGGGGGGAATCAATTTGATGCAAATTGCAGTGCGAAGGTAGAGTTTGTGGTTTCACTGGTCTAAGATTCACCATAGATTTTGTGAATTCTCTCGGTACTTGTTTGTTTTCTTAGTTATGAATGGGGGACTTGCGTTTCGTGATCCGAATTTATCTTGTTATTCTTTATCGGCTCTGGATCTGTAGGGGAGGCTTTGCATTGACATGTGAGCAAGATTGAGGAAGAGGGACCTTGCTCAATCAGCGAGCCAGTGCTACAGAGACAGAGCCTCTCATAGTGTAGCTGCCTGTTTCTGAGAGTTTGAGAGTTTGTCAATTTATCAATATTGGATTGATTTCACATCTTATGCAGCGGTTTTTCCAGGTTTCTGTACGCAACCCAGTTGTTGGGAGCGTTCGGATTCTGAGTGAGTAACAAAGCGAGTGGTAGGGGCACTTTCTGGCTTTGGCGACAATGAATACGATTCAACCAAATAAGTATTCCGCTGTGGTGCTCGGAGGCACCTTCGACCGTCTTCATCTGGGACACCATGTCCTTTTGAAGGTGCAATTCGTTCACCCCTTGGGCGATCATTTTTGTTTGCGTAAGTAAGCTCAACAGTAGCTTTCGATTGCCGCAGTGTGCTGCTTTTTGAATTGAAATTTTATTCTGCGCGGATGTTTGCAGGCAGCGGCAGAGCTGGCGCGGGAGAGGGTGGTGGTGGGCGTCAGCACCGGTCCAATGCTGACCAATAAAGAGGTTGGACGCTAGATCTAACAAACTGTGATTGGATTATTGCATGGTTTGCGGTATCATTTGGTAATCTCGACGTTGGTAAGATTTAGAGATTAGTCTGTGAATGTTGTAGCAATTCAGTATTGTTTGCTATTCATTCATTGGATAAGGGTTTTAATCGTCTTGGTTGATTTGGGAGTCGTCAGCCTTGCATTTGGTTGGTCCGAAAACATGATTCTGCTTTGCTATTACGTGTTTATTGCTGCTGGAAATAGTTTCTAGGTTTAGGATTTGGAAGTGAAAAGAGTGCGGGAGAGGAGAAAGTTGGTGGGCGTTATCTTATTTCTCTTCAAATTAAAGGGGGCGCTGTCTTGGAAACGAGGTTCCATTCAGTGGGTCTAACTTCTTGCTCTGGTGTATGTTCTTTAGTATGCACATCTGATTGAACCACTGGACGTCCGCAGGCACGCAGTGGAAGTCTTTATTAAGGTACCATGTCGTCATTCTTTCCTTTCGTAGCACCTCTATGAATGACAAACTGCACTCTTTTCCTATCGGTGATTGTCTTCCAAGGTTTGATGCTCCTCCTAGGTGCTGTCTAATCAAGTACTACTAGTGTGCCCTGTGCCGTTTGCCACAATCAAAAGAAAAATTAATATTCTAATTTTCTTACTTATAAAAACTTTGAAATTCAATAATTTTCACATTGTATGTCTAAACGCCACGAAGCCAAGAGCTTTCCGATAGTACCACGGTCGGAGAGATCTCACCTTAACAAACAAAACGAACAAAACGAACAAACAGCCTAACTTAATGGATGGATCTCACCGTAACAAACAAAACAAACAAAACAAACAAAACGAACAAAACAAACAAACAGCCTAACTTAATGGATGGATTTGGTGTCTACTAGGTATGTCTTGACTTGTACATATTTTTCTCTTGGCCATATTTCTGAGGTACAGTGGTCTATGAAGAACTGGTGGCTGGTATAGTTTCTAAGAACAATGCCGGCTTCTGTGCAGGGTAGTCAGTAAAGCCCGATGTGAAGGTGCAAACTGAACCAATCTCAGACCCTTATGGACCCTCGATCGTTGACGCAGGATTGGAAGCCATTGTTGTAAGGTTAGCATCGACTTCGTTCAACTTAATATTGCAATGAATGTGGTCAAATTGTGTGTAAGGATCTCTTATGTTTCTCAGTGGTGGCATTTGATTGAACAGCAGAGAAACCATAAAAGGAGGAGAAGCGGTCAACAAGAAAAGGGCTGAAAGGGGTCTCTCCCAATTGCAGGTTTTCATTTTTGTGGGCATTTATCTGTTCCAGTTGGCTCCTACTGTTTCTTTTGTTATCAAGCAACACTAAAATTTGAGTAGCGCTCTTCAAATTTTCCAGCTTGCTTCTTTGCTTCAAGATCTGGGTTCGAGCAGAGGGTTGATTGGGACTCTAAGCAGCCATCGACTCTTGTTCTGTGGGTCCAGGTGGAGGTTGTTGACTTGATCTTCGAGGATGGAAATACTGAGAAGATAAGTTCCACTCAGTTACGAGAACTCGAATCGAAGCCGGCCAGAGCTGATGCTTGAGATCAGTGTCTGCTTTTTTATCAGGCTGCTGGAGAACTAGTTAAATTTGCACGAATCAGCTCTTTCTCATTTTCGAATCAGCTCCATGCTACGTATGTAGGAATCCAATCTCATATTGTGAGAACTGCTGCAAATCACAACTTAGTGGTATTCGTATCTATGCTTGTACAGTTTAGTGGCCAGTGAAATGTAATAAGTTGACCTCGGCATACAAGTTTTCTGTCGTTTAGCTTCGACGATTTACTCATTTCGTAGGCATTGTTGTTTGTACCGAAAGTGATTGCTCGGCAAGTGATATAGAGCTGATGAGTTTTCCATTGGTTATTCAGCAGTATACCTGTTGATGTTGCCTTTAGGTTTTCATTAGCCTTGTGAATGTTTCATGCGAGTGCAAAAAGCGCATACTTAGCTATCTATCCATAGCAAACTGTTTTTTGTTCTGAAATCAGACTGTCATTAAGTTGTTCTACTGTTCTTTCCAAATTCCAACGGAAGAGCAATCTTGTAACATGCACTTATGAAAGCAAAACAAGAAACTACGTGATGAAGGGCTGTGTCCCTAATACTGTGTGTTTTCAAAAATGTTAAGCTATTGATTGGGGAACATTGGCGACCTAATGTGCAAAACCGGTTTTTTCGGATCACTTCCATCTACAGTTCATTTAAACCGCCAGATGCAGTCTTCTCGTGATGTCTCTCTATCCTCAGGGATCGCCCAGCGGAGCCAAGAAACGGAGGCGGATGTCGCTCTAAATTGTATGAATATAACAAAACTAGAGGGGAAGTGAAAGGCAAGATTGAGACAACGTTTGCCAAACAGAACACAGCATCACAGTACCTTGCAGTAACTTATTATTCTATTGACAAGTTCAAGGCTTTAAGTATCTCTACTGATAAGCAGTGGTTTAATTTGCTCATTTTTATTAACAACAATATTATTTAAAACATAAACGGCCAATGTGTGGAGCAATCCAAATTGCAATTACCTGACATTGAATGCTTACATAATTTTTCTTGAAACTTGAGTAATACAAGTAGATAGTAGATACGGCATGAGTAAGCTCCATATCTGATGATGATAACCGTTGATTGGCACCCCATTGGCTCATATGGCGCAGTCCCAGCTGATCAAGAGAATCGCAGAATTTAACATTTCACTTCAACAGAAGTCTTAAGAGAAGTTACCTGATATTTTGTAATGCACCTACATCGACAGACATTCCAGAATAGAAACGATGGCACAAGAATCTTGCAGAAGTAGGTAGCCGTGTGAGCACTCTCAATTGACACGAAAACGCTTGGGTATTTGTGTGATTTAGAACGAGGAAGTGGAGTCGACTACGTACCCTATGAGCTGGAAAATAGCCCTATTTTCATCTTCCAAAGGGGCCGACACTACAGCAATCATCCACCACGCATCATGACAACACTTTGACTGTACATACCTTAGTCAATTTCGTTAAATTGGCACGATTTGGGCACCAACAATTGTGACATACAGTATGTACATGAATGTTTGAAATTATTCTAGGACAGGTATGTATCAAACCGTGAATTTGAAAGGTGGCGAAGTGTTGGATTACCGCTAATTTCACAAAATTGACGTTGCCTAAGCCTCGTCGATAGCACAATAGATGTGCATTGAACGGTCATTTCCGATAAATTGGCGGTATTCCATTGAAATGGAGAGAATGATTTTAGGGAGCTGGGAGGGATAGCGCTGCTCAATGTAGCATGAAGTGCAATATTCATTTCGGCATTGAAATGGAGCATGAAATGCCGCCAATTTAACGGAAATGACGTTATTGTCTCTGAATTCTCGCCGCCAAGGCAAGTTTTCAAAGACCAAGGAATGCGTGCATACATCACAAGAGTACGCAGCTCATCCGGTCTTGAGAAAATGCATGCAGCAACTGCTCCCGGGTTTCTTCTTTAGCATCTCACCGACCGAATAGTAGGTTGGAATTCAAGTCTGTACACTTCTAGTTGTAATTTCTAAGGAATATTAGAATGATCACCAACATATTAATTTTGATAATGAGTATCAATTGGTAGTCCTTTCTACTAGTATGTGTTGTCCTAATGCATTGAAAACTAAGAACAACTAAGAGATCTAATCCGTAGCACTGATGATTTGAATGAGTAATTTAATTTGCAATACTTGGTAAGAAATTGGTGAATTAACACTGTCCTAGTTTTGATAGTTTTGCAATATGGCAAACTCAGTGCAAGATTAATTTTAGGCTATGATGCACTCAATAGAGTAGTGAAACAGCCAAGCACATGAAGCTAAAATTTATCCAAAAACTTGAATCCCATCTTAAGTAAACAAATGCACCTCAAGCAACGATGAAATACAAATTTTGATTGACAACAACAATCAAGCTAATAGATACAATTTCAAAAGTCTATGAGGCAAGCACAAATGTCACTAGACATAATACCATTGCCCTTGTCCAAAGTATGACATAGGAACTCCTGCCAAGGTTTTTCTAACAAGTTGAATTTCATGTGGCATCCTTCCTTGCACAAAATGATGATCAAATCCACATATCCCACAAAAATCAGCATTTCACTAATCTTGCTCATGTAAAACATCTTTTTGGAGAGTTTTAAAGATATTTTAAATCTTTGCCACTTTTACCACCTCCTTTGTCTCCAGTACAATCTTCCAAATGGTTAACATCACCATTTGTGTCCTACATCTTGTGAACTTCACCATGTACAATTGACATGAGCTAACTACCAACTATGGATACTCTTCAACAATTGAGAGAGGAGGAAAGTTGACATCCCTTTGCACCATGCACCAATCACTAAATCACACGAGTATGACACAACTATGTAAACATTGGGCAAGTGGGAATACCACATAAGTCCAAAAACATGTAAAAAATCCCCTTCATGAAAATGTTAGAATAGGCAAAGAATCCAATGTTTGATACTTCACAAAGTTTCCTCCATGTCGGAGTCATGGACTCATATAGACAAAAGTTTTGGCTTCCTAATTTGATCATGTCCCTATACATCTCCATACTTATGATTTTGTAGGTTTGAGTTGCATTGTCTATTGACATGACCACAATGACATGGTTGTAATATTTCCAAATTTTAGGTAATTTTGGAATTTCATGGAAGCTCTTGCTCACATAGTTGCAAACAATGTACACTCGTGGCATTGTTGGGCAATTTGATGCTAGGATCATTGTGTATATGCCTATTGTTGGAAAGATTATTCTTCTTCATTTCTTGGATTTTCATCATCTCTCACTTGAAATGCACATCAATTACATGGTTAGAAAAATTAAATTGTTGAGTACTCATAAGTCCTTAGATCTTGGTAACTGTGGTTTCTTTATAATCAACATTTTATAGTTATTAAAAGATTATTATGGCAATGCTATATCCTCTAAAGTAGATACAATGGCATTCTGTATATGAAAATCGAAGTTCTAAATTTGCCAATTTCATCATTATTGAATTTGAGAAGAAGATCAAATTGACAAAGTAGAACCTTGAAGACCATTACAAATTTGCAGCAATGTCAATTGATAGTGCTACAATTAAGTTTTTTGTTAATTATTTCAACATTTAAATGAACTTATGAGATAAACTAACACTAAATATTTGTGCTTTCATTGTACATACAAGGTTCACTAGAAGAAAAATGTGTTCACTACAATCGGCTAAAATGTAACTAAGTTTCTTATACAACTATCATACAATTGTAGCCCTCTCTATTTGCACCAAATTTTTTTGTCATTGTTTTAACATCATTGCTTTACATCATTAGCACAATGTTTTAGTTGCAAAGTAGTTGTAGATTGAAGTGAATACATTGTTTTAATCGCAAAGTAGTCATAGAATGAAGTTGTAGGATTATAAAAGTTGTAATAGAGTTCAATTTTAGAATGAATGTGAATTCTTCTCCATCTAATATTCATTACAATTGTCAATGTGGACTAGTCCACACTCTATGATATTGACTCCATTGATTTGCAATTGCAAAAAACAACTAGGAAATGTCTAGGAAACAACTACAACTGTAAAATGACAATCATTTTGAAACTTCATCAGTGCACTTTATGACGTGGTTGCTTACATTTTGTTGATTTGTAATCATTTCTTAGTTGTTCCCTAATTGTTTTGTAGTTGTTTAGTAGTTGTTTTCTAGTTGTTTTCTAGTTATTTTCCAATTGTCCCATATCAATTGTCAAAAATACCATTAGATTGGATTTATAGATTCTGAAACCTACAAGTCACTAATAAGTTGCACATGCACCACAAACAAGTTGCAAATGAATCATATACAAATTGTAGATGAATCACAAATGAGTTACAATGAAGTCACAAATGAGCTACAAACAAGTCACAATGAAGTCTCAAATGAGTTGCAAACAACTCATATATTAATCACAAATGAGTTCCCAATGAGTTGTACAAGTCATTGATTGAATGATTGACCTCACATGGCAACAAATACCACATAAGCAACCATATCATAAAGTGCATTGATGAAGTTCCAAATAAGCTGATGAATGAAAAACGATCCCATTTCGCCCTGCAACTACAATACTATTAGAAAACTTGTTCACATCAACTAAGAACCTTCACAATTTCACCAGTCGCAAATGTTCAATGCAACCCAAAATGCCTACAATACTATTAGAAAACTTGTTCACATCAACTAAGAACCTTCACAATTTCACCAGTCGCAAATGTTCAATGCAACCCAAAAATCAGTTGCTCTTTATAATCACAAAAACCCTCATTTTCTTTTAGTGGTTGAAACAAATGAAGCTTGATGAATACAATTTGTACCTGCAAAAATACCTTGGGTTTAATAGAGGCAAATATTTTGATTGCTAATTTCAGTGGCATAGAAACTCAAAGTTAATCAAGATTGCCTCAAATAAAGCATGGAATTATATCTCCTATACAATAAGCTAACTACAAACTTTCATAACAAGAGTCAAATATATTCTTCCTATCTATTGATACAATTGCTTAAGTTTTCAAGACACTCATCTTCCTTGCCTCTTAAGGTAACTACACCTTAAATCACATGCTTTCTAAAACCGCACAAACTAGATTCTTGCTTGAAATATACTTTTACTATTCATGAAAGTCTATGGTTGGTTATCCTTAATCCTATATTCAATACTTCAAAATTTATGGTTTATTCATATGGTGTCCAAGAAATGTATTCTTAGAAAATCTAAAATCCCCTTTTAGCTTTCAACAAAATCCCACCCAGAAATATTTAGTATATATAATAATGGAAACCATGTTGAATTGCTTATTTGTGCAATTTTAGGTGTAGTTACCTTAAAGAGAACTTCCATCATATTATAAGTACAAATACTACAATACCCACTTACCAAAATGTTTGCTTATAATTTGTACAACAGAATAGAATTTTTTTGAGCTCTAAATTAACAAGTGCAGTCAACCTTGACTCTCCAACATCCTATGTCTAAGTGCCTGAACAATAATTAAAGAAAATTTATGATATTAATGTACAAATGACCTTCTACCCTTATTCTAAAATTTTGAGAGACGAGGGCAAATATCTCTTGTGTCATCAACTAATACTTCTTGATTTTCTTCATGTTTTCATTGCATATGAAGTGAGTCTCTTAAGTAGTTTTCTTTGTTTTCTGCCTCAAAATATTGTTTATTTTTTGTTAACTCAATCACAAAGAGATAACTCAAATCAAAAAAGTTTAATCCCTAAAGATTTTTTACTATGTTTTCATCAAAAATACTCCAAAACTACCATTTCTAGTACAAGTACCAAATTTTAGAAAAAAAACATTTTTGAACACATATAATTATAAGAGTAATATTTTGGTTTGAAAAGATGTGGAAAAAAACTTAGAAATTTTCACCTTGTAGATTGCAAAATATTAGCATTTGAAGTGACAAAGTTCTTTTTTGCCCCTGCAATAATCTGGGCAACTACACTTCACAAGATTAGATCATTATGAAATAATATCCAAAATGGTGGTGCTTCTTTGGATTATTTCTTCAAGGCAAGTTAGATACATGCTTGAAAATTTTTAAGTCATATAGAATTGTACAATATATTAGTAGAAAGTGATTTAAAATACTTAATTGATAAGAATTTAATTATGGAATTGAAAAATGACAATCCAATGGATGTAATGTTGTAATAAACAATCTACATCCTGCGATTTTATTTTTTTCAAAAAATATTGAAAATTGAGTTACATAAAGGACTTCAAAGTTTATCTTAGAGTAAAGATTTCATAACTACCCACAAACTAAAACTCCTCATAACTTTCATTTCATTAATCAAAATGGAATGATTCAAAGCTTGACATCTATAAATAAATCTAGAAAATAAATTTTAAATTTGTATTTCTTAAAAAAGTGATCTTTAAAGAAGTTTTTTTGATTGCCCAAACTACTCGATGAGTAATGAAAACTATATATCATACAAAAAAAATTTATCATATATTCAAAAGTTATGAAAATTATTGGTCCTTAAAGTTACTCCTTGGGCACATGTTTTGTAAAAATTTTAAAGAAAAAATTAAAAAATCCATTCATAGTGAGTTGCCCAAATTGCTATATTGCCAAAAAATGCAGTTTAGGCTTTAGGGGTTAAGTTTGAAATGTCAAAATATGACTATGGTATACAAAGAAGAAGGATAACTTTGAAGTTTAATAGATTGACATGAATGAAGCACTTGTTAGGGGTGGCTCAACTATTGAAGCCTCGTGAACTTTGATGGCAAATCCCATCCTTGATGCCTCCATTAGAAAGTAGCCCCTATAAGGAAATGACATGTTCCTTTCTTCTGAGAAATTCTCGGGTCTCCATATGACAACAAGGTCATTTGATTGCACCATAGTTGAGTGAACTATGCAAGTAAGCATCCCATCCTCTTGTTGGGTTTGAAATCATGACCACCTCACTAATATGCCATGGCAAAACCACTAAACCAAGGCTCAAGTTGCCTCTATAATATGCAAAGTAAAGATATGGAAATTTGTATTCTAATAGAGTTAATCATATAATTTGTGAATGAAGGACTAGAAGCCCAAGTTTGAAAAAAATGCAAGAATTTTTTTTTTGAAACATACAAATTGAGGTATGATGAAGTTTGGTGTTGTATGTTTCTTTTAAACTATTTTTAGTTAATCCTTCATGTGACATCCTTGGTTCAACCCAATGAGACCTTTTGGATTAATAACTCTAATACAAGTAGAACATTGGTACTTATTCATGGGGAAGCTCATTGATTTGGACTTGGATATGGCTAGTGAGAAAAAAGTACTCCACTATAGACCCAACTAGAGACAAAAGGAACCTAGCTACGGTACAATTCTCTCTCCAAACACTAGAAGAGTGTCCCCACCATGTTTGTTTACTCATGTTTTACCTCATTGATTTGTTGGTTTATAGGCCATTTATCACATTTTTTAATCAACTGGCATGTTGGTTGTTTTTTCATTCTCTGAAATCATTAATGCACGAGATTGACTTGCTCTAACGAGTTCTTGACGGTGGGGATGAGTGGAGACGGAAGCAATTCAAGAACTACAAGGCTCAAGCTACCCCACTCCCCGAGCCCTATTTGGAAGGAATGGCTAGCAATACTCTAAATCAATACTCTACAAGCCAATAAACCTTTGTTAGAAAATATTGACTTCTAAACTCAGCTTGAGCCTCATACAAACATCATGATTCTAAATGCCCCCCCTCTCTCTCTCTCATGTAATAACCTTTTTAATAAGGTAGAACTGCCCAATACCACCATCCACCTAATTTTGCCACCTACAAGACCCTTCCATGTACGTCAATGGCCCATCCATTACTATAATCTTAGCAACCCTTTACCATGATGGCAATGCATTTGGAAAGCAAATATATTAGTCCATGCTTTAATAAACGTCTATCCATGCTTCAATAAGGGTATATTCACACTTTAGTATTTTAGCTTTGAAAAATGACAAAAAAAAATTGTTTATTGTTGAAATGTCTTCATTCTTTTTGCAATTGACTTCTTTCAAACTTTTTCAAACTCTGAAAAATCTAGGAGCTAACAAATAGCCTCTCCAAAGTATCTAAATAACAAATATGTATGGTGATGGACTGATCTATGTTATGATGTGTCACACTGGTCCGAGACTTATTGTTTTAGAGAGGTTCTACCACCAGTATAAGGTAGAAGCACCAAACAATAGTCAATCATTTAAAAGATTTTGGAGCAAATGGTAAGGAGTATGAAGTGGTGGAAATTTTTCCCATGTAGGAAGATAGGAAACATGGGGAAAGCAAACTTTTGAGGATTTTATTCCCCAAATTGAAATTACCGTTAATTTTGGGATCCAAGAAGTACACTTATACATCATGAGTTTAGAGTCTTCGAATTCCAATCATTCAAGAACTACTTTCCCGCTCGCTACTTCCTCCTTTCTTACTGGCTCACTGCTTGGAGACACATGTCACCACCTTATAAGTCCCCACCTTGGAGAGGACAAAAATAAAACATTCCAGCCTAAAGCTTGAGTTCCCGCCTAAAGGTTGAGCACCCTCCAACTTGGGCCCTGGGCGTGGTTGACAACTGGTGCTTCTACCTTATTACAAGTTATTGATGATTTTATGTTTTTATATACCCCCTACTCCCTTTCAACAGCCCCACACCCTTTAAATAGTTTATTTTCCCTGCTCCCTGTCACCACCTACTTGCCACACACTAGGCAGGCATGCAATGTGCTCACTTTTTCACTCTTCGGGGCGGTCAAAGTCAAACCTTATCGGCAATTCGGCACTCGGAAGAGCATCCGAGTCCCCCGACTAATAATAAGCATAAGATGGTAATATTCGCAGGACGTTAAATCGTGCCATCGAAGGTGGGCCAAGCAGGGTAAAATTTGTGTTGTAGGGATAAAAGTAAAAAAGAAGCCCCCTATTTTGAGCCATGTCTAGAGTGCGTTGTAGACTTCACCTAGCTAATTTGGGGTCTCTGATTGCAAATATGAATTCAGAATTTGAAAAAAAATAATCATATGTGGCAAATCAAAAATTCCTGCGTTTTCCCCTTTCCCCGGGTTAAATCCACCTCACCAGGCCCACCTTCGATGGCATGATTTAACGTCCTGCGTAATATTCCTAGTGATGGGGTACCGTAAATTAATTCTCACCGTCAGTAAGTTAATATATTGGTGAAGTGAGAAATCAGGCAGGCAATGTGTTATTATTTGACACTTCCTTGGGATTGGAAATAAGTTGAGGGAGAGTGAGGGGGCCAGGGAGAATTGTGCCCCCCTCGTTACCCCAACCAAGGGAGAATCTGAAAAGTTGCCCCTTATTTTGAGCCGTGTATTTTTATATTTCTTCACCTCTATAATCTAATTTGGGGCCTCCGATTGCAAATATGAATTCAAAACTTCCAAATTTTTTCATGTGTTGAAAATATAAAATTTCAGTGTTCTCCCAAGGGGGCAATGAGGGGGTCAATTGACCCTGACCAAGTGAGGGCAGCTGCTAAAAATGCCACACTTTCAGCTTATGGGTTACTGAGTCCTTGAGGCAAATTGAACTGAACTTAACACTCTTGGTGATATCCAATTTCACAATGGACATTTAAGGTAGAACTACCCATTACCACACAGATTTGCTACCTAAGTACTTTGTCTCATATTTTGCAGAGATTGAATTCTTTGAGAGAAGTCAATTGCAAAAAGAATGAAGACATTCCAACAAGAATTGAATTTTTTGTGATTTTTCAAAGTTGAAGTGTTAAATTGTGAATAGATCTTTGTTGAAGCATTACTAGACC
Source organism: Climacium dendroides (assembly GCA_950106755.1). Lineage (NCBI taxonomy): Eukaryota > Viridiplantae > Streptophyta > Bryopsida > Hypnales > Climaciaceae > Climacium > Climacium dendroides. Next base: position 33,112,870 of record OX467083.1, on the reverse strand, counting down.
ATTGTTGAAGTGTGGGCTGATGTGTCCGCTCCCCAAGTGCATTGCCATCATGATAAAGGATTAATAAAATTGTGGTAATAGATGGGTTAGTGACAAAAGTGGGAGGAACCTACAGGTGACAGAATTGGGTAGATGATAGTACTAGGCAGTTCCACCTTATAAGGGTATATCCCCACCTCGCTTGATTTTTCATTGGTAACCCTAGAAAAATGACGTGGACACTAGGTGTGCAATGGACAATAGAAATTTTTTCTATGTAGGATAGAAGTGCAAATATTCATACTGAGAATTTGGTGTGAAAAGGAGAAGTCTTAGAGAATAATTTTGACTTCCAATGAGCGCTCTTGGGTTTTTTAAGCAAATGATTTCTACAATACTATAAAGGATGATTTTTACGGTGACCAATCTACCCTTCTAGGATTAAAACAATTGTAAGCATGATGATAGATATCTAGCATTCACACATATATTCCTTAGTATCTACCAAACCTAGTTGGGATCCCTTGTGGTACAAGGATAAGAGTTGGGTGCTAATATTGTTCTTTTCAAATTCCTACAAAAAATTGAAAGATAGTTCCAAAAAGTAGAATCTTTCAAAAACATAGCTTTGCATTCAATAACATTAATAGTATGTATTCTACATTAAAGAGTGAAATTAAATTGCCTTGCTCCAAGAAGGTTACTTTACAAGTCATCAAAGTCAACAAATATTTCTAAAGATTTTTCCATTTATTCATGAGTCCCAATTACAACAATTCCTAATTCAAAAGTATTGCATTCTTTGTACAATAACTAAAAAAACTTTATATAGTGTTAAATGTCAAAACCTAATTTCACTATTTAGCGTAGCACTACTAAGTACAAGTGTGCATCAATCTTTGCACGAATCTAGATTGGGAACAATTTCGTCGAGATAACTATTCGAGTTAATCAAAGCAAGTACTTCATATAGTGTTGATGCCCACATTTCATCATAGAGCAAGCACCTCGTACATGAAAATACTTTGTAGATCATGCTTAGAGCTTTCAAGTTAATAGGGGAGTTAATACAATGATCTTGCCTTGCTAATGAGTAATCTTAAATATCCAAGGTTTCAAGTTTAAAAATAAAATGTTTCTTCAAGTTTGAGTCCTTTGACTATATATTTGCATGCTTTGGAAAGTTGAATTTGAATAGTCTTTATTATAATTAACACCATGTGCAAATGCACATTATCGAAATTTCTTAACACAATTCTCCAAAACTTTTTTCTTGCAAAATAAATGTAATCATGTTCAAGCAATTTCAAAGTTGAGTATTTTATCTTTTAACACCTAATTCTATCCAACACAAATGTGATGAAATATAAGTCCCATGACTTTTTTGAAGTTTGCATTCCAAGAAAAAATATTAAACATCAAGAATAGAAAATATTCATGGGGTCATAACTTTAAAACTATTTATAGGTTTGCTTTAAATGAATTTCAAATATTTAACTCCAAAGTTTCACCTCAAAAATATAAATTAAATCTTTAACATTCATAAAGTTCTATGATTGATCAAAATTAAAATTTCAAACAATTTAGTGAAAAATGTCATGTAATTGAGTGTTAAAAACCATCTTTCAACACTTTCTCCAAATTGTAAACTTTCCAATGCAATGCAAATACTAAACACTTCGCGCTATTCCTTTGTGCTATATGAATTTTATGAGATTGTATTAATTTTAGTTTTGAATAGCAAATGAAAGACAACCCTATTTACTTTCCATAGAAAAATAATTGAATGAAACAATTTCTTTCACTGAAGATTGTAGCTCAAGTTAGGCATTGATCAATCATATAATGGTTGGTTGAAGATTAAGAGAGCACTTCTTTTAGATTACTATGCTATTCCAATTTAAATAATGGTGACTAATTCTACAAGAATTTCAAAAAATACAAATCAAAATATACTAAATGCTCTTTCTATTTTTTCACTAAGAAAATTTACTACCATAACTATATCATAATTATAGTAAACTTGTCAATCATCGCACAAACAAAAATTAAAATCTTTTTTCACATAAGTATACTTAGAGACTTGCGTATTTTGAAATTTGGCACAATTGTTAAATGTCATGTTAAGATTCACCTTTAAAAAACAAAATGCAAAAAAGAATTCTTCCTACAAATTTTATTGCAATTTAAAGGCAATGCACCTAAAATCTAGTTAAATATTCCTTGCAACCCTAAAATATAGTTAAATATTCCTTGCAACCCTTTACTACACAATGTGTGGTCATTGGACAATGATACAAAATTTTATTCTCATCACAATTGAACTGGTACTTGAGTTGTATGGTTATTGTGCGGTAATTGGCAATAGTGGTTATCTAGTTTTTGGAAGTGCGTGGTCAATGGTTGATTTAGTTTGGAAGTCAAGTTGTCAATTTTTTTTTAAATGCCAAAATTACTAAAAATTTATTATATATATAATAATGAATCCTTTTATTTTTGAGCATTTATCAAATCATAATTTTCAACTATAATTAACCATTGAAAAATTCTTTGATTGTGCAAAAAAACATGCATCTATACTTCACAAGCTCACATTTGTATGAAAAAAATGTTCCAAATGGTGGTGCTTCTTTGGTTTCATTCTTCAAGGTGAGTTGGCTACATGCTTGAAAAAATTTAGATCATTTGGAATTGTACAATATATAAGAAAAAAGTAAGTAGAAATAAATACATAATGATTCAAAATACTAAATTGTTAACAATTTAATTATGGAATTGAAAAAAGTTAATCCCAATGGTTGAAATGTTGTAATAAACAATCTTCATCATGTGATTTTATTGAAAATTGAATTAACCCCTTAATCAAAATAGAATTATTCAAAACTCTCCACACATATATAAATCTAGAATACCAACTTCAAGTTTTTGTTTGTAAAAAAAGTGATTTTTTAAATCTACCCAAGTTGAGAAATAAACCACATATTGTACAATAACTTTTTAACTATGTTGTTAAAAAGTTATGAAAATTATTGGGCCTTAAAGGAAAGAAATCCATCTACATGTTGTGTGAAAATTTCAAAGAAAAAAAATCCCCATCAATTATAGTGAGCTGCTCCAAATCGCTAGGTTGCGAAAAAAAACGTAGCTTGGTCCTTTAGGAATTAACTCGATTTAGAATTGTTGGGATTTCATTTCACAAGACTTGGAATATTTTGTACCTTTGGTAAGGTCCTTACAAAAGGTACTCAAGGTTTTACTTGAATCTTTCGTGACCTTTAAAAAGAAGGAAAATCTAAATTATTAATATCTTTAAGGTAGAATTAAAATGCACTAATCCCAATGGTGAGATTGTTCTAGCAAGAAAACAAAATGATGTAAAATTTTTTCTTCAGAAAAATTGTAAAAAAAACATTCAAAAATGAATTCTACAATTTGTTTTTTTACGAAGATGCTCTAACTACCCAATAAACAAGATTGTCCATAACTTTCTCAAATAAGTCCAAATGGAATGAATCAAAGCTTCCCATATAGACAAAAATATAATCTACAAGAAAAAAAATTCCAAAAAAAAATCAAAATTTTGCAAATTTCTTTTTTGCTGCCCGGATTGCCCCCCGTCCCCTATTTTGAGCTTATTTGGTCATAAATTTTGTTTCCGGGCACTGAATGTGAAAAAAATTATATTTCCACAAAGCTCATCAATTTTTCTATCTTCAAAAAAAGTCTTAAGAAATCATGACAAAATTTCAGCCCATAGGTACCTGCCCAAAATCCAATTTGTCCCCCCAAGGGACAATGGTCCTTTAGGGGTTAATAATAGGGTCCTCCCAATTTATTAAGTTAGTAGAAGGATTGGTTATGTTTCAATCCCTTTCAATAATCACATTTTTTCTTTGCGGGAGAAAGAAAAGGATAAAGCTTAGTAAGCTTTTGTATTCCATGAATTTCTTGTATTTATAAAGTAATCACCTTGGTATGTATATTATTTTTCCATTTCCATTTTTCATTGTTTTTTGGGGGGGATACAAATTATTTTCATTCGTATTTTCTACCGTTTTCAATTATGCCAGGTTATAATTTCTGAAAATTTCATTACATGCCCTATTTAATTATATTTTTTTGAATCTTACCCGAGCGTGATGAAATTATTTTTAAACGAGTCTGGCCCACCTGACCTGACCTGACCTGAAGCTAGGCAGCTCCCATGTGACCCTTTAGTTTTGCAGGTGTGAATCCGTCGGCTGGGGAATATCGGAGTACAGTAGCTGGTTAAGCCCAATTCATTAAAACAATGCTATATAATCATAAAGTTGTACCGAACTCCTGAAAAGCTCTTATTTCGCTCTTTCTCGTTTACAGCAGATAAGCAACTTGGCACTGGGAATGAGCTGTTTTTCCATCCCAATGATGAATTGATGACGTCTAAATTGGGACATGGGAATCAAAGTAAATGATCTGGGTGGGATGGGGTGTGAATTTTAGTAGTATAAATTAAAAAAATTCTCCCTCACAGCCACCAAATAACTTACAGCACCCAAATTGAATCGGAGAAAATTAGAAAACTCCAGATTCAAGATTTTCAGGATATGAGAGTTGATTTTGATAGGAGGGACTATCCTATCTACTGAAAAGAGGTTGTCACCTCTTGGTTTGCATTATAATGCATTATAATGTACCACCACCCGTCCTGCAAAATGCGTTTTGGAGGACGGGTGGGGCGGATTTGGAGGCCTCTCTTAAGAGGCCATCCGTTTTGGAGGACAGGTGGTGGTGCTCTTAGTTCCTCCCCCCTATCTCAAAAAAATTACAGGCCGTTGGTTTTTTTAAAAATGCTTCCCCTCCAAAATGCTGTCCATTTTTCAAAAAACCACAAGTTGTTGATCTTTGTGAGATTTAATCTGAGCCGTCCAAATACAAATCCAGAATACCGTACCAAATATGGCTATGGATATAAATACTATATATTATATGAATATTGAAGATGGATATGGATATGGAAGCAGATATGGATACTAAGTACGAGTTATGGGAATACGGGATATGGATACAAGATACGGTTTTAGTACTGAATTGTCCCATATTGATTGTCCCAAGATATGGGTTCTCAAAATATAAATAGGGTGGAGGGGAGGGAATTAATTAATAAATAAATATTTTGAAACCGGGGGAGAGGGTTGTTAAAAAACTTAATTAAAATCTCTTTTGGGGTGCATTGTGACTTAGTTTGTCATAATGTACCCAAAAGAGGCAGTAACTGCCTGCCAATAAGGGACTAGGACATGGAGGTTGAGGATGTAACAAAAAAAAATGGGTGGAAACTCCTTGAAGCACTAAAACTAGGGTCGGTCTAATGGAGTTTGGTGCCATCATCTCAAACTTAAGAACAGATGGATTATTAACAAATATTGTACTGATTCAGTGCCTTCGTCACTACATACTATAATCGCATCGATTATGTGTATTTTTACGCACTAAATCAGTGCAAAAACAATGAATATCAATAGCGTACAATTTATGTACTTTAATTATACGATTGCTGTGTCAAAATTACACAACAATTATATAGTTAAAGTACATAAATTGTATGCTATTGATATTCATTGTTTTCGCACTGATTTAGTGCGTAAAAATGCACATAATCGATGCAATTATAGTACATAGTGATGAAGGCACTGAATCAATACAATATTTATTAATAATCCGTCTGTCTTTAAGTTTGAGATGATGTTTCAACAAGCCACTTTTGTACTGAATAAGGGTATCTGCTCTAAAAGTGAATATGACACAAATGTAGATTTTACTTTCTTCAACGTTCCAATAGTTTACATTTCATGAGGTGGTTGTTTTTAGTGACCATTGTGTTTTAACTTTAAAAATTCATAACTAATTCCATGAAGATCCAAAAAAATATGAAATGACTTGGATTAGATGATGATTCCATTTTTCTTTCTACAAAAATTGTTTCAAGGAGTTTAGCTTCTCTAAGAAGGCAATCAATTCTTTACAAACCCATTATCTTATTCCTAATTAAGCCTTCATTTGACAACCCTTATACAAACTAAAGAGAACTTGATGACTAACACTATTTCTTAAGGGCCGATTTTCTTCAAATTCAAAACCCTTTGACAATTTTTGGTCATGAAGCTCACTACCTCAAACCTCGACTCGAGAAAGAGTAAAGCAACATGCTCTGCTCTCTTCTCCAAACAAAATATGAAATGTAACAATAGTAAGGTAGAATAGTCCATTGGGGGCAAATGACCCCATAGTGGAAACCTAGGGAATGATTCCATTACAATTTTCCAATATGTGAGATTTGAGTCACAATCAATGTTTTACATGTCAATAATGGAGTGAGTAGTGACCTCAATAGAAACCTCTAGCTTTTGAGTGTGAATTCATTGTCATTGTAAGAATTGACTTTTAGGGCCTTCTATGTTAGAAAATATTGTGATTGCTTTATATGAGCATTATGGATTCAAACTTTGTTGGTTTTGAATTAGTCTAGAAATTCTTTGGGGGCCATGATGTACTTTTCAAAAATCCATAACAAATTCATACTTTGTCGGAAAAATATAATTTCAATTGCTCCCACTGTTTCTCACACTTGCCTTTATAAGGGAAAAAAATTTAAATTTTAGTAGCAATATAAAGCAAAGCTCCTAATTTTGACTACAATGGATTGTTGTACCTTATGTGCACATTTCTTTATTTGTACTTATAGCATCTGAAATCTCCTAGTCTACAAAATTGCCGATTTCAAATTGAAATGATTGATTTTCATCACATCTTCAGCAAGAACTAGTCCTACTATAATCCAAAACTTACCAATAGGTAGATTAGGCTTAGAGCATGCCCACCCGTCCTACAAAAATGTGGCTAACAAAATGCTAAGCCTTCCATTTTACAGGCTGGGGGTAGCAATCAACCTCACTAGTTGGATGTGTGGAAGCCAAGAGGAAGTGGCTCGTGGGAGGGTTTAGGGGAAACAATCAAGTATTAACTCAAAACATATCATATCATCAAAATCTCATAATATAACAATGTGAAACCAGGGTAGAAACCAAGGTAGAAGGGATGCTATGATGTGGTAAATCTGAGCATTTTGAAAGTAAGAGAGGTTTTGGGAGGGGGGAACCACTTCGTGTCCTTTGCCATTTTACAAGCTAGTGGGTGGCTTGCAAAGTGGCCCCAATATGCAAGCCCCCTCCTTGCAAGCCCCTCTCAAGATGCAAGACGGGTGGGGATGCTCTTATACTGTACTAGACAAATACCTCCCCTCCTGAAAACATCCACAACGTCGGTCCTCTACGACTAACTTACGTTCCCGGGTTCCGTGTTTCAAGGTCCCAAGTTCAAGTCTTCCCAAGTCCCGAGGTTTTCAGTACGCGGCACTCTTCCTGACCTCCAAGTTGGCCGCAGAGGCTAACTCATTTGGTGAATCCCGAATCCGGGTGAAGCTTCGTCGGCCATTTTGATTCCCTGGGGTTCTTTTTCCACAAATAAAGTAGATCTTTGACACAAACACCTGCATGGGTCCCCTATACAATGGGAATTGTCCATGTGTCTCAAAAAATTTATAAAAAAAAGCCCCACCTGCATGGAGAGAAAATAATGTGAAGTAGGCTTCGACCCTCTCCCCGCCTCTCATGGCGTTCAAAGCATGGAGAGAAAATACAAGTGACTTCCTGAAAATTCCTGAAAGCGGCCTGGGCCAAAAAAAACCCAAAATAGAATACAAAGTGACTTGATTCCCTTGTTTTGCTTCCGAGCGTTTTGCTGCCGGCTTTCCTGAGTTTCTCCTTTGCAGAGTTACCAAACTTTAATTAACTCAGTTCCTTGAAGGGGCACTCACTGCAGCATTCTATTCTTTCCTTCCTGCCTGCCTGCATACAGTAACTTACCCAGTCTGTCGACCGATCGACGAGAAAAGTCCGTCCGTCTTCGTGAAGTTCCGTGTCAGGCAGTTTCCCCGGCACGACTGAACTGACTGAAAGGAAAACATCAATGATTATTGCTTGTGTCAAGAAAAACAAAAACAAAAAAACAAAAAACAAACCCAAAACATCAATGATTCAATGCCCCTTTTCTACAGAAAATTATAGAATTACAGTGGGAAATGAGAGTGCGAAAGTTGGCAGGAATCCGGGGCTGCTTGCCTGGCTTCCTGCCTGCCCGCTCATCCCACCCAGTGGAGAGACACTTGTTTCCTCGATTTCCCTCTGCATGCCAGGACTGAGGATGCCCGCCTACAAGCTCAAGGTCCCCATTCCTGGAGGAACTCCCTCCTGGAGCCATTTCCATTGCAGGCCCTCCACACATGCAGCTTGGACATTTCCCCTTCGGTTTTCTCGGCTCCACTTTTGCTGCTGGAAGAGAACGAAAGAAGGGAAGGGAAGAAGGGAAGGGAAGGAAAGGAAGGAATGACCCACCCTACGGACCTCTACCTCTGCTGCATGCTGCTCAGCTGCTCTGCTGCATGTGAGCCTGAGGAGAAGCTATCATGCTTGCAGGTGGCTTGGGAAGGAAGCCCCAGGAACGACCCCACCCAGCGTAACTCGGTAGAGGCATGCACGAAAGGGGAGTTGTTTGGGATATTTATTAGTTGACACTTTTGGATCAAAATAAGTTGCGGACGTTCACGAGACGGAATGGGGCGGAGGATGGGGGAAAGTCATGGCTTTCGACATTTGTTAATTCGGGGTTGAAATCGGGGTTTAGGGAGAAGCTGATCTTTTGAGGCATTCTATCTTGCTCAATTTGTTGATCCACGTAAAAGTCACAATTGAAAATAATGCCACACCGACTTATTATAAAGTTTGGGGCTTGCAAAATGGGGGGACAATTCATTGCGGAACGTGGGAGATCATAACTTTAGACTTGGTGTCTTGAATTGGACTTCTAAAACCATGTGGGGACACTTTCGGTCACTTGGAGCGCTTGGAGCACCCCCACCCGTCTTGCAAAAGTGCCCCACTCGTGTTGCAAAATGGATTACTTTTTAAGAGGGAGGGCTTGCAAGGGGCTTGCATATTGGGGCCATTTTACAAGCCACCCACTAGCTTGCAAAATAACAAAGGACAAGAAGTGGTACCCCCTCCCGAACCCTCTCTTACTTTTGGAATGCTCAGATTGGGGCTGATTGCTGCCCTTGGCTTGAGTTTGACCAATGACTCTAATTGTTGCCTCTAGTCTGCAAAATGGAAGGCTTGGCATTTTACCAGCCACATTTTTGTAGGACGGGTGGGCATGCTCTTAGGGATTTAAAGTGTTGAATAATGGGAGTGTCACATAGTTTTCAAAATTAAGGTGTCAAATAACTGAGGAATGTTATATTTTTATTTTTTGACATGAAGATGTTGAATAATGGGGATGCCATGAAAATCTCAACATTTTAGCATTGTGTTCAACATTTTAGTGTCAATAATAACCTCAAAGAATGGGATGTTATGAAATCAACAACATTTTAACATTTTCTTTGGCACTTTTGGCATCAAAAACAATGGTTGATGACATTCCACTTTTCAACACAATTTTCAAGACTCAAATACTTTTGACAACATTTTTGATTGTTTAGCAAAAAAAAGAAAGTATTGAAAGGATGTTGAAGATGCCATAAAAAGTGTAGAAGTGTCCAAAAACATATTGAAAAGAATGTCAAATAAAGTCTAAGAAGTGTAATGAGAAAATTGCCAAAAATGTTGTCAAAAAATTATTCACTTTGAAAATTCATAACTAATTCTATAAAGGTCTACCTCTTGACTTTCAAGAATTTTTTTTCTCGATTGTTTTTCCATAGGTTTTTCTTGAAAGGCAAAAGAAAACTTAAAAGCAATGCTTAATACTATGTATAATCAATGTGGAGGAAACTTAATTAGGTGGGGTAGTCAATCCTTGAAGTGTCTTATCTTGCATATAAAAACATTGCACTTTGTATCATGCAAGTTTTGGTTTACAATGGGTTTAATTTTATACAATGACTTACACTTCATTATTCCTTTTAATTTAATGGTCTATTTGCACTTGGTGTTCAAACTTGCATCTTACAAAATGAGTTTAGTCTAAAGGTGTATCTAAATTCATTGCTAACACTAGGTGGACATGGACAAAATTATGTATAATTAGAATCATTTGTAGCACATTGGTACAATTGTTAGAGATTTTTGTATCATAGTAATTAGTGTCTAGATAGAAGGATGGATAGAGGCTGTATTAAAGATGGAAAAGGCAAACAAAACCATTTGCCATCCAACACTAACACAATCATTTCTAACTTTATGTATTATTGAAGTGTATTCTAGAAAATAGATAACCCTCATTAAAACTTTTTTTCTATCCAAAAATTTCTCCCATCTAAGTGTTTTTTCATTTACTCCAAAAACTTTTACAAATAGAAAGAAGGGTCTTTTGGCACCAGCAATTACTTATAGGAAGAGAGCTTGTTTTCATATGTCTACACATACCTACCATATTACCTTGGTGCTCATCTCTCCTTCAAGATTCAAACTTTTGTACACTAGCTTGAACCTAGGGGTGAGGGTTCAATTATTTAAACATTGCAGAATGTGATCTTCACTAGAGTGATGAAGCTATTTACATTCACAAAATGAATGAAACTTACAATAAATAGATAAAAGTTTATTTATTTGTTCAAGAAGTGTACATTCATGCAAAATAGAAGAATACCTTCTTAAGGTTTGGTACCCTTTTCTCCAAGTGTTACATCTGCAAACCAACATCATTGATGTCCGCTCTCGCCACATTCCAAAATTCGTAGAAAAAACATTGTGGTGGGGTGGGGAGGGGGATGGGAATGGGCCCATGATTGCACGGAGTAGGGCCGCTACCCTAGCTCTCATGGAGTGCTGCTGCAAGTCACATGGATGGACGGACGGACGGAGGGAGGCTGGCTTGGGTTGGGTAAGGTGGGGGCAGCTGCGCATCCCTCTCTCCCAGTCGAGAGAGGCGGTGGTTGCGGGGCCGGTAGTAACAGAAATGGCTGTGGCCTGTTGATTTAGTTGCTAGACTGGGCTCATCAGAAACTCCCGGCAACTGCAGATGACTGATGAGCCTCCGATGGATCATGGATGGCCATCTGCAGAACAGGAAACTTAGTAGCGCTAAACTTACTGTAAGCTAGCGGCAGCGATGGCGTGGCGCTGGTGGGGCGGATTTGATTGTTGTTGCTAGTATTCTATGTAGTGAGTTTAGTTTACTTAACTGACTCCAGCGTCGTCTCTACTTGCCCGGCTTGCCCGCCCTCCGCATCCGTCGCCTCTCTTCTCACCCCCGCTTCGCTCTTCTAGCGCCGCCCATCTGCGTCTGTGACGGACCTCATCCTGCTCATCCCGCTCATCCCGGTCCCTCCTGCTCTAAAGCCTCGCGCTTTTCGCTCTTTTCGGGACCAATTCGCACTGCAATTCGGCCTGCCGTTCAGGCTTCAGGCCCTCGTCAGCCCTCTCCATTGCGCTTTTCTGCTCTCCAAACGCCGGGTTCACGACTGCGTGGACGCTAAGAAGAGAGCTTCGGGTTTCCCTGCCGCTTTTTGGTGAAGCTTCGTGCACACAATTTGGAGGCAGGTTGCTGTTTGGACTGTTGGGGCTGTTCGTGTTTGTTAACATTGGCCACTTGTTTGGTTTAGCGAGAGTTGTGCGGTTTGTTTGGGGAGCTTGGTGCTGTGGTGGCTTAGCAAGAGTGGTCACCACGGGGCGGGCGGGGGAGGTCAAGATGAGAATACAGTGCGACTCGTGCGAGAAGAATGCGGCGTCGGTGATGTGCTGCGCGGATGAAGCTGCTCTGTGCATGGAGTGCGATGCGCGAATACATGCTGCCAACAAGCTGGCCAACAAGCATGCGCGTATTAGTCTTCACACGGCTGCGGATTGGGCCAAGTGTGATATTTGCCAGGTGCGTTGCTTTGCTCTAGCTTTCCCTTCTGGTTTCCTCGCAGAGAGGCTCTGCACTCCTCTATTCTTTCGAAGATCATGCACCGCAATATGAAAGGGACGCAGTGAGGGGACTTACGTCTTAGTGGGTGTTCTTCGTTGTGAGGGGACTTGGATCTTGTTGTAGTAGGGGCCTTACTACAAGAGTAGTTTCTGAAGATGAGATAGAGTGTATGTACTTAGGGTTAGATTATGCAGATGTACGTTGGATGTTGGATGTTGGGATGTGAACGTGAATTGGGGTGGTTCAAATTTTGCAGGAGAAGCGGGGTTTCTTTTTCTGCCTGGAGGACCGAGCGTTACTATGCCGCGACTGCGACGTTTCCATCCACTCCGCTAATGCTCTCTCGTGCAACCATAAGCGGTTCCTGGTGACGGGAACGCGAGTGGCCCTGGAGGAGCTCAAGGATGACCAGTCCGCGGCAGAGCCGCCCGTGGCGAGTCCTGCCGCCTCCACGATGTCGTCGCAATCCTCACATTGCAGCCCCGCGCCGTCTCTTTCAAGCCCCATCTCTACTCTGCAGGGACCATGCAAAACCAGGCCGGCATCATCCGGTCCAGTCAAGGCTGAGGCTAGTGTGTACAGAGCACCCACTCCATACACTCCTTGCTGCTCACCAGGAGCTCCTTTCTCCGGAAACGGCCAAGTCGTAACCCCAAGCCATCAAGAGATGGGGGCGCCAGTCGCGCCCGAGATGATCTCTTTGCCGAGCTCCATGGGCACGGGTGGCGTTGCCAACGCTAGCGGCATGCGCAGGAGCAGCTTCAGCGAGTTTTTGACCGACGCGGTCCCCGGATGGCGCGTGGACGAGCTTCTCAACTTCGTAGATTGCAACGAGAGTTTGGATTTCGCTGCTGTCAAAGGCGACGGCAACGTGACTGCCGTAGGAGGCGACTTCGACTGGACCACAGATTTGAGTTTGTTCGAGGAGCAGATGTTTGCCATGCACGAAGTGCCGCAGTTTCCAGCACCCGCCGCACCGCAGCTTGCTGCGCCACCCAGGTCACGGCACCACCACCATCCACACGTCAGGAATCGATCTAAGCAAGACTTGTACGTTCCCAATGGCTATGGCGACGCGTTCATCGTGCCGGAGATTCGAATGCAATCTGGCCCTGCGCCATCGTCGTTACCAAAGCGGTTCAAACGCGACCTGCATTATTAGTTTCTAATAATCTCCAGGTAGATGTCCTAAATCCGTTTATAGAGATATTCAACAGCGTCTTTGGATGCCCGAAGTTACAAGTGGACGGAACCATCTTCTTCAAACATGAAATCGCCCTGTAACTAGTGTGTTTCTCCTCCAAAGGTGAATCTGTCACCGTTGCCTAAACTTTTGCTGGAGACGAAGTGTGCGTCGACTCCACTCCAGCGCGGGATGGTTCAGGACCTCTTTCCCGCAGAGCTCGCAGACGGCATCGACGACGACGATGACGACGACTACAACGTTTGCTTTTAGTTAGTTTGCAGCAGCAGCAATAGCCATTAAGGTGTGTTCAAGAGCTTCTACCAGAACCAGTGGGCGAGTAACGAGATAATGCGACATTGAAGAAGTTCGGGAAGCGAGATGGTTGGTGTGCACCCATTAAACCACTAGCAAAGCGGTGGCTGGGTTTTTCTTTGCACAACCGGCATTCTTTGAGTGCTGTGCCGACTCTCTCAATTCCATGCGAATCATTCAGGAGTCATTCGTTCGTTTCCAGGTGCTCATCACTGCACCAGATTGTTGAGTTCGAGGATGTTACAGGAGCACCGAAGTAGTATCTCTGGTAGCTCAGGTTGCTTTCTACTTTTTGCAATCCGTTTTTCACCTGTCTAGTTAGCTAGCTCGGCAGGGTGACCGCAGTGATAGACGTATCTATAGCTCCCTTACTTACATGTACAGTCTGAACAAGCTTTTTGCATCCTCACCTTTCAAGAATATGCCAAAATTGGGAGGTTCGCACATATCCAGCTTCTTTGTAACTCGAGGTCTCTGTCTTGCAGTAACATGTCAGAAATTCCCTCCGAAAGTGTCAAAAGCGACTGTTTATTTGTGCGAAAGCCTGTGCAATGTTGATATGGTGTTTCACTCGAAGAGCAGATTACATCAGAAGAGTACAGTTCCTGAGCTTAGAAAATTTCTAGCTTGGTTTGTTGCGATGATGGGAAGCGAACTCAGCATTAGCGAATGCAACGTGGCAATTAAATGTCTTCCCTGTCTTTTCTTTACCTTTTGTAGCTGTCAGAGAATGTCTTTCGGGATCAATGTTCGGGAAGAACCACTGGTTAGTTCATTGGAGCAGGTCTTTGGAAATAACCAGTTGGGAATAACCAGTTGGGAATAACCAGTTGGGAGTGTCAATGGAGGATCCAAAACTGGATAATAAATTGGTAGGACCGGCAACCAAGTACGTGAAAAACAAAAGGTGGATATGTAGCAGCTGCTTTTACGAAATTGTTACGTCATTTTGAATCCAAGGCTAATACCTTGCTTGTACATGGCAGGGGTGGATATTGCTTTAAGGTTGGTTATAGTGGCGAGTCCTATTCCATTGTTCGTGTTTGTTTAATGTAATGAAATTTGAAGTTTAATTTCAAAATTTGTATATCTTTGGAAGAAGAATATTGTAGCCTTGTACAAAGTTGAAGTTGAAGGAAAGTAGGTGGTGAGAATTTGAAACTAGATGAATTGAATAAGGAAAATTCAATAAGGAAAGGATGCATTTGGTACATTATTGGGACAACTCCAAGAACTTCTCAAACACTTTGTTGAAGATCTCTCTTCAACTTCTTCATCTTTGTTTTTTACAAATGCATTACGTATTAGACAATAGTCTTTCCCATATTGGAGAGGTGTTAGGTTTTACTAGATATTTGGGAGGGACTTAAGAGTTAGTTATAGAATTAGAGTTGGCTTAGGACCTATATAAGAAAATTTTGTTTACAGTAGGGATTTTCCTTTTCAAGAATGCAAAAGGGATCCTTATTTCATTTGTAAACAATATTATATTGACATTGAGTGAAGGTAGAGGATAGGTTAAGTTTAGCATTCTAGTTGCATTGCCGAAGTTGTGATTACTACATTAGAATTCAAAGAAGCATTTCAAATGGAAGAGAATCTTTTGATGATCAAAACAAAGTGAATGTGAGAATGTATGCAATATTAACATTAAGACTTATACACTTTTTTAGGTCATCTACCAAAATAACTTTTTGAATCAATATAATTTTTTTTCATACAATATTGAAGTAAGACAAGTTTACTTGCATTAAATAATGCTACCTAAATAGGAGGAAATGTATATAATGGATTGCTTAAGTGTGGATTTGATGTAGTTAGTTGTAAGCATTTTATTGACCTTTAATTGCCTAACCAATTAGGCAATTATAAATGATTGGTTGAGAATTGAGTTGCAAATTGCAAATAAAATAAATTAATTGATTTTCACCTTAAAAAATTTGTTAAAAAGAAGTAAATACAAGATGGAAGGAAGAAGTAAATACAAAATGGAAGGAAAAACTAAATAATGAATAATTTTGAAATGGAATTGAAATATGTCAATCCTAATGGTGGATTGTTGTAGCAATTAATCCATATGTGATCTATGTGCTCAAAGACAAAATTTACATTATTTTTTTTTAAGAAGATGCCTAGATTGCCTGCAAAATAAGACTCATCGTAACTTTTATATGAATAATACAAATTGGATCAAAGCTTCTTAAGTAGATATCAATATAATTTGTTAGGAGAAAAGTTTTAAAATTAATTTTGAATTTTTGAATATTTTTTGTTGCTTAGAGTTGAACGTTTTGAGCTTAGGAGGGCATAATTTTTTTTCCGATGGAATGATTGAAATATAAATCACATTCCCTTAAAAGAAGAACAATCTCTTATCTCTAAGAAGAAGTTTTAAAAAATAATTGTAAAATTTGACACTTTAGAATCCTACCTTGAAATTTTTAAAAGTGTTTTATTTTTATCTACCTCGTCTACCTGATATAGGAAAAAAAACTACATACTATACAATAACTTTTAATCATGTAGTCAAAAGTTATGAAAATTGTTGGGCCTTAAAAAAAAACCTTGTTCACATGTTGTGTGAAAATTTCTAAGAAAAAAATAAAAATTCTATTCGTAACAAGCTGTCCAAAATTGCTATATTGCCAAAAAATCTTGTACAATTTAGTCCTTTAGGAGATACATGTGGTTTTGATTTAGTTATTTGAAAGCATTTTATTTACATTGACTATGGAAGAAAATACAATTTGTATCACTTTAGTCTTTGACTCCCTATGGCCAAAGAAGTCCCCAAAATATTCCTATTATTGGACCAATTGATACTAGTGAAGTCATCCATTAGATCCTTCTAGTTTTGGAGAGATTTTGACTACACATAACATTCACTACTACCCTGTCCCCAATGAAATGATGTGAAATATTCCACATCATATTAATAATTACAAAGATACTTGGCAAAAATGTCCGAAAATTTAGAAATGGATAAGTAGATTGTAATAACAAGGTAACAGACTATTAAAGAGATTAGTCAATGATGATCATGTAGTCAAGGTGGTGGAATTGGATAAATGGTGGTAATGGGTAGTTCTACCTTAGTTAAGTTTGAAGCCGAGCTGGTATAGTAATTAAAAAAAATTATTTGTAAAGTGAGTCATCAATAAATTAACTTTGTCGATGAATTAACATTCACATTGAGTGACCAAGTGAACTTCCCAATAAGGTAAACCACCTCATTGTAGACCAAATGGGAGCAAGCCCATTGTGAGCTAAATTATGTAAGTGGTGTACATTCAAGTTCTAAGATGTACACCACTAACATAATTCAGCCCATAATGGGATTGTTTCCATTGAATCTGGAATGGAACAATTTACCTTAAGGTAGAAACACCCCAAACCGTCCTTGTATCTAATCTTTGTTCCATAGAGTGTCCTTAGAGTGTCCCTAAAGTTCCATTAATGTGTCTTACACATGTTTAACTTTGATTTGTTGATGCACTTGAAAGATACATACCGAATTTTGATTTGTTGACAGCTGAATTTTACGCAATTCAGTTTTAGGTGCACCTATGGGACAGTTTCAGTGGTCTAGAGACTCGCCACTTTGAAAAATCATAAAAATTACATATCACATCAAAAAAAAAACTATTGTTTTAATATTCATGATTTTCTCTTGCTAATAGTACAAAAATATATATATTTTTTAAAATGCCTCTAAATATGCTGAATTTCTTAAAGTAACGGTTTTGGATGTTTCTACCTTACATTAAATTGTCAAGCATTGATATTTGCACAAATCTTACACATCATTACAGTTCACTTGGTTGCATGAGTGCCATGCCTATACACTTCCACTCTGCAAAACCTCCTCTCCTACACACATTGAAATTCTGGGTGGATGTTGCTGACTGCTGCCACCAAAAGGCAGTCGGTCTCCCAAGCAGGGCGAGGGAGGATTGGCCCATGGATTGCCCCCATCACAGGGTAAATGTAAAAAATTGTCCCCCATTTTGTGGCACTTACATTTTGTATTTCATCAACATCTCCTAGCTACTTTGGGACCTCTGATTGCAAATATGAATTCAGAATTTGCAGATTTTATCCCATGCTGCAAATAAAAAGTTCTGTTGTTGTTTTCTGCATGGGTGAAACACGAGGCCGATCCTCCCTCGCAGCTACTGAATGTTATGCTGGAGCCCAATCTATTGAGGTCTACTACTGGTATTGATTAATTCTCACCGGTGCATGAATTTCTTCCAACTGGGGTGGGGTGGGGGGGTGGACCACTGACATTCGACAACCCAATCTTGTTCGCCACTTGCCCCTCAAGTCAGTTCAGTCACCCAAGGGAGGGCATGCACAAGACTAATTGCTGTTCATTCAAAGACCCACACTAATTGCATGTCTGTTTGCATATTGCCACACCATGCATATGCCACTTGCCCCTCAAATCACCTGACCAGCAGAACATGGGATAGCCACTTAGCCAGGCAAAGGTCAGGCCCTCCCCCCATGCTGGGAAGTAGGCTCTAAAAGCGACCATTTAAGGGTGGGTCCACCTTTTTCATAGGTTTTCATGAACAAAAGTATTTTTATATCATTTGTCAGAGAAAGAAAAATAGACATGGAACCTAACACAAGTGGTTTTGTATTTTTTCAAGTGTTTTTTAATTACTTATAATTTTTCAAGATTAAAGACATAGGCACCTATTTGTGAACATATTTTTCTCCAAATCTATCCACTTGCAACTTGTAAAGAGATGTGCAAATTCAAAGATTATAATTGGCTCTTGCAAAAGAAAAAGAAATTTTTTTAGATGCATTTAATTGCTAAAGTGGTCCATTCAAGAATCACCTCATCTCTATTCTACCCCTAAAGTTATGGTTCATTTGAAAGAGATGGTCCATTTTATAGCATACTACCATAACCCTTAAACGATGAGTAAATCATTTGTTTGGATACCGTGTGAATTGTTGGCTTAAAAAAATGAAAAAGCATTCATTGGGAGATGAGCTATTGTAGAAGACGTTTCCTTTCCCCACAAAATTGAGAGGATGAATAGTTGCACTTCTGTCCTGCATAAAGAGATTCTTTGTCATTCATCAAACGCAAAAAGTCCGTCACTGTGTGGTTTAAGGGTTAAGATAGTTTGTTTTAAAAGTAACCATGTTCTAAATGCACCCCCTATTTAGGAATGGATGACATGTTCGAAATTTCTATTATTGTCAATGGTGAGTTAGGTGGATTTAAATGGTTGCTTTAAGAGTATATTGCCTCATAGTAAAACCTCTTTAAAGTAATAACTTCTTTAAGGTAATGTTGATTGTTTGGTTTTGATGGACTGCATAAAAGGGTTATTAATGTAATAACCTTGCCTAATGTAATAAGGGTATATTTGCACTTGGCATTTGGTAACTTTGATTATTAAAAGATGTTACCTCTAAACAAAGACATGAAGGCTTGTTTATTCTTATGGAAATGCATTTATTGCACTGGTTCGGTGAAAATTGAGTCATGAAAGTTATAACAATGTTTACATATGCAAAACAACTCCTTGAGTTGTGAGGTCTTCATCTTTAGAATTTTCCAAAAGTAGATTGCATGCAATTCATTTCATGTTGTCATTGGCATTAATAATTGTAGCACTATGAACTTCAATGTCGAAGAATGACAAGAAATGAATAGCAGCTCCTATGATCCATGATCACCAAGCCAAATTGGCTTGGTAAACCACAAGGAAAGTTGCTTCAAACAACATAACATTGTAATAGTCAAAAATCATATATTAATATCCAAAAGATGTTTGCATCTTCTAAGTACATAGTGACAATGAGCTCAAAAAAAAGTTTTCATTGTTTAATATGTGCTTTAATCCCTTTCAATTGTCATAAGTTTTTATTTAAATTAAAATTATTATGTGTTTTAATCCCCCCCTCCACTACCACCACCCCTACTTGTATTTCCCAAAAAGTAATTCCAATGCAATCAATATAGAATATATAAGTATTCAAATTTTGTATTTGTACTCATATCTATACTTGAACCCATACATGTATCATATTATATATCCATATCTTTATCTGTATCTTCATCCATATTCCGTATCCATATTTGGACAGCTAAGATCATATGTTTGACATCCATGGCTTTGATTTTCCAAAAAATCAATGGCATTGGGAGAGGTGGGGATTTTTTTAAAAACTCAAATCAACAACTACTGATTTTCTAAGAGAGGGGGGGAGAGAAATTGACCATGGAACACCATGTTGGCATCTTTTTTAGTACATAGTTAACCAACACTAGATGGCTCCCTTTTGCTCCTCCAAGAGTAGGAGCCTTCTAGTGTGAAAGCCTACAATAATAATGCTTGTAATTTTGAGATCTGTTTCCAAATATACAGTTACAATAACAAAAAAGCCCCCATGCCTCATGTTCTATAGTGGACAAAATTTAGTCTCAAATGTGGCACAAATCACTTTGCCAGCAAGTGCCTCAAGTTACATCACCCGACCAATGATGAAACAAAGTTTATAATTGAATTCCCCCAAAGTATCTAGAGGAAATTATACCTCCACTTAGAGGGTGAGGGTTCTACTCATTAACAATGTTATAGATGAAGCAAATTGGAAAGGGGGGGCTGAAATTCAAGAGAGGTTGGGACTAATTTCCAAACATGAGTTCTTGATTTTTGACCATCAATTCCTCCATTCTTTTCATGACACATCTGCTTGGTTTGAAGTGCCAAAGTGAACAAGAAGTAGTCTCTTACATGAGTAGCTTTGGAATAGTCTATACATTGGACATAGGACGAGATCAACTTTTGCTTTCCAAAATTTTGAGTAATTTTAGTTCAAGAGATAAAATTACCAAATTTTGGCAATACCCCTCATTTCTATCTCTGCACTTATGGAAATATTTTCTTTGTTATCATTACAACAAAAGCAGTGTTTTATGACTGCAGTGAGTCGTAAAATAAAAAAATATGACTCACGTAGGAATCACTGTAGATGACTTGGAATATGACTAACTTCAGTAGTTTAGAAGCAGTCGCTTT
Source organism: Climacium dendroides (assembly GCA_950106755.1). Classification (NCBI taxonomy): domain Eukaryota; kingdom Viridiplantae; phylum Streptophyta; class Bryopsida; order Hypnales; family Climaciaceae; genus Climacium; species Climacium dendroides. The sequence goes on along the minus strand of OX467083.1, from coordinate 33,092,392 downwards.
AGACATCAGTCATATTGGCAGTCATATGGATTAAGGGGTATAAATACCCATATTTAGCCATAGTATGCCAACATGGCGTATACGTTGACTATCCTTGGGGGTTTGACTTTTTTTTAGCTACCCGAGAAAAAAATCCTATGTGGCATATGACTCTATTTAGTCATATTTTTGGCTAACGTGAAATATAACTGTAGTGAGTCATGTTTTGGTTGACGTGGAATATGACTGCGATGAATCATATTTTGGTTAATGTGAAATATGACTGTAATGAGTCATTTCTTTTGTTGATGTGAATTATGAAATATCACTCTTGTGAGTCATTTTTTTTGCTATGTGAAAAATAACTCATGAGTCATATTTTTTAATAATGTGGAATGTGAATATGACTCTTGTGAATCATATTCTTTGCTAATGTGAAATATGACTCTTATGAGTCATATTTTTGGTTGACATGGTAGTTAATGCAGATGTCATTAGTAATTTTATGATTAATTGTAGTCATATTTTAAGATGTGTAAGGTTACATTTTGACACACATAAGTATGAGCATTATATGACTATAACTAATAATATTTTGGCGAATATGTATTGTGAAATGTAACTCAAGCAAGTGATATTTTGGATAATTGAGAGTCATAGTTTTAAAATTTGTGTGTAGTTTGTGATTGGGATGATTGAGGTCCAAAATAGCTTTAATTACAAACTACAAGTATATTTTTCATGTATTTTAAATGGACATGACACATTGCAATTATACATCAAGATGATTTAACAATTGAAAAACCCCTTCATGTAGTTAAAAACACATACACATGATTTTAGAGATATATATGAGACAATCATATTGGAGAGGGAGAATTCAAGAAGGAATGCAACTCTCTTCATTAACATTTATTAGCCAACAATATAAAAAATATATATCACAATAAATCATTCACAAAATTCAATAGGGCCTATATTCTTTACAATAATGTGAAGATGACTCTATTGGGTTGCAAGTAGCCTCCGACAACTTTGCTTCAACTTTTGGTGCTTGCATATACAATTAAAGAAATGAGAGGTCAATTTTTAGTAAATGAACAACAAAGCTTAACCTTCTAAGGTTTACAACAACACAAAATATATAGCACAAGTTTAGAATAGGAAGAGTAAAAATGGTGATGAAGGAAAGAAGAAGAAAAAAAGTGGCAAGTGCTAAAAGATAACAACAAGCAAGAGTTAAGATGCAACAAGAAATAACAACTAAGAGGTAATAAGAAACAAGTGTTAAGAAGCAACAAAAAGAAATAAGAAGTAAGAACTAAAAATCAATAAGGAGAAACAAAAAGCAAGAACTAAGAAGAAGAAAGAGTTAAAATGCAAAAAAAAAGAAACAAGATTCATAAATTAAAAAGCAACAACTAAGAAGGAAAAAGAGTTAAAATACAAGAAGAAAAACAAGATTCATAAACTAAAAAGCATCAAGAAGCAAGAGCTAAGATGCAACAAGAACTAAAGAAGCAAAAACAACAAGTAACAACAACTAAGAAGCAACAACTAAGAGCTAAGAGACAACAAAGGTAAGGAAGAAGAGCCAAGAAAAGTGGTGGCTAGGGTTTCAAAACCCTAAAGAAATGACAGCTAGGGTTTTAAAACTCTAAAAAAGTGGTAATTAGGTTTGAAAATCCAAAAAAAAATTGCAAAATTTTAAACAATGACTTGTCCATATTTTTTTTGGATTGCCTATATTTTTTTTGGGCTACCCAAAAATAAAAAATGTCACTTCTATGAAAATATGACTAGAAATATGAATCAACATTCCCCAAACATGTTCCCTACGTTCTCTATGAAATACTTTGGTGTTCTCAATGGGCGTATAGTATACGCTTGTGAAGTATAAGGCCCAAAAATGACTAGTAGTCATATTTTGCAGTCATATTTCTCTCCAAGGTGTTGGCATCCAAGAATATGACCATGAGCAGTCACCAGTCATCCCTAGTCATATTTTTGCAGTCATAAAACATTGCTTTTGTTGTAGTGTTTTATACTCCTTATCATGTCTACAGTTGCTTATTTTGTCAGTTATAGGTGGTTCTACTATATGATGTGAAATATTCCACACCCATTAGTAACTCATAATCCACGCGCCACAAATTGTCAAAAAATTGAAGCTTGCTTGCTTAGATACTTGGGCCAGAATTGCACTTAAGCTTAATAACAAAATAGGTTACTAAAAAACAAACCCTTTGAGGATTCATGGTGAGTAATTGGTTTCAATATAAAATGACATCTCTAACCTACCCTCCTACAAATGTTTTCTAAGCAATTCCATTGGTAGGTCATCAAAATTAATTTTTGTTGGCAAAAGGTTAAATGACAATGGGATTTTGATTCAAAGGATTCTCCAAGTTTTTTGGCAACATCTTAACATTTCTTTGTTGATTTGTTTGGTTAGTCTGAGATTTAGCAAAAGAAATAGTATACACTATAAATCTATTGCCACGATCCTAACACCTGATATTGAAACTTATTTTAATTCCTAGTGTGGATGTTTTTGGTGGATGAGACCTCCAAAGAAGAAAAGACAACATCTCTATAGTCTACTAAATGTTATGTGCAGGACACTCAATTTTGTATATGCAAATAGTGCGAGAAACTCGTTGCCTCCTACATTTATTATCTTCTTTGGGGTCATATCTCCCTTTACTAAAGATTGTGCTCCCTTTTACCATAACTTTTGTCAGTCTTTTGTAATAGGGTGCCCAAAGCACTAATAAAAGTGTACTAAAAGTCCTCAACTCTACATTTTTAAAAGATTGTCATACCCTAGTTATCAATGTTTTGGTAGTAGTGGGCTTGAAAATACAAATACTAAATGGCCATAACAATGCTCCTAACTCAATGCCATATCACATGCCACATAGGATTGGAGGATACTAAAGAATATAATGAAAATGCATGGCCAATTTTCACTCCATTGTTAGCCAAAGAACAATAGCTTAATGCCAAGTGCAAATGCACCCTAATTCTTCTAATGTAATATTGTTAGCCTAGTTCTAAGCCTATTTAGGAAGATTTTTCATATAGTATGCCTCCCTAGATGCATGGGTTAATTAATGCAATGATTGATTGATGAGTCATATAAGACAATTTTATTCATTGGGTGAGGTCATTTTTCAAGAATGCAAAAGGAGCCAAGGCCTCATTGGGAAACAATGTTATGAGAGTGCACACATGAGTTGTTGAGACGGAACAAGGAACAATGATGATTGTTTGATATCCTTAGTGGTTTTATATCCTCCATAGTAATGTAGAAACATCCATGCCTACTCATTTAAGCTCGTGTATGGTATATGGAGACAAAATCACAATTAGATTTTATTTTTTTCCTATAGACAAAAGAAAATCAATAATATCCAAAATAATAATAATATTTAAAAAAAAATTGTATTTTAATCAAATTTTCAAAGTCAAAAATTGGAGGAAACTTTAGAGTGTTTAACAGTTGTATGTTTGAAGTATCTTGAGAAAGCCCCCAAACCATTTATTGAAAGTTTGTTACATTACAACCATGATGTGCTATTTGTAAAGGTGGAGCCATTCAAAGTAAATGGTTTGAAGTCATATTGGTAACACCTATTTTCTAGAAAAAAAAGGGGAGGGAGGAATTGTAAAGGGTTTAAGAACCTCCTTGCCATATATTAGTGGATGGATGTGTTCACCAATATCAAAATATAGAAAGTATTGTTATGTTCTTTCTACAATGTAAAATGTACTTGAAAATGTATTGATATTGGTGAAACTCACTTTCCTACTTCTTTGCTTACCGATGATTGGTAGGACTCTTCTTGTCTTTTAGTACTTTTTCTTGACCATTGGACTCACATGCTAAGAGGCCTTGACTACCTTAGTGTAAATCTCAACCCTTCTCATAAATGCTTAAGTGTTTTTCTGTAAATTGATGCTAATCTAAGTTCACTTGGGGGAACCTGGGCTCTTCACCGTCACCTTGTTGGGGTCAGGTGGTGAATCTGAGATTGGTTTCCTATAGTTCCAAATCAAGATGGCACCATCTTCTCCAACGGACACAATTTTTTTCATATTGGGGCTAATCTTTATCTGCATCATAGTCATCAATCCACACTTATGAAAAAATCATAACGTTAGGAGTTGTAACACCTTCTCTTAGAATGAGACTTAATTTATGAAGAATGAGAAGGTGTGGAGTGAGAAGAGGAGTCAATAGGAGCCCTTCCTTGTGAAGAAAGTGTGACTCCCCTTTTCACTGTGTGAAGAATGAGAATGAGCACGACTTGTTAAACTTCTCTATGGCTTCCCATTTGTCACAATTTTCCAATCTCTACTTCGATTTTTCATCTCCAAAGGAGAAGGAAAAACTTCTCAATCTTCAAAAAATGGGCAATTCAAAGAGAGATTGTTACGTCTTAATTCTTTAAAGATTGAGAATAGAGAGAAGAAGGTGTGATGACCCCTATTTTCAAGCAAATCAAGGTGTTCTCCATTATAAATGGTGAGAGGCAAAAAAATACTCCACAATTTTTATTCTCAATCTTTAGCAAATAGTAACAAGAAAGCTTTGCCTATTTAAGTTACATTGTTATATCAAGAACATTCCATTAAATGTTCACAAATGTTTCTAAATTGGAAAAGAAAGACAATGGCCAAAATAATTTTAACCCCTAAAAAACCAAATGTCTATTCAAAAGACAATTGGAATTTGAATACATAATGATGAATTAAAAGATGAACATATGTTTCAAAAAATTTGACACAAGATATAGACATTCATCTCCTTTGTTGGAATGTAAAAAAATTTATTGAATTCCTAGAGCAAAAGTTATGCTACCCCCAAAAATTTGGCACCTTGGGCAATTTTGGCATCTTTTGTTGAACTCTTCATCTACTTCTACAATTTGGGATGTATGTAGTTAACATGATGTAATATGCAATTTTCAAAAAACCTATTACTTTAAGAGCAAAAATCCTAGAGGAGCTTGTAGAAGAGTCAAAACTCTACTAACCTCATCGGGCTAATTTGAAAAAAAATATGTTTGTCTAATTACAAATGCTAGCTATTATCTTGAAATCTTCATTTTTTAAATTCTTGAATTTTTTTCACACATTGTAAGTGTTGGTCTCTAAGTTTTCATCACTTATATTTCAAGAAGAAAGTTTCCTTATTGCACAAGAAATCATCAAAAAATGACTAATGTATTGCTAACTCACTTGACCTCTTTGTATTAGAAGGTGATTTAGAGTAGGATAGAAACCATATTTGATTCTAAAATGTTGCATGAGTGTGCCTAACAAGATATTGTACTTGATGGTATAGAGGCACACTTTTTTGTAGATCAAAAATTGCTCAAAGTAGTTCGCTAACTCCATTTTGCAGGAATAAAAAGAATTTTTTTTTCTCACTTCAAACATCACTATAATCTTTCAATCTATGCAATTGAATGGATTGAAATCTTTTCTTCCCATTTTTATAATAGTCTACTACACCCTTATACATCTAAGGTTCCAAAAAAATGTTATTATTTTCAATTTTGGTCAATGCACCAAAAATTGACAATTTTTGACAATCTTGAAAAACATTCTTCATCCTTCACAAATTAATAATATTGCTACAACAAATGTGGAACCCCAAATATCTATTTCTATAGCTATACACTTGCTTTCGATGGGTGACACAATTACCACAAAGTAGGGTACCAAATCCTAAACCATGAATGTCAAAATCCCTTCCATTGGTGCATTTCACTATGTTCTATAGTGGATTTTTGGGTAATCGAATACATTGAGTTGCACTACAATGTTAAGTATATTTTAGTACACTTTGGTAGTAATTTTAATAATTTGATTTAACTACAATAATCAGAATTTGAGACCATCAATTCCATTTGCACACGTTAATAAAATTATGAAGATGCTCCTCTAGTAGAAAGGAGGTCTTGGAGCATCAAGTTATAATGTAAGCTCTAACAAAGTGGCTTGGTACTCCAAGACCTCCTTCTACTAATTAAATGTAGAAATCAATACAATTTTGAACCAACATGTTGTCATGTTGTAGTTGAAATCAATTTTCACATCACATTTTCAAGTAGTAACAACCAACTCCAAACTTATAGGTGCCACTTTTTGATAGAATCAAAAATCAAATTTTTATTGAATCAAATCCAATGAATTCTGCTACATGCTCTAGTTAAGAAGGAAGGCAAAGTGAAGTACCCTGGTGATGCTGGCGCTATGGCCAAGGCCAACAAAGTAGCAATGGCCTTCATTGTAGTTCCAAAGCTTCACTTCACGGTCCCCACCTCCACTGACAAAGCCCTCGCCATCAGGCCCTACATCCAAACTCAACATCTCCGCCGAGAGGGATCCATCGATTATTCGAATCGGTTGACAATCGTATGCATCCCAAAATGTAATCTATACACACAAAACCACCATCCTTTTGGAGTTGCACTTCATGGGGGAAAGGGCCAATTACATTGATCAACGCATGTTAAGGTAAATCCATCTTAAACCAAAAATCTAAGAAAAATGACACCATTTTTTCATAATATTAAATTTTAAATTATCAAATGTACAACAATTATATATCATAACATTCATTAGCCTTTATGCACCCTACTCATCACATTAAGCCTCCATATGTCTACTTAGCTATTGATGAAGTAGTGTTGGATGTAGAATATTCCACACCATCTATTATAAAACCAAGACAATGACAATACATGCTATAAAATGTTATGATAGTGTCAATTTTGATTGCACTCGTGCACACTCATCTTACATCTAAATTGAATAAATGAAGTCTATGTATAATGTTATTGTTGGTCAAAATGTGTATTGTTGACTCTAATGTGCTATTAGTTACAATTGTATGGACATGTGTCTAATGTTTATTTATATGGTATTTGAAAAATATATAATAATTAGGAGAATCTAAAATTGTTTTTGACTCTCAATAGTAAAATCCAACATGGACTTTAGTAGGAACATATGTCTAAAGCATATTTGGACAATTTTAGGTGTAGTTACTTCAGTGCAATTGCAGCATGAAGTAAGCAACAAAGATTGGCTCATAGAACATCACCTAATTTTTAGTGGCCCTTGTTGGTATTAACTACAAAATTATTTTGGACAACCACGTTTTTGAATTCCATATGCTATCAAAAGTGATGCCAATGCAAATGACATATTTAATCCCTACAAATTTTTGAGGCAATCCACATTCACCCAAATGAGAAGACTTGTAATAAAATGTGACTTTGAAGAATAATTTAGTAATGATTTCATACAAAGTTGTACAGTATGATTTATAATTTATATTCATAACCATGGATTTATTGTTGCACTTACCAAAATTCATTGATCAAATTTAAAGCCAAAAAAAATAGACTCTTTATTCACAATGGTTTTGAGGCCAACATTATGATTACATAATTCTTATTCTTTCATCTTCAATACTTGACTCTAGATATGTTTCACTTAGTGTTCACAAAAAATTGGCAACTAGTTCAAAGTTAGTTGGTGGAATTAGGAAAAAACTAGTTGCAATTTGAAGACATCGAAAAAAAACTAGTCAAAAAATCTGTAGAATTTCTATTTGGAGTAAAAAAATGTAATGATGCTAGTGTACAAGTGCACAAATGTGAGTTTATGACCCTTGAACCTAGTTGTAGGTGTGTACTTACAATCATTTGAAGGTGTTTATATCATATGCACCTATGACATAGGTACAATATAACATGGAATGAATTTAAATCTACTTTTGGACTAAATTCACATTCCAAACAACGCATCTATTACCAAGAGCAAACATACCTTAACATAGACACCCATAACTATAGGTGTTTATAATATAGAATCCTACTTAGGCTCATGAGCTCATAGATTCTATACTCACATGCTAGCACTCCCCTAAAAAATAGAGAAAATAACTGGGCGCAATACTTGAAAAGCTGGTTCAATATGGAAATTAAAGAAAAATAGCTGGTAAAACTCAAAAAAAATCCCAAACACTGAGTGGTTTTCATATATGCCTGTCTGGTTGTGGGATTTCAGTACCTTCCTGTCTGTGCCGCAAGTGAGAAGCTGGCTTTCGTCCGGATGATAATTCACCGACTTGAAGAAATTGCTGGCTCCCATGCTGTTGTTTCGTGTATACCTCTGCACAATTAGTTCACCCCTCCCCACATCAGGTTGGCTATGAATTCTACTTGAAAGTCGGACAAATTCGTGAAATTGACGGAATTCCACAACTTTCTGCATTTTCAGGGCGAGCTCCCTGAAATCTAAAACCTCTACTGTAGTTTTCAGAGCTTTGTGCAGATAAATGTCGCAAATTTTGGTGCTTAGAATTGTACCAATTTAACGAAACAGTAGTACTCACTGTAAGGTCCCAAACCATGCATGACCCGTCGTTGCTGCATGAGACACACTCGGTGTTGTTTTTCTTCACCTGCTCATCCCCATCCCCCACCTTAAATGGTTAGCTTCTTATTCAGTAGCAATTGTTGTAATGCCAAGTCCAAGTTTCAAGGCAACCATGTCACTCTTGTTTTCGCTCCTGATCGTTTGTTGGTTGCAAGAGGGAATGCCTACATTGTAGCTCAATGTCTGCCTTTGAGCAACAACAAATTCAAATTGAGATGTTCAGAACTTAATGAAATGACTTTGGCATTCTACTTGATACCCTCCTTGAACTTCTCAACCCTCAAAGCTTGATTTAGTTCGTGCCGAGCAACCATGTCATTCTCTTGTTAGGTGGTGAGAAGAAGGATAAAACTCGTCAGCTTTGTGAACCCTTCGATCAACCCAAAATTACTCCAGTACAAATTTGAACCTTCAAAATCTTATGAAACAACTGGACATTATGTCCAGTAACCTTCTCGAGTCTGCCAATTCTCAAAGGTTATAAGCTTTTCAGTTCATTATCAAGTCATGCAAGGTTGATAAGAAAAAATGAGCCATGTAGAGGAAAGGTACCGCAAGATATGTGCAGGCCTGCGTATGGGCTTTCATTGAAGCAAGCATGGAGTGGCTCTGGCTGCCGATTCTCCACACCCGAACCTGGCCCATCCCAAGGCACAAAAATATATGTAATAATACTTGAACCAGCTTGTGAACGAAGCCTCGATAATCAAGCTTGCAAATTCATTTGTAGGAGATAAATTCTGTCATGAATTCAAGAGCACGTTTCTGAGAATCCTTACGTTCCCTTCGATGCCACCACTGACGATCCGCAAGCTGTCCGAAGTTGTAGCAATTGAAGTCACCCCTTGGAAGCATTTCTGTCACAGCAGAAAGTGCAGAATCAAATTCAAAACAAATATTTAATCAATACAATTCATTTTAAAAAAAAATTCCTGAGGCTTGAAACAGGATCTTGAACGAAAACAAAACAAAGCCTAATCCGTTTTTACAAGTGTCTGAGTTGAGCCTTTCATCTGCAAATGCTAAAGACGGATAGGCTTACGCAACTTCACTTGCCTATAAAAATATTCAGTTCAGATTTATCGATGTAGGGTCATTTTAGATTAGCACATATCAAAGCAACGAGCTTGAGATAGCAAGAAATTTTACTCCTTGATTGGTGCAATAACATTTTTGTCCTCAATTCACCTTATTTTCACACAATGTTCACTCCAGAAGTAACAAGAATGAACCTGAAAAGGTGGTGCTTACATGGCTCACATATGGTACCAAAATATATTTGAGATAACGAGGTTTCAACAATATATTTGTTTGACCCGTTTGTTCACCATCATCTTTAAGCTTAAATTTCATGGTTTAGTTCACCACCTTACTCGGGTATATGAAATGGATGAAATGAAGTCCAGTAAAGTATGCCAAGAAGCAAATTTTGTCTATTTTTTAGGGATGTGACTAGCTTCGTTATTATGGATTGCTGCACGTCTAGGTGGGAAGAAAAGGGAACTTGCATAAAGAAGATTTATTTCTGGAATCTTGTCAACTATCATTGATTTTGCCCCAAAAGCTTCAGATCTACATTCCCCCTCGTAGCAGGCCATCTCTTGAATGTTAAATAATCCGATGATTTTGAGTGGAAATATTAGTGGAAACGCGGGTCTTGACTGATGCTGCGTACCGTATTGTCGGATCCCACGAACGCTCCCATCCTCTGATGCGCATTCACAATGGTATACTGCAGCTTCCCCGTCTGCGGCGCATACGCCCGTATCCGTCCATCGCTCCACCCGCTAACTATCGTCTTCCCATCCGGCATAAACGCACAGCAATAACACTCCTGGTTCAAGCTGTCTTTCAGCTCGCATTCCACATTTGTCACTTCGATGCGGAGAATCTCCTTCATCTCCTTGAGGTTCCACAGCCGCACGTCGTTGGAACTCGCCGTGGCGAACAGGTCGCTGTAGTCTTTGGGAAACGCGATGTCGTTGATGCGGTTGAAGTGGCACCGCTGGATGAGCGTGGCGCTCATGACGTTCTTGGCGCCGTCGTACTTCACCAGGTACAGCTGCGCCATCTGGGTGCCCGCGTACACCTCGAAGCTGCCCTTGGCGCCTTGGGAAGCGACGGAGAGCGAGGTGACGGCGCCCTGGAGCTTGATGCGCTTCACATTCTTGAAAGTGGGGAGGCGGAGGAGGTTCACGGTGCCGTCGCCGCCGCCCACCACCAGGTCCTTGAAAGGGGTGAATTGGATGCAAAGGATGCCCATCTCGATGAAGGGCTGGGGGCCGCCCGCGCGGTAGAGCATTGGGCCAAGACTCACTTGCATCACGTCGCCGCTGCGAGTGCCTACGTACATGAACTCGTCCTTTTCGTCGATGACCTGCGTCGTATGTGCAGGCAGTCACAGATCGATCACAATTCGCAAGAACGTCAACTTCGTTAACATGGCGCAATTGCATTGAAATAGCGCCGTGGACCCTCAACCAAGGAAGAAAGTGAATTGAGTTCGGGAGCCGGGAGGGGTAAAATCTTAGCAGTGCACAATGTTGTTGTGATGAAATGCAATCTGCTCTTGTGCATATCTATTGGCACAAAAAGCTAATGTAAATGTCAACTTGGCGCATAGAACATCGCCAATTTAGTGGAATTGACTTTCAATTAGGAGCGGGTACTTAGAACGACACAGTTCTTATGTCAGATCGAAGGGCTAATGTCCAGGGAATTTCCATTCTACGATTGGCAAATCTCAGTTACAATGGCAAAATTTAATACGATTATACCAAACTTCAATCTAGAGCTGAATGAAAAACTTATTGAAGGGAAAATTTCGTGTGTATCCCGTTTCTGGCATTTGGAATCTTACCAAATTGAATTAATTGAAGTTGTCAGTCTTACAACCCTCAGCATATTGGAAGTGGTGCTGCATGTGAGCATGTCTCTAATGTAGTTTGAAAATGACCTAAATTGATAAGTTTGTAGTTGAAGTGAAAAATTGCGGTTCACTTCACAACCATTTCTCACAAGAGAAATCCAAAACGTGCATCTATGGAAATTTTGAAGAATTCCATGGTCAATGTCCAGTGATGATAGAATAGGATACACTAGGAATGGAATTTGAACACAAAGGGACATTTGTCCAATTCCCATATTATTTGAATTTTTCCGGTGCTGCTGGGGTGTTAGTGAGACCAATTTTTTTAATGTTACCCACACCCTCTGATTAACATTCATTGCACAAATGAGATATCCTTATATGCTACGAATTTTCAACTGGCGGTGTTGTGATGGAGGAATGGGAGTGCGCATACCACGCACTGGTTGACGCGTTTTCGTTTCCCGGTATCACAAGTTCCAGGATAGAGCTTCCTATTCTCTGCGTCCACTTTCCACACGTTGATCTTCATGTCCGCCGTGGTGATGAGGATGTTGCGCGTATTGTTGGCCCACTTCGCAGAGATGGCGTAATCCTGTGGCGTCGGGCTTCCGCAGATCGCCTCACCTGCACACGAAATATGCATCGATCCACGGCCACATCCCCACATTCAGTTCCGGTCAACGAATCTACCCTTCGCAACTTCCTGAATCATTCAACTAGTCTGCGATCTATTACACATATCGAGAGTAAAGATCATGACCTGTTTTGGTTCGCCAGATGACCAGCTTGCAGTCGTCTGTCCCCCCGTACGACGTGAGCAGCTCGTCGTCGAACGAGAAATCCAGCCCCTGGATTTTCACCTGCAGCATCCCACGTACCGTACCATTGGAATCTCACATTGTCAATCTCGATTGGGTGCAATGAAATCTACCGCATGTTTGAAATTATGTGTGACAGGAAATCGAAGACGAAGGGATTTGGTTTTTGCCGACCTTGTGGAGGACGAGCTTATGCAGGATTTTTCGGGCGGCGTAGTCCCAGACAATGATGGGGGCGGAGAATCCCATGGGCGAGACCTGGCCACTGGCGAGGAATTTGCCGCTTCGGGACACTTGCACGCATGATACGCGATTGTTGTGGCCTTGCAGAAACTCTTGCTTCGTCAAGTCCCCCTGCACACACGACCGGCCCGTCAATCATCAACCAATCATGGCGTTAACAAAAGTGGTTCCAGTGATCAAATTTAGGGTTGAATGTGGCAATTTCTCGCCATGGCTTGATCAAGAAGTTAGGGTTGAATGTAGCATCAATTGTGAATTTTCGTGAATATGGGTTGTGTTGATTACTTTGTCGCGTAACACGATAGTGGTGCCCAGAGGGTAGATGAGTGTCTTCTTGTCCGGGTGCAGGATGAGGCCATTGCCCACGGTACCTCCGAATCCCAGGCAGGCTTGCAGTGGTAGTGGCCGCACCGCCATGGCACTCTTCTCCTGTCAATTCCGCAGTTAAGAACCCGGGATGATCTCTTTCCGCCGTGATCTTCCCTTCATTGCCGTCTCGTCATGCACACCGGCACCCAATTTGTTCCACGGATTTCAATACCAGAGTCGATTATGACCACGAAATCAAGGTTTCGGCCAGTTGCCATGTGATTCTGCACGTCCTGGCCACATGGCGAAAAGGAGACCAGCCGGCCTCAATTCGCATGAATCGATGGAATTCAAATCGTAGAGAACACCAAGACTACAACATCAAGAGCTTCATTATCTGCATCCGTCGGCATTGTTGGAATTGAGATTGTTGCTCACAATCTCAAATTTGTGAAGAGCTTCATGCGCCCCGATCAAGTCTTTTCTTGTTCATTCATGTTCGGGCATGGGGAGTCCGCAAGGCATTTGCACAGCCCGAGAATGACTTCAGCAACATTTGCGTGAGTCAGGTGGTGGCGGTGGCTGCTAAGAGTGGATTTCTACTAGCGTACTCCTAGGTCAGTTTCAACACTTAACTTCAGTGTGTGTTTTTTTAACAATAGAGGTGCATGCCCTAACACTAGCGGTGCATTTATGGAGGGATAGGCTAAAATCCTCTGACAGTAGCAACAAATCGCCAGGAAAAAAATTCCTGCTTAATTTATGTGAAAATGGTTTAATTTTGGAATTCATACATATGAAAAGTCCTTTTTCAAGTTTTCATATTCTTGAATTTTTTAAATTTTGGTATTTCAGATTTTTTTTTAAACCAAAAACCTGAACAGTTTAATGTTTTTTATTTTTTATTTTTTATTTTAATATTGGTCTATGAATTTACCAAACTTTAGACATGCTTCAAATTTTGGCTAATTATTTACAAAAATGATCATACATAGGTTAGTAGCCACTTCCATTCTTTTTTAAAGTACACATGACACACTCTCATTTTCAATTAATACAACCAATAGAAATTTAAAATTTTATAGGCTAAATTTTTTAAGAGTAAAGTATCATTCCTTGGCATTCTCAATTTCAAAGCTATCATTGGATGAAAATTTACTTTCCACATTCAATCTTGCCCCTAGCATTAGGTATCATTGTCATAGTCAATGCATGAATCAATGGAGAATAAAAAACAATAGCTTGTGAGATTCATTTAACAACCAAAGAATTTCATCACTTTAATAATTGAGTAGGAAGATGATTCTTAATTATGAGGATATGGCATCATCACTTTCTTTGTAGCATTCTTTTTTACCCTTGTAGGGTTCAATAATTCCATTCACCAATCTAGTGTCCTATTTTGATGCCTACTAAGGTAAGTGCACATGTCATATAATCATCTCTAATAGCAATTGAGCATATCTATCATTATTAATACAAATGTTTTTATTTGCAAATGAAAGAGGATTCAAGTGTACCATACATGCATTATTTGAACACCTTATGAAGAAGTTTTGAATTTTCAAAGTATTGTTTAGTATGTGAAATAAAAATCAACATGAGGCTCTCCAATGCTTTCATCTTTAATTGTATACATCTTATGTCATCAATATGTGAATTTTTTATATCATTTTTTGATACAAATATGAGGATGACATTTTGAATTGTGATGATTATAGGTGCACATACCTTAGTGAAAAGTGAAGGTCAAAAAATGGAAGAAAAAATAGAAAACTAATAATTAAATAGTGAGCTGATAATTAAATAGTGAGCTACCCAAAATAGCTAAATTGCCCCAAAACGCAACTTGGTCCTTTAAGGATTAATTCACTTCATGTGTGCTTCAACAACCAAGAAAAAGTTTGAAATGTTGGATATCTCATTAACTCTGAAAATGGGACAAATCGACTTTCCACTTGGGCAATTTTCTTTAATTTAGTTTTCTATATATTAAACAAACATTTACCTGATCTTTTTCTCATATAGTCGTATATATCTAAAATTTATTCTCAATTTAACATAAATAAAAACATCATAATGATTTTTATATGATTTTTATAGTTAAGCTTTAAAGCATTTAAAATTAAAAAAAACTATGTGAAAATTTAGGTTTGACTTTCAAAATGCCCTTTGAGCTTGCAATGTCCTTTAAAAATAAAAGTAAAAGCATTTTTTACCATTCACCTTGGAGAAGATTACTACATGGCAATTACTAGAAATACTTATATTATTTCTTATCATCAGTTGCAAAGGCATTATAATTTTTAGTCGTAACTTTTCTCCAAAGGATCCCAAATTCATAACTAACGTACATAAAACTATTATACACATTTAAAATCCTTTTCATATTGATCATAACTAATTTATTATTTTTAAAGTACCCCTAATTGGATGTCACCCTAACCATTTAGGAAGTATTTGGTACCTATTGTGTACACAAAAAATAAATCTGCAACTAAAAATTAGGATCTAAGGTCATTTACAAGGATAATATGAATTGCTGGAATGGTTTTTTATAAATAATATTTTATCCATCTTGCACATGTGCTATCAATATAGGGATTGTAAATTTTGTTTTCATGAAGGTGTAACTAGTTCATTAGAATCTCCATTAGGTTGAAAAAAATCAATAATTTTACTTGATTTTTTGAAAGTTTTTTCTATTTTTGAAAAATATAAAACATAAAAGTATTTATTATCTTGAAATTTGTAGTTTTTCTATTTTAAGCATAACTTTCAGAGAATATTTTTCTTGGGCCTAAATTTTGGAAGTATATAATTTTCAATGTTCAATCAATTATCCATATTTTTCTTGATTTCTAATTTTTTTTCCAAAAGTTTTTTTTCCAATACAATAGTCAAAAGGTACAAATAATACAAGTATTTTTTTGCAATTGCCTTGTAGCACACCAAATTTTTAGACATTGATAAATTAGCAAATAAATACTTAAGACAAATCACATTTTACTAGACAATAGTTGTAATGTCTATATTTTCCAAAATAGAATTCTATGAAAATATATATTGTTCATAGGTAGAGGTCATGAGGGGCATCTAAATTTATATCCTCCACGTTTTCTTTTCGAAAAAGTGTTAGGATGGCAATCACTTAAATTTGGTAAAGCATTATATTTTTGCATTCATCCATCTTTTGAACCAAAAAATATTTTTCAATTATATTTATGTTTTTTCACAGAATCAAAGGACAAGTCCTCAATGGAGAATTTTTTTGGAATCATTACATTTTGATTAAAAAGATGAAAGTTATGAAGAATTTTAGTTTGCGGGTACTTAAATCTTTTATTTTATTTAATTTTTAATATTTTTGAAGAAAAAATCATTGGCGTAGATGTTCATTATAACATTACACCCATTGGGTTTAGAAATTTTCAATCCTATAACTAAATTCTTAACAATTTAGTATTTTAAATCATATTCTACTTCTTTCTACTTACTATGTTCTTTAAGCATGAATATGAAATTTATTTGTTGAATTTTTTAAACATATTTCAAATTTATGAAATCTAACCATTTGAGAAGAGTTGAAAATTACTTCTTTTTGAAATCCAAGCAACTTGATTTTGCAATCGGTAAGGTTTTTTATTATGAAAATTTAGGAAGGTGTATTCTAACAAGTTAACTAAAAGATCCTATGGTTGGATTTGTTAATAAATAAATGAAGGTAAAGATTTTAGACTCGCTTTGGGTTTAAGTACTTTGAAGCAATTTTGGGCCTAAAAACACCCTCCATCCTTGGGGGGGTAACTTTTGAAGCTACATAATTTTTAAGCCACACAATTGTTTTAAATTTAACTTACCCTTGTATACAATATGGTATAGGACGTGTAGGTGCACTAACAATTTGATCTCCTTTGCTTTAATCTAGGTGGGGTTAGTTTCCTAACCAAATTTCATACATTTTTCAAACTACTTTTGCTAATTCATTCCTTATATAAGAACATCCAAGGTTTTAGCATTTCCAAGTTTGAAAATCCTCAATGGATTGTCAACATCAACACAATGAAAAATGAAATCCTAACCTATTTTAGAATATCTTCCCATCTAATCCAACCTATACCTTACAGGCTATACCTTAATTACATTGGTTTCATCTTTCTTGTTGTTATGATTTTTCAAAGAGGTATAAACAAACCCTTAATGTTGGGTTAATCAGAAGATGCCTAAACTCAACAACTTGACTCCAACTATGATTTAGCTCAAAACAATCAATCAAACAATTTTATTGAAACTTAAATATGAGAATATTGATAGATAAACAAATACATACAAATTGAGTACCTTAGCTTTTTACACAACATTCTTGAACCGATCAAAAGACCATCTTTAAGGAGAAACATATTTGTAGATTTAAATGGTGTTTAAAGCATGGCGACCATTTCACCCTCAAGGTATGATACTCTTCAAATGTGGATGAAAAGTGCTACAAACCCTTCACAAATATATATGTCTACATTCTGAATGCCATTGCAAAGCTGGGATTCAGTTTCTTTTCACTTTTCAGCATTACCCAGTGATTCTCAATCTGGTAAATTACGTCCAGCTGAATATTTATCCCACGAGTCCACGACTCAACCAGAAGTAAGCTTAAATATACAAAAGCACCGACACAATACAGAGAGTTGGGACAGAAAGAGAAGAGAAGACACAGCATCCACTCAAGACATAACCTTCAAAGAAATGTCGAGCGCCAATCAGTTAGATAAACAGGAGGAAATATGTTGCCTTGAAAGACTGAATCGGCCATGGAACCTGTCAATGATGCACGCCATCTTCAATTCAGAACAATGCATCGGCAAGCTTGAAGAAACATGTTACATGCTGATCATGAAGAAATGATCGTTGTGAGTTGTTATTCTCCCTCAATAAGCAACAAATATAACCTGAGAGCACTAAACTAAGAAGGAAAAGAATTAATCCCCTTTTCTATCTCACCACTTCTTGACCTACGCGTCTTACAGCTGAGCTCAACCTGAGATCTGAAGATCACACACTTCGTCTGGTCACGAGCACTCCACTTCGCAGACGTTGCCGCAGTGTAAAACCAATCCGAGAAAACTTGTATCAAACGCACCAGCGGTCGATTCGGTACCTTGCACTTCCACGAACAGAGTAACCGGAATAGAGGAGCACTAATTTTTAATGTCCTTGAATCTTTCGCTCTAAAAATAACTGGCGATGGACAGCACCAGGAATCCCTTGATTCTTCATACAGAATCATACAGATCACGTTTGCCCCACCAGAGTTGGCATTCTAGGTCATGTCTGTATTGAAAACTAAAACTGAGCGATGAACAAGCACCAGAAACGCTTGATACTTCAGCGAGTAACATACATGTCTCGGTTTGCCGGGCCACGAGAGTTGGCATCCTAGATCATGTTGGTATTCAATAAATACCTGATAATAGACAGCACTAGAAACCCTTCATACAGTATCGTTAAGATCATGGTTTGCTGCACAAGAGTTGGCATCGTAGGTAATGCTGGTATTAACAAAATACCTGATGATAAACAGAACAAGAAACCCTTCATATAGTATCATTAAGATCATGGTTTGCCCAACAAGAGGCAGCATCATAGGTCGTCTCGCAATCATCCGCCACATCCAAGAAATGATCAGTCACTCGGGCAGTCGTCGCCCAGACGGCAGCAAATGGCCGTCAGAACGGTCCGAATAGGAGATATAGGCTGGAAATCCCCTCGCGGACTCAACGGAGCCGTAGGCGTCGTTGGCGTGCTCACTTGGATGCTCAATCTCGAAGTGCTCTCCTCGTCATTCGATTCCTTGGTCTTTTCTGAAGCAGGACTGTCCCGCACAAGGCTCACATCTCGAGAAGCTGGATCGACCTCAGATGTCGCGTACAGTGGATTGAATTCGTAGATGCGGCTACCTAGAGTGTCGCGTTCAACAAAAACGGAATTTTCGAACACAGTGGGACCATTGTCATTATCCGAGTCTCGTTCCTCCTCCTCCGAGACTTCCGTGATCGTAAAAGAGGCTAGATTGGCCACGTTCCTCCCAACCGGAACGTCGCTGACGTAATCGGTTCTCGTACGCTGCAAGCACCGGAAAATGTCGCCAAGAAGACTGCACGACCTGGAGCGACGCGGCGGCCCGTCGATGGACCGATTGCTGCTCCCGCTGTCGTAGTGGCTGTCCCCGCGTGACAGCAAACGGAGTGACTCGCCGAAATTGCGAAACGAATCGGCCATGGGAAGTCCAATGAGGCTCCCCAGAGTGATGCGGTTCGAATCGTTCAAGTCGCAAAACGAGGTGGATCCTGATCCGGACCCGCTGCTGCTTTGTGTGTCGAAATCGGAACTAGAGCTGCAAGAACTTGGCTGCGAGAGGTAAGGAAGAATGTCGGTGCCTAGAAAACGAATAGGCTCCTCCTGTTCCATCATGAATGCAGATTCAAATTCCATCGTCAACCGGGACGACACCGGGGACGGCATCATCGAACTGGACATTGGCGACCGCATGAAACTCGACAACGGAGACCTCATGGAACCAGTGGTCTCGGAAGACGTATCCTTGAACGAAGAAGACGCCATTTCGTCTCCACAACCCGAGGAATCGTCCCTTCTTGTCCTCCAAGTAACCGTACAAACCAATCTCTCTCGGATTCTTAAAACCAAGAATCCAGTATCCTCATTGCACGCCCACTCTGAGCACCATTAACAGAGTACCGGATCACGAACCTGACCTAAATCTCGCGAAGAAGCTAAGCAAACAATCCACCTCTATACAAAATCAAAGAGAATGGTTGCAAGAAACCTAGGAAAGTTCAAGATCAGGCCGAGAAGGAGAAGATCGCAACTTCTCCTGATAATAACAAGAAGAGAAACTACGGATACGACCTCCACCAATGCAAGCATGAGGTGCTCTGGAGCATCCCGCCAATCTCTGGAATCCTTAAACCAAGAACCTCATACCCCCGTTGCATGCCGACCCTGAGAACCCCGTACCTATATCCCCGCGAGCACCGGAACACGAACTTGAACTCAGTCTCGCAAACAACTGAGCTAACAAACCACCTCGATCTCTACTCAATCATGCCGTCACAAGGCCCTCCCCCAATGCTGTACCGAGAACCAAAAGATCCCGAGCTATCCTGGTAACAAGAAGAGAGTCTACGGGTACAAGCTCCAGCAATGCCCGCTGTCGAGCATCCCGCCATCGCCACCAGCTTTCCAGAAGCAACGACACTAACGACGACGCAGCAGCTGCCGGAGTTGGTCTCCCCGAAAAAGTGCGAGCTCCTGGGCCCTTTCGCCGAGAAAGCATCATTCAACCTGCACGCAGGGTGCGACCTGGAGGCGCATGGATGTCCTCAAAAGTCGCCCTGCATTTGAAAATTGAAAATTCGGGCATCCTGGCAGCATTGGCAGCGGGGCGACGAGAACGTGATCATGATCGAAGCTCACCCACTGCATCGACTGCTGCGCGCTGGCGGACGCGCAAAGGCGGGGAATCGGGCCAACCGTGGCGCTGGAGCTGAGCAGCACGCCCGAAAACAGAAAAAGGCATGGGCGGATTTAGGCGCCACTTCGGGATGCTCGGCTATTGTGGGCGTCGGCGTCTCCGCTGTGGCAGCTTCGCCACAAGCCTCGACTATTTTCTTATTACCAATTACCAATTTTCCATTCCTTCAGTCGCCCCTTCCTATTTCTGTACAAATAAATAAATAAAAAAATGGCAACACATGCTGTAAGGTATACCCACCTAGAACTGGCACTTTTTCTGCCCAAAATATCCTGATGATGAAATTTTGATTTGAAAATTGTTAGCCTATCGTAAGTGAAAATCATTCATTGTGGGGAAAAAAACTGCCACGTGTCATCTTGTGAATGGTGTGAGGTGGCATGGACTCCCTACGAATCTGACATGGAAATTCAATTTGAACACTTCAATGCTAAATCAAACCTTCACGTATAGTACTCAAGAAAAAACCAAACCTAAGTTGTATTGTAATTTACACAAATAATTTATCAATTACAAGTAGTTTATGAATTCAACCTAAGGTTGGGTTATGAAAACAATTTAGGTTGGGTTAGTCCACATTCTCACAAATCGTTTATAAATTCCCAAAATTGAAAGCATAAGATACCTACTCATACCATTAGACTCCCCTTAACCCCTAAAGCTTTTTTACTATGTTTTCACCAAAGCTATTGTATTTGCCATTTCTAGTACAAGTACCAAATTTTAGAAAAAAAAAACATTTTTGGATACATGTAACTGTAGGATCAAGTAGTACAATGGTGTGAGAAGATGTGGAAAAAATTTGAGAAATTTCCACTATGTGGATTACAAGATATTAGCATTTGAATTGACCAAAAAAAATTCTTTTTCGCCCTACAAAAAAACAAAGCAGTTGCACTTCAAAAGGTCACGTTTTTTTATTATTTTTAAATGTCCAAAATGATGTTTACTCTTTGGATTCATTCTTTAAGGCAAGTTGGCTACAAGCTTGAAAATTTTAAGATCATTTAGAATTGTATAACATATAGGAAAAAATAGTAAGTAGAAAGAAGTAAATAATGATTCAAATTACTAAATTGTCAAGAATTTAGTTGTGAAATTGAAAAATGCCTATTCCAACAATTGTAATGTTGTAATAAACAATCTACATCCAATTTTTTTGATTTTTTTTAAATATTGAAAATTGAGTTAAATAAAGTACTTCAAAGTTTATTTTAGAATAGAGATTCCATAACTAACTGCAAGCTAAAACTCCTCATAACTTTCATCTCATTAATCAAAATTGAATGATTCAAATTTTTCTATGTATATAAAAATCAATGAAAATTACTATCATACACTAATTTTTTTGACTATGTAGTCAAAAGTTATGAAAATTGTTGGGCCTTGAAGCTATTCCTTGGATACATCTTGTGTGAAAATTTTAAATAAAATCAAATAAAAATCCATTTGTAGTGACCTACCTCTATCTTAGTGCTACAAGAATAGAACCTCTCATAGCATATGGTGACTCCCCAAAGTAGTTAGCCACTATATAAATCTCTCTCTTAAATTGAGAAATTGGAATTATAAAGTGAAATTTGAACACATTGTTGTATAAAGGAGACTCTACCTTCATGTGCAATTTCATTTAAAAATGAATTATATTTAGACCTATTATTATTTGAATGAGATTTCTATATAAGAATATTTTTTTTGTGAAAAGTCAAAATGTTTCATTTTTCTTATAGGAAGAATGTACATTTTAACTAAAACCACATGTTACAAGTTTCATGAATTTTGGATTTTTATTGATTGAAATTTGACCTCAAAATTTTTTATTTTTTATTTTTCACTCCATAAATTGCAAGAAATTATGTTTTTGATATTTATAGTTATTTGATGTTATTTTATATTTTTGCAATTTATAGAATGAAATATTCAAAATTCAAAAAAATTGAGGTCAAATTTCAATCAATAAGATTTCAAATGATAAAAATCCAAAATTCATGAAACTTGTAACATGTGATTCTAATCAAGATGTACATTCTTTCTATAAGAAAAAAAATAAGACATTTTGACTTTTCACAAAAAGTTTATTTTTACATAGAAATTGACATTTAAAAAAGGGCAAAAAATTGAGTTTTTTAATACCTCCACCATAAGAGAAAGGGGTGTTTTAAATGAGTTTTTAAGTATAGTCCTAGATATAAGATTGTAAGTAACAACCTTTTAGGAGATTTTTAATAAAATTTTATTAGAAACACATATATTTTTAGTAAATTTTATTGAAAATCTCTTTAAAGGTCATTACTCATAATCTTATATTTAGAACTATACTTTAAGACTCATTTAAAACACCCCTTTCTCTTGTTGTGCTTGTTCACTATTCAATAGGCAAATATACCTTGCATGCTGAAGTACTATTTGTAATCTATATTTGGAAAGAATCTATAGCTAGTTCAAAGTTAGTCATTAGAATGGGAAAAAACTTGGATGCGATTCATAAACATTGACAAAAAAATGGTTAAAAAATCTATAAAATTTCTATTTTGAGTATGAAATAGAGAAAATAACTAGAAATCCGTACTTCAAAAACTCGTTCAATTTGAGAATCGAAGGAAAATAGCTGGTAAAACTCAAAAAAACTTCCCAAATGCTGTTTGCGATTAATTATCAAATTTTTTATGAGAAATTAAATACACTTGCTATGCAATTATATTGCAGGCTGCTGTCAACGGCTGCAATCGTTCAATTAATATCAGTCGTGTCCACTGGCCAGTGGTCCAAAATTGTATCATCATCATTAATATTTTTGATACAAATGGAAACCCATTGCAAAGCGTATTTTCATTATTATTAACCTACCTCAAGTTGCTGAAGCAGGCAGGCACTGCCGGCCCACTCACCCAAACTGAATGTGCTTAAAAAAGAATTTAAAAAAAAAATTTAACACCGTGCTGAGGACTGGCATTTATTGTGCCTTTCAAAGAATTTTGCACATTAATTTGCGTTCAGCCAGTTGAGATAATAACTGCCCAGTCCGACGGACTGGGCTGTTTGATGCTTCTGATTAATTGATTGTGAAAGAGGAGTGGTGGTTTCTGTCAACCATTTAATGCTCATTTAACCACTCACTGAAGTGAACTACTGTAGAGTTCGTTGGCTAACTTGTTGTAATTTATTTACAATTCAGTGCTGTTCATTTCTGTGCAGTTATTGTAAACCAGTCGGTGACATTCAGTTACATTCAGTTTACAAAGCAGCATGGTAATGAGAAATCCTCTTCAACAGGACGGAGTGGATGGAAATGGTACCTTCTTCACATTGAATTCTTTAATGTAAAAGTTTTCCTCGGTAACGGGGATTTCTTCATAAGGTGAGATGAGCACATTCATGTTTCGTAAACGTTTCCACAATGAAATTTAAAATATTCATCACTAATACTTTCCAATCAATTATTATGTAACATAATGAAAAAAAAAACCATAAATGAAAAAACACACCATAATTTATCATAAATGTTTTCTTTTTTCTTTTTTCTTTTTTGGAATTGAAATTTGGTGTGTTGATCAAAATTGCATCAAATTTAAAAAATGTAATAGGATAGTTTTGACTAAATATTCTTAAAATGGAGTTAAAAAAATAAAAATTCGAAGGGCTTCAAAGTGTGTGTGTAAGACTTCTTGGAGGGGACTGTACTTCTCAAGCCCCAAGGCGCTATTAGCTATCAAGCTACGTAGTCATTTGCTAATAATAGACTCATTAAAGACTACATGAAAGGCACATATTTTTCAAAGGTGCATGCTTGTTTCACGAGTCAAACTAAAGTAGAATTATAATTTTTCTGGTTAAAATTATACTTTTTATGAATTTTTGAAGTGGTCTACCATAAAATTATAAAACTACCCCATAAAGTGGAGTCTTAAATATTCCATTAACAATCCATAACTAGACATTAACTTTTTGGGTATTGTGTGAATCATTTGCTTAAAAAATATCAAGAATACTCATTAGAGGTTAAACTATTGTACAAAACCTCCCCTTTTTACACAAAATTTGAAGGATAAACATCTACACTTTTGTCCCATATAAATCATAACTATTTTCATGTAATAAATCCAATTGTAGGATCTTTTAGTTCATTTGTTCAATATATCTAGGTGAAAATTTAGAATGTAAACCTCCACGGATAGCAAGCTCAATGTGTATGAACTTCAAAGCTAATTTTTTTTATAGTCCTTCACGAAGCAAAGTTTGTGTCTTTCAAAATAATATAGAAAATAAAAATGTGGCTCATGCTAACTTGTGTATTCTAGTCAAATGTTGGGAATGGAATGAGAATATATGCATGGGGAAAAAACAAATTCATCTTTAATCCTTAAAAGATTGGTGCATGGCATATACACAATTTTATCTTGTATTTTATTCTTAGGATACAAAGAATGTATTAGGGGTAGTCACGGCATGTTCACGGGGGGGGGGGGGGGGGGGGAACAATGAACAATGAACAATGGAAAGTGCTTTGAAGGGCCAATGAGAAGAGACGAATATTGAACAAGCCATGACCACCCTTTTGGTTCAAAATTGTTGAGAATAATGGAGAATGGACAATGGTATTACCCGAGGTAAGTGACGACCTTCCTGGAAGGAACTGCCGACCTTCCTGGAGGGAACTAGCCAGGGAATCGGCAACCTTTTCGGGTTAAAGTGCTAGTTCAAAAGTTAAAATAGAGAGAACAAAAGAATAATCTTAGCGGAACCTTGATTGTTCACTCCCAACATCCACCTCTTGAGGTGGATGTTGGGAGTGAACAATCAAGGTTCCGCTAAGAATATTCCATGCAAGGGACGCCAACCCTCGGCCGCCACCACACCAATGTTCATTGTTCACCATCCCCAAGAACATGCCGTGACTACCCCTATTATAATAATGCAATACATACATTGTTTGATTGAAAATTCAAGGACTAACATATGTCAATTGAAGGTCATTTTAATATTTAATACTTGTCATGTTCAAATATGGCACTGATCTACAAGTGGCCATTTTGCAACTTCTAAGACATGTAGGAAGCACAAGATATCAAAAGGAGAATTGGAATTTTTGTTTGGTGAAATTTTAAGTAGACGCTCAAATAAGTGAGGGAAGCAACTTGTCAATTTTTAGACAATTATTTTTAACAATTGACTTGAACATTTTGGTTGTTTTAGTTTGACAACAAGGCAAAGCTAGTCCTATAATGAGGGTTTCCCCTATTCACATGGAAGTGGAAGCATCATGAAACTCAATGAAGGCATTTCAAACCCTCGAAAACTTGAAAAAAAAATGATTTTGCCATGGCATGAAAGTTTTTATAAAGTTTAATTTTATTTATTTATTTAATATATACTGGTTGAGATCTCGACACCTTCTAAGCCAAAGAAAGTGTGCTTCATACCATTGAAAAGTCATTTATATGGGGCTTGCATATAGCAAGTTTTACGCAATTTTGATTTTTATAGCAAAAAAATATTGAATTCCTAAAGAATTTTATTATCATCCAATATTCAAATAGATCTTTGAAAACCATTTGATCATCATGCATAGATATATTGGATAGACATGCCAAATGGAGTCATCTTGGCCTACTAGAGTGTTTAATTTTTTTTTAAACTCATAAAATCTCTAAAAAAACATTGATACTTCAAACATTCTTTGAAAACTTACAAAAATCATGAAAATTAGAAAATTTAGAAAACTATGGAAATTTCAAAATTTATAAAAATTTATAAAATACTAAAAATATTAGAAAACTATAAATAACAATTTTAAAAAATAAAAATATCAAAGATTTATATAATTCAAAAGTTTTAAAAAATAATAAAAATGATAGAAATGGTAGAAATCATAAAAATTATACACAAAAATTATAATTGTAGTTTTTATAAAAGGTAGAGTGTTGAGTTAAAAGATGAAAGTTGTGCATTGCCTACAAAGAGGCAAAGGAAGGACCACGTTGGTATCAAGTCAAAGCTTCTCAAGACAAGGAATCAGATTGTGAAGGATATAGCTCCAATAAAAGGGCATCATTTCTAAAGGTCAAACCATGGGAGGATTGAGAGCCCACAACACCCACTACACCCACTTCCCATGAAAGTTGGATGAAGTGCCAATAAAATCCATTTGGAACATTTGAAATTAGCTTGACTACTAGGATTGATTAGCCCTATATAGTTTTAGTTTTAGTTTAGACTACATAGCATATTGTATATTCATAAGCTATGCACCCCCAAAGTGTCATTTTTTAATGTTGTGAACAATGACTATTATTAAATTGGTCAAATTTTGACTACATTTTTTGCTGGCAAATGAAAGTAGGTTCCACCACACTAATGAACGCGACATTTGGATATTGTATGTATAAGTAATGAAGAGGCAAAGTGTTTTTTGGGTAGAGGTTCTCATATTGTTTTTTGAACAAAAGTACTTATTAACGTTGGAAATGTTCTTGAAAAGTGATGATGACGGTTATAAATAGGTGGAGCTTTTGCAAGTATCCACCTTATTCTATTTGAGTTTGTGTGCATTCATGCTCTTTGCTTTAAATAATCTATTTCATCAAGCTTATGAGTGAGGTTTGATGTTACTAATTGTAGTAAGGTTAAGCCCCACCTAAATCATGAGATGTGATAACTTAATCCCTAACGTTCCTTGACTATGTTTTGACCAAAATCCCTCTAAAATTATCATTTTTAGTACACATACCAAATTTTAGAAAAAAAATTATTTTTGTACACATGCAAGCGTAGGATCAAGTAGTAATATGGTTTGAGAAGACGTGGAAAAAATTTCTGAAATTTTCACCATGTGGATTGCAAGATATTTGCGTTTGAATTGACAAAAAAAATTGGCCTTGCAAAAAATAGGGCAATTGCAATTCATAAGGTCACATTTGTATGAAAAAATTTCCATGTTGGTAGTGCTTTTTTAGATCCATTCTTCAAGGCAACTTGGCTGCATGCTTAAAATTTTTCACTTGGAATTGTACAACACGTAGGAAAAAATAGTAAATAGAAATAGGTAGAGAATGATTCAAAACACTAAATTATAAAGAATTTAATTATGGGATTGAAAAATTCCAATACCAATGGTTGTAATGTTGAAATAAAAAATCAACATCCCAAGATTTTATTTTATTTTCAAAAATATTAAAAATTAAGTTAAATAAAGGACTTCAAAGTTTATATCAAAATAGAGATTCCATAAGTGCCCGCAAACTAAAACTCCTTGTAACTTTCATCTCATTAGTCAAAATGGAACGATTCAAAGCTTTCTATGTATATATAAATCTAAAAAACCAATTTCAAATTTTTGTTTCTGAAAAAGGTGATTTTTTTTATATGCTTTGAATGCCTGACCAAGGAAAAAAACTACAAATCGACATATAATAACTTTTAAAGCATATATACAAAAAAAAATTAATATAAATTTAAGAAAAAGAATAGAAACACATAATAAAATTGGAAAAATAAGAAGAAGACGAATGAGACTAATGGATATTTGGAAACTACCAGAAATATCCTCACATGGATATTTGGGAACTAAGGTGGGAAATTGCCTTATATTTTATTTTTAGATTCAAGAAACATGATCATATGTTTGAACACACATACCACTATGTTTACATTTTCTATTTGTACTGAGTTGCCCCAAATCACTATATTGACAAAAAAATAGAGTTGGGTCCTTTAGGGGCTCACTTATACATGGGCCTCCTTGACCCCAAAATGACAAAGAGGACAAAAAGTGTCCTCACATAATTTGAAGTCCAGTTCAAAGTGTTGTAACTTTTGCATCCAAGGTCCAAATTCAATAAAACTTGTTGGGAAAGTTGAATTCTTCCCTCTAGTTTGTGTGGCAAATATTTCAGATCAATCCAAGATGTACTGAGTTTTGAGGGGCCAATTGAAGTTCACAGCTTCAATTTGAGTTCACCAAATTGCAATTAGGGCTGCAACTTTGGGGGCTTGGATCTCTTTCGTAAAACATTCATTTTCACTAAAGTTTTTTGGATTTTGTTCCCCTTGAAGTCCAGTTATTGTGGTAAAAATTTCATGTCAATCCAAGTTGTTTTGAATGTTTGGGAGCAATTCGAAGTTCAACATCCTAGCATTTGGGGAGTATAGTGAACTTCAGCGGCCTATTTCTTCTTCATACAAAGTCCATTTTCAAGATTTTTTTTGGAAAAGTTGCGCATACTAGTCAAGTTTGTAATGCAAAAATCTCATGTCAATCTAAGAAGTAATGAGTGAGTGAGAAGCATTCTAGGAAGAGGAGGTTCAGCATTAGATGTGATTTTTGCAATTTTTCTTGTTGTTTTTTGACATTTCAAAGTTGTTTTTTAGACACAATGAGTTGATTGAATGAAAAAAAAAATTCACCAATGTGTTTGTATACTAGTTTTGAATCATTTTGTAGTGTAAAGTTTTTTCATTTGAGTAGGTTTAGAAAACAAATTTCACCTCCAAATGTGTTTTTGGGAAAATTTCAGCATCTATTTTTGACACTAAAACATTGTGATCTTGCAATTTGTATGGCCAAATGACTTCAAATTTTGTACATATCATCTAAAACATATACACTACAAGATTGTACGGTTGAGATTTGTATAACTTGAAGATATCTAGACCTATAGAGCTTCAAAAGCAATGATGTTTTTGAACCCTGGATATCGAATGTCACTTTGGGGTTAAGAATCAAACTTCAGTTACTCCAAAGCTACATCATTTATTTATTTTTGAACAAATGGGAGACCCACTACATTAAAAAACAACTAATACAAAGCAGCCAAGCCCAAATGTTGGTCAATGAAAGGCTACATTATATCAAGGCATCATTCCAAAAGCATGAATGGGATTATTTAATCCTTAATTGCCCAAGGCCTTTTTTGAGCTTTTAGGAATTCGCTCTAAATTGAACAAAAATCCAACATTTTGATAAGTTAGACATATTTTTCAAAAATTGTAATCATAAAAATTCAAACTTGACTGTTAGAAATCACATAGGAAAAGAAAACACAACATTATCACTTATGGATTGAAAGATTATAATGTTTGGTTATGAGGGTGCTAAAACTGCAAAAGTGATTTGAAGTTTTTCAATCCTCTTTTCACATGTCAAATCAAAAAAGTTGGTCACCAAAAAAATATGAGGATAAAGGGTCCAACATACATAATCCCAATCAATTTATGGCTTCTCAAAATCTATCCTACAATTTTTTTAAATAAAATTTTAATTTAATTTTTTTAAATGAATTTTTAATTTAATTTTTAAAAATGAGTTTCTAATGTAATTTTTTTCCAAGATCTAGTATATTTGAGGCTCATTTCCAAGAGCTCTCAACACTCCAGAAAGTCAAGATTACAATGGACAACCTAGCACAAAATCTTGAATAGAAAAATCATAATGAATCATTTTCAAAATGATTTTTGATGCTAAAGTTGAACTTCAAAAACATAAACTACTAAAAGTAATAACTTGATTAGGTTTCATTTAACTTCAAAGTATTGTCAACACTAAAATATGGTGCCTCAACATTTAGGGGTTAAATGAAGGTGCGAAGATTGACAATTTTCTAAATTTGCAACTTCGTTGTTTTCAAACTTTTAATCTTAACCAATGACAAACAATTTTTTTAATAAATATATATTTTTTAACCCCTTTCATGGACAAAGCAACTATTTTATAATACATGGGAATCAATTTTTAGGGTAGAAACATGACACATTTTTTATTGTTAGGATAGAAAGATTTAGAAAAGATATAGCCTACATGTTTGGTATATAGCCAAGTGGCTTACCATATAAGGTAGAAGCATGTAAATGTGACACTTATTCAAGATTTGCAAATCTTGAGGGTAGGGACATAGTAAAATGATGTGTACTGATAGGAAATGATTTAGGAAACCAACAAAAATAGTTTTGTATTTTTTTGAGTTTCTATGAATATAATACAAATTTGTGAAAACAAGTGCACAAATGCATCTACTATGGACAATAGACTACCACAAAAGTGGACACGAAAACATTCAAAAGAGACAAACCCTAAGCTTATATCATGGTCCATATGCACTTTAGTTTAGGGCTTGTTTTAGGTGTCCATAAACAATTCCTGTTACCTTTCGGTGCATATACTTCTTGCCAATGAGATCATGGTTAGTTGAAACTTGTACTATACACTCTATATGGAGTTTGATGTAGATTTTTGTATAATGTTTTTGAATCTCATGCCCTTTTCATATTGTATTTGTATTGTCATTATTAACCATACAAAATGAAGACCCAAAGTGTGAAATCACAATGTATAAAATCATGATGAAACATTCTATTAACATTTCAAAAAATGTAGCCTTTTGTGATAGGATTTTGTGATATGGCCTATTTCTTGATAGATGTATACAACATAGATAACAATTGCCAATTCTAACTATGTGGATGCACTTTGTTTGTTTGTTTGCTTGATATGTTGAAATCTAAAAAACCATGAAGCAAGTGGCGGCATTCTTGTTATTGTTGGAAAGCTCTTGGCAAAGAGGGGTGCATAGACTTTATTTCATGGCGTGTGGGAGTTATGGAATTTCAAAGTTTTTATATCAAAAACTGGATTAAATTATCTTTTATTTTGGAAAAAACACAAATTTCACATTGCATATTCAAATGCCACAAAAAAGCCCCTTACACTCCTTTGTGCAAAAAGCTTTCTATTCATGCCAATTTTATGGCATTCAAACTTGCAATGTAGAAGTTATGGATTTTCTAAATTAAAAAAATGAAATAAATCATCTTTACATGGCATGTGCAAAGGCCACAAAACAAAGCCCTTGCACTCCTTTGTGCATTGAGCTTTCTATATTACCAAGAACCAACCTCTCTTACTATGATGGAAAAGTTATTGAATTTCAAAGTTTTAATGAACTAGAATATTAGAAAATTATTTTCACTGTTATTTTGGCTGTGGCAATGAATGGCACAGGGCACACTAGTACTAGTGAATTGAATTAGTTACAACTCATAAACATTAGTTCTTTGCACTGAAAGTAGTATACCAAAGCAAGGACTCCAATCCTAGAAGATGTTAAATTCCCACTACAAAAAAAATCGTATCTAATCAAGATGCAAAAGAACCTACACATGTTACGTATTCCGTGAAACATTACTGGCCATACAGGTCGTAAGAAATAATGACTACTACTAGTGTGCACTGTGCAACATCACATGAGTCTTCCCAATGAAGATTCCAACATATCTAACCTACAGAAAACATCGTTTTACTTTACAATTTTCAAAGAATACTCCATTTTTTCCAAATATCGCATTCTTCTCCTTTATCTACGAGTTGTCTCAGTTCCTTAACGTCAAAACTTCTCGTTTAGAGTCAATTCTTCAACACGCACAAAATGAATATTCTGCAATTGACTTCTTCGGGCCATCCATGCATTAGTCAACACTGGTTGATAACAAATTGCCAAATTGCCCACAAGAAGCCCTCTTCCTTCTTTCCACTGATCTTATATCACTGCTCATTTTTAAACCAAGCAACCTAAAGATCAAGATAAGCAAAGACGTCTGGGTAATGAACCGCAATTCCAGAGTAAGGGAACAAGAGTAATTCCCCGGTCGTATGATTCTACAGTACAAGCATCATCCAAGTCCCTCAAGGCATAGGATCTTGAATCCCTGACTTCCTGATCAACAAGTTGCCTCTTTCGTATGTCCCCGTTGAAAACTCAAGTTTATTTCAGCCCATCAACACCACAGGAATAACAGTCAAGATCATGAAGATAAGCATGGCTATTCCAAAGCTTCACAAGATTTAAACGACAAAGCAAAGCATATTTCAGCATTTATCAATTTCACCCAAATTTAAGAACAAGAGAATGTAATCATTCTTATTTCTGCAAATCGACTACTCTCGTTTTCTGGACAGGAGACAACACTCTTTGGTATTCAAAGTGACATCATCACTCTACAAAGGACGATTACTCGAGCGACTGTCTGCGATCAGAGACCACCTTGTTTTTTCATTTGAAAGTGCACAGCCCAGATGGGCACAAAGGTGCCCAAGGCCAAGGAACCGAACACGCCAAGGGCCATCTTCACCTTCCGGTTCTTCATGGCAGTGATGTCGTACATGTGCTCTGCATGGATGTAGTCGTTGCTGTACCTCTTGGCTCCCGTTGCGTGAAACTGCCGAGTACCTGCAAGAATTAAGCGTACCATTGTCAAGACTAGCAGCAATACTAGCGTCATTTCTGAATCATAATGGCATGGAAACGATCTGATGATAAGATATTGACGAATTAAAACTAAAAACCTAGGTTGCCCACCACAATAGCAAGATAATAAAAAAAATTCCATCCATCGAAGCCTCACGGGTGCGAAATGCAAAAATGACCTAAAAGCCCAAACGACGCATCAACCAAGTGGTGTTTGTCTGCATGAATAACCTAATTAATCAATATATGGTGCGTGATTCAAACACGCCACAAAAATGATATAACCAACACAAAACAACTAGAAGAACGAGCGGAATCCCAGAATCCTAAAATCACTAGCACATGTCTAAAACCCAAGTACCAAAGAAACCTGCTAGAAATTATCTAGATGCCGATCAAGCCAAGTGTAACTTTTCGACATTCTGCGAAAACATGGGATTTTCAAAAGCCCCGCATCAAAAATACAGCATCGGCTCCCGCTGAACGGCGACTAAGGAACGAAGCTCTCATCGATGTTTTCTTATGCTAAACCTTCAAAATTGAGAAATGCAATAAACCTAGAAATTAATGAGTGCCCAGAAACTCAAACACTCACACTGCACTGGAGTTTCCCGAATTAGGTCAGAAACAAGGTCAGAGCAATTGGGACAGAAAGAGTACCCGATGCAGCAGGGGGGTTGGTAGCGACCTTGCAAACCACGCGGCGCACGGCTGAAGCAGCGGCGGAACTCGCCATGGCTAGAGAATGAATTGCTGGAAGGCGAATCTGGCAGAATTTGCACGCAATTCGGAGTGAATTTCTAGTGCAGGAGAAAGAATTTTATAAGTTAGTTCGTAGAATTGGGGTTCTAGGGCTTCTCACTGATCGTGTTTCGCGGAACCTACCCGTAATTGTGCCGGGTACAAGTTGCCTTGCGACCCTCCGGTTCTCTGCCGGATACTAGAGCCTTCGACTTAGTGAGCTACCAAACGTTGAAATACAAAAACTTGAACCGCTAATAAGTTTTGAAAATTCATACTCATTCATAAATTAGTGTGCCCTGTGCTGTTGCCACAATCAAAATAAAAGTAAAAAAACTTCAAAATTCAACAACTTTCACACCGTAGGTTCAAACAACACAAAATAAAGCACGTGCACCCCTCCTTGCTAAGGTCTTTCCAATGGTACTGAGAATACAACCATGAGATGTATGGTTGAAGAGATTTCAATGTACAAAACAAACAAACAACCTCAAACTTAAGGTATGGAATTATTGAACTCCTTTGACACTTGTAGAGCATTTGTCCTTTAGATTGATATATTACATGAATTTTTTAAAGCTTCCTAAATAAATACAAATTGAATGTTGTGAATAATGAAATACATTATTTACAACAATAATCATCCACCAAGTGGTGAGTTGAGCACTTAGGGGTTAAGAAAAAATAATTTCACATGATGAAATTTGACTATATGGTTTATAGAGAGAGAGACGCAAGAGTCATTGGCATCAAAACAACTTATCAAATGGCTTTTGTAAAAATTGTAGAAAATTAAAAAGACCAAAAATTTAGATAAAGATCAAATTAAAAAAATATAAATGTAAAAGAATTTGGACTGCATATATATTAAGAAAAAAAAACTTACAATATATATGGAGAATTGAAACACCTATGCATACTTTTAAAAATTCCATGCAAGAAGTTTCCTCCAATTAAAATTAATTTTTTTTATTAAAAAGCCTTCAAAGTTGGATATTTTGTTCCATGATATATGGATTATTATTATTTTTTTAATACAATTAGACTTTTAATGATATTATTTTTTTCCAAAACTATTCATATTATGTATATAATTACATTTTTGGATTTCTTAAAAAGGTTACAAAAATTTTCTACATTAAAACAAGTTGTATCCCTTGAAATTGGACTAAAATGCATTATAAATGATTATAATCAAGGCCATATAATATGGAAGTTGCATACAATTAAGTTTGATGATATTTTGTGACACCATTTTGTGACATATATTAATACATGTGAAAAACATCAAAATTTTGAAATGTATGCTTTAATGTCGAAATTTAATGAAGTTTGACCAAGTCCAAACATGAAATGTCCTTTAAGGGTTATAGGACATTTCATTTATGGACATTGTCAAATTTTAAAATTATTTTTTTATGTTAAAATATACATTTCAAAATTTTGGTATATAATGACAAACATTATGGTGTAATTGATGCTATTGCGCCCTGTTTGCTCAGGAGACATTCATTTCTTCTTTCTTAGGTTCCTATAAGATTTAGGAAATCACCCTTAAGGTCTCTTTTGCTTACTAAGGTACTTTGGGCACCCCAAGGAGATAGGGATGTGACAATGTATGTCATTTTGTATGTTTCAAATGCTTTTAGCATTGAATTTTACTTCCTTTTTTGCATTCATAGATTTGCATTCATAGATTCTATTTCCATTGAATTTCATACAATCTTCTAATTTTCAATAACTTGGTTGTGAGACTTGTGTTTTAGAGACAAGTTCATTGTCTGCTCTATTTTTTCCCTTGAAGATGGCTTCTTTCTCATAGCTTCTTTTTAAATGTAGCCAAGAAAAGGACTATGTGGGTAGTGAGAATATTTTTAGTCTTGCAACTCAAAGCCAAAGTGCTTTCCATTCCTAAATTCAACATCCATCCTCAACTACTACAGTCCTAATTGAGAAAATTCAATTATGTGAGACCAATGTGGATATTGGAGGGAAGGAAGCATAGGAGCAAGAAGATTGTTGGATTGTAGAACCCATGAAGAAGGGAAGAGGTGGTTCTACGAAGAAGAAAACTTTGGTCAAGAAGAAAGTTAGAAAAGTGAAGGTTGAAGAAGAAGACATGGAGGAAAAAAAAGAAGAATTTAGTGGACAATGATATTGAGCAACTTATTGCAATTTGAGGAAAGATACATGCAGAGTTTAAGAAGGATGCTAAAAAACAAGGTATGCCTTTAATTCTTTAACTCAATTGTTTCTCTTCAATACATTTTTTGGCTATTGTAAATGCTTTTGGACTAATATAGACGTTTTTGGATTGCTGCCAACTTTGAAGACGTGTAACTTTTGCAAAAAATGTTGGAATTCAATGAAACTTGTTGGAGAATATTTGTTACGTCTTCTGATTTTTGTGGTAAAATTTTCAGATTATTTCAGTTTATATTGAATTTTTGGGAATCATTTTAGTATAGGCAGCTTTGTTTTTATTCTCCAATGTCTATTTCCATTCTTCCAAAGTTTTTCAAAGTCAATTTTATAGATTTAGGATTTGTTTTTGAGCAATTTTACATGCTTCAATGTATAGGAGAAATAATGTTTTTGACAATATGCTAAATTTTATGCAAGTGTGGATATATGGGTCTGACTTTAAGCACGAATGCTTGCTACAATTTTTGGATTCTTTCGCACTTCCAAAGCATGTTGGAAGAAGTTTGCGACTATTTTTAAGTCATACAAAGAGGACAAGCTTGTAATTCCATCTTGGGGAATGATAGACATGAATGTAAGTTTTATGACTCCTTAGACCAATGGTGGCATCAAGCAGGATTTGTTATGAAGCATATGAGTGCAACAATAGACAATACAAATAATAGTGCACAAGATGATAGTGAAGATGTAGCTCATGATGCATCTCAAGATTTATCAGATGAACGTGCAAGTAAACCCGAACCTTCACCATCTTTGAAGAAGGTGAAATTCCAAGACCAAGCTCTACTTTATTTTGGCAAAATGGTAGACAATGGAGCAACAATGTTGGAGCATTTTGGCAAGACCAATGAATTGCTAGAGAAGGTAGATCACTAAATGGATCATCTCATTGATAACCTCTAGTGGTCTTCTGTGTCATAACTAGAATCTACAAGAAATGCTACTTGTGTTGTTTTTGCAAGATGGTCCATGTAATAGCTTTTTGCCATTAATATGTGGGTTCGAATCACTTTTTCTAACATGGCTTTGATCCACTCTTCATGGTCTACTTTTGTTTCATCTTCAACATCCATATCTTCCAAGTTTGTTGTATCATTTTCTACAGGGTCATTGAATTCTCTTGCACCACTTGTTTCTGCATGATCCTCATTTCAAAAATGCTTTGGAACATGTCTACATTTTTCAAGTCACCAAACAATTGTATTGCAACCTTCTTCATATCTTCTTCAGTTGCTTTTGTCCAATCTAAGTTAAATTCCTCTCCATGTATAATGCATAAGTTGTAGAAGCATAAGCAAGTTGTAACAATATCTGAAATGTTTTGAAGGGACATATCAATCCTCTTCAATAATATCCTCCATTTCCCTTTCAAAATGCCAAAAGCTCATTCAGCAACCATTCTAGTACTAAATTGAAAAAAATTCCAATGAGCCTTTTCTCTAGATAATCCTGCCTTTTCTCCCTTGAAAGGCAAATAGAACCATGGACGCATTGGATATGTAGCATCTCCAATAAGTTTATATGGTAAGAAGGCTCCTAACATGGTCTTCTTTCTAATTTTGGATTTTTGAAATAGGCATTAGGAAAAATTTGAACCCCTAAAAAGGCTTTAAATTTTTTTACTAATTTTTATACTAAATGAATGAATATGAAGGTTGCTATCCTCATTAGTACCACCACTTGGCATGTGCTCCATTTTTTATGATGGAACTATCATGAGATTTATAAGATCATGGAGATGGATTGGGTAATCATGACAAATTTTTTAATTCATTGTGCAATTCATAGCCTAACTAGTGAGTTGAGAAGGTGTGAGCATTTATTTACCCACCTTTGCTAATTAAACGAGAGCACGACCACGTTCTACTCTAATTGGGACCTAATTCTAAATGGGTGCCTAGGCATTGTCCATTGTGCCTTCCAAGCAATGGAACTTTTCTAACCTATCCTATATGTCCTAAATCTTGCAAAAGATCCTATGGAAAGACATCAACTAGCTACACTAGCTAATTAGCAGGGCTAAACTAGACCACAGTGATTCTTGGTTGAGTATTCTACAGTTCTAAATGATCTATCCTATGTGAAAGAACAGCTCATGCCATTTCTAAAAACCTAAAACTCATCCAAAACAAACACTCCTAGCAAAAGTTATATATGGATGAAGTTCCTTCTCTAGAAGGGACTCCCAAACTTCATCCATCGACTTCCCTAAGCGGGTGTTTTAAGTAGTGTCCTAGACATCACGTCTTTTAAGTAATGTCTTTTAAGTAAGTTTTTAAGTAAAATTTTACTAAAAAGACTGTCTTTTTAGTAAAATTTTACTTAAAAACTTACTTAAAAGACGTGATGTCTAGGACACTACTTAAAACACCCCTTTCTCTTGTAGTGATATTTTACCTCTAATTTCTATTGTGGACTTGTTTAGGTGTCTACTTTCTCGTTCCTAGGTTTAGGCTTGGATGGATGAATCCCTTTGACTTCATCCATTACTTGTTTTGGACTTCATCCTTTCCTAACTTCTATGTATTTAGGTCTTTGTTTAAGGTTTTTCTTGTTTTGGGTTATTCTAAGCTTGCTCTATGGATTTCTAAATCTTAACCTAAAAATTCCTAATTCAAGGGACCCTAGTTTTATGTCTCGGTGTTACTTTTGGACAGTTACTATTTTTAGACTTTTGCTATTTTTTACTTGTAGGGTTTAAATCTAGCTTCCTAGAATGCTAAGACACTTGTTGGTTGGACCTTCTGAGCAGAAGTTATCCATGGATGAAGTTTGGCCACTAGGCGATACTCCAAACTTCATTCGCTAGTTTCTACCTCTTGGTACTTTTACTTTTATTTATGGACTCTAGATTTTACCTACTTCTAACTTCCCAGTTTTTACCTTGGTTAAAAGATTTTAACTATCTTTCATCCAACTTAGGCTCTAAACTTCATCCGCTTGTAAATTTCTCGGTTTAACTCCAATTTTTAAGTATTTTATGTTTTTGGAAACCTCTAGATGTCTATTCTAAGATTCTAAATTCAATTTTGACTTGAATTTTTGTTCAAATGATTCTAGCTCTCGGCCCTAACTAACAAATGCTAATTAGGAATTCTAAATGGAAGAAAGGGGGAAATTTAGGGACATACCTCAGTGGTGGGTTCCTCTTCTAGGTGTTCCACGGCGTCCACGTACTCCTCGGCTTGTACCATCTTGTTCTGAGAATTTGTGGCCTCACTTGGTTTCCTTTATAACTTTTGGAATACAAATTTTGGAGCTTCTACCCACTTCTTCTTTCTAATTCCTTCTTTCCCTTCCTTTTTTTTCCTTTTGTACTATTTCACCTACGGTATTGATGGTGGTCTTACACTATAGTCCAAATTCCAAGGAAGTTTTAATGTGCCTCCTACCTTCTTACACCTTTCTCCCTTTGTGTCATTCCGATCCTCCTCCTAACGGTCACCACGAATTCTCGAGTTTTCCGCCCTAAGCCTATCTAATCCCAGGCCTAGGTTACTATTTGTTGTCTCTCTCCTTTTGTTTCCTACTTCATCTCCTTCTTCCCTAATCCCCCTCCAGTGTTTATGTTCATCTTTTGTTGGTGAGAGTGGAATTTGCGAGTTTTGTGTGTAGGTGTAACGTGGAGGCATTGATTCTCTTTCTCCCCCTTCATTTTTTTCCAATTACAATTTGAATTTTTGAAACTTTGGTTCTCAATTAGCTTATAGTCTGGATTCTAACTAGCTTTTGTAACTAGATTTTTAATTTGGATTTCTAACTGGATTTTCTAATTAGCTTTTGTAATTGGATTTCTGGAAAGTTATTGTCAAGGCTAGAGCTTCACCGTCCGAGGAGTTAGTCCCGAATTTTGGGTAAAGTACTAGACTTGCAAAATCATGTGTGTAGGTGTTAGACTTGCTAAAACTTGGACACGCAATACCTATCCCATGCTAAAACACTAATATCTTGGAAGCTAAACTTTGGACTTTCCCAAGAAGGTCTTGGAAACTATACTTTGGAACTAAGTACTAGGGAGGTTCAAAGCTTCGCCGTATTTTGATAAATATATAAAAATCTAGATAATTTTCCACTACACAAAGTCAAAGCTTTGTCGTATTTTGTAAAAGCACAAAATACGGAACACTTCCTACAAGGTCACACGCACAAAGACATGTTAGAGTAGGGATGTTAGTACAAAACACTTGTTAGTACAAAAAGAAACCACTATAACAAGTTAGTACGAATAGACAAATTCTAAGGGATTTCACAATTAAAGAATCTTTCACTCGGAGGTTTAGAACTTTGCAACTACAAACTAGAGGTCTCCCAAAGTGGCATTGCCAGTCATATGGGAAGGAAACTCTCTAGGACTAGTACAATATTAGTACAAAACACCACAACTCCAACCAAAGCTTTAAAATTTCAATAAAGACAACAAAAAAGTTAGCCAAGCTTGAAGGGACCCCAAGTCCTTCAAGAGAGATTGAAAAAGAGTAACAACGGAGCTTGAAATACTTTAAAAACAAGAAAAATTTGGCAATGTTACCTAAATGGTCAAAATCCAACTAAATGAACCCAAATGAAAACAAGGCGGTTCAAAATGAACCTAAGAAGTGAGTTAAGAGAGAAATGAGAGCCCTTATATACTTTTCTAAAGGCCTCACTTCCCCCAATTCCTACAAGGTAATCTTTTCACCTAAGATTTTCATCCTAATTCTAAGTTTTTGACTTTCTATGTTGGTCCAAAACTCTAACTTTTAAAGATAGACTCCAAATTGTAAACGGATTGTGCCATTTGCTTCAGAAGGCCATTTTTAGTCTCAAAAATTCTCCACCCCTTTTTCATCCGCTAAAAAACCACTAAAAGTTAGTGCCAACTGGAATCCACAAAAAGATAAAAATCCAATTTTTGGAGGTTGACTTTTTTAAAGAAAGTAATTAGCCTAGGCTCTTTAGTCGGTATAAGGGAGTAAGAAAAGCCCCCGCTTTGACCTCAATCCAATTCCGTATGCTTCCGATACACTGGTCAACTTCACGTTTAATTTTCAATTTTGCCAATCTTGGAGGATCTTGTCAATTTTAAGTCTTGACTACCGGAATGCCACGAAACTTGTTGGAATTCATTATTAACATAAAAGAAGCTATACTAATTTTTAGTGAGATTTTAACACGGCCTGGATAATTTTTAGGAATTTCCCATTATGGTTTTTAGCGGTTGAGTGCTCGGAAAAATCTTTTGGAGATCAGAAAAAACCAAGAATTTTTATGGAACCTCTCATGGAATTCCACAATAGCTTTGCAAGCTCATATTTTTACTTTGCACATCTGAAAAAGGAGAATCAAATTCTGTTATTTTCTTTAACTTTTGGTAACTAGAGAATCTTGGCAAACTGATTGCGCCGTTGGATTCTTGGCATGATTCTCACCTCAAGTCACCATACTTAGGTTATAAATGCCCTTTTTTGGTTCATCTTGAGTTTTTTTTTGACCTACAAGCTAACAATTGGGGTTTTTATTATTTCACTGATGGAATGGGAATACTGAAACCTCTCTTTGGGAATTTAAATTAGGATTCTCACATAGTTCTCTTAGACCAATTTAGCTAAGTTTTGTTATAGAAAGGCAAGTTTAGACAAATTGGGCAATTTCTACTAAATACGCTTATTTTATACAATTTTTGGGTTTCTACCCTATCTACATGTGGGATTTGATTATAATTAAAGAAAAATGCTCTATTTAGGATCAAATGCTATATTGGTATGTGACATCTCTATTTTGTTTATTCACTCTCTTTTGAAATTTTTGTATATAAAACTATACTCAAAACTAATAAAATCCAAAATAAACAATTTACGAGTCCTAAGTGACTAAATGGGCAATCACAAAAGGCTCTTCTGAACTAAATTTATGAGATCGTGGAGATGGATTGGATAATGACGATGAATTCTTGAATTCATCATGCAATTTTTGGCTTAATTAGTAAGTTGAGAAGGCTCTTCCCACCCAAGCTTTTGCATTGTGAAGTGACCTCTTTTTCCTAATGGTCCAATCATGAATACTTTTAGCCCAACCAAAGTCATAATTTCAAAATTTGCAGTAACAATCCACTATACCGAATAAAAACCCTTCCTACAATAATAAGAAGTAGTATCTATGTTTGGAACAATAATTGGAATGCGATTACCATCTATTGCCCCAATAATGTATGGAATTCCATGCAAACTCTCAAATTCTGCAAAAATTTGCTTCATTCGACATAATGTGGGTCTTTGAAAAAACAATGTTTTCAAATGCTTTCTAATTCCCTCACAAGTCTCTTGAATAATGATTGAAGTAGTTGATGTTGACATTCCATACAAATCAACAAGTATTTGTAAAGTATCACCGGAATCCAATTGATACAATGTCAAAGAAATTCTATTCTCTATTGGAATACAATGTCTCCATTGTGTATCTTTCTTGCTCAATATGGGTGCAAGCTAGTATGAGAAGGTAGGTCTATTCACTCGTATACGATCTTTAAACATCTTTGCACTATATGATTCAAGAAGAAATTGTGTAGCAAATCCACTTGGCCGATCAAATTTCCAAGTTGTCTTCTCCTAGCTCCCAAATACAAATAAGGCCATCATCATAATTGCAACATTGTAATGATGAATGATGACTTTCTGAACTGCTATAATTGAAACAATTACATACTTTATAACCATAAAGATCACAAGAACAAATAAAATTCTCACTTCTACTATCCATGGAGCTAAACCAATGCAAAAGAGAGAAAAACTCGAAAGGAGGAACTAGAAGAACACACATACTATATTGTGTAAAAGAGTAGTTTTCATACAATGAATATGGGATTTCTCTTCTTCATCTTTAGAAGACCGTGACTATCTTTTACCAAAAAACACTACAAACATGAACTTGGATTGATTTGAAAATTTTACCACACAAACTAAACAAGTAGATGCATTTTTTTCAACAATTTTTATTAAATTTGAGTACTAAATGCAAAAGTTACAAAATTTTAAAGTTAAATAAAGCCCCCAAATGTTCAAAATATGCCCATAGGAACTATTACGACCTATGGTTCTCCAAAAATTCCATATGTATTAGATTGATTTGAAAATTTTATTACACAAACTGAACAAGTAGATGCATTTTTTTCAATAAGTTTTGTTGAATTTGAGTACTAAATGCAAAAGTTATGGATTTTTAAAGTTAGCTATAGCTCCAAAATGTCCAAAATATGCCCATGGGAACCATTAGGGGTTATGGTTCCCATTGGCCAGCCAAAGCGCTCTTGGTGGTGAAGTTCACCGGTGGACTTCAAGTTGTAAAGTTGGCCGGAAGACTTCTCTAGTTGGTGTTTACACTACAAACA
The DNA here is from genome assembly GCA_950106755.1 of Climacium dendroides. NCBI lineage: Eukaryota > Viridiplantae > Streptophyta > Bryopsida > Hypnales > Climaciaceae > Climacium > Climacium dendroides. Next base: position 33,049,617 of record OX467083.1, on the reverse strand, counting down.
GTCAAGATTTCTTCAAACATTTATTTTATTGTCTTTCCATCTTGTCCAAACATCCCATTGATTGCCTCAAATAGCCATGATTTCTTCAAACATTATTTTATTGTCTTTCCATCTTGTCTAAACATCCCACCAATTGCCTCAAATAGCCATGTCTTGGCCAAGACTTCTTGATCAACTGGTGCACTTCTCCACCGAAGTCTAAAGTGGCCCTTATGAATACCTATCTGGACGCATAGGTGCTACACTTAATAGAATACTATCATTGAGTGTCGCACTTGTTAGACGTTTAGGATTTGGGGGACCCAGGATCTAGGGTCCCAAGCAGTTAGAGTGAAGAGGATAGGATATAAGGCTTGTTTCATACATAGATGTCTAGTACTTGTGGAGAAAACCCTTTGTTCACTTTGATTGTCCGTCTTGGTGTGGAGGGAGATTGCCATGTCATCATTGGTTTTGTCCGTTCGGTGCATGGTTTCACACTAGGAACTGGACATCCGATAGAATTAAACTTGTGAAAGCTCTGTTGCATTTTTATTCCATGGAAGCTCCTTCATAACTCCTTTCCTTTTCAACACACCCATTTTGTCCACTAGACAAAATTTGGGATCACCTCCCAACTTAATCCCAAACTTGTCTACTATAACTATGGCTTCATCTTGAGTTTTGGCGGGAGTGGGTGATGACATGGCAATTTCATCAAGCGGCCGTCCATCATGTGTGAAAACCCCACCAGACAAAACCTATCCTTTGACCAATCAAATTACAAAGATTTTTGTCCAGTGCAGTTGCGACGTCCATATATGAAACGGGCCTAAGTTACATGATGCCGATCGTGCACATGATCAGAGATAGCTTACTGCTGTGGTGCTCTTGCTTTAAAAGGGCAGCCGTCGACCCCAAACATTAGACAAAAATATGATGTACAAAAATACGATGAACTTTTGGTATGCATGTCACTCTAACTAGAATAGAAATTTGCACTGGGACTGATAGAAAGGTTCAATGGGTGCTCAAAACGCCCAATGTGCTTCATGTCCGTTGCTAGTTTGGTGTGTCGTGATGGTGGTCCCTGGTCGTGTCTGAGGTTCTTGAGTGGGTCGGCTTCTATGGGGTTTTGGCTGGGTTTTGGCTTTGTACTTTAATCTTGCAATGAAATCCTTCATTTACGGGAGAAAAGAAAGAAAAAACAAAACCCTTCGGTACCCATGAACAGCACTTCCAATGCTATGCAGCATTTTGCCGCCAAGCAGCAACTGCTTATGATTCAGAGCGCTGCTCAAACACACCAGTGTCTGTCCTATAAAGAGAATGTACCCAAAGCGTACAAGGGTTGGTGTCCCCTGAGCAGCACTCGTCGCTTGAATTGCACTCGCAGCCCTAGGCATTTGCAATCTTGAGAGACCCTAAGCATGGAACATCCTTCATGCTGCTGGAAACTACCATGACCGTTCGGGCACACACTGTGATCGAAACACAAGGCATTCGCATTTCTTTCCTCAACCAATGCAAGCCAACCAGAAACTTATTTGTTGACTACAATTTGTAGCTGCAGTGATGAGACCCTAATCCTAACACGACTCTGCCTAACCTGCACAAACGGTTCACCAGATGGGCTCTCCCAATGACATCCAGAACGTCTGTGACAATACAATCAATGGTCTCATTCTGCCTCTAATCCATACAATCTGCAAAAAAAAACAATACACTAGGAATACAATTAATCACCAACCTTTCTAACGACTACCACAGAATGCAATTTGTTCAAGAACTGACCTACCAATGCGCACCTACCCACCTGCAGCCATATTCATTGCAGGAATGCGCCCAAAGAGCACGTTCTCTTCACGGGGACATAGTTGCAACAGCTGCAGTCGCTTCTTCTGTACTGTACAAATGCTGTACATAGACAGCATGGGAACGTGTAAAATTGTGGAGAAAATACAAAGGGTTTACGCGCTCCGTTCCTCGCCACGCATGTCGCGTCGCCGCGAGCCCGTCATCTCCCCGAAGTCTCTCGCGGCCGCGGCTCTGTCCGCGGCCCTCTGCGCGAGCGCCTTGGTCCTCGTGCACCTCGTTTTCTCATCCAAGGTGTCTCTGTTGGGCTCCAGCACGCGCAGAAACTCGGGGGAGTCCGTGAAATTGAAATTCTCCAAGCTCTGGTCGTCTTTCCACATGTAGACGCCCACGTCGAACGCCCGGGCGGCCTCCTCGGGTGTGCCGAAGCTGCCCAGCCAGATCTTCTTCTTCTTTTGCTGGGTGTACAAGCCCACGGTGGGACGAATCTCCGACACCCAGCGCTTGGTTTTTTCAAGCTGGCGGACGCCCTTGAAGCGAGCGCGCTGGCGAGGGCGCTCAGGAATCTCGTCGAACATGATCAGGTTGACCTCGCCTGGAAGGCCGACTGAGATCAGATTCTCGAAGTGCTTGATGCGAAGGGCGTAGTAGCCTTCCTTGAAATTCTTCCATGCGTTCGTCACGTTCGAGAGCTTCCCCCACTTCGAGCCCTTCTTCTTCGTGCTCGGGGTCCTGTCCATCCCAGGCTCTTCCTCCATCTTGGATTCCATCTCTTCCTTCATCTTCGTCTCCTCCATTTCAGTCCCCACTACTTCACCCGCAACTCTCAAAACTAAAAACTCTCAAAACTAGAAAATGTGTTCCTGTAAACTTCGAATGGTTCAGGAGCGAGAATCCCACAACTAAACCTCGGAATGCACACTCAAAACAGGTGCACAGATCAACCTCACACCCAAAACCACTGGATCCCTGCTGGTCCGCAATTCTAGCGCAAACTAGCTACCTGAATGATACCAACAAGAACCATCCCGACGTTCAATCGTAGCTGCCTTTCAAGAACCCCGCCACTAATGAAGGAAAACCTCCGACCTGGCAGTGTCCCCAAAATTAGCAGTAAGTACGCAAATCTACAGGAAGATAAGGCAGGCTTTTGGCGCATTCCGCGAAGAAGCGAGAGTGCTCGATTTCTGTATCATCAGCGCCTTCCTGGTCAGTGAGGTTCTCCACTTCTCCCATCTGTCCCCAACTCTCGATGCAGTCGATTTCTGATGAACCAACGGCACTGTACTGTACAATACAGATCGATTGAACTTCAGGAACCAGACAAAGTTAACGAAGGGGAAGCACATTCCTTTGAGTATAAATGCATCATTGCATCCTCTCCTTGCGCTCCATGCGCACGCGGGAATGGCGGACCTCGACCGCGTGGTAGCAAGCACGGCGCTTTCGCAAGCAAGGGGTTGCGGATTTGCAAATAGGGGTAGTCACACACCATCCGAGAAGCAAATTTTCTCTCAAAATACGAGCGTGGTGAGAGAAAAGAGGAGCCAATGGGAAGCCATTGGGCAAGAAGACAGTGTGACACTCCTTTAAATGTGAGCAACATGATTTTTCAGAGGTTGAGACTAATTCACTGTGCATGTGATGCGGAACGTAGGTGGTGCAGGCAACATAGAAGTAGGAGTGACTCAAGTAGTGAGAAACAAGAAATGCATTAAATAAAGTGAAAATGACAGAGGAGGGAGTAAAAAATTGTGAAAGAAAATCATTCTTCAACCCATTTCTTTACTTCTGGAGCAGAAGAACGACACTTCCAAAACTTCGAAAGTTGAGAGATCTAGAAACTACAGAAAACCACTTTGAAAATGCCATGCGTCCAATCTTTGAGAATTGTGGAGGGGTGACTACCCCTAATGTCAGTCAGATATCATGCAATTGTGATGTTGTGATGCAAACTTAATTTGCACTGATATCCACTGTGGCTAAGCTTAGCAACCCTTCACACAAAAAAATATTCTCTCATAGATTGTGAACAGCATAGGGTTAAATTTGAACTTACAGTAGCACAGTCGTTAGTGTTTATATCATTTATATAAATGATAATGAACAAGGGTTCCCAATACGCTGTTGAAGACACAAGGATTAAGCTAAAACAACCCATTGTGGTTAGAATGAGGAGTTTGACGCCATCGTGTTGCTGAAATTTTTCAATTTTTTCCCCACATTAGTACAAGTGTTAGAAATAGCAAGTGCAATTGCAATTATATTTTTTTGACAAAGTATGAATTTACTAAGAATTTTTGAAGTGTTTAGTGTATCATGGCCCAAAAGAATCTATAAACTACCCCATAACCAACAAAATTTGAATCCATAATGCTCATCTTACTACCTAATACAGTCACAATATTTTCTATCATGGAAGATCTAAAAAGTCAATTTTTACAATGAATTTCACACTAAAAAGTTAGAAGTTCCTAATGAGGTCATTGTTCACTCCATTATTGCCATGTAAGACATGCACTATGGCCCACATCTCACATATTGAAAAACCCACAAGGGGATCATTTCCTAGGTGACCACTATGGATCATTTGACCACGATGGGTTGTTTTACCTTAAGATAATAACATTGCCACTAGTTTTGAAGAACTGGACCACAACTTGAAGAAGTGGCGACTACTTGGTGAGATGTGGCAATGCATTCAAGACTTGAGGATCCCCACCAACCACCCCTTAATCCATAAATGTCCAAGTCACCAAATTTTGGTGTCGACAATACTTTGAAGTTAAATAAAACCTAATCAAATTACTATTTTTAATAGTTTATATTAAAAAAAAATTGAAGTCATGTTTTAGCATCAAAAATTTGATTTTGAAAATGATTGATTACAATTTTTCTATTCAAGATTTTGTACAAGGGTGTCCATTGCAATCTTGACTTTCCATAGTGTTGAGGACTCTTGGAAATGAGCCTCAAATACACTAGATCTTGGAGAAAAAATCACATTAGAAATTCATTTAAAAAAATTATGGAGTAAATTTTGAAAAGCCATAAATTGATTGAGTTTATGCATGTTAGGCCCTTTATCCTCATATTTTCTAATGACCAACTTTTTAGATTTGACATGGAAAAAGAGGATTAAAGGACTTCAAATTATTTTCATAGTTTTAACACCCTCATGATCAAATATTATAATCTTTCATTCCATAACTAATATTGTTGTGTTTTCTTTTCCAATGTGATCTTTAATATGTCTAGTTTGAATTTGTATAGTAACAATCCAAAAAATTTATATATATTATCAAAATGTTGTCTTTTTATTCAATTTAGCAAATTCTTAGAAGCTCAAAAAAAGACTTAGGCATTTAGGGGGGTAAAGTCCTTGCTAAAATTCTCCCCTTTCTTTCTCACTCCTCTCACTAGCCTCCATATCTTCCACTAAGGCCATAGTCAAAGTCAATAAAGTTGGTGTGAGTGTAAATTTGCCCACTACAAAGGCCCTCGATTGCTAAGTAAATGTAAGAGTGGACAACTTTCAACATAATGTAGTACTAATGCAAAATCATTTTTGCCTACACAAATGTGGCAAGCTTAGAATGACATTGCTAAGGCTTGGTAGTGAAACTAGTGGCAATGCTCTTAGGATGAGAGAGTGGCTTCCTTGTATTATACTAGTTACATAGACTCACATTGAATAAAAATGCTCAAAGCTTTTTTCACCTTGGAAAAAAATATTGGGATTAATAATTTATCACAAGATTACAAATTAATTTGAAAATTTTGAATTCATATTTTGAATTGGAGACTTTAAATTAGCAAGAGGAGGTCATGAGATGCAAAACTAATGCTTCTTGAATATGAGAGAAATTTTACTTCAACTTATCATGGTAAAAAAATTGGAGGTTCCAGCTCTCAATTGTTAGATTCTTTACAACCAGTACAACGAAGCAAGAGAAAATTATAATTCTTTTTGTACGCTTAGAAAGGTAGGCCACTTCATGCTTTGGGAGAGTATTCTTTTATAAATATTTGTCAATTTTTCTTTAAGTTAAATAAGACCACTTTACAACCTACAAAAAATGTTATGTTAGTAGCAACTTGAACTAATATGAATAATACTAAGAAATTTGATCTTCATCTAATTATAATTACTAGTGTATCCTATGCCGTTGTCATAATCAAAACAAAAGTAAAATTAATTTTTTAATTTTTTAATTCATAAAAACTTCAAAATTCAATAACTTTCACATCATACATCTGAACACCACAAAACCAAGCCGATGCACCCTTCCTCGCCGAGGGCTTTCTAACAGTACCAAGCACACAATCAGAGGACGCACGGCCTAGGAGATCTCAACATGACAAACAAACAAACAAACAAAACAAACCACCTAACTTAAGGTATAGATGTGATTAATTGTCATATCTTCACTCCCCCCCCCCCCCCCCTTGAAACAAAAATGACTAGCCTATTGCTTAAGAAAATGAACATACAACACAATTCCAAAGCCAAGTCTGGCTTTAACAAATAGGCAATGGAGACATACCAAACACACAACTAAGATACAAGTATCTAATATCATTGACCCTTCCCATTTTATTATATAAAGATCAAATATCATTGACCCTTCCCATTTTATCATATAAAGATCATTTAGGTGTGATATTAACATAACTTTGACTCAAACAATGAGCCCATCACCATGGACATTAGCTTTTACCTTCTAACCAAATGAAAATGTGTATCCTTGTCTAGTGAAAGCCTTAGAAGTACTTTTTGGAAATACTTTTTGTTCTTTGTGTCTTTACAAGTCACCCATTGTGGAGAGTTTTCAACTTTACACCTGGTGCTAGTAGACATAAAGTAATAGAGCCTAAAGTTAGTGAATGGTTTTGAGGGTTCACATATTTAAGTAAGAACCTGGATATCCAAGGTGCTCAAATCCTCTGACGTCTTCTTTCCTGCACAGATCCCTTGCATCTTGAATTGCACAAAGAATGAAAGGGTTTGCACTCAGGCAACTATTCCAAGTAATTACAACTGCTACCACCACGACGCAGCAGCAGTGAAAAGGGTGGACAGCCAACAAACTCTAGAATGTTATGCGTTACATGATAAACATTACTAGCTTCAAAAATGAATTACCAATGTGAAATCTTAAACTTAAGTAGCCACAGAACGCGCAATTGGCATAGTGCTCCTCACCACTTACCAGGGACGTAATCGAGGATAAGAGTCGTTGCAATCTTCATCCTGCAATATGACAACGATAAATAGCAATTAGACCTTCATAGTCTTTGTCAATTGGACACATTTCTTACTCCTATCATAATTTTACCCAAATCAAAATTCTACATACTTTCCGTGAACTTTATACACACATCTGCACGATATGTCACCAAGTTCCAGCAGTTCAATTAATTTTGCCACATAAAATGCAGTGGTAGCGTGTGAAATTCACGAGCAGATCACTCACTTCAGAAAATCGTCAAGAGCATGATGGAACGTTGACATCCCAGACATCCGGTACCGACACATGCAATATTTAACTGTTTAACAAACATCCAATGCTACATTTCAATGCTTCAATTACACAAAAGTTCTAAGGCCATAATGTTTTCAAACCACACCTAATACGTCCAAAGTGCAGTGATGCCAAATTTCCACCGACTTGTTATCAATTCGTAGAAAGGGAAAAATAAATCAGGCATGTACCACAATTACGGACGTTTGTCTCGACTGCGCCGGAAAATTCGGTGAGCTCCTTCTCCTGTGCAGCAATAAGCCCTTAAACTTCTATTGAAATAATGTTGACAATTAAAAAGATAAAGGCGAGCCGATTGAGGTATCATGGTAGTCCATTCATATTGAGCACCAAATTCCGCACTGTGAAATGCAAAACCCTAAACCCTGAACCTGTCATTAAAGCATACACTCTCGTTTAGAACTTGACTAGAAAACAATCTGCAAGTCTAGAGTGCAAATCGGTTATGAGGGTGCAGCTATACGTCGGCAAGCCTGCGGTTCAAGTAAGTTGGAGACCAGTGACTATTTTGGTGACTTTGTCATTCTGATAGTGGTCCGCTTCTAACGGAATGAAAGAGGTTGAACTTAAATAGTCAAGGACGCCAATGACATACCTTGGCCAGTGTTGAGCCTGGCGAAGCACAGAGTAATTGGTAGTTGAGATGAACTGCTGCAGGACTTCCTCACAAACCATGAACTGCAACACACACGCGTCCCTGAGCTGAGATTCTCAGCGAAGATCTCGGCGGGTCAATGAATCTTCAACGAAGGACATCCATGGCACCACACAGCAAGAATGCCTTAGCTTTCCCTACAAGAAAAAGGGCAACTGTAATAATTAGTATAACAGCACATGATTGCAACCCTGAGATCTCGTCCTCGCTCACACAGATTTGGTGTTTCCTCTGCCGTGGCGTCCGATAAGAATGTTGCTCGAGTCTCGAAAAGCTGGCTCCTCTCAGTCTATCGGCAATTCAGTCAGTCAGTCGGTATCACTTTCATTATTATTTTTGAACAAGGCAATCAGGTTCTTGTATAGAATCCGTCAAGCACCCGAGCTTCGATCAAGGCCAAAATAGATCCCAACTGATGGACGAAGCTCCCTGTAAAGGAGTCACTTGTTATAGTGTTTACTTACTAATTCTTTGGAGCTAATGTCGTTGAGATGGCTCGGGCCGTGATTTCTCGCAATCCACAAACACTTGAAACTAGTTTTGACACGAGACATTAGTTATGGAAGAAAAAATTTCAAATCGCCTTCGGTTGTTGCCACTGAAGGCCCAGAAGCTAACCAGGAATTCAATTTAGTTATCCAGTAGAGAAATGCAACAGCAGAATTTCCACTGAAAAAATTGACAGAATTCATCAGTCGAGGAATTACAAAATGTACGCTCAGCTTTCACTATGGCTTCGAGGACCAACAAGTTGGGGAGCCTGCCTACTATCAGCTGACGAAAAACTACCGACAACACTAGAATGAGGAATAGTGGCATCACCCTTGGACATAGCCATGACATTCTCACGAAGAATGTTGGGTGGTAGACGGCCAACAATGTTTCCTTCTTCGTTTCCTTTCCTGTCCAGAAATGCAAAGTGGGGTATCCCCTCAACTCCGAACTCATCCAACTCTGGTTCCCATTTTGGGTTGTCCACGTTCAGCATCACAAAGTTGATCCGATCTCTGAATGCAAAATCAATAGCCGCAGTTAGTTCAAACTCAATGAGGACTCATCAAGGTAATCCACAGAAGGACAAAAGCAGAGTTCAACGAAGCAGCACATGTGAAGATCATAAAGCATAAGGTAGAGGATCCTATTCGTTTCGTTTAATGCATTATAATGTATGGAGGAGCGTGATTCATGGGAGCTGCATTAAGCTGTCGAGAGATCTTTGGGAACAAGAGTCAAATCTGTTGCGATCAATCACTGTGAATGAATTTCTTGTGCAATATCCTATGCACTTTCTTTTCAAAGTGAAGGTTCTAGACCACTACAAGTGACAGCACACAATCCCATTTCCATTCAAAAATCAGTGGCCATATAGATACAGACAAGTCATACTCACACCACTTGCTAATGAATCCAACCAAGTGTATGAATAGATGAGTTATAGATGAGTTACTTTTGGTAACAGGAGTTAAAATAGGAGACGGGAATAGGTCCCTAACCATTTTACTATCGTACATCGTATACAACTGGTTTTGATGCCAAGAAAGAAGGAATGGTCAAAAGTACTGAGCTTCACCCCAACTTGCAGTGTCGAAGTTCAGGTGCAAGTACACATGAATTCATTTACAACTGAAGGACTAGGCAGATAGTTGTGGAAGATAAGGGCGAACACTGGAGATGAGATAGCCATACCTGTACTCCTCCTCCACTTTATAAACATCCTTGGCCATTTCACGGCAGACTTCACACCAATCAGCGTAGAACTCTACCACTGTAGGTCTTCCGTTCGCTAAAGCCTGAGCACCAACATCAAACCTTGTGTAAGGCAGAGGATACTAAAACCGTCAGGGACCTGATCCGGCTCCTATACTATCACCTGTTACTAATGTACTCATCCACTCGGTTGGACTGATCAGCAAGTGGTGCAAGCATGACTTGACTAAATGACTATGGCCACTGATTTTTTTATTAAAACTGGGTTGTCTATTTTCTTTTTTCGTAATCCTCAACCTCCCATTTTAAAATTGAATAAAATATTTATACACAGTGAATAAACTTTGTTATCAACAGATTTGACTCTTGTAACCAAGTTGATCTTTCACAGCGCTATACTCTATCTATTATTTTCTATATGATCGATCAAATTGGTCATTTTAATACCGTGAAATCTTAGTCCATATAACTACTGATATGAAGAGCAGACCTCCACGGGCCCTTTCAACTTGAAGCTAACATACTCTGATTTCTAGAAAAACGTCAAATTCAAATTACAACTAGAATGGAGTGGATTCCAACCTCCTCGTAAGGGACGGCAAGAGCAGTGAGCTGGCCTAACCCCGGTCTAGCCGAACCGTCCAGCCTCCCAGAAGCGAAGAGACCAACCGCAACAAGGACGGACCCTAACGCAATAACACGATTGATTTGCTTCGTAGGTCCAATTTGCTGAAAATTTACTTCCGCGGATTTGGCCTCCTCTTTCACAGTCTCCGGGGCAGCCTTCATCACTTCTTCAATTTCTTTCTGTCAAAGCCAAAGTCCATCAGAGCATTACACACATACTCCTACATAGTCGTAGCCCTAATCAAACAGTAATTTAGGGTCTCGTGATCGCCATACCTGATTACAGCAGTCTGCTGGGGGCGGAATCAGTCGCTCCAATTCTTGTTGCTCTTCCTCCGCCTTGGACATACACCTCCATGCTGAACGTTTCCTGAGCACTAACACCGACGATGATCTAGAATTGAAAGTGAAGCGCGCTCTCGAAGATACTCCAGCTGCGGGCATGTAGCGCAGCGTTGATGTACAACATGATGTGGCCACTGCGGCCATGGCGCACCTTTGAAGCAAAGCCCCTGGAAAATAAATTCTCAATCGTCAATTGCAATCTCCCAATAGCAACGGATTGCTCTTTTTTCTCTGCTAGTCACCTTACTCAAATTGCTGAAGTTTCGGAATTGGATTGTCAAAATGGACTTGTATCCCAATGGACGTCACCATATCCAGATGAAATTGGAAAAACGAGCGGATCCAAAAGCAACGAAAATCTACGTGCGGAAGTTCAATCTCCATGGAATGCATACCTCAATTACAGTTAAAGGAATGCGGGATGCGAATCTCGGATGTCGCAATTGAATTGGTGATGGGTTTCAGGTGAAATCGAAGTGCGATGGTCCTCCGCCACAAACATTCCAGCCAAGTCGACAAGAGACACAGAAGTGAGGCAGACACACACACTTCCATGGAGCCAGGGGTGTGCTACACGGAAACTGCCTTACTGGGTCATGTACCGTCCCTCATCTCCACCGGTAGGAGGCACTGCATCACCATCCATGAGCACTCAACCCTTCAGCGCTTGAATCCTTCTTTGCATTTTTGCAACATCTTGGTTCAAATGTCTGGCCAAATATTTTTTATCTTAATTTCATCAAATTTGCTAGATTTGGACAGAAGGGAAGGAGGCTTAGTATTGATAGAGTTTTATCTGCAAAACTTTGAGTAGGACCTTTGTGGAAAAGTGAGCATGTATTACAAGGATATAGCCTTTTTTAGTGTAGCTATTTTTTAATAAAAAAAGTTATTCTTTTACTATTCAAACATTCTTTGGATGAATGAAAAGTTGTTTGGATAAAATATTGCCTTGAAACACTCTATTCTAAAAATATGAACCTTGGAGTGCTTGGGGATTAATGGCAATCACTTTTAATGTACATTTCTAAATAATAAGGTTTAGGCATCAAAAATTACCACTTTACTTGTTGATGTATTTTAAATAGTAAACTAGAATAATTTTTATATGTTCTATTCGACAATTGGAAAGAAAGTCTGATCCACCCAAATTAAATAATGACTCTTTTTATTATTAAATACAAAATAGCTCACAAGTCAAAGTTTTAACATTGCTAGTTGAATACACATATGATTTATTAACTTTTATAGTATGACAAATAACAATTGTATGTGAGATAGCATTTTCAACTTACTTGTACCTTACAATTTTATAGATTTTAAATTTTTTTGGAATTTAAATATATTTTGGTTTCTACAAATTGTAAAAATCTATAAACCATAGAAATTGTAAAAATATCAAAATTTAATCAACAAAATTCATTACATAGGACTACAACAACTTACAAGTCTTATATGTTCAACCTAATGGTACTCTTTACAATTGATATGGGATAATTGATATAAGACAAATGGAAATGAACTTTGGAAGCAACTAGGAAACAACTAAGAAATAACTAGTGTATGACTAGAAAACAACTAGAAAACAACTAGCTTTACTACTAGAAAATTCATTTTTTTTGTTGATTTGGTCACATTCATTTTGTTCACTTTTCTATTGATTTCTATCCAAATCTACATATTATTCTCTAAATCAACAGAAAAATGAATCAAATCTATGAAACCAAATTAGCAAAAAAACTAAATTTTTTAGTACTGTAGGAAATAACTAGTATATGACTAGAAAGCGACCTAAAAATACTAGAAAGCAACTAGGAAACAACTATGGTCATTTTGCAATTGCAATCTTTTCCTAGTTGTTTCTTAGGCGTTTTTTCAACTATAGATTGACTACTTTGCAACTAAAATAATGTATTAATGGAGTAAAACAACGACATAAAACAATTACTTTAGATTTGGTGCTAATAGAGAGGTCTTATAGTTGCAGGATAGTTGTATAGGACATTAGTTGCATAGTAGCTGGTTGTGCTGAACACGTTTTTCTTCTAGTATCTACACTATTTTCTTTATATTTTATATACTAATTTTATGTAATCAATAAAATGACAATTAAGTGATGTTTTTTAATTTCTATTATATATTCATGTTATAGATTTTGAAATCTATATTTTCATCATGTACCTATGTATTAGATTGGGCAACCAAATAAGAAAGGCAACCTAATGAGAGTATTTAGCATAGAGATAGATGAGTATACAACTTAGTATTGTAAATGTAAGATTTTAGTTGTCTTTATGTTTGAGTATTTTTCATATAATTATACTAAAATCTTTGTCTTTTAACATCATCAATGAAAACAAACTCTACATCATAGGCATGTAAAAAATATAAATAGAGAAATTTGAATTTTTGATAGAAACAAAATTTAAAAATTCTAGTGCAATACTATAGAGTCATTTCTATAATTTGAATAAGAAAATTGCATTACCATCAATTTGTGGTTTTTTTGAATAAGTTTATAAGTTTACTCTTATATAAATATGTTTTGTACAAATATCATAATTTATATTTTCCAATACTATTTATAGAAGTCAATACTATATGTAACAAAAAATATTGAAAGAAGAATTGATCCAAGAAAATGAGAAAAAAAATGTGGAGATAATACTACAGAGGCATCTTTATTGTAATCTTCAACATAGCTACCGGGTACATCACCATCCATCTATAGAATAATGATAATAAGTGAAAAATATAATGTGGTTGAAAAATACAAATTTAGCCTTTTTGGTAATTTTTGTCATAACATGTATTATTTTCCAAAAATACAATAATTTTACATTGCTATATATTGATCAAATACAATAGTTGTAAGATAGGGTCAATGAAAATCAATTATAATAATAGATGTCAAAATTTTAGAAAATTATTTTCTCAAAAAATATATAATAAAAAATAATATTGGCAAAAAATTATATTGTTAGCAAACCTTATTTTGGGGAGAAAAATTCTTCACTAAGAGTTATCAACCTTGTCTTCTATTTAAGGTAGAGTAGTATATGCCTTTGATTCCATGAAGAATATCAAAGGTGACATAAATTTATACTTTTATCAAGCACATTTTGTTAAATTGTAGATAAATTTCACCTAAGTAGGAGCCAATTTTTATAATGATAATGAAGATGGATAAAATGATGGATAAAATTAATCTAAGATATTTGACCAATGTTGCATATGACATTTAGAATAAGTGATGGAATTTTCCTTCAATTTATTTAAAATTTAATTTGAAACAATAGTAGAGGTCAAGGTTACTTTATTTCATTATTGAAATAAAATTTGCCTCAAATTCTTATAGAATTTTGTAATATCTAATACAATGCAAGTTTTAGCAATAGATTGTTTCATTTAACTTATTTATGATGTGGTTCAATGAACACAAACACTACTATACACTAATTATTTGATTTGTTGCAATTAACCTCAAAAAAATTTAACTATAAGTTTTGAAGCCCTACTTTACTTATAATTTAGGGATATATTTTAAGTATCAAATTTTGAAAGAAAAATATTATGAATTGTATTACAAACATTTATTTAAAGGTTAATGCATACCTTGTTTTTTGTGCTCATACAATAGATGTCTAGATGGCATGATTGTCAATATACTCCAATTCATAGATGAGTATAGAAAATTAATTTTAGATGGTTTTAGAATTCTAACATTGAGTTAACATCAATTTTTTGTTTATGTCAAAATTGTACCATAATTTCATGTTAAAAGAGTTACAAATAGTTAATGTATTTTATATGAAAAACTGAACATCTTCCAAAAAAATTTGAAGGCTCTCAGTTCTTTGTCTACTATTAGTCTATTTAAAATGCTTCTTTCCTTCTAGAACTTTTTTTATAGTTTTTTTTAAAATGTGTTTTAATGCTTGGAAATGAAATTTTTGAAATTCAAAGTTTTAATATCTTCTAAAGTATTAGATTAAATACATATCATATTTACAATTAAAGTCTAGATAGATATTGGTCAAGCAATTATTGAATGAAGAGTTATGAAATTCAAAATCTTTAAGATAAATTACAAACTATTGACAAACTAAAATTTAGTTTTATGGTTGAATTTTTTTGATACAATTACTTGGTTAATTGCATTTTTCATTGTGCTAATAAATATTGTATATTTAAAGAATTGTTTTAGAGAATAAAATAAATATTTTAAAACGAAACTGTAACCATTCTTGCAAGAAACTATTAAAATTCACCATATTAAGATCACAAAAAATTTCACCCTTCAATTTATTTGAAGAGTACAAGAATATTCCATTTTTCCATCAAACCATATTTAATCATTTAAAATCTTAGATATCCATTATAAACAACTTTCCACAATCTATTTAAATCCTAGAGTCCTAAACTATGTTTTTTGAATTTTGGACAGCTTACTACAAATGGAGATTTTATTTTATTTATTTAAAATTTTCACACAATATGTGCCCAAGGAGTATCTTTCAAACCCAAAAATTTTCATAACTTTTGACTTCATGGTTGAAAAATTATTGTATGATATGTAGTTTTCAACGAAGTGTGGGCAGCTTGGGTAGCAAAAACAAATCTTTAAAAATCATTTTTTTTTAAATTAAAATTTGAAATTGGTTATCTAGATTTGTATATATGTAGAAAGTTTTCAATCATTTCATTTGGATTAATGAGATGAAAGTTATGAGGAGTTTTAGTTTGTGAGTAGTTTGTAGATAGTTATGGATTTTCTACTCTAAAATAAAATTCAACATTAGGTGCTCAATTTAACTCAATTTTCAATATTTTTGAAAACAAAATAAAAACAACATTAGGTGTAGATTGTTTTTGACAACATTACAACAATTGGGATTGACATTTTTCAATTCCATAAATAAATTGTTAACAATTTAGTATTTTGAATCATTTTCTACTTCTTTCTACTTACTATTTTTTTCCTATATGTTATGCAATTCCAAATGATCTAAAATTTTTCAAGCATGTAGTCAACTTACTATGAAGAATGAATCCAAAGAATCACCACTAGTTTGAATATTTTTTCACAGAAATGTGACCTTCTGAAGTGCAACTGTCCAGTTTGTTGTAGGGCCAAAAAATGAATTTTTGGCACTTCAAACGCTAATATCTTGCAATTTGTAGGGGGGAAATTTCTGAAATTTTTTCCACATCTATTCAAACTAGCTTACTACAAAATCTTGTGGTTACACATGCCCCCAATTTTTTTTTCTAAAATTTGGTTCTTGTACTAGAAATGGTAGTTTTGGAGCGTTTTGGTGAAAACATAGATAAAGACCTTTAGGGGTTAAACAATTCACCAAAGGTTAAGGTTTATATAAGTGTGTTTGATTAACCTTGAATTTGAGTTGAATAGAATATAAACACTCAGGTGGGCACTCCCCCTTTTTCGATATTAGCATGCAAACAAAACTTTGGACTCCCTATATACTTTTTGAATTTTAAATAAAATTAAATGAAAAAAAAAGGAATTGATTTTTCTACTTTGAAAGTTTTTGTTTTGAATTATTGATATTCTTATTTGTTAATAATAATTAGTTATAAAATTTTGAAGTAAAAGGATATATTGTAGAACTGAAAAACAACTTTTACACCCCTATATTATACAAGAAAAAATTGTCTAAAAAATGAATAAAAATTTCCTAAAAATAACTCTCTATTGAAAGCTCATTTTGAGTTGAATATTGATGCAATGGTCATCTAAATGTGTTCTTTAAAAATATTTGAGTTAAAAAAATATGTCATTTTAGTGCTTTTTAACCTCTTTTAGAAATCATTCCATATTTCATTTGAGTTTGAAACTTTGGGAGTAGAATCTTATAGTCATTAGTAAACAATGCTCAAAATTTGAAGTTAAAATTATTTTTTATTAGAACCCACTTATTCACACAAGGTTTGTTGTAGTAGAACTAAGTGCACCCCCTAGGTGTAAACAATAACTAAGTTGTTGCCTAACCTTGTCTTTTAAACTTCTATAATTGATTTTGCTTTGACAACTTTGTTTAATATGTGTTAGTATACTTGACCAAATTCAAGTTTGGAAAAAAGGTGAATTATATACAACAAAACATATGTGCATTACCTCATCATTTAAAACTATATTTTAGAATGTTTTTTTTTAATTTAAACTAGTATATCCAACTAATGTTGAATGTAGGTTGGATACACTTGCAACGTCTAAAATGTTGGCAATTATTTTGTCTATTTAAGTTCACTTCAACATAATATTGCAAGAGGTTTACAAGATGATGCCTTTTGGAACTATGATCAACCTTATCCTTTAAAGATCTATTAATCAAAGTCCACAAGATCTCTTCATAATAATGTCTTTTGGAACTTTATCAATATTGTCCTCTAAAGCTCTATTAGTTCAAGTCTATTAGGATATTGTTGTTTGGAATTCCTCGTGAAGTCATCCCTTAAAGCACTATAGTCTCCTTGTGATGTTGATGTTTAGAACTTTGACTAAAGTTGCTTTTTAAAATACTATAGTTTGTCTTAATATGCTAAATCTCCTTGTGATGTTGATGCTTAGAACTTTGACTAAAGTTGCCTTTTAAAACACTATAGTTTGTTCTACTATGCTAGGTATCTTTGCGATCTTGATGTTTGGAACTTTGATTGATGCCATTCTTTAAAGCGCTCCAGTCTGTCTATCCAAGTCTGTCCTAAATCTCCTTGTGATATTGATGTTTAAAACTCTGAATGATATCGTTATTTAAAGCACTTCAGTCTATCCTAGTCTGTCGTAGATTTCCTTGTGATATTGATGTTTAGAGCTCCGAATGATGTCATTTTTTAAAGCACTTTAGTCTATCCTAATCTATCCTAAACCTTCTTGTGATATTGATGTTTGGAACTATGAATGTTGTTGTTCTTTAAAGCGTTCCAGTTTGTCATAGTATGCTAAATTTCCTTGCAATATTGATGTTTGGAACTCTAAATGGCGTCGTTCTTTGAAACGCTTTAATCTATCCAAGTCCATTCTAGCATGCTGGATCTCCTTGTGGTATTGATATTTGGAATTGTAATTGACGTTGCCTTCCAGAGCATATAATTTGTTCTAATATGTTAAATCTCCTTTCGTTATTGATATTTAGAAACCTATTTGCTACATCTATATGTGATAGTGTTGTTTAGAACTCTAGCAAATTAGTCCTTACTTGACTCAGTTAACTAGAGATCCACTCAATATTGCCTTTGAAAACTTTGGACAACCTCGTCCTGATTAAGGCTTTAATATTATTATTCTATATCCCTTCATATCTTTTGTTTAGCAAATTTGCTACTCTTAATCTCTTTCAAAAAATTCATTATAATTATCTTACTATAATTAGACAGAATATTTTTCAAAATCCTAAACTCAAATCAACGTATGTACTTCCTAAACTCATATGAAAACACACACATTTATATAGTTTATTATTTTTGAGCTAGGGCACTCTTGTGATTAAGGTTAAGAGCTCGAATGTCCCCTATCCGCCCTGAATTTCAAAAGCAGGACAAGTGGGAACATGGGGAAGGGGTTCAGTACTACACCAGTCACATGCCGCGCAGGCCATTAATAATGAAACTAAAAGCCAGGTCACACGTTTGACCAAACGGAAATAATGAATGGGGCCCTCCCTGCGAAACCGTCCAACGCCATTCCCCGCGCACTCGCGAGCGCGGTCGTACGCGCGCTTGCCCGCGGTGGGCGTCGTCGAACCATAGAAGAAGGAAGGCCAGCCCTGCCTCGCCTCTTCCTCGCCAGTAATCCTTTCTGACGCACTCACTTTTAGAGTTTCCCATGTCGTTGCTGCTGCTCTAGCCAGCTTGTCGCCATTCTAAGTTCGTAAGTTCAGCTTCGACCATCGCCGGCGCTGGTGCGTCTTCCATCTGCAGGGCGTGCTCTCTCCGACTCCCCTTTCCTTTTCCACCCCTTGCGTTCGCCCGCTTCAGTTTATGAGGTAACTAGGGCTTCGGGATGGCGCTTCCTCTCCTCGGTGCTTGTTGCGAAGCTTGCTTCGGAAAATGGTTTCTTCTGTGATCGTGTTGGTTGTGAGTTTTCGTAGTTTACTATTCATGACCGTTTGGTGTAGTTTCTGCCCTCGGATCCATTTCCAAGGTCGTGATTTGTTTTTGTACCCTTTCGGGCTTCTTCCTGTGTGTTGTGTTCTGCTCCAGGCATTGATTATGGTGCTTGATTGCTTAATATTGAGTGGAGTCGCCTTTTTTTAGTTCTATTCGTTCACGGGAACTTCGTCAGGTGTCACGCTTGAGACATGTCTACTGATGTACTCTTTCACTGTAGGTGATGCGATCCGTACACTACGAGGATGCTTACTTAGATTGCGATGCATGCCGTTTGTATTTTGAGGTTCTCGGTCTGGATCCTCATAATTCGATCTCAAGAGATGCTTTGATAAGATTTTGGGAATACAATCTAGGGTTTCTTGTACTGTTGGATGGTTAGGTCTTTTCCTCTGAACGAATATTCGTCAGGGTGGTTAGGGGTTAATGAAGTACGATTCTACCGGATAATCTAGATTTTGGAGTTATGCCTTAACCATTTTGGTTTAGTTCTCCCTAATTCTTCGTGTGCGTGTGTGTTCTCGTTATGCAGCTCGAAGGAGAAACCGACCCTCGGGTAAGTGTCGTAGCTTTCACGCTTCCAGGTGTAAGATTTGCGGTTGTCTTGCACATTTTTGACTTTTGTTTCACGTGGATTCTGCTTGTCGTTTCTTGGTCTTGCTTAGTCATGTTAAACTTATCTCTTCACTGTCGTTTGCAGTGGCACGCGGATCAAAACCCGCAAACGGAACATAGCAGTTCCGTTGGACACAGCAACATTTGCAGATGCTGTTGTCCAAATCTACAACGAGCATAAAGGAGACTTGGTATGTATTTTCCCCTCCCACTCATTTTCTTTCTCATGATCTATTTGCTGCGTTGGTTCTGTGAAAATGACAAGTATTGCTTACCGAGTTTGAATGATCAATCTGTCCAGGAACTCATCGCCAAGGATGTCGATGCCTCGGACCTCGACTTCTCAAGATATGGGGAAACCTTCTTCGAGGTGCGTTGTTGTTAAATTTTAAACCTTGAATTTGTACATCAATGTTGAGAATGCCTGTTACATAATCTCCGGTTGTTATGTTCAGGAGTGACTTCTATCCTGTGCGGAGATTGATGAATCGCCCCGTCTTGTCTCAGGTTGTTTTCACTGGAGGGCGCAACCAGCCGGGAACCACCAAACCCGAGGAAGGGGATCGTCACCCCTACTCGGTTCTGAACTGTGAGGACACCCGGGAGAGCATTCTTCCGATTGTGCTTTTCTTGCAGAAGATCATCAGGCGTCGGCCGTTCATGATCAAGACTCTTGAGAATGTGATGAAGCGGCTGTTGCAGTCCTTGGTGAGCAGACGAACCTTACTCGAAGAGCTCCATGATTTAACGGATTTATCGAGTGGTTGATTTTAGCCAGAATGGTTCATGGACAACTTCTGATAGTTCTAACGAGGCATGGACTTACAGTGTGTTTGCTTGCTTACTTTCATGTTTGCAGGAGCTGTATGGTCCCGAGGATCGCAAGAAGCTGGCCATCTTCACTGCCTTGACATTCTCTCAGAAGCTATCTGGACTACCACCTGAAACGATTTTCTCTGCGCTGATGAGCGATAGTCTGATCGCGAAGGGCATCGTGTTGTACTTCGTGACTGACACATTCAAGGTGTACTTGGTGGAGAACAGTTTGGACGACTTGGTGAGTCTTCTGAAGCGTGCGAAGATGGACGACCGTCTCCTGGACCTTTTTCCGATGCAGAAGCGTTCAATTGAGGGCTTTGCTGAACACTTCAAGTATGTCCATTGCATTGACTGAGTGCTAGCCATGTTTGTTTTAGTGACTTTCTGTTTTTCTTTTGGCGCATGATGCAAGTAGTTTTCAATGAGTGACTGGTTGTTGAGAAGCAGTGCTGATGTGTTTGGTTGGTGTTTACAGCAAGGAAGGTCTGGGTGTGCTGGTGGAATACAACACCAAGAAGGTCTTTGAGGTGAAGCTGAAGGAGTTGCGCACAGCCATGACGGACCAGATTGCTGAGAACGTCAATGTGAACGAAGTGATCGATATGGTAAAGCTGAAGCGAAGAGAAGCAACCTTGCCAGATGTGGATGTTATTCGCACAATCTGGGACTCCATCATGGATGCTGTGCAGTGGTCCGGCAAGAATCAGCAGCAGAACTCTAATCTTGCTCTTCGCCAGGTCAGTAATCTTGTGCACTAGCACTCATTTGGGCCCTTCTTTTGTCTCTGCAGTACGATCCTGCCCTGCACAGTCAGTGCAGATCGTATTTTGTTGATTTATTGATGATGGTGCTTCGCTAGTTAGATTGCTTGTCCCTTACATGCTTTCATACTATGTGCACAGGTCAAGCAGTGGGGCAAGCTTTTGGGTGCTTTTTGCACGACTGCTAAGCTGGAGATGGACTTAATGTACAAGATCCAGATTCACTGTTATGAGGATGCAAAGCTGATGAAGCTTTTCCCTGAGATCATTCGAGCATTGTATGAGCAGGATGTTTTGGCAGAGGATACAGTTTTGAACTGGTTCAAGAAAGGGTCTAACCCTAAGGGCAGGTGAGTGGTTTTTGAAGCTCTCTGTGGATTATGAATGTGGGAATTTCTGACCTATTATCGTTCGATGTGATTGGAACCAATGTAATGATCTGATTTTCTCATGATATTTCTTTCTTTCATGGACAGGCAAACTTTTGTCAAAGGTCTGGAGCCATTCGTCAAATGGTTGGAGGAAGCTGAAGAAGAGGAGTGATTGGTTCTCCGTGAACCTTTGGGATTGTTTGTATCTAGTTACAGTTCCTTTGCCAAGAAAAGTGGAGAACTTTTTGTTGTTGCCTTGTTATCAATTGTACGGTAAATTATGAAAGTTTTGTTGCAGACACATAATTTAGGTTGTGTGCACTGCAGCTTTCTCTTTCTGTTTATTTACATTTTATGGAGGCTCCCTTTGTATGGTTTTGAAGAGTTGTCTAAGTTCTCATTTACTAGTTTCCGTTCATTCTGTATACACGAGTTGTTTTTTTGTGAGATTCTCGTGTAGGACTGTTGGTGGTCATGGTGTTCGGTTTTGCTCGATATTTTTACAGAAATAACAGGAGTAGGCTCCGGATATTGATCTTGTTTTAGGGAGTACTCCTTGTAGATGAGAGTGATCTCATAGTAAACTACTTATTGTTGTCTGACTACCTTAGTTCCTATCGTCATACGCATTGTGATTGACAATCTGGATCTGCCGAAGGGCCACGAGTTCTTTTACCAAAACTTCACTTCACTTGGTGGCCAAAGACCTATCTCTTGTAATCTAGGTGCAGCCTCTCACCTGACAACATCTAGTTTGTCATTAGAACTGGACTTGGGAGTGTTCTGCAGACTCGCTGTAGTCAACAAGTCCTGCCAAATAGTACTGAAATGGGGAGAAATTTGAGATATCCCTGTCAGTGCTTCAGTTTCAAATTTGATTGTGTAAATGTCAATTTAACTTGCACACGACGTTTTCTTTTTGTTACAAACTTAGGTGATATCATTTGACTTCACCCCTAAATGCCCAAGGCCTGTTTTGAGATCTTATCCTATGAATTTGCTCAACGTTTTGATCAGTTTTTTTGAGTTCTAACCGTACAAATTTAAACCAGAGATGTTATAGATCACATGGGAAAAGAAAATCCAACAATACCGGAAAGATTATAATGATTATAATGTTCGATTATAAAGGTGTTAAAACTATGAAAATCTTTCAATTCTTTTTGTATGTCAAATCTATAAAATTGGTCAGCCAAAAAATATGAGGATGAAGGGCCTAATATGTGTAATCCCAATTTATAGCTTCTCAAAATCTACTCTACAATTTTTTTAAATGAATTTGTAATGTGATTTTATCTCCAAGGTCTAGGGTATTTGAGGCTCATTTCTAAGAGCCTTCAACACTACAAGAAAGTCAAGATTGTAATAGACACCCTCGCACAAAATCTTGAATAGAAAATTTTCAAAATCAAATTTTTGATGCTAAAATTAGACTTCAAAAAGATTTTGTCAAAAATATAAACTACTAAAAATAAAAATCTGATTAGGTTTTATTTAACTTCAAAGTATTATCAACACCAATATTTGGTGCTTTAGACATTTAGGGATTAATTAAGACTTTTTAGAGCTTTTTTGCCTTTAGGTATGTTAGTTAAAGCTTTTTTTTCTGAGAAGGGCATGTATGGTGATGCTTCGTCAGGGCCAATGATCCAAGTATATAATTGAAAGTTTAGGCAAGCTCACCCTTTGGCATGCTTTTCATAAAGTATATATGCTTTCTACGAATATATTGAGTAATATTTATTCTCACAAATGTATTGGAGCAAAACTTATGCCACCTAAACACAAAAAATGTTCTTGATATATTATAATTTTGTTTGGGTGGAAAGATTTGATTCATTCCATTTGCAAGAGCAATGGTGTGGGGCAATCAAATCGTCTTCTATCATCATGTATTTGGATCTTCAATCAAATCATCATCATGCATTTGGTTTGTTTTTTAAACTTAATTTTCAAACTTTTCAAAAAATAAGAAAGTTCCATAGGCTTTAGGGCTTGTTTACACCTAAAAATTTAGGTTCCAACCCATAAACATAAGTGGTACTTTGTTCAAAGGACGAGACCATTGTAAATGGAGGCACCTTGCTTGAAACAAGGGATTTATAAACAAGCACAAGTGTGTACCTTATTCAAAGAATGAGACCATTGTAAGTAGAGTATCTTGTTTGAAATAAGGGACCAATAAGTAGGTAGTGGCCCAAACATTTGGTGTAAACCAAAAGAATTGAGTTGTAGCCTATTGTGCACTTGGGCTCAATTTTTTAAGTAGAATTATCCATAGAAGCCTTTTGTAAATTTATCCCATAGTCTTGTAGTCAACATTGCTTGTGTGCTATTTTGTTCTATCCCTCTATAATTTTGGCTATTCCAAATGATGTTAGGCTAAAAATAGCCTCAAAACAAACATTATACAAAAATAAATGATTGGCTAAAAAAAGTCTTCCTAAAGTCTTCTTGGCCTTTGGAGTTGGATACTTCCAAGACCTTCATGAAAAATACTCCCCTTTAGGTCTAAGAAGTCACTATCCACTTTGAGCATGTAGAATTCTAACAAAAAATTTCATCCATTGAGAAATTGATGGGCTAAAACCCTTAAGATGATTTTGAGATGTACTAGAGGGCCATTTCAGGCTTGTTTTCTACATTGGAACCAGCCACTATTGGCTAAATTTTAAAAATATTTTTAAAATAAAAATATTAAATAATATAATATAATATAATATAATATTTTTTAAAATTATTTGATGCGGCAGTTGCTTTACCACATCAGACTGTTGTTGTGGCTAAGTTTCCTTGCATTCCCACAGTCTAGGAATGTAGGGGAACTCACACCTCTCCAAAGAAGCTAAATTCCATCTAATGTCAAATTCTGTTTGGTGTAAACCCAAAAGTTAAGTATTGGAGCTAACTTCCAATCAAAACACTCCATTTATTTGGGTTCCAATCTAAAGTTTTTTGGTGAAAATAGGGCCATTAGTTCAATTTTATACCAGTCTAATTGTTAAATTAGTATATTTCATTTCTATCTAGAACTATTAATAATTTTGATGCTTCTACTTAATAGTATGAGAATCAAGTTTTTATTTTTTGAATTTTTACAACTCAATTCTTCAATTAAAAAATTCTAAATCTTAGGTACAGAAATTTTCACTTACAAGGATTCAAAGTCTTATAATCTTGTATGACAAAGTGCAAGAAAATTGCATTAGAAGATTTTTGAGGCCTTTAGAAGACCATGAATTCCCAAACTATGAAGAATGTGGGAACAAAGCCAAATCAATAGTTTGACATGGCAATGATTGTGCCAATAATTGTGCCATGTCAAATAATAATATTTAATCAATTATATATAATTTAAATTTTAAATTTTAAAATTAATTTATTATTTAATAATTTAATAGCACTACAATGGTTCACAGTAAGGGAAACAACTCCAAAATAGTCTTTTGAGGGCCTCAAATCCCCTCTAATGTTTTGTTCATTTAAACACAAATATCTTGTAATATATTCTATCAAAGTTTTTGAAACTTCTTCCATTCTTTTTCATACTAATCCATTGTGAGATCCCATGGTTGAATATACGGCAAAAACAAAATTTTAAGAAGTTTCTATCTTTGTACTAGAAATGGATGTTTTGAGTGTTTTTCGACAATATTGAAAGGCCATAATTAGGACTTTGGGGTAAGAAAGTTACATAAATGTATAGTAGCAAAATAGAACATATAGCATAAAGGATTTTGTTTGCATGTATGGTGATAGGCTATTTTTTTAGGATTTTTTATAGGATAAAAAAAAACTTTCAAAATAAGGAGTAGGTATCTATTCCTTTTAGAATGAGGATTATTATACCTCCATATATCAAAGGTCAGTCTAGATTGAATTTCATTTGTTACACACCATCACATATAATTTCCAATGGTTGCAAGGGAAACAAGGAGACACTACTACAAGAGGCTTATTTCCTATAGCATTAGCTTGCTCTTCAATTAAGGTAGGGACTCAAACTTCCTCATGATAGCATTTGTCAGTGCAGAGCTTCCTCTCCTCTAGTATGAAGCCAATTTTATTATTTTAAGAACTGCAATTCATTGAATTAATATTCATTGAAGAAATTGAAAGAAAAACCATATTAATAAAAAGAAGAAAGAAAACTTTACATGAATCAATAATTATATAGATATTTGTTGGAGTCCTAACTATTTATTATAAGTATTTAAAAATAATTTATTATATTTAGATTAAACACTTAGAAATTAATATTAAAAAAATGGATGAAAATAGATGAAATAGTAAAATCTTTCTTAATAAAACATTGGATTCACTAATATTGGATAAAAATTATGAATAATAGATAATTTTATGGATTTGTGTACTCATGTGGATGATTCAATCAATTATATTTATTTTTTCCTTACTAGCATGCATTCTAAGGTGCAAGTTGTTCTACTAACAACAAAAGTAAGAAAATAAAAGAATTAGTTGCTCTTCCTAATTTGATGAGTGCTAGACCTCATCTATTCTTGTAGTTTGTAAGGTCAAAAAGTCAAATTTCTTCATTTTGCAAATGAATGAGACAAGTTTTTCCTTATTGTGGAGCATCAATTTTGTAATCTGAAAGATTTTCACATATTGATTCTTGGTTCCAAATATGAATTAAATATTTTCAAAGTTTATCATTCACAATGGATAAAAAAATCTTGCATTGTACCTAGGGTTAAAAATTCCACAAGACCAAATGAGGTCTAGGCAACCTAAAAAACTTTGGTGAGTTTTTGGTAGAATCATAGTTCATTTTGGCATTGGCTCTTTTATCTCTAAGAAAAATGGGTAATAAGTATGGATGAAAACGCCAAAATTTTCTCTCCGAATGCTAAATTTACCAATATTTGGATGAAAACTACTATTGATCAATAATTTTGTGAATGAATTACACATGTGAATGATTTTATGCATTTTTTTTCCCTTAGTTGTAAGTCAATCTACCAAACAATCCCAAATAAAATTAGCTTGGTTCATAGGTATGCTTGCATTTGATGTTAAGGGTGATGTTTGCAATGTGAATTTGATCCAGAATTAGGTCTAAATTCGTTCTTAAAACCCTCAAAAACAACACTCTTTAATGCCAAGTGTGAACACACCTTAACCCTAATACCAAGGTCGACTTGGGTCCACATCTCGGTAGGACCATCCAGCCATCCGCAACCCATGAACAGGACCAATCAGGATCATACGCCGCGAGGTGGGTCCCCACCGCACCCCTGGGGCTCTTGTGCGCCAGGGGCTGTGGAGTTTAGGTCATTTGCAGTTGTCCTAGCCCAGCCCACGCAGCCGTTTTGCGAGAAGGAGCGTTGGTTCGTCTCCCAAGCGTTGCGTTGCGTGTTCCCTTGCGGGCACCTCTTTAGCCACCCCATTCGTATACCCGCTTTGGTTTATGAGGTAGGTGCATGCGCCCTGTTCTTTTTGGGATTTTGGTGCATCTTGGATTGGATTCGGGGGTTTAGGGTTCCATCGCTGGTGAACTTATGTGGTGAGAACATTCGCTGCCATGGCAGCTATTCCTCAGCTTCTGCTTCTTTCATGGTCCTCTATCTGGTCAAGCAAAGTCAATTTCTTTGGTGTCGTTCGCATTTCGATACGCTTGAGGTCCTTGGCTTGGTAGTGCTGGATTTGCAAAGTGAAATGCTTTCTTTTTTCTAAACCCTAGGCGAACTTCGTTGGAACGGCGGAATCTATGTGGGTTAACCTGTTTGTTAGCGCTTGGGCAATGCATATTTGAATTTTGATTCTATGTGAGTGCTGCAATTTTGTGGAATAGGAAAGTCGGATGCAATTTTGCTGCACATTCTTGTGGTTTTCTCTGAGCTGAATTGTGTTGAGTTTGTTGTGGTTTGTAGTGAATCAGATGTTTATTACGTGTTTCCTTGTTCATGTAATGACTGTTGGTTTGTTGCTTCTTTTTTTGCAGCTCGAAGGAGAAACCGACCCTTGGGTATAATGACTACCTGCTGTTATTCATCAATTTTGGTTCTGAGATTGAAGTCTTTCATAGTGAAAAAATATAGAATGTGATCGTGGACGATTATCAAATTTTTTGGTTTATGCGGTGAAGCTGAAGTTTGTTATTTTGAAATTGCTTGCAGTGGTACGCGGATCAAAACCCGCAAACGGAACATAGCAGTTCCGTTGGACACTGCAACATTTTCAGATGCTGTGGTGCAAATTTACAATGAGCACCAGGGAGACTTGGTATGTCAAGCATGCACCAAGGGCTCTGTTGTTTTCATGCGTTCTGTTGACATTTTCTTCGTTCTACAATTGCCATGATAGTCATTAGGTCAAATTCTTATCTGCTCGTGCTTCCAGGAACTTATTGCCAAGGACATTGATGGATCGGAGCTCGACTTTTCAAGATATGGCGATACCTTCTTTGAGGTGGGTACCTTTTCCAACGTAATTCCATTCTCTGCCTATCTCAGTTTGATGGTGTTCACCATCTTAATAGCTTCGTATTTGTTGATATATCTTGATGTCGCCCTTTATTGTCGGGTTTGCACGCTTGACACTCCGTCTTTGTCTCAGGTTGTTTTCACTGGAGGGCGCAACCAGCCGGGTACCACCAAGCCCGAGGAAGGGGATCGTCACCCCTACTCGGTTCTGAACTGTGAGGACACGCGGGAGAGCATTCTCCCGATTGTGCTTTTCTTGCAGAAGATCATCAGGCGTCGGCCGTTCATGATCAAGACTCTTGAGAATGTGATGAAGCGGCTGTTGCAATCCTTGGTTAGCTTCTTTCCTGTTCACAACTTCATGCTTAAATGTTATTTATCTGAACTCGATCACTGCTTGAAAACAAGGATTGCATGACCTACATTATAACCCCTGAAGGACCATGAGGCCCAAATTTGGGTCTCTTGGTTTTTTCAGCTGTTTTTGAGTCATATCGGGACTTTCCTGTTTGCAATATTTTACATTTTGGAACGACGCATGACGTAATATTGGGCGCCATATCTTTTATATTTTTCACAACACGATCAATAGAAATTATCATTTTAAAACCTGGAATCCTTGGCCTTGTAGGGGTTAATGATCTTACTGGTCTCAGTGTTTAGAGGTTTCTATCAGGTGGATGTACAACTGGGTCCGTTCTCTTTACGAAGTGGACCGATGCTGGTTTCATTTTCTCTCGTTCTTCACTCAGCGTCTAATTATTTTGTTTGCGTGCAGGAACTCTTTGGACCTGAGGATCGCAAGAAGCTGGCCATCTTCACTGCCTTGACATTCTCTCAGAAGCTATCTGGACTGCCACCTGAAACGATTTTCTCTGCGTTGATGAGCGATAGTTTGATCGCGAAGGGCATCGTGTTGTACTTCGTGACTGACACATTCAAGGTGTACTTGGTGGAGAACAGTTTGGACGACTTGGTGAGCCTTCTGAAGCGTGCGAAGATGGACGACCGTCTCCTGGACCTTTTTCCGATGCAGAAGCGTTCAATTGAGGGCTTTGCTGAACACTTCAAGTATGTCCATTGCATTGACTGAGTGCTAGCCATGTTTGTTTTAGTGACTTTCTGTTTTTCTTTTGTCACATGATACAAGTAGTCTGTTGTAATGGTCTCATATATTGAGGTCGGCGTTGAACTTGAGAGTCGATTCTGATTGGAGAATTCCATGTTTGCAGCAAGGAAGGTCTGGGTGTGCTGGTGGAATACAACACCAAGAAGGTATTCGATGTGAAACTGAAGGAGTTGCGCGCAACCATGACCGACATGATTGCAGAGGATGTGAACGTGAATGAAGTGATTGAGATGGTCAAGATCAGGCGGAAAGAAGTAACCTTGCCAGATGTGGATGTTATTCGCACAATCTGGGACTCCATCATGGATGCTGTTCAATGGTCCGGCAAGAATCAGCAGCAGAACTCGAACATGGCCCTGCATCAGGTTAGGATTCTGGGATTTATTTTTGCGTAGGTAATAATTAGAACACGCTTGGAATTTTTTGTGGTGTTCACTTGAGGTCACTTTAAGTGGGCAATTCCATATTCTTAGAAGTTGAAATAAATCATGTGGGAAATTTCAAAGAAGGGAGCAGAAAGAAAGAAAAACTTATACACTTCGTTTTTAAACTATAGATAAATGTTTCGAAAGTTGCTATATTCAACGATTAGCTTCCAAACTGGACTTTCTATTTTCAGCTTGACACTTTGGGGTTAAATGACTATTTTGAAGTAGAGGGGCTCACTTGCTGTCAATGTGTGTCTGCACAGGTGAAGCAGTGGGGCAAGCTTTTGGGTGCTTTCTGCACGACTGCTAGGCTGGAGATGGACCTAATGTACAAGATCCAGATACATTGCTATGAGGATGCAAAGCTGATGAAGCTTTTCCCTGAGATCATTCGAGCATTGTATGACCAGGATGTTTTGGCAGAGGATACAGTGTTGAACTGGTTCAAGAGAGGTTCCAATCCTAGGGGCAGGTAATTGTTTTTTCCCTTGTCATCGAGATATGTATTTTAGTACATTTTCCTGTTTCTTTGAATGCTTCGGTATAGGAGCTGTCTTTGTGATTATTTTTCTCCTCGTCCAGATCAGTTTTGTGCTTGATTATCTTCTGTACTGATTTTCTTATAATTTTTGGACCAGGCAAACTTTCGTGAAAGGTCTGGAGCCATTTGTTAAGTGGTTGGAGGAAGCGGAAGAAGAGGATTGAGTAATGAGTGCTATTCCTCACTAGATCTGTGTAATGAGTTCCTGGCCTGCAGTTTCTTTGCCTTGATAATCAAGGAGAGATTTTTCTTATCTGGGAGCATATTGCAAGACGTAATGTTGTAGATTTACATGAGATCAATTATTACTGCTTTATGCAAGTTGTTTTATTAGACGGTTGACTTCCATGATCTACATTTTATTTCTTCTAGTGTTGATTGAATGTGTCTTGAACCCCCTGTTGGGTATTTGGTTAGCCAAAAGATTAGTTTCAGTGTCTTTCGGTTCATTCTGACCCAAGTGGGAGCTTGTAAATTCGTGAGTGTAGACTTGTTTAAATTGTGTGAAGCGCCGAGACACAGAAACAAGAAATCAAGTCAATTGCTCGCGAGTTTTACTGGTCTAAAATATTAAACATTATTTATCTAAATTTCTGTTGTTCCTTGACATGCATTTATGATCATTGAATGGATCAACTATGAATTTTAAAGTGTTGAAAATAGGTGTGCTTTCCAAAACTCAAAATTTTTAGGACACTAGTGGAGTGCATCAAATTCTACTTACAATGTGAAATGAGTTTTAAAATGTTATTTTCAGCCTTAATTTGGAACATTTTGTCCAACAAGACAATCATTTTGGAACAGAGGTAATAATACTTAAATTAAAACCATCTTAGGTTATATAAAAATACTAATTTCAATTTTTTAACTACACTAAATAGTGAAATTAGGTTGCCTTATCCCAATAAAGATACTTTACAAGCCATCAAAGACAATAAATCTTTCTACATATATTTTTGTTTGTAGATATTGAGGTTCAAGAGTAGTTCCAATTACAACATTATCTAATTCGAGAGTAGAGCATTCTTGTACACTAATAGTAAATGTAGTCTTATATTAGTATTAGTACTTACATGAAGAGGTTAGTAAGAGTTTTAGACCTTGCAATTGCTTTGAGAGATTTGTTGCCAAATTGGGTATAGAGATGGGGACAAAAAGATTCATTCCTCATTGAGACAATTCCCCCACATAGTCAACACTTCACCAAATTAAACTAACTGCATATTTTAGAAGCTGTAAAAGAGAGACAAAAGGTATTAGATTTTAAGGCATATTAAACAAACAAAAGTGATAGTAAAAAAATTGAGGAAAATAAACTAAAATCACAGTTGTAAGACTCTAGAAATTGTATTAAATCCACCACCATTCAACTATCAATTTAATACTGATTTATTTTCAATCTACAAGATGATCCTTATTTGAGGTACTTTGAGGTTTTAACCCCTAAAAACCCAAGGCCTTTTTGGATTAAAAACATCATTGTTTTTTATGTGCTATAGATCTAAATGTCACCAAGGTATAGAAATCTCAGCCATAAAAAATTGTAATGCATGTATTGTAGATGGTGTGAATCAAATTTGGAGTCATTTGGCCTCATAGATTGCAAGATTATAATGTTTTATTGTTGAAAAAGGATGCTGAAATTTTCCTAGCAACATATTTGGAAGTGAAATTCATTTTCTAAACCTACTCAAATGAAATAACTTGAAACCATAAAGTGATTCAAAACCAAAAATAGAGACATGTTGGTGAAAGAAAATATCATTCAATTACCTGACTGTGTCTACAAAATGGCTTTAAAATGTCAAAAATAGCAAATAAAAAAACATTTGAGGTTGACCCTCCTCCTACTAAAATGCTTCTTAGTCACTCATAACTTCTTGGATTGATATGGAATTTTAGCCACACAAACTAGACTAGTATGCGCAACTTTCCTCAAAAATATTATTGAAAATGGACATTGTATGAAGAAGAAACAAGCCGTCAAAGTTCATTGTAATCGAGAAATGTCTAGATTTTGAACCTTGAATTGCTCCCAAACATTCAAAACAACTTCAATTGACATGGAAATTCTACCAAAATAACTAGACTTCAAGGGAAACACAACAAATTTTATTGAAACTAACATTGGATGAAGGAGATGCAAGCCCCCAAGGTTGCAAACATCCAATGCAATTTGGTGAACTCAAATTAAACCTTTGAATTCAATTGGCTCACAAAAAATCAATACATCTTGGATTGATCTGAAAATTTTACTACACAAATTAGAAGAAAGAGCGCAAAGTTTCCAACAATTTTTTATGAATTTGGACATCACATGCAAAAGTTACAACATTTTGAATTGGACTTAAACTATGTGAGGGTACTTTTAGTGGTCTCCTTCAGCGTTTAGAGGTTAAAGAGTAGTGTAGTGCCAAAACAATGTTGTTGGATATTAATGAGCATGGTACATTCCTTGGAAACTATTAGTATAGAATTGTGTTTAGCAGCATCTAAAGGATGATAGGACAATTGCTTACGTCTCACAAATTTTAATAGAATTCTTCCTCCTTTTCTCAACTTTGGGAATACATATGTAGTTTAAAATACAATAGAAAATTGGCTTTTTAAAAAATGTTGAAGTGAGGAAAGTACTTTTTTTTCCACATCTGTAATACTATTTTCCTTACCAAAGTATTAACCCCTAAAATATTGCAATCTTTTGAGGTTGGTTGAAAACTATTTCAAAATACTTAAACCTAAAGTAAGACTAAAATTATCATCCATATTTACTCTCTAACAAATTCAATTAAAGGATTCTTTAATTAACTTGTTCAAGTTACATCCTCCTAAAATTTTAGGGTAAAAATTCCCATTGATTGCAAGGTCAATGTGCCTAATATTATATCAAAAGAACTTTCAAACTCATCTTTTAAAAATTATAAAGTGGAAGGAGGTATTGGATGAAAGAAAAAATTATATTGTTAATAACTTTTATTCATTAAAATTTGAGAACCATTAAGTCTAATGTTGAGAATGTTCTAATAAATTGTACATACCCTTTCTTTCTTTTCTTTCTTGGAAATTTTCATAATTGAATTCAAAAATTGACTTTATATGTTTTTTCTACCTTTATTGCCCTCAAAATAAAGCTCCTTATAACTTTCACCTTACTACTTAGAATTGAATGGTTCAAATGTTTTTGAGTAGGCATCAATTTATACAATCCAATAAAATTAATTAGTTTTTACTTAAAATATATTTTTAGCTATCCAATTTGACATTGAAGTTGAAAAAAAAAAAAAATCTATATTTATTGGAATAATGAAAAAACAAAGCTTCATGTGTATATTTAAATAGAAGATTACAAAGCCTACCTAAGTTTTCAAAATTCAAAGTGGATTCTTTAGCCCTTTGGGGGTTAAATGAACAATGCCTAATGTTAATGCTATTTTCAATTGTGATATATTAAAGACCATTGGAATTGGTACTTATATAACCTATTATTGTAAGGATAGGGTAGGCTCATCACCTTCTTGTTCTAAATTTGGCAAATGCTAAAAATAGATTTTTGTCAATATACTTCTTTTTCACCATACATTTTTTTTGTTTTTTTGAAAGAATAATTTCTCCAAAATTTTGGCATTTTTTTAGATTTTTTTTCCACCAACTTTGCCCTATATCTTCAACTATCCCTATTATAAAATATGGTTGTAAGGTAGTAATTCCTTGAATAAACAATTTTGAGTCTTTTTCAAGGGTGACCTTATTCATGACACTTTTATGAGATGTATTAATTTTTACTTTGGAATTTCATATAAAAATAAAATTTATTCTTAAAACAAGTAAGATTTCAAATCAACTGCAATTAAACAAAATTTGTAATTCTGATTCTGACAACAAATTTTCAAATTAGCTTAATCCTGAAGTGCCCCAAATATCATATTTGGTATTGATAATGGCTTTGTAGTTAATTAAAATCTTACCAAATCACTCTTATTTTGTGTTTTCTGTTTAAGATTTAGAACCACTTAAGTATATTTTAAAGCTTTGAGAACAATCTTTGAAAAAATTTATTTTATGATTTTTTTGTACTATATGGTCTATTGCAAAGGTCATAGGGGATGAGTCTAAAATAAACAAATTTCTAAAACAATAGTATTGTGATTTCATATTTAAAATTTGTAATAGACTTTTTGAAAGATTGTAAATTGATTATAGTTGTAGTGATCTCAAATAGGAATATATGTTATTTTCATTAAATCATTTCATATGTGACTACAATCTTTATAGGAAAATTGGGGCTTTCCAAAGGACTCTTTGCTTTAATTCATATTGAAAAAATCATTTTAGACCATATTTTTGTATTTAATATATGGATTTTAAACAATGTCATATTAGTTTCAATCAAGATTTAGCACAAAATTGTGTTGTAAAATAGTTTTTTCAATATAGAGTCGTACTAATAATATTAAAAAATATTCTTCATTTTAAAAAATAAAAGTGAATATTTTAAAATTAGAATTTTTTAATGCACAAATCATATTAGATTTTTCTAAGACAATTCCAACACACTTAACCCCTAAAGTCCCCAAAGAATGTTTTTTTAGCAATATAGAAATTTTAGGCAATTCACTATGAATGGAATTTTCAATTTTTTCCTGAGAAATTTTCCCTTCAAATGTTGTGTGGAGAATGAGAATGGAAAATGGAGAGAATTGTTTTTAACATGCATTTAGTGGGGAAAGCAACAATGCATTTTGGGTGAAAGTGGCACTTCTATAAGAGTTTAATGCGCATTCAAGGGTGAAAAATGGCACAATTGTGGTAAAACATTCGCATTTGAACACTTCTTCAGTCTCAATCTTTACCTCGATGAATGAAATTTCTCAATCTTCAGAGAATGGGCCTCTACAAGTCAAGAGGAGAATGCCACCTCTTCATTCTTTGAAGATTAAAAATAGAGAGAAAAAGTTGTGACAACCCTACTGGTTGGTTAGGCTGTTGCAATGATGGGGTCCCACTTTCTAGGGGAGCAAAAAGAACCCCAAGGCATTGATTAATAATATTATGGGAATTTTTAAGGGACAAGAATGGATACGTCTACCTTATCCATTAAAGTGAAAAATCACCTAAAATAGTTTGCTCTCAAAATGATCACACTCTAAGAGTAATTATGATGTAAAGGTACATTTTGCTTTTTTCAATGTGCCAACACTGCACATTTCATGAGGTGGTCGCTTTCAAGATCCTCTTCCTTTCAACTTCAAAAATTCATAACTAATTCCTCAAAGGTCCAAAAAAATATGAAATGATTTGAATTCAATGCCAATTCCATTTTTCCTCCTACAAAAATTTACTGAAAATTGTTTCAACGAGTTTAGCTTCCCCCGAAAAGGCAATCAGCTCTTAAATGGTCGCTTCAAGAGCAGATTACCTGAGTGAAAATTTTGGAGTTTTTTTCACCCTGTGGCTTGTTGGGTTGACTAAAACTTACTGTCATAAGGTTTGTCCTTGAATGTGCCCAGAATGTTAAATTATAATTAGTAATGAGCCTCGGATCCCAAATTAGAAAATTTGAATCCAAATCCCACCATAACACGTCAACCCTGACACCCCATAGTCCCGAAAATTCCTTCCCGCCCACTCTTGCGAACTTTCACTTTCGCCTTTCGCCTTTCACCTTTTACTTTTTCGGGACTGCTTCCGTCCTCTTCAAATCTCTCTCTGCTGTCCTCAAAATCGGGACCTCTCTCAAGCTCACTGCACCTTCCTCGTGCGTCCGTTCCAACTATCGAGAGAGATTTTTGAGCTTTGTCCGATTCGTATGCACTGTGCAGCTTGACTGAGGAGTTTGAATTTCGGGGACGATGGGTCCATGTACGTCTTTCTTTTCTGACGTTCCATCCTGCGATGAGTGATTTCCGATTTCGCTTGGATCGAATCATGGGTTTCCTTTCAATTGTGATTCGCATCGTTTACCCTGTTTTTTTCGCTGTTGGATTCCTTTACTTGCTTCCGAGATTTCCGATCTTCGAAGACCGGTTGTGCGTGTTTTTCTTGCAAATAATAATGTCGTTGCTTCAGGTTGTTTTTGTCTTGACAATCTGCTTCCAGAGGTGCTTACGTGATTATATGTCCAGTGATTATACTCGTGCAGAATGGGAGATGACGGAAGGCCTTGCCACCGAACGTTCAATAGGTGAGGTCTTCTGAAAACGAATGACGGTGTTTTGTTGTCTTGTTCAATGAATAAGGTGTTCGCT
Organism: Climacium dendroides; assembly: GCA_950106755.1. NCBI lineage: Eukaryota > Viridiplantae > Streptophyta > Bryopsida > Hypnales > Climaciaceae > Climacium > Climacium dendroides. The sequence goes on along the minus strand of OX467083.1, from coordinate 33,013,455 downwards.
CCTAATTGCGACAATTAAAGCCAGCGCTGAGCATAATTTTTATTATTCGAATCATCAGATTTCAAAAATATTTGAAGAGGATTGTAACGCATCAAAGAATCGTCCTTCCCGAAATGATTGTCCACTTTTGAATGTCATGTTTACTGAAGGTTGTTTTGAGTAGCTCAAAAAAATACTTCCTTGTGGTTAATTTCATTTAGGTTGCAATGAACACATGCAATGTTTTGGAACCTTTCTTAATTATGTTTTCCACAATATGGTCAATGAGATTGGCTCCCTAAAATATCAACAAAATCGTGGACAATCATTTTGAAACAGAGGGAGTATTTGGATTCCATTTGCAGAAGTTGTAGTGTTGCAAAGTTTTATTGATTGTTGATCTAAACTTAACAGAAGTTTTGATGTTGAGGTAGAGGACATTTTCAAATCATAATGTGTTTATTGTGTAAAGCTTTTGGAGTGGTGTAGGTGTGATATTTCATATTTGATTTGGACAACCACACTGGTATTGCAATGCAATCTGGCATTTCCAAATTGGTAGACAGGTTATGTTTAAGCAATTAACCCGTGTGCACAGTTTCTTGTCCCCCAGGGTTCAAAAACACTCTTAACCTCTTCACCGTCTGGCGGTCATCTCCAAAGTCTGTGGCCCTGGCATGAGCTGGCGAAGGAAAGATGGTGGAATCGCAGTCTACAGTCGGTACCATGGGTACCTTAGCTACCCCATTGTCTCGTCACTCTCTGAAATTCTGTGCAATGAATCATTAATAACTTCCGCATTCTCTGGTCTTGTTGCAGAGAATGATGTTTTGAAAGCGAAGGAGAATCTGAACGTGTTAGCCTCCGATACAGTCGAACCATTGACTGAAGAAGCACAGAATCAGTTTGAGCGCTTCCTGCAAGGCGCTCATCAAATGACTGCCTGTGCGCTGACAGCCATTGACGCGTGCAGCGCCGATGTTCCCCAAACTGCCCAGCTCTTAGAGCTCCTGGTACTCTCCACTTTTATAGCTTCTTGTATTTTAGCGCTCAATTTTTTGTATGGAAATGTGTATAACAGTTGAATAGTGCGTGGGGACGAGTGGTAAAGGGGACCCGCTTTTCCGATGTTATTTAGGTTATTGAAGCCCACGAAGTCATATCCGAAGTATAGAGGACATTGGTTTATTTATGAAACCAAAATTAATAAGATCAACCTTTGGGGACGTTTTTTGTAATTTTTGTAATTTAGACCCTAAACCGGACCGTTCCAGCCTTGTCGCAATCGCTACTTGCGCTGTTCTGTAGAGCATGTGATGCACGAGGGTCTTCAGAGAATATCTTGAAGTTGGGATTAGGGGTCTTCAGCTGTAGGGTCTTTAAAGCATTGGACTTGGAGGAAGAAACTGTATATCCGTAGGTAGTATACCAGGTTTCCTCCTCCGGGTTCAATAAGACACGGTTAAAGCATTACGTGTCTTATGCAATGGATGCAGGCAAAGCAAGGGAGTGACTGGCAACTGAAGCAAGAATGCTTGGATTCATTGCAGTCGGCTTTCGAGAAGCACATGACTGTGTACGAAGTGAGCTTCTAGATTCCTCTACAGTGACCTTGCCTTGTATGTATGACTCATTTTCTTTGTAATTATACAGTCACGTGCCATCAATCTTTGTACCCTAACACTTGTTGAAAAACTAACACATTTTTATCAGTTGAAGCTCATTTTTTTGTAGTTAGTATATTTATGATTACGATACTACCAATAATATTTGGTGTCATTTATAATCTATGATCAGCCTTGCTGAGAATCATACAAATATGAGGATTTTACATAATACTCAATTATTGTATTCAAGGATGCTTAGAATTGTATCTACAAGATGTTTCATTTGAATTCTTAGCTAAATGGCAAAAGTTGTTGGTCTAATTAACATAGCAAACATTTTCACCAACTTGCTAACTCTAATTGTCTTTCCAACTTTTTCAAAAGTCAATTCTTCTTTCAAAGATTGTATATTTTCATATCCAATTTAATCTTGTTGCTTAAATTGTAATGAAGGTTTCTACAAGAGTATTTTCCAACTTTCTCGAAGGGTAGATAGACTTGCCTCATAGAATGAGTGATAAATAATGCCAATAAATAGTGCCAATGATGGCAGTACTAGATGGTAGACATCAGGCAATAACAAGCCAAATTTTCAGCGCAGAGGCATCATATCTTGAATATAGACTGTTTGATCTTGTAATACATGTACAATTCTTGATCTAATAGATTTTAAATTCTGCAGCATTAATTGAAGTTTCTATACGTTTTGAGCTTGAAAATACAAATTACTTATTCTTGTTGAAGACGGTATACTCGTGGTTTTGAAATCTTTGGAACTCGTCATTCTGAACCAGTGTTTCGGTTGGTTTTCCAGGAAGAAGAGCAAAAGTATACGCAGAGCTTGTGGGGTTCGATGAGTACACAAGAGCAGGACCTCCAAGATCGACTGGAGGCAGGCACCCAGTTGCAGAAGTTAAGGCTGCAGGTACACTTGGTGCTGTATTGTTGAAACTCACATCCGTCAATTTCCAGAATAAATAGAGTTTTCGGTAACATTGAATTGTTTGTGAACTTTTATCTTCTCCAGAGTCGATCGGGTCTCGAATGAACATATGGATGCCACCCTATGTATTAAGTTATGGGGAGGCCTTTCTCTGAGCACTATGACCACAGGGAGATGTTCTCATGTAGAAGAATTTTATTATGGTGCTATCTATGAGTTCTTGGAATTGTCTAATTTTCATTAAAACATTGTTAACAACTCTTATGTGTTTGTAATGTACTCACTTGGCATGTCAGAAGCAGAAGGTGGGTGAAGCGCTACTATGGCTGGAGCTCATGTCTGGCCTTCCTGATTAGTTCTCTCAATAAGGCGGTTGCAAAATACTAGGAAATGCAGATTGACACAATTGCCAAAACATTCTTTTGAGATTATGGATGTTTTTTTAAATTGTCAATGGACTGGCAAAATGAGCCATATATATTTATGATATTTCCTTGGATCCAATGTTGGAGCTTCGTTTGTAGGTCACAGAACAAATTCTTTCTGCTTCGGTATGTTTACAAAATAGTGATTTCAAAGTGGTCAACTTCGGCACTCACAGAATTTGATGAATGTCTCGGTCCACATTTCTATTCGTTTGCAGCCTTGCATTATCAATCACGCACCAGTGTTTCAACATCTTTGTTCCATCCAGTCGGATTCCTTTTCTTCAATCCTGAACGCTAGAGCATCATTTGAACAAAACGGTATTCAAAGATTTTGTTTTCAGAAGTTATTTTTGTGAATTTTGATGTCAAGTCAGAAGGGAAAGGTGAACTTGATTAATGTTTTCATCCTGAAATGTAAATTGTATTCTATTCAAGTACAAAAAATTAACCAGTAGTATGAGATGTTTTGGAATTTTAATGTAAGATGCACATACAATTAAGGTAAATCAACCCATTGTGGCATGTAGCATATCATTAAAAATCTAAGAACACAAGGAAGCTAAAATGATAAGAATTATGAGGTTCAACTCTGAGCCCAAAATTATGGCTAAAAGAAGGGTTGTAATGAAAGTGTAATGCTTCTTCTAATGAATTCAAATTTTTGGAGGATCATAACTTTGTAAAAATTTGTCCAAATGAGACAAATGAATATTTCATCAGCATCCATTCCTTGCATAGATATCCAAAATGGACTTGCATATGGTATTCAAAGCTCTGGTTGCAAAGTTACACCGTTTGAAAGTTTGGGAGTTCAAACAGGATTATAACTTGGTAATTTTGGTTGGAAATGGGTGGTCTTCCAAAATTAAAGTGGGTTTTGGTACTCCCTTTGATTGACAAGGGGGTAGTCTGTCAAATGCCATAGAAAATACTATAGGAAGGATTTGTCTTCTTCTTTACTTCCTCTTGAAACTTTGGTGAGTCCCAATGACTCAAAGTTGGTGATGTACCTTCACCACAAGGTCCAAGGCACCATGGAACACTTGTGTGGGCGTCTTGCGATATTGGTTGGATGAAGTGCTCCTTGGTAGGCCATTCCTAATGTGTTTGAGTTATAAATTCCAATTTGTAGGCCATTCCCAATGTGTTTTGAGCTCAGTTTTGAGTTATGAGTCCCAATTAGTTACGAAGTGCAAATAATAAATATACAATGGGCTTAGGATGGAGTGGGGTGACATTTAAGGGTAGTTAGTACCAATAGGGAGTAGTGCCTCTAGTGAGTGCTTGGACATCAATGGAAGTTCCGGACATCAATGGAAGTTCCGCCCCAAGTGACATGCCCGATGTCATGTATAGAGTGTGTGTTAGCAATCCAAGGGACTGATTTGGTAACATGAGTTGGAAGTTGAAAACTAATGCTATGGGTGCATGGCATGTGTAGTGTTAGTGAGTTATGAATCAAGTGACACTGAAAGTGGAGTGTAGTGAGTCCATCAAGTTGTGAAAGGCCTTGAAAGGCTGCTTGGAGCTGCAAGGTGTTATTTGAGTTGAGACAAATATAAATCCATGTTGAGAAAAACAAATTTTGAGTGACATTTTTATTTTTCATACCATGAAAATTTCAATTTCAATGCAAATTATATCACCTATAATTTTTTTTCTTTCAATACATTTTTTCCTATTAGTTTTCAACAATATTATTAATTTTGTTGCTTCAGTGAGGGATTTCTTATAATTAACTACTTTTTGAATTGGACCTAGAAATGATTTGTCTACTAACTCAACCCAAGTTGTCATATATTATGTTGTCAAGTTATTAAATTGTTGAATAAGTACAAAAATGTAATGTATACAAGTACAATAGGTCATAATTCCCTTTGTTGGAAAAAAACTAAAAGCAGAAATTGTATATGAAGCATGATCTTGGGATTCGATTGAATGTATTGGATGTTTACAAATAGGCTATTCTACATCTTTAATTTTTTTCCAATTCATTTATTAATTGTATTTGCATATTGCAACAATTTGGAGATTAAGTAGTAGTTTTAATATTTTGTAGATGTATTTTATTGTTAAATTTTCTTAGTTAAAATTTAATTTTTTAATTTTTTTAAAATTTATTTTAGTAAAATTTGTAATTATAATTCAAATTTTTTCTTGATTTTCTAAATTTTTTTTGAAGACGTGTATTTTGCAAGAGCTTTGTAACTATATAATTTTTATTATAGACTACTATAACTTCAAGGAGTAGGAAGATGAATTATATGCCATTTGATAAATATATGTATTGGATTTCAAAGTCTAATCTTGTTTTAAAACCGTTGGATACATGTTGTTGTACAAAAGTCGTGTTCTCAATTTTTATTGAGTCATAAGTTGAAGACAATAGACTTAATTAAGTACTTCAAACCTTATTGCTTATTATTTATAAACAAAGTCTTCAATATGTTTACAACAGTAACATTGCTTATTTGTTGTGTAGGTTCTTTTTTATCTTTTTAATTTTTAATTTTTAATACTATTTGTACTATTTAGATTATAATAAAATAATACATTATTATTATATTAATAAAGATTGTTTATTTAGCTAAGAGACATATCAATTCCCAAATAGGAAATCATTGTGTATATTAACCTCCTAAAGTCCCGAAGGTCTCTTTTTCATCAAAAATTGCTTTAAATTGCCATTTTTAGTGCAAAGAGCACAATTTTTTAAGATGATCTTTTTTTCATATTTAATATTACAGTAGACTAGCATAAGAGTGTGTAATAAATGTTAGACACTTTGACCACATAGATTGCAAGATAAAATCATTCATAGTGAAGAAATAATTTTTTTCGGAATTGTAGAAAAACAATTTATGAGTCTTTGAATCTTCGTAACTTAAATATTTTATACTATAGATTTTGAATTAAAAGAAATTATCATTAAAAATTTAATTGAAAATATAGAAAAAATAAAATTTCCAAAAATAAAATGATTTTCATTCTTTAAAAAATCATTAAATAGAAGAAGGTACAAGATAGAGGAAAAAACTAATGGTTGGAATTCAAAATTATTAGTTTATACTAATATGTAGTTTTCAATTATAAAATTACAAGAATTTTAAAGATGTTTGTATGGGTCATTATAAGAAACACTATGTAATTTCTATAGCATTTGTCATAGTACTTGTTGTACTAGGACATTTTGGAATATAATACTTAAAAATAAATAAAAAATAAATAATTAGTATTACACTAAATATATTACCAAAATTTAGATCTAAAAAAATGTAGATAAAAAATTATTCACAAAATAGAATGACAAAATTTAAAAAAAATAGAAACTTTAATTTTTTGATTTGTAAAAACTAAGAAATTTTTTTATAAAGAAATAAAAAATTGGCTATTTTTGAGAACTTGATGAAGATGAGATTTCACCAAAAAAAATGAATTTGAAACCATATTCATTGTTCAAAGTGTGCATGCCATGGAACCCCTTTTTGGCCTATTTGCATGAATGTGGAGAACATAAAATAATATTTTCTTATGTTCTTATAGAACATGTCCCACTAGTGTAGAAATAGACTACCAAAATTTTAGCTCTAGAATATTAAATTTGGGTACTCCTGTAGATTTTTATTTACTATAAAATGAATTATAATAAAATAACTATAGTTTAAGTTCGTTCGCGGGGAGGAATGGTTTGCAATAGGTAATTCCTAGGGAACTAAATTAATTCCCAAGTTGTGCACAATTAAAAGGATTGAGAAAATATCTCACTTTGACCCTAGCAATAGATTGGACATATTATTATAGTTAAGCCTGGATTAGGGAACTTATCCATTGTTCAAAGATCTATTGATTCAGCCTTTCCTTTTGATCCTCTTTACAATTTCACCAATCAGCTGGTACAATCCTATGGATCCTCTTGCTTAGCACTCGATATCTTCAATTGATTTTCTTCAAGATCCATTGATTTTGACTTCACTTCCGACAAATTCCGACTCTGAATTTTTACTATAGTGATTTCTTTCTTAGATCTACACTCAGGCTTCACATAACTTGAACAATTGTAAAATTGACACTTCTTCTGATTTATTCTGGATAACTCTCGTTTCTTTTTTAAATCACTCATTCTAAAAGACTATTGATTTTAGAATCACTCATAAAATTTCGCATACACCCATAGCTTCACATCAATTAGATGGTCATAACACCATAGATAAAACAATCAGAAATCCTCAATTAACCAACATACATAATGAAATAAGTTCTTCATCAGTTTAAAACCTATAGACTTAACACTCAGCAAACACATTACAATTGATACGCCATTCAATTACAACCAGTCACACCATAGCAAAACACAATTGCCATACTCATTCACACACCCATGCACACAAAATTTCACAATTGAACACAACATATTAATTTCAAAGCTCTGCATTATATTTCACATGAATTCTACAATAGTTCCTCTCCTGCACAATTCTACTCCACCTCAACTATCGATCCAGCACGATTTAAAACAAATTACAACCAGCACTATAGCAAATCAACCTACTCACTCTGCACACACAAACACACAACTATCGATTCTGCTCGCACACACTGCCGGCCTCCACTGCCGCAGGAGTTCTGGCTCTCTCCAGACTCAGGAACAATTGACAGCCTCCAACCTACTTCACCACATTCGGCTGACAACCAAAACAACCGTCACTATAGTTCACACTCCATTCATCCCATTCAATTGACCTTAACCACCACTATAGATGACATCCAAGTAAAACTCCAAACCAACCAGCAACTATAGAGAGTTAACCTCAAAATGCCGAAATACTATTGAAAATAGCCAACATTAACCAATAAAACAAAAAAACACAAAAGCTACAATAGTTCACAGACTACAACTCCCCAATACTACCCCCCCTCAAATTGTGACAAAGTAGAGAAACTAAATTGTAAATATAAAATGGTTTTAAATTTTTTCTGAAAAACAAGGCCGGATACAATTACAATAAAATTATCTAGAAATAAATTTTTTATTTTTGGTATTGGTTTTAAAGTTCAAAAGTTATAGGTTGGATAAAAACCAATTTGGTAAAACTCCTACCAAAACTATCTACCGTCTACATGTGCTCAAAGTGCACTACCTTTGCACAAGTGCACTAAACACAATTTTTTCCCCCAAAGATGAAAATGGTTGATAAAGAGTATCTTCAAGTTAAAAATAGGTTTTTAGTTTAATTTTTTTATTTTTACTATGTTCTAAAATCAAATATCAAAATGTCAATTTTCTTGATATTTTTCATTGTGCATTTTGAGTATATATATAATTTTCAATGCATTAAAAATTATTCTTATTTCATTTCATTTAAAAAATTTTACTTCAAAAGTCACAATATTCATTGAAAATTTGAAATAGGTTGTTGTTTCGAGTCAAAAACAATAGATGTTTCTTGCAACCTTAAAGGACCAAATGATGTTTTTAGGCAACATGGTGATTTTGGACAGCTTATTACATATGGGTTCTTTATTTTTTATTTTGAAATTTTCACACAACATCTTTATGGTGTAACAATTTTCATGACTTTTGACTACATGGTTAAAAGATATTGTATGATATGTAATTTTCATTGTTTGTCAAGTAGGCTGGGCTATTCATTTTTTAAAAAATCATTTAAAAAAATTAGGAATTATTTTTTAAAATTTATATATATTAATATATATGGAAAGCTTTGAACCATTCTATTTTTTTAATGAGATGAAATTTATAAGGAGTTTTTGTTTGCGGACATTTATAGAATAACTATTCCAATATAAACTTTGAAGTCCTTAATTTAACTCAATTTTTAATATTCTTAAGAAAAAAAAAAAAGCATTGGATGTAGATTGTTTATTACAATATCACAACCATTGGGATTGGCATTTTTCAATTTCATAACTAAATTATTAACAATTTAGTATTTTAAATTATACTCTAGTTCTTTCTACTTACTACTTTTTTCAGGGTTGTCATAATAGGCGAACCGGACCGGACGGACGGACGGTTTGAACGGCTTTAATTTTGAGAGTTTTGCACCTTAACGATCCCGTCCACGCCCTGACGATCCCGTCTGCGCCTCAACTACAGCGTCCACGCCCTGTCGGGCGAATTGGACGGGCAAACTGGACGGACGGGCGAACCGGACGTCCGCCCACTATGAAAACCCTGACTTTTTTTAAGCATGAATATGTAATGTTTTTTGCTTGAAATTTTTAATAGGTATTTCCAACTTATTTCTTCAACATATCATGGAGAGTAACAAGTTTTAGAATCTACTCATTTTTGTAAAAAACTTGAAAGATGAAATTTAACCATTTGGGATGAGTCGAAAATGTTTTTTTTTCAAAATTCAAGTGACTCAATCTTGCAATTGATAAGGTTTCTTATTTTGAAATTTTTGGAGCGTGTATTCTAAAAAATTAACTAAAGTAACCTATAGTTGAATTTATTAATGAAAAAATATAGATGAAGATTTTAGATTTGCTTTGGGTTGGGTACTTTGAAGCAATTTTGGGCCTAAAAACACCAAAATCCTTTAGAGATTAACTTCACTTGTAAATTGTCTACTAAATACCAATGGCTTTTCAACTAATTCCTACTCTATCTATCTACATTTTAAATACTAAAATTTCAATTATCTGATTATAATAAAAGGAATTATCTCATAAAAAATTATCACTCATGACATATGGAGGGCGGGAGGGGGAATTGAAATAGATTTTCATCTTTTGTATACACTATTTTAATAAATTTATTTGGGATTCATTTTTTGGGATAAATTATTATTGTTATTATTTTTAATTTCCATTTATTAACTAAATGAATTTTGCATCTTGTTACTACAACTATTGGAACAATTTTTGGAATAGAGCCTCGCATGTTTGTTGTTCTTGGTATACGAGAATCTAAGGTGGATACCTCCAAATTGCCACATTTTACTAATGTGCCTAGATGGGCAATTTTGCTAGTTTTTAAGGTTTGGAACAAGCGGTCTAAAATATACAAATGTTCTAAATGTTTAGAATCTATACCTTTCCTAGATGTCTAAAATCTACATTTGTCCTAGATATCATTTTATAGTTTAGACTACATAGTCTAAAATCTATACTAGTTCTAGATTTCTGAAATCTATAAAAGTTCAATATATTTTAAATCAATGCTTGTCATAGATGACACTTTTATGGTTCAAATCAAGTAGTTTAAAAATGGCACATGATATACCGCCATTTTAATGAAATTCCCAATTTAGTTACTATTATTAGCTTATTTAAATTTTCATATCTTCTTATTTGACAATTGAAATGAGGTTTCAATATGGGGAATTTCATTAAAATGGCAATACTCCATGTGCCATTTTCACAGTGTGCTGTTCCCACAGTTCAGATCGAGTAGTCTGAATCTATTAGTGTCCTAGATTTGTGAATTCTATACCTCTACTAGATGTATTAAATCCAGGAAAGATGTAGATTTCAGACCAATCGGTTATAAAAATCTACACATTTCCTAGATTTTAGATATTTAATAATGGTATAGATTTCAAAAATCTAGGACGCTAGTAGAATTCAGACCGCCCAGTCTGAATTGTGAGAATGCCAGAGTCACAGAATAATCACCATTTTAATAAAATTCCCCATCAATGACTAAAGAACACAACATTTGTATGCAAACGTTTTGGAGGGCCCAATTTTTTTTAAATGCTCCAAAATTGTTTCTCAACATACATACATATTGATTTTGGCGATGTATGTAGTGACGATGGCTTTTTTTAGGCAGGGTGCGATTTTGGGTGCGATTTTGGGTGCCCACCTTGAAGGTCGAATAACCGAATAAGATCCCTCTGCTTCCCTGCGGATTGCACATGCCATTCAGAGCAGGCAGGCGAGCAGCCTCAGTACGGTCCACAAATCAATCTTCCCAAAATAAAAATGAAAAATGAAAAATGAAAAAAACAACTTGAAAAGAATTCCTTACCCAGGCATCCCGGAGAATCCATCTCCTTCTCTTCTTCTGGACCGGAAAGTAGGCTCGATGAAAGTGGCAGGAGTTTTGCTTTTTGAATATGCACAATGCAACGAAAGTCAGGCAGGCTGGAACCCCTCTCACGCAAAACTATCAAGTAAAACAAACTGAAAACAATAAATGAATGAATTAAAAGCAATACCAAGCCACGCAGATTGAGAAGCAGACACCTTTTCTTTTCTTTGTGATGGAATTGAGTGCAGACGTCAACTGAACAGCAAGTCCAGCTGCAATAAGAGCCAATCATTTGTTCAAATCCACTCAATTCCTAGATACTAATTTGTTCCCATAAATGTGTCTGGTGTTGTTGATGCTTCATTAGCGCCGGAATCCCCCAAATGAGGGCACATGCTATGTGCATGCGGAGAGAGACCGAGCCGGGATGTAGGCGTGAAGCACTGCCAACTGAACCTTGCCAAGTTCTATTCAGTTCGGTTGCATCGTAGCCTAATAAGCCAGAGTAAGAAGAAAATATCTTCAAATTTCCTGAAGAAAAACCAAACATAGAAGTTTCCATTCATGGTCAAAAGCCGAGGAATAATATCACCCTCCGAGGACGCCCAGCAGACTGCCACCTGCAGCTACACGGGACTGCATTCTATGGCTGGGATTGGTCACCGAACTCGTTCTCGGCTTCTCGCCAATATACCCTATTCTGTCACAAGATGTGGGACCGAAAGGAAATCAGTTCAAACTACGCCAGGCTCCTTTATTACAAGTACCGTTTTACACGCTCTTCAATTCACCGAAGGCTTGCTTTCGCTTTGACTACCACAACTGCTCAACAGACCGACAGAAATGCACAGCCACTGTGATGATGGAGAATTCGGTGGGGGTTGAAAGAATGGGAATGAATCGGATTCGCCATTGACTTGCGTCAGTTCGGTGGTCGAACCGTACCTCAGTCTGGAATGGAATGGAAGTCGCGTATTCAATTTGGTAATCTTATATACGGCTGCGTGCCCTCTTCCACCAATGCGTTATATATATATAAAAGTTTGTCACTGCAGTGGCGAGAGAACCTGCATTCCATTCCACAAGGACATGCACATAAACATGCATCTAATCCCAGTCACCGAAACATCGGGTCTTTCCACCGACTGATTTCGGATGATCTCAGATTGGAAACCGAAATTCTGAGTGTCCATTGAAGTGGGTAAATTCGGTGGCCAGCTTACTACTCGATGGAAGTATAGTATAATTTCTCTTCACAAAACCTAGTGCTGCTAAACTTGGGGTATTAAACTTGCTCTTCAGAACTGTATTAACATTCAATTCCACGAGCATGTACGTAATTAAATGCAATGACTATTAATATCCGTTCTTCGTATTAGTTAAAATGGAGACTATTTCAAGAGACTGGCATTTGAATCTATAGGCTAGACCTAGGTTTGAAAGTTCTGTGCACTTGAGTGTCACAATTTTGGGCTTTGGGCAAGGCAATTAGTTTATCTAATACGATCATGACATGCAAGGCCGTTCTCTTCCCTTCGTTCCAGCCACACACGCAGACAGATCGGTGCACAGCAACTAATCCAACCACGTACGTAACATTGTTTACCAATGAGGCGGGGGTCCTTTTTTCATCCTTGAAAAGGGGACCTTTACAGTAAACAAAATTGTCTTATAAGGCTCTCCTAAGCCAACCCCAATCCTTAAATTATCTGATAAGTCCCTCCCACGTATTATGCAAACCTTCGGTTCCCGGCACGGAAGGACCATTGCCTGTTTGTTACGCAGGCGGGTGTTTGTTTGGCAAAAGCGAGAACCTCTCATTTATTCCTAATCCAGGTCAGCCGCAAAACTAAATTCCCTGAAAATGACGCTGCATTATTCCACATCCCTTGATGCAGCGTTGGCAGCTTTATGCAGAGGTGACAGCTAGTACTAAGTTTAGGCGTTATGATCCATTCCTACGTAAGCTTAAAAACGCCCAATCCCATACTCACTACCGATGGCGAATCCAACCTCTCCAAGCTGTATTCATTTCAGACCTCACATCTAGGCAGGTCCTAGATCGCAATTCCCAAGGCAAAAGGAGCGCTTTTAGGCGCTCCTTCCGAAGTTTCACTTAAAGGACGCGGTGAATTTAGGGATGTGAAGCCTCGAATGGGCCTGAGAGCGGGACCCAGCCAGCCCTCCTGTGCAAAAGCTAGCGACTGAGTGGGTGTCCTGATGCGGTGCGGCTGCCCGAGGGGTATTTAAATAGCGGTCTTGCCGCTGGTTTACTTATCCATACACCTGCTCTGTCCAAGAAGATTCATGGGCGCATTTGAAGCTTACTGAACCATCAGTGTTTTTCATCACGTTCCAGCAAGCCTCGGTTGGTGTCCAAAGGTCGCGGACTGCTGTCCAGTCAGTGTCGCACAGGTATGTACAGTTGTGAAACCAATAAGCCCTCTTCAAAAATATCATCCTCCTAGCTAGGTTGGTGCTTCAGGACCAATCGAGCTCCTAGCTGCCAACTGAACTGGTACTCATGAGCTCAAGGAGCTACATTGGTTTCGCTCAACTAGCCAGTCGGTGTACGTCTATTGACGTCTTAGTCATGACTGAGCTAGTGTTGTTATTCTTTCGCATTTTGCTTCACTAGGTGTGAGATTAATTGCAATATAAACAATGATCGATTCTGTCAGTCGCTTTGAGTAGAGAATCAGGGTGATGGATTTCGGAGAGGTTCACTAGGTAAGCAAGGCAGCTCAGACACTGTTTATTAGATTACATTATGTTGCATAGTTGGATTCATATTTCGAGACGTGTTTGCTGTTTTGATTTTTTGCAAGTTCTTGAGCACCCGTGCATGATTCGAGAATGGCGAGTCCCTGTATTCCAGAGAGTCTGAATTGCGACATTCAAGTGTTCATTACTCCAGAAACAAGGATCGCGAAAGAGCCGATTTCCTGAAATTTTGCCATTCTAACCAAAATCACAGTTTCTGATTGCAGATTTGGGCATTCGGGTTGTGGCCGGTCGATCGCTTCGGGCCTGTTCTCGCGAGTTGGAAGGGGTTTAGCGAGATCATATCGGTCGGCAGCGAACATCATGTCTGGCAGCGGCTCATCAAGGTACCGCGGCGTCCGAATGAGGCAATGGGGGAAATGGGTGTCGGAGATTCGTGAGCCACAGCGACGAGACTCGCGATCGAATCGCATTTGGCTGGGCTCATTCCGATCTGCGGAAGAAGCGGTAAGCCGTAATCCACCGAACACGCACTAGCTTGCTCATTCCATATAATAAATCTACTATACTCTGTTAGAAATCCCAATTCATGCTTGAATGGACTAGAATCATACGAGAACCAGAGTGAGAACTGAATTCAATGAAAATTTTGCTCTTGCAGTCGAGTCGTTTGAATAAAACCTTAGAACCAGTACTAGCCGTCTGAGCAGTTGTACACTAGAATCACACCGTTGCACTTGGACAAATGTGACCGAATGAGACCGAATGATCGTTAGGCCTCAGTGAAATTTTCGCAATCGTATTGTAGTGGCTTGATTCAAATCTTAAAATCAGTAGCACTCCTGGTTTTCAGAGCAATTGGGCATTTGAATCACGCCATTACAGTTGACGAATGTTACCGACTGATCGTGACGACTCTGTTTTCGTCTGCAGGCTCACGCATACGACGCGGCGCTGCTGTGCGTCCGCGGCTCGACCAATAACCTGAATTTCCCGAACCACTCTTACCGTCTGCCGCCGGGCACGCCCGGCCAGTACAGCACGCGCGAAATCCAAGCCGCGGCGGCGTGCGCGGCGGCCGAAGCCGGCGGCCGCTCGTTCTCCTACAGCAACTTCGAGATGTCGGACGACAGCGACGACGATGAGATTGAAGACATCACGTACACTGGCGGGGGCTCCAGCAGCAGCCGCGCCTACAGTCAGTACGCAGCGCCTTCGAATCCGTCCGACAACCAGAGCTGGCGGAACTTCGAAGACGATCTCCCGCACAATCAGGTCAATGAGTTGGCTCAGGGCTTGTTGATTTCGCCTCCGCCGAACGATGACGACGACGACGACAGCGATGATGAGGACGACGACGACGACGAACCAAGATTGTGGTGAAGCAGCCAGTTGCTTCACGTGCGAGTACTGGAGGCTGAGATTGCAATAGATTTTGCAATGCTTTTGCGAGGACCGGAAAAAATTACTAGTTAGCTCTTAACTTCTTTACCACTACTTTGATTCGTTGCGTTGCGCACCTCCAGCTCCAACGTAACTCCTAATATTATGTAAAATGTAGAATGATCTAGACTCTTGAACGAGATTTCAGAATCCTTCTTGAGTCGAAACGTATTTAGTCTTTTGTTTGGCAATCCTTCGAATTCACAGGATTTTCGGACATATGTTTGATTACAAGCTCAGTACTAGCTCTGAGTGCAAGGAGCACGCGCCGTATGACATTATCGTTAAATGAATTAATGAGTCCCTAGGTAGAACTTAACGGTGTGGGTTTTGCAACCCACTCCTAGTTAGTACTCTCTTTTCTTTAATTAGTTATGTACGTGTACCAATACTACTCGAATCCATGCCAGTAGCCAGTTCTCCAAGCTTTATCACTCTTCACCGAGAATGGACACTGGATAATATTGGACTCTTACCACTGTATATTCAATCTGACTATTAATAAAGTTACAACAAATTAATCACTAAACTGAGGGTACATTGGCCTAGATTATGGTTACGATTTTGCGATTCACGAAATGTGTTGCCGCATGCACGCCCACTGGGAGGTTTCACTTCAGCTGTTTGCCCGGCCCTGGGGCAAAACTGCGGAGGGCTAATGAGGCTGATAATGCATTTGCCCCGACCTAAAGTCTTTTATTCCAAATTCTCATCTTCGCAAGGGGCTAGCTATTCATATAATGCGTTCTGCCCTGGCCTGGGGCTAACTATGTAAACACACAGGGGTCTCATACTGAATTTCTTCTTTGATTCATCTCACTTAATTCATAGATGTTTAACTGAAGACCTGCTTAAATGTAGCTTAACTGAAGCCACTGACAAGATTAACTGTAGACCTGCTTCAAAGTGAAGTGGCCTCGACGTACATTCCCCTTTTTAGTTTTTAGCCTCTCTTCGTACACTGCGGTGAACTCGCGTTCACTGAAACCAGAGATTCTTATTTGCTTTTTAATATAACCATAGCAAACTAATTTGGTCTGTCAGTAAGTGGTACAGCTCGAGCCTCCTTCCCAAGAACATATATATATATGTACTAATTAGTTTTGAATTTTTGATGAGTACAGCTTTATCAGACACGCACAGTTTCCCACTTTGATGTCATTGATCCTTACGTAACTTGCAAGCAGTGAATTTGGATTGTGGTTCCAGTATCGTAGCGAACTTGGAGGGTGCCTGTGGGAACGAAGAGGCAGGGCGGACGTGAGGAACTGTGCCCAGGAACGCAGCAGATAAGCAGTGTGAGTGAGCTAGGCTGTGCTAGCTTGAAGGGGGAATAATATAATGAATAAGCGCACGTGAAAGGAGACGATGACAGATTATTTTAACTTGAGCGAGAGAATAATAAGGGCTTGAGGAGAATGTGAAGAATGTGAAGAGTCTTTGAAGCGAAAAAGAATCTGAGTCGGCTAGCTGGGTTGCCGGTTGTGTCGTTGCGGCTGGAATGAACGGGGGATTTGGACGAAAGTGGGGACGGGCTTGTCGTTATGGTGTCGGGCTCTGCCACCTTGTGAACGTGACCAGATAGTTCGGACCCTCGTCCCGGCTTCTAGTTCACACTGGCAAAGGATCATTGCGCCCGACTGCTTGAGCGCCCGACGGCAGTGACGACTAACACCGTTACCAACCCAAAAGGAGCTTAACCTTTAGACGACGAGTCGGTCACCGTGCAAATCATCTGTTTGGGCAACGTGTGAATTGTTGACTTAAAAAAAAGAAAAAACACTCATTGGAAGAGAAACTACTATAGAAGACATTCTCTTTTCACACCAAACTTGGAAGATGAATAGTTGCACTTTTGTCCTACATGGAGAGATTCTTTGTCATTAATTAGCTAGAAAACATTCTCCTTTTTGTTTATGGGTTTAAGGGAGGACAAAAGGAGCTTCACCCCTGAGCACCCAAAGTGTATTTCCTAAAACCTAGACCCTTTTCAATTCATTCCAATCAAACTATCATATAAATTGAGATCCATATAAATTGACCATAGTGATTGATAGTAGAGATAGGGCTGGAGCTGTAGGGAAAGGGACACATCCTTTGATTGTACTATTGAAAAGATTATAATGGTCAAACAAGGGGATCTTTGAGTTTTGAGAGGCCATATTTGAGGCATTGGGCACTTATGGGTTAACCCTTGAGTACACAGTGCATGTTTACCAAATTCTAAACCTTTTTGAACTCATTCCAATCAAACTATCATCCAATATGAGATCCACAAAAATTGTGTGTAGACATGAATAGTGAAGACATGTTTAGAGCTATGGAAAAATGAACAAATGTTTTGATCATACCATTGAAAAGATTATAATAGTCAAACATGACAATCTTTCAATTACAAAAGGTCAAATTTGAGGCATTGTGATGCTTAGGTTAAGGGAGGAGGTTCTTAAAACATATAAGGCTTTAAAATTGCCGACCTCCTCAAATGTACACAATTTGTATATGTTTTTTTGTAGCCTTTAGCAATGTAAAAACAATGTGCATTTTAGGAAGCGGCCAATTTTAGAGCCCTATACCATTTTAACTTCAAAATTTTATAACTAATTCCACAAAGCTCCAAAAAATATGAAATAACTTGACTTAGATGCCAATTTTCATTGTCTTTCAAGGAAAATTTTCTTTAAAAAAAATTCCAAGAAGGTTCACCTCCACAAAATTCAGTTTTAGCTCTAAAATGGGCGATTTGTGGACCTCCTAATTTATTAGCATTTTGTTGGAGCAGTGTATTTTTTGGGGGGGAGGGGGTATAGATTGCTCATACATGTGGCAATCTAGGGCAACATAAAATAAGGTAAAATAGGATGGCCTATTGTAATTCCTTTGGTTGTTGCACAACTGTGTTCAATGTAGTTAGATTTTACAATTTTTTTTTGCAATAGAATAGTGAATCAAAGATTTTTTTTCATATATTTCAATCACCTAATATTTTAATATGGAGTAGATAAAGACACATTATAGGTGGTTAAAGCAAAAACATATAGCTTCCCATTGTTGTCATTAGAGAGGTACTATTTGGATTCTAATTTGGTTCTTTAAATCTTCTACAACTCTACAAGTTTGCAATGGTAATCCAAAAGCATCCTTTTATTTTGTCAAATAATGAACCTTTTGTTGTATGCATAGAGTTTTTCCTTGAAGTTATAAACTTGTGATTTTCAACCTAATTCCAACCTTTTCAAGTTTCAACTCAAATTCTAAATTAAAGTTCTTAAAATGCTAATCATTTATAGTTGTTGGCTTGTTGCTTCATTAAGATGGAAGAGGGCACAATTGGACCCCAAAATAGGGCCAATTAGACTCGGGGCGAATTTGGGCCTCTATACTTTAGGCTTATTAGGTTGACCTAAACTATTTTTTCAACATTTCATACTAATTTTTGTAATCAAATCAACAACAAAGTGCTTTGAAATTGCTTTGAAAAATATATATATATATTTTTTTCAAATTTGCCAAGATGGATAATTATTATTTATGATCTTAACATTTTGACAAAAATCTAAAAGAAATTCTAGTAAACATATTCTATATCACAATTAAGAATATTAGACCAAATTTGAATAAAACATAACATTCCTAATCCCTTGTGATAGGGTCCTTTGTTGTCTTCACAAGCAAAGATCCATGATCCTTTTATAATAAAATGGTAAGACTTCTTTGATTCTTTGCTCTAAGTAATATATTAACCCATATATATTAGAAAAAATCTGGCCTTTATGGAGGGTCATTTCACTTGTTTGACTTTCAGCCAATATGCAAATCTAGGGGCAAAAAAGCTTTTTGTTTTGTTTTGTTTTTTGAAGAAAGTAAATTTGAATTTTTTGGAAAATAAATTTTTTTTACAGAGGAAGTCCCGTATCAGTATTGTTAAATGAAACCACTTTGAATACTTACCATAAACAATTTAGTCTCTACTCCTATGTGATACACTTGTTCATATGTTATAGATCCAAAAAATTAGTCATATAGGCCCTATAATCAAATGGGCCCCAAATTTTTTTGAATTAATTAATTAATTTTTATTTTTTGTAATTGCACATTTTCATGCAATCAAAATGGCTTTTTGTAGGGTTGAGATTTCTTCTAATGTCCAACTAGACATCAAGGAAGAAGAATATCTCTTTTTTCCTCTAATTATAGGGGTTTCAAAAATAGCTATTTAAATAAATTAGAAACTTGTTGATTGTTAGGGTTAGGATTGGGACTTGAAGTTTGAGAACTAATCTTTGTAGGTTTTCAAATCTCTTTCAAACTTTGTATTTTAGAAAGATTGTATGTAGATCGAAAGTTAGAAATTGGTTGCATGGTATATTGGTATATGTTAAATCAACAAAAATAACTATAAAGATGTTATGTTGATTCACTATTGAAAAATGTTATGTTGAAGGTCTTTTGAACCTCTTTATATATTGACATTGCTATAGAATATATTTTTTGTAATAATTAGACTTTTTCCTTCAAACAATGTTCAAAATTTTAAAAGCCCAATTTCAAAGGCTTATAAGTAAAAATCATATGTTTAATTGTATGCCTTTGAAGTTTTAGTATTGTATAAATAAGCTCATGGAGACTATGTATAAAAAAGTTTAGACCAATTAGACATGTCCTATTATGGCTACACAAAATTGTCCCTATTTTAAAAAAAATGTGTTTTTAGGCATAACTTTTTAATCGTGACTTGGATTTTTGTAAAATTTTATGTGCATTAAGTTAGTCGTGAAATGCACCTCTAATAAAAATTTCACAAGAATCCAACAAATATTACATCAACAAGGTCCTACTCTAGAAGGCCCAAAGTAGAAAATAGTTTGAAGTCATGCCTAATTGTCTATGAGCTTTAGGGATCAAATAACATTAAACCATAAAATATAAGACTAGTATTACTAATAAAATGCATGATGCATATTTTTTTTTCCAAAATCTTTGTTCAAGAATTGCTTTATTATGTTATACATTTGCATTGCACTAATTCTCCTAATTATCACAATAAATAATCAATGATTATCATCTTTGATTCAAAATGTCAAATTTTTTGATTTCATGTATAGAACCTTTTGAGATTATATTCATAAGACCCTATTACTTCATTATCTAGGTTAATTATTAAAAAAAATATGCATATTGTTGGATGAATGGTTTTTTCTATATTTATTTTGCACTATTCAAAATAAGTAAATAACTATAAACTAATTTTTTTAAAATTTTGAAGCCTTTAAACTCTTAAAGGGAATTAGAATATCTAGCCTCTTCTACTAGGAAGGGCTTGTATATGAAAAAATTGGTCAAAATCAATTAGACTAGTAGTAGATTGATAAGACCTTCCCAATAGATTCAGTTCCTCCAAATGCCAAGTTTCAAGCAAGGGCCCTTCAAATCTAATTTTTATCAACTAAAATCTACATCTGACTTTCTTATAGGACACTTTTGGTATACAACAATGAAAAACATTAAGTTCAAGGAATCCCCAATTGTAAATGTGAAAATTTGAAATGTTAATTTCATCATGAAGGGTGTAAGTGGATAAGTGGGTTGAGAACATTTCCAATAAGGCAAAATCTCCTTTAATTTTAACCTTCTTGATGAAAAATCATACAATTAATGTTGGAGGACTTAAATTGTATTTCAAAGTTATTTTGCCTCTTAAAAAGTAGTAATTTTTGTTGGGGTTGACAACACCTCCAACTAGTTCTTTTACAATTAGTGACTTTTTATAAAAGATTGCTTTGTTTTTTTTCTTTAGCAAACTAAGAGAATTGCAATTGATATAGTAAGTTGTGTCAGGGTTATTTTGTCGAACACATTTTTGGGGTTTGATGTCAAGTTGTCTGTGTGACATTGCATGTCATTTGCATGTCGTATATGACGAGTGTCAGTCATATACGATAGATTGTGGTCGCCCTACCCGAGGTCGCCCACATTTTTGAAATTTTCTATCTGATGGGCAATCCTATGTGGAAAGCTCAAACTACATCATCATGGGTGACTGTGGGTGGTGCAACCACGGGTGGGCGATTGTGGGTGGGCTACCGTAGGTGCGAGTGGGGTAACTGTAGGTGCAGGTGAGGCGATTGTGGGTGAGGGTCCTTACATACCACACCCACCTGCATTCGCCCTCCGAGTGCATCCAAGGTTGTCCTACCCTGTACCTAAGGTCGCCCGAACCCGCATGCGCTCTCGTGCCACGTGGAAGCCACATGGCAACGATGTGGCTGATGGATAGGCCAAAATTTTCATTGAAAAGTCAAAAAAAAGTTTGATCTTATTAGATGGACAAGGGATAAAATTCATGTTGTGTTTGTCGTGTTAGTCGTGTTAGTCGTGTTTGTCAATTTGTTAGGGCGAACAACCATGAGTTGTGTGGGTAATATTACTGAATTCAATAAATTTCCACCAAAAATAAAATTTTGCGGTGAGACCTCAACCCTCAGGAATAGGACAAATCAATGCAGTTGGCGTGAGGACTGAGGGATGACCGTGACGCCACTCCGTCCTGTCCTGCTCAAGATGACCTCAGCGGTGCTGAGCCCTGGTGGACGGGACCCCACTGGATGTTTCTACAGTGGCCGACGTGAAGCCGATGAAACCTGGGAGGCCTACGCCTCAGATGAATGATTGTCGGTAGGACTAGGAATGCGTAGGCCGTTGCGTAGGCCGGCCATCAATGAGTGGTGCCAGCATTCGTTGTAAACAACTGGGAAACATGTGAAAAGCAAATGCCAAAGACCCTCACGCCAATCAAGTCAGACAGTGCTGGATCCCGGTTGCCAGGTGCAATCATTTCATGGGAAGTCAGATTCCCAGCGAAGCTTCAAGCTTCCAGCTTCTTCCACAGCACCGCATGCACAGGGTTCCGAAGCTCTCGAGCCTGCCGACCTGCCTGCCTGGCTGCCTGGCTGATCGATCGGAGCAGGGAAGATGAACAGGCAAGTTGCGAAACTGCTCAGGTTTTGAATTGCAGTGACTCTTCGTTTCGGTCCTTATTGGCCTTCTTTTGATGCAGATAGTAAGATAGATAGATACGAATGATTTCAGATATTTGATTTGAATAGAGTATGCGGTGTAGCATGCGGTGCGCATGTTAGGGCTTGTTACTGGGTGCATATCTCATTGCTGGCTTGGGGGGGACGTGTTCCCAGCACAGGGTGTAGCACAGGACATGCTGTAAGGAGTGTAAGCTGTGCAGTGTGCACAATGGGAATAGCAACAAGTTGATGCTTTCAAGAGGGCAGCAACAACTTGCAAAGAGCTTTCACACATATGTGGTTTCTTTCACACTCTGAGTATGTAGGCCTCAGTTTTCCGACCGAAGTTCAACTTAACACATCTGCTTCCAAGGTCTGCAGATGACAAATGTTGAGTTTCGTGGGAAATGTGAGACTCCTGAACGCACATACAGATTCCCCTCAGGTAATCTAATATTCTAATATATATATGAGACCCTGAGGTAATTGCATTTGTTGAGTACAAAGCAACATGGGCCTTCTCTCCATGGATTCTCACAATATTTGTAACATGTAGGTAGGGCACAAATGTCATCCGATCTGTGGCGAGAACATAATGAAGAGTGTCAGATCTCTGTCTAATTGTTCCTCTCTTATTCTGATGAGATGCAGAGTAACTTGTTACTGACGTTTCTGGCATGGTTTCTGTGCAGACGGGAAGAGGCAGATTCAACACATGCTACGTGGGGACCAATGCCTAATTCCGGATCCGACGGAGGAAAGTGGGATAACCCCATGTGTGTTGGAGCAGCTTTTTCTCGCATTCAGCTGGTGTGTTGGAGCAGCTTTTCATAGCACATGATTTGCTATTCTTGCATTTCAAGTTTCCTAAGGAGTACGATGCACTGCAAAGGTCTGGAGCTTAAGTTGTAAGTTGTCCTGTGGTAGTAGGATTCGTGAGTAAGTCGATTGCTTTAAGTTTGCAGGAGGAGCTGTACGTACAGCGTGGTTAAGCAGCTGCGTTACCATCGTGGGTGGTAGCTCCTTCCTTTACTGTCTTGTGTAAGTTGAAGATAACCGATAGGATATTTTCTGGGCTAACTGTAGCTAGCACCTGCAATTCATAGGGCGTTTTCCGTTGTGCGTGACACATGCTTTATAATTGTCATCGTCCATGTTGTGGATTGTTTCAGATACGCAATGAGCAAAGTAAAGGAAGGAGCTGGACCTCTCCCAGTCCCGACAGAAAGTTATGGTACGCTAGTTGAAAGAGATATCTAGTGAGTGTTTACATGCAACTGTTTGTCTAAACCAAAATTGTGGCTTACGTGTCGTGTGCAGAGAAGGCGACTTAAGAACTAGCCTGGAGGATCTGCAGGAGGTCTTACCGGAGCCTTACCGAGGAGTATATGTTACACGCCGCCGATCCTTACTCGTGTACGTATGGTTTTATATACCTCGCAGTTTCCCTCTTCCACCTCATTCTTTTTGTGCACTAGCTGCTGGCCACAAATTTCAAGAATTGAAGATTTTGTTTAAAATAGTTAAGTTGGAAGATGCTGGATTGTTTGTCAATGCTAACAGTTCGCGTTGTCATTGAATCTCGGCCCGCTCAAAGGTGATTGTGCCAGTCAGTTTTGAATCCCGTGTTCTCGCAGTCAATTGGTCGGGTCACTCGGGTGATCGATAGCTAGCTAGCTACTTTTGTTACGCATGTGTTCTGCATATATCGTAAAATGAGACTCGAGTAGATCTCTGCAGATCGAGTGCAGCAGTGATTGAGACCGTGAGAGTAATGTGTGTTACGTTCGGACTTCGGACCAGCAAAATGAAGCACACATATATAAATCTGTCTTGCCTGCAGGAAATATTAACAAATCATCGTTACAACTCCGGAAACTTTTCAGTGCATGTCACAAATTATAAACTTCACAAGGTTGCAGACTTTACAGCTAGCTTATGTTGATTCCCAGGCTGTGAAAATTGTGTACTGGGGGTACATGCATGGTTCCACACCAATTGTGGGATCATGTTTTCACATTTTCTCATAGGGGATTAAACATGCATGAGCTCGCTGTGAAACAGTTTAATTTCCTCTCACTTATTGCATGCATGCATGGAAGCATTAAGAAATTGCATTGCTTGATTGTATACTTTCTAACAACTAGTTGATGTGTGTTTTTATTGCATGCATGGATGGAAGCATTAAGAAATTGCATTGCTTGATCATATACTTCTAACTAGTTGATGTGCATTTTCCAGATCAATGTGTAACCAACATCTTATAAATTATGTATATAAGTGATCGACTAGGTATTTTTAGTGTTCAAATTTGACCTGCTAGCTTGGAGACTGCACATTAGATTATAAAGTAAGTTGTATAAAAAACTTTTTCGTCGAAAAGGTAAGGAAAGCATCACTTACAATAAGTATGAGATTTATCATTAATTCTTATCTTGGAACACAACTACATGTGATTAAATTAAATTAAATTTTTTTAATAAAAAATAACTTACAAAATTTATTTTAAATGAAATGTGCTTTCTCTTGAGGTAGCAGGTCAAATCTGAACACTTAAAATATTCAATCGATCACTTGCCTCTACTCTTTGGAGGATGGCTATGATCAAAAGGACTCAGACAAGACTAGATTCAGATGAAGATCCAAACTAAGTGCCTGATTTTTCAGTAAAATAACGGATGGTGAAAAGAAATTCGATGAAGCTAGTTTTCCGGCTCCACCTCAGATGCACAGTTGCACCCTGCGAGTGCTAGAGAGGAGATACTTGTCATTCGATCAGGTCTGAATTCTTCCTTTTTCTTTGAATTAATCATTGCTGTGAAGATTGAAATAATCTCTTTTGTGCATAACTTCAATATTGAACTTGTGACTCGTTGAAAGTTCTCACAATGAGTTGCGAAGGTGAGATAAAAAAACATTCAAGCAAACCACCAATTTAACTTTTTCCAACACGTAAATTTTGGGTGTTAATAACGTTTTTGCGAACTGGTGGAAGTAGGCTTACTGTTGATGAAGTTTTCTTGCACTGTTGGAGATGGGAACCGAAAGGATATTTCCACGTACGGTTCCCAACGTGTGGGGTAATGAATATAATAACGCCAGAATGGATGACAGCAGATGAAACCCGCCCGGGAAGGAAGACCACGGATGAACGAGAGTCGGTAGGGCTAGAGCTGCATAGGCTGGCATCAATGGTGCAGCAGTTCGTTCTAAAGAACTGAAAACAAACGAAAAGCAAAAAGCGTAAAGCGCCTCACGCCAATCGAGACAGTCATCAGTCTTGGAGACCAGGATCACTGTTGCGAGTGGCCATCATTTCAATAAAGATTCCCAGGAGCTTTAAGCTTTCCAGCTTCCAGCATCTTCCAAGGCATTGAATGCAATGGATTCGATCAGCAGCTGAGCTGCTCTCTAGCTGCCTGCATGCCGGATCGGAGCATAGACGATGAACTATTCGCGCTGCTGAACAGGTTGGAATTGCATTCTATTCTTCTATTCCGTCCTCGTGTCATGTGCTTCTTGTCTGCTTTATTTTGATGCTATTCATGATTTAGGGTTGAGGATTGCATGCGGTATCACCAGTACAGACGGCTGAGACTAATTGCAATAGTTTTTCAACGGTCTTGCAATCATCGCCAGAAATCTATTAACAATTTGCAATGGTCTAGACATCTATTAACAAGCTTTGCAGTGTAGTACGACACTGTAATGTATTTGCAACAATTTGAGATTCCAACAGTTTTTGCAACAGTTTAGGCATGGATATGCATTGGTTCTGAGACAGGAAGTTGGTCACAGTGTGCTGCACTTTTTGCAATGTTTTGCACTTTTGCAATAGTCTTTGAGTTTAAGGCAAAGTACGGATCTGCCAGAAAACCATTGCAAAATGATTGCTGAATTGTTGCAACAGCGCGCTACTTCCTGTTGCAGAACACAGGGGTCTCATATTCAGTTCCCGGTGTTAAAATTCCCGGTGAGTCCCACTTTCCCCGGTGTTTTCCCGGTGTTCCCAGTGTACAACAGGGAAAAGTGGGACTCACCGGGAATTTTAACACCAGGAACTGAATATGAGTTTCCTGTGGAATATGTATGCTACTGCTTGTACTGGGTGTGTATCACACTGCTGGCTAGTGACATGTTTCCACCACAAGGTGTAGCACTGGACATGCTATTAGGATAGTCATTAAAGAAAATAGCAACCAATGCTTACAAAGGGGACTTTAGCTAAAACTTGCAAAGAGCCCTCATGTGTGATTTCTTTTCGTGTAATATTCTCACTTCTCCCACCGATGCTCAACTTATGACATCTGCATTAAAGGACTGCTTAGCAGCAGGACAGTTAAATTGGCGGTATTCCATTACTTTGTCACCTTTCAGTTCTGAAATATAAATCCATACCAGTCCTAGATGTTACACCTTATGCACATATATCACAATTTTTGGCGATAGAATCGTGCCTCTTTTAAAGAAATTGCGTTTTCAGTACAGGTAAACATCCTCTCTACGAATTTTCAAAAGAATTATAAGATGAACAGGTGGTGCACGAATATCGTTCATTCGAGAACATAAAGAAGATCATATTTCCGATTGCTCCTTTATGATTGTGCTGAAGTGCTGAGTATCCTCTTACCCATGTTTGGGGTAGGCATGGTTTCTGTGCAGACGGGAAGAGGCAGATGCTACGTGGGGACCAATGCCTAATTCCGGAACCGAAGGAGGAAAGCTAGCGGGATAACCCCATGTGCGTTGGAGCATCTTTTTCTCTCATTCAGCAAGTGCGTAACTGTGCATTCGTTCATAGAACATGATTTGCTATTCTTGCATCTCAAGTTTCCTAATTTGTTGTCCCGTGGTAGTAGGGTAAGGTTCGTACCCGGATTCGTGTGTAATTCGATTGCTTTATGTATGTAGGAGGAGCGGTACAACATGTTTGTTAAGCAGCTAGGTTACCAATGCCGGTTTTAGATCGATCCTCCCTTGAGGCATTGCCTATTGTACGCTGGAGATAATCGACAGCATACCAGCACGGCTATATCCACTCGTTGTTTTCCGTTGTGATACATGCTTGAAAGACATGTTGTTAATTGTTATAATGAGTAATTTATAGGTTTGCTGGATCCCTCTCAACAGAGACCTAAGGTATACACACTATCCACCTAGCTAATACAATCGACAGAGATTTCCAGTAAGTTGGATTTTTAATTACGCCCTACCAGGTATGCAATAGTTTTGCGTAACTGAAATTAGGGCGTGGTCAACAGAGAAGAGGACTTTAAGAACTGGCCGGGATCGGAATCCCTGGAAGGCCTTCCCGAGGAGTAAACCAGTTTATTTATATATTGTTACATTCCTCCGATCCCTGTTCGTGATATACGTGTGGTTTTGCATATGTTGCAGCTAGCACCACCTGTCAAGAATTGCGAATTTAGTCTGAAAAAAGATGGAAGCTGGATCGTTTGTCAATACTGACATCGTCGTCGATCCCATAAACAGGCTCACTTGCGGAAGAATTAGCTCCACGTACTGTTATGAAAACCAAGAGTTCACACTCGGAAGAAGTACGTCTTCTCTTTGGTCTTTGAATCCCGCCGGTTGCTCAAAGGTACTTGTGCCAGTCAGGTTTCGAATCCCATGCTTTAATTTTGCAGTCAATTAGATGATAGCTACTGCTGATTAGCGTGTGTTGTGTATATATCTTTCTATGAGACTCACATAGTAATCTTCATGTAGATCGAGAGCAGTGGTGTGATCGAGAGTAAAATTTGTTACGTTCGGATCAGGAGAATGAATCTTATTTACTCATGCACGGTGATATCTTGCAGAAAAAAAAAGCAAATCATCGTCACAACTCTGGGATACTTTCACTATCACAAAGCTGCATGAAAGCTCACAAGGTTGCAAATTTCACAACCAGGTTATTTCGACCCCGGCCCTTGTGAGACTGATATATAGAGGGTAAGATGGAGATTCCGTTAACCATACAGTACATTAGGTACAGTATATTAGAGGCTCCTTTGATTTATTCTAATTGTGGAAATACCTAATCTACTGACATACCGACATACGCTTTTTCTTTTCTCAATTTTTTTGTAACTTAACACAAAATAAATGTGCAAAATTTTAGATGGTGCAAGTACGTGTCTGTATTGTTGCAGGGAACGGTTCAAACTTCATCTGCATGGAGAATGGAACCTCTACCTTAAATATTGTACATACGTATGGTGAAAGGAGACTTCACAAGACATGGTCCCACGTACACCGATTGTGGGACCATGTACTCAATCACTGTGTATACTTTTCTCACAGAGGATTCATTCTGGCAGTGAAACAGTTCAATATATGGCATTTCCTCTGTCTGCATGCATGGTAATGTAGGACTATAGGAATTGCATATTTACGAAGCTGCTTTGTTTGCAGACCTGCAGTATTCATTTAACAGGTAGCTCTGGACCTCTTGACTCTTGTGCGTTTCTCAGATATGTAATCAACATCCTTGCAGAAGGTGAAAAGCAAGTGTCCCAAATTAAGTTGGGAAGCTGCTCGCACTGACTCAGCCGATCCCTTACGTACCGTGATTCTCGATTTCTCGCTGGATGTTCTCGATGCAATTCAAGAGTACGTGAACAGCCCATCATAAGTGTCGTCTCCCCAGATAGCACTAAGCGTGGTCACTAAGAGTCACTACGAATACCGAAGTCATTTCCCTCTTCTTTTTTATATTAGAGTTGGCTGAAATCACGAGGACTCGGATGTCCGTACAAAGGAGTTTTACGAGTTCACCATCCTGATAGTTACGTAATGAGAGTGACCTCTTAGGAGGAGGTAAAGGTTCAATTGAGATGGTCAAATCCATGGTTAACTCTTCAAATTTCCTTCGGAGGGTAAACTCTTGAAAATCCCTTGTGGCATTCTTACAGGACTGATCGGAGTGACTGCTTTTCCCACAACTTCAAGTCCGAAAAGCTTACAAAAGAGAAAGCAGCACCAATCTTATGTTGGATTGGCGTAAATTAAGAGCCTGACTGTTCATACTGGATCCCACATTTAGTGATCGATAAGGGCTGTGAGTTGAACATTTACAACAATGTAGTCTCGCAAATAAACGGATGACGGAAGGAGATAGGCCTTAACCCCTTAACGCCTCAATCCTTTTTTGAATTTTTGCACATTTTTGCATATATCTTTGTACAGAAATACCATTTACTGCAATTTCATGAAATTGGTCATTAAGGAAGGTTGTCTTTTCAAGATTCAAGTGTTACATTGGATGAATGAGGAGTTAGTTGGACAAAACAGCGCCTGCAAAGTGCAAGCCCTCTGTTCATCGTCCAGAATATGGACGTCGGAGCGCTTTAAGGTTAAACTAGTTTTCGACTCCATGCACCCCAAGCAGCTCAGATTCACACTGCGAGTGCTCGAAGAGGAGATGCTTGTCATTCGGGAGCATAGACGCCAGGTCTGAATTCTCAATTCTTCCTTTTTCTTGGAATCTCTGCTTTGTAGATGCCAATTCTATACTGGCATTAAATCAAAATTCTGGCTGAGGACGTACTTTGCATGCTCTCAGCTGTAATAATTTCTGATCTGTGATACCATAGTCAATTATTTCAGCTTTGATGAACAGAATCCTGAACCTAGCTACAGTCTAGTCCTTCACTGTTCAATTCAAGTTGGCTGCTAATGTATGTTCCTATGTGTCTCAAATAGTTGGCCGTATATGTTTTTGAGTTCGAGTTATTAATGCAGTGTATATTATCAGCTGTGCACTTAACTTCTGGGGTCTCAAGCCTCTTACGCGCCCGGCGATTACTTTTATTTGTGGCGATACCGTTAATTAGCAGACTTTCAATTTTAGGGGAAAATTTACAGTATTATGCAAAATTTTAATAGTTTTAAAATTGCAATAATGGATATATATATATATATATATATATATATATATATATATATATATATATATATATATAAATGTAGTATCAAAAACGAGTAGAGTTTCGCACACTAATTGGATCAAAATCATTAGTTCCCTTTTGAATAAACTTTTAGAGCTTTCGCTCCTTCTTTCAATCTCCAGGGTCTCCAGATTGTCTGTGAAATCTACTGAATACTAACCAAAGTCTATCATATATGTGTTGGTAGAATTCCTCAAATCCAGGATTTAAGGATGTCTGTAAGTGATCGCTGGGAGTCCGTGACCCTGAAATCACTCCGTATTTTCTAAGGCAGGTTCCCATTCACGTAGGTTCCCCGTTGTCCGATGATGTAGGCATGAAATCGAGTAAATGTATCTCTCAGAATATGATCATGTAAAGTATTTAATGATTACGACAATGTTTCGAGATTGAACAGTCAAGACCACCCTCTTTTTTCCTCACCCTATGATATTTGGTGATATTTGTATGAAAACGAGGTGATATTCTTAAAATATTATAATAATTTGGCTATTTTTGACCCCAAAAATGCAAATTTTCCTTAAAAAAATAACCAACATCTTTTGGTTGTAGCTAATTGGCAAAAAATTCAGTTGTGTATAAAAAAATTCTAACTTAAACCACTTAAAGAACCAAGAAAATATATTGCCGCACTTGGTGACTCACTTTCCATCTCATATTTTGCAATTCATATTTGTGAAACTATTCCTAGGAAAAAACACAAGTTCTAGATTGATGAATATACAAAATAAAATAATTCCAATTAAATATTTTGCAATTCATATTTGTGAAACTATTCCTTGGAAGAAACACAAGTTCTAGAGTTTTACGTGATTGAGGGGCTATGTGAACCTAATTTTTTTGATTTTGATGTCAATTTGCCTTTCACAATGTAAATAGAGCTCATAATTAGTTCTATTTCCATTCCCATGTCAAATAGACTTGTAGAAATTACATGAGACCTAAAAGGTGTACATTAGAAGGATTGGAAAGAACTAATAAGAAGAATTGGAAAGACAAGTTGACAATGTGCCCCACGGTGAAGAGTTGTCTTCAATTTTTGGGACTATATGTCCAAAGGTCCAGTTGTTTTATTTTCAGTGCATACAGGTAGTATGACTCACAGTGTGCTTCGCTTTCAAATTGTGAATATATTCAAAGCTTTTTCATTGTGCAAATTGTCTGTGTCCAATTGTTTTGAGCTGTGACAGCAGGTGGTTGTGAGCTCTAGTGATTTGTCTATTTGTCAATTTGTTTGTGTGAGATATAACAGGTGGCTGTGAGCTCTAGTGATTTGTCTATTTGTCAATTTGTTTGTGTGCGTTATATCTCAGTTGGTGTCTGAAGCTTCGTCTAATCACCATTGTCAAATTGAAGTTTTAATTATATTCTTCACAGTGTCTAGTGGTCAGTGTTATGAAGAGTGAGAATATTTAGTTTATAAGTCTGGAGTTGTAGTCAAATCGACTAAAGCTGATGGTAGCTGCCTTGGAATTCGGACAAATGGACTGAGCAAGTTGCTTGTTGTTTTTCCTTGACGGTGGTAAGTTTCTGTCAATTGGTCTGATTAATTTCTTAATCCCTTACATATATGTGTTTGGAATTACAGTCTAATTGATGCATATAGGATGCTTGAATAAAATAAGAAAGTTGTACAGTTGTGCTATGTCAATGTCAAATTAGTAGTTGGATTAATAAGGATTTATGTGAGATGCATTAATTTAATTTATTAAAATTGGCTGGTCTAATAGATGAGTGTTATTGTGAGCTATTATTGAATATCTAAAGTATCCATGTGTTAATTAACAATATGAATAAATTCAGTTAAGTCCAATTGACTGTAATTGTATAGAAGCTGTGTTAAATTGATTGTATGATTTCAAACAGACTATGAACTAAGCTAGAAACTGAATGAAAATTAGTAATTGTATGAACAACTTGATGAGTTGGCTTGAAAACAATGTATCTAATTGACTGGGTAGTGACATGGGAGTTGAAAACCAAGAAACTGAGTCTAATTGATCATGGAAACTAATTAACCAATTTCTTGTTGAGCATTATGATTAAATTGTTGAATAACTAATTGCACAAATAATATTAGATGTAAATTTCAGTTAAGCAAACTTAACAGTAAGCAGGAGACTTAGTTTTAAATAATTCCTATGACAAATTGCTAGTGTGTAGCTTATTGAAGGTATTATGGTCTAATTGTCTGTAACAAGGGCTGATTGAGGGTGAGTATAGTCAATTGGATATCGTAATTGTTTCGTAACCCTGAGCTAATGTAAATTTGACTAAGTGTGTTTTATCTTGAGGAGCAAGAACATGTGTCTAATAGATTGAGTTTGCTTTAGTAATGTGTTTGAGTTGAGTTAGAACTATCAAATGGACTGAATGGAAATTGGCTGTGAGGAAATTAGTGAATAATCAGGAGATCAATAGAATTTGTGAAATTTGTATTATTGTCCAGTTGATGGTAATAATGTTTGTATGTGGATTGTACCATGTCTAATTTACAGCACTAGAATAACAGTGACAATTTGACGAGTGTATTCTTGATTTTAGCATTTATGCACTGTGGCAATCTAGTGTATATGTGTAACTCCAATCTATTTGATTTCTAAATGTGTTCATGGTATACTTGTGCACTAGTTACCACAATCGAGTACAAGCTTAGCAATTGGTTAACAAATTAAAATCTAGTAGCATTGTAATTAAATACTGACGATTTGACTATGAAAATCTCCCTTGATTATTCTTATAAATAAAGTCTGAAGGGATATTTGTAAGTCTAATTGTCCATAGTCAAAATCGACTATAAAACTTACAAAAGGTCTATTTGAAATCTTGTGTTAAGATTTGCATATCTTGTATTGGATATGTAGTCTAGTGGATAAGAAGGTAGGACATAATCAAGTTGCCATTGTAGGTAGATAGAACGACAACTTGACAAGACACATAAAGTTGAAGAAGTCGAATAGTCATAGGTCACACATCCATGGTGAAAGGTCTAATTGTCTTGTTTTAAAACTAATAGTGGATATGGACAAATTGACTTAGTTACCGGAATTCCACAAAGAAATTAAAGTGGGATGAACGTGAAGATTAGAATTCAAGCCCAGGAACGTCTTCCAACTTCTTGTTGAAATTTAATTATAGAAAATTAGACATTATCCAATCAACAATCAAGGGGAATGGATAATTCCTAAAAGAAATAAACTAAATAAATTTGAATTTTATAAATATAAATAAATATATTAACTATGCATTTAAGTGGCTAGAGCATGCATAAGACAAATTGACTATCCCGGACAACTTGACAAAGAATATTGACATGAGCCACCCACTAGACAGGACTGTGACGCCATACATATGGTCTATACTATAGCATTGGGTTTGTGGACTGTGACAATTTGACATTAGAGATTTTCCTTGGGTTTATTTTATTTTTAAAATGAAACTAAAAACGACATAAATAAGTATCCAACATACAATTATTGTGACCTTAGTCATACAAACGATAGACTTATCGACCTATCCATGGAAATAACCCCCTAGTTGGTTGTCTTGGGATTTTTGTCAAGTAGGCAAAATTGCCATTACAAATATACAAAATAAAATAATTCCAATTAAATATTGTTGGCTGCTCTCTCTAACTTTAATTCCACCCAACTTCCTAATGTCTACAATTGTTGGATTGGCCAAAAAAAGAGACAGTAGTAAGCAACAAGCCATGATCATCTAACTTGGTTTTCATTGAACTTGAGCTTAACATCCATCGACAAAGCCTCATCTCCAAAACATCTTTGAGGAGTTCATGAACAACGACTCATTTTTAGCTAGTGTTGCGGACGCAACTCTTGGACGGAACCAAGATCAGAATTGAGGGGAAACCTCAAACAAGAGCTAAAAGAAGAGTCAGAGATGCAGAAATAGACTTGGATTGATGTAATCAAGAGTAGGGTACAATTGGTGTTGAAGAGAGTGAGGAACAACGGCCCTCGACTCTCTATTTATACTAGACTTTTGGAAACTTCCAGAGTAAGGTCCTAAAGACCTTGGGAAGCACCCATGGGACCTTCCGGAAGCTTATGGAAGCTTCCGAAGGCATCTAAATTTGTATGGAAGCTTCCGGAAACTACTAGAACTATACGGAAGCTTGTGGAAGCTTCCGGAAACTAGTGGAAGGTTTTAGAACCTTCTAGAAATTACTCTAAACTAATTAACGACTAAACTATACCAGTATTAGATCTGACGGGAATCCGTGGGGTGTGAATGAAGTCCGGTATGGCACGTCCGTGACAGCTAGTGGCTAGTCCGTTCTTGCCTATGGCAAACAATGGAATGGTGTCTAAAAACTCTTCATCAATGTTTCTTTGCAACGCCACCATGGATTCCAACTCATTGTCCCTTTGCAAAATGGCCACCATCTTGGTCTTTAGTCAACTGCGTTTTGGATGCATAGGAGAGTTGTATTGATTAGTTGTTGCACTTTTTGTACTTCATCAACTTGTAATTCAAGTGTTGGGTCTACCTTTATTATCATTTTGGATGCATAAGAGAGTTGTATTGATTAGTCGTTGTACTTCTTGTACTTCATCATCTTGTAATCTAAGTGTTGGGTACCATGATCATCATTCATCAGTCTCTTCTTATAGTGCAGCTCCCAAGCTTGCAACACTAGAATTTGTATTTTAAACAATTTTCACACGTTGTAGAGGATATTGAAATTGTTAGGGATCTGATCTTGTCTCCAAACCTTGATCCCTAATTGTTGCTACCAATAAAAACTTATCTATTTCTATACTCAATACAAATTCAATTAGTAAGAGGTAAAGGGTGCAAGTATGATTTTAGCTAAATCATCTATTGTTATTTACAATGGTGTACAACCTCTCATGTTGAAATTGCACAAGAAGATGAAGAAATTTTTATCTATAATAAATTTGGATAGTGATTTTACAAATCTATCGATCCACCGTTCTATGTTGGACTACCAAAAATCACACTTCTACCTATTCAAATATTGTTGAAATACTTAAAGTGACTCAAACTCTAAAAGAAAAATGTATCCGTTACAATTGGCTAAAATGCGACTAAGTATCCTATACAACTATCCTACAATTGTAGCCTTCTCTATTTGCACCAAATTCTTATGTCATTATTTGACATCATTGCTCTACATCATTAGTACAATATTTTAATTGCAAAGTAGTTGTAGAAAGAAGTGTAGGATTATAAAAGTTGTATTAGAGTTTAAATTTAGAATGAATGTAAGTTATTCTCCATCCAACATTCATTGTAGATGTTTTATTTTCATTTTTTAGTTGTTTCCTAGTTGTTTAGTAGTTGTTTTGTAATTGTTTTTAGATCATTTTCCGATTGTCTTATATTAATTGTCCCATATCAATTGTCATGAGTACCATTAGGTTGAACATATGAGACTTGTAAGTACTTGTATCCTTATATAATGAATTAGATTAATAGAATTTTAAGATTTCTACAATTTGTAGATTTTTACATTTTGTAGATTTTAAAACTCTACAAATTCTACAAGTTACAAACAAATCGTATTGCACCACAAACAAGTTGCAAATGAATCATAGACAAATTGCAATGAAATCATTGACAAGTCACAAACAAGTCACAAATGAGTCGCAAACAAGTTATACATTAGTCACAAATGAGTTGCCAAGAAATTGTACAATTCACTAATTGAGTAACTGACTTCATGTAGTAGCAAATACCACATAAGCAACCATATCATAAAACGCATCAACAAATGAAAAACAATCCTGTTTTGCCTTGCAATTACAATACTACTAAAAAACTTGTCCATAGCGACTGGGGGCTTTTAGATTCTTACTAGTCCCAAATGTCCAAGCAATCCAAAAACCAATTGCTCTTTACAGTCAAAAAATCCCTTATTTTTTCTAGTGAAATGGCTCCCTCTTCTTGGAATTAGTTGTATCAACCCCACAATGCTTCACTTCAATAATGAATAATTGTAATAGTAGAAAGCATATTTATTCATTTGGAGAGATACATTTTGTATTAGTATGTCATCAATATTCCTTTGCCCACTTACAACCTCCAAACATAAAATTCCAAAGCTAAAAATATCTACTTTGTTACTCAACTAACTATAAGATGTGTATCCACATACCAAGAATTCTCTGTGCACACATGCCCAATTTCTAACGTAAGTGAAGCTTTTGTATTCAACTTCTGCCTTCCATCATATATCACCTTTCCATAAACTTAAAGAAAAAAAACCTCTAGAAATTTAAAAGCCATACTTCATGATCAAATCAACTTTAGAAGGTCAAGGTAAATTCAGGACTCAACTTGGTTTTAACAACGTGCTTGGTCCATAAGTAATTTTCTTCATCCATTAACAACAAAGCCAAGCCAAAATTTGCTATTTTTGTTTTATAATTTTGAGTCAATAAGATGATACTAGCCTTGATATCTTAAGGTATGATCTTTGGATGAGCAAGTGCATGAAGGTAATGCAACCCCTGCACCACTTTCATCTAGATTCCGGTCTAGATCTTCATTCACACTAGCCTTCTTTGGATGTACTATAGAAAATGCATGGCACATTCAATGATAGGCTCCTAAAAATTAATAGAATCAAAAGGTTTACAACATACGAATGCATATGCTATCACCGTAATATAATTAACCAAGTCTAGAGTGGTCCCTTTGCTTCCTACCAAACCAAGGACCGTAGAAGTTAGTGGTTACTTCAATTAAATCCTTCCCCAAGAATATAGGGGAGAGCTATTCCATCCTAAATTTAATTGAGCTTCAGAAAAGATCTAAAGGAGGAAGTTTTTGGATTATAGAACATCATGAGTGTCTACCAAATTCCAAGAAATTGTTTAATATATTTGAAGCAAAATAACAAGTTATCAATAACAACTAAAAATTGGGAGACTTGACTCACCTAGAAGAACTTGGTCAATATCATAGTTATCCACTTACTTGTACACT
The DNA here is from genome assembly GCA_950106755.1 of Climacium dendroides. Taxonomy (NCBI): domain Eukaryota; kingdom Viridiplantae; phylum Streptophyta; class Bryopsida; order Hypnales; family Climaciaceae; genus Climacium; species Climacium dendroides. The sequence continues at coordinate 32,976,377 of OX467083.1, read as the reverse complement.
AGCAACCTTTGTTTTTCACAAATGCAACATCCTTTTAAATTCACAAGGCTTTGGTGCTTCATTCCAATTAATAAAACTATCTCATTCAACAATTTATCTATCCCTTGATTTGTCTTGATGAATAATTGCTTTACAGCCACCACATGTCCATTTGAGCAATGGATTCCATCTTATATTTTAAGCTACAATTTACTATTAATAGATGTTGAACCTAATGGACTTTGTTCAATATTTTTTAATACTCCTCAAACACAACAAACATAATCAAATTCAATCAATGAATTACATCAATTTTTAAACCTCCATGGGGCTCATGCATCAACACTATTCATATTATAAGCATTCCAATCATACATCCCTCAAGGTTTGATTGTCATTCATATTCAATAGACTCATTTAATTTTCTACAACTTACTATTAATAGATGCTACTTCTTTTTCATTAACCCCTAAAGATTTTTGACTATGTTTTTACCAAAACGCTCCAAAACTAAAACTTATAGTACAAGTACCAAATTTTAGAGAAAAACATTTTCAAACATGTGTAATTGTAGGATCTTGTATAACCATATGTTTGTTTGAGAAGATGTCAAAAAAATTTCAAAACTTTCCACCATGTAGATTGCAAGATATTAGCATTTGAAGTGACAAAAATCCTTTTTATGACCCTACAAGAAATCGGACAGCTGTACTTCACAAGCTTCTATTTCTATGAATTTTTTTGAAAATGGTGGTTATTATTTGAATTCATGTTGTCTACATGCTTGAAAATTTTCAGATCATTTGGAATTATACAACATAGAAAAATAATAATAAGTAGATAGAAGTAGAAAATGATTCAAAATACTAAATTGTTAACAGTTTATTTATGGAATTGAAAAATGCCAATCCCAATGTTTGTAATGTTGTAATAAAAAATCTACACTTAGAGTTTTTATTTTATCTCAAAAATATTAAAAATTGAATTAAATAAAGAAACTCAAAGTTTATTTTAGAATAAAATAACTTTCTACAAAGTCACTAATTTATGATTATAGCTTATATTCATTCAACTAATAATTTCTAGCTCAAAATTTCACATAAATTGCCTAAATTTCTTTAATTCTAATTTGTAAGCCCATATGGTGGCTCACAAGTGGAAGTCTTGTATGACAATTTTGAGCTAGTTGTAGGAGAATATTGAAAGCTCAACTTCAAACTCTTCCAATTTTAGACCAAGTGCAAGTTTCAATGCTTCTCCAAATGACACACCAAATTGTACTAGACTTGTTTTATGTAAAAATATATTGCAATTCCTAAATTGCCTCTTGGAATGAATCTACAACAAACCCAAGCTATGATCATATAAGTAGGACGCGTAGGATTCCATGATGTAGGAAAAAATGCTTACTTTGATGAACCTAAAGTTGAATATACAGTTTGTATCTTGTATTTTTATGAAATAGAGTTGCCAGACTAATCATAAGACACAAGGAGAACGGTAGAGTGTCTTACCTGAGGGTATTATATTCCAATATGAAGCTTTATCCCCCAATTTTTTATTTTAAATTTTTTTTGGAGGTTTTAAGCTTCCTATTGGATTATAATACCCTAGGGGTAACACCTTTTTGATCCTCGTATGAGGATCACTAGAGATGACACCATGGTTGTCATACTAGACAAGTTACTATTCACTTTTCGTCCTGTAGGACAAGTTATTATTTATCAAATGTACTTGAGAGGTACATTTGATGAATAGTAACTTGTCCTACAGGACAAAAAAATGAATAGTAACTTGTCCAGTATGACAACCATGGATGACACAACAATGACCACAACAATGATTAGAACCTTGAGCTTCAATCTTATCGTTATGCAATGGAGCTCAATTAAACAAAACAATAGTCTCATCATTAGTACCTTTGTGCATTAAAAATATGAACATGACATAATGATTCAAAATAATTAGATTGCTTCAAGAAGACTTAGACAACATCATTAAGAGTCAAAATATTATGAAAATATATTTCATGATTTACAGAAAAGTCTCTCAATGGCCATAGTGATTACACAAAGGCCTCCATACGCAAAATGCTACGTTGAAAACTGCACTCCAATGTAAAATGTTACGTTGAAAACTGCACTCCAACACATAATTTCAATGTTCAAAACTAGGATCTCAACAAAATTCATATGACATGGTTTGGTCATTTCCAACGTAGTTTAAACTTGTGGGTAACATAGTTTTCTTCTAGTGAATCCTTGTTAATGGGCTTTAGATCAAAGATGTAATACCTCTACATTCTACACAAAGTCCTCTACATTCTACACAAGTTCATGTCATCAATTAATGTAGCAAAGTTTGCATTCAAGGATAAAGTTAGGATTCATAGGTTCCTATAACCAACTATAGACCTCCAATGTGGTTGAGCCTTTGTTAACCCAAGAGTGAGTGTTATGAACAATAAAATATTCAGAATCGGGTTCACAATTGGATCTTATTCCATCTAACGTAGAATTGGAGAGACAATTGCCAATGTACTATTGCTAGATGTAGAACATGTTAGTAATGCAAGTGTTGTAGTGCAATAAAAAAAATCCTAAATCATGCAAACAACTCTCATAACAAAACCTTCTATTTCCAAATCCGCTCTGACAATACCTAAACTTGTCAACAAACCCCCTAAATTAGCACCCCACCCAATCTCATTGTCATCTACCACATTAATTGCATAGTTTCTAAATCTAAATTGCACAAAGAAAGGGCCTATTGTAGGATGCAGCATTGGAGACTAGTCAGAAATAGATTTGCCTACCTCATCATTCATCACTAAAACAACTCCCAGAAGCCCTGATGAGTTTGCAAATTTTGTCCTAAGCAAGCCTTGCTCATGAAGTCTATTGGTGTCAAGTGTCTTGGTAATATGATTTAAATTTAGGTACTTAGATTATTACTATTGCCAACAACTTACAAGTAATGGAAAAATACACCCAACAAGTGAACATGAAGATTTCTAGAGTGATATTGTTGCACCCCTCTTAACAATTATATGGAGTATGGACTAGACAAGCAGTAATCTAAACTCACAAATAGAAAATACCCTCGAGATATGCTATGCTAATAAACCTAGTTGTGTTGACCTTTGAAACAAGCTCTAACACAAAACTTGTTAATTGGAATTGTAACACAACTAGATTTCTTAATCACCTTTACTTGATGGGTATCCCACTCAAAGCATGTTCAAAAACTATGATTCACATGGCTAAATTGTCTACTTCATCACCATAATTAGAAAGGGAGAATAATAACTTACAATTCCTCAAGAGAGCCAAGTTTTGAATTGGTTTAAGAATCCAAAGAACTTGGCAACTAATTGTAGGATAGATTCAACAATGAAAGAGAGTTGTTTGGGGGCATGTTGAAGTATGATGAAAACACAATTAATTCCACTTAATGCATTCTAATTGAGATTTGTGGGAATTACATGCATACAAGAACAAAGGATTAATTGATTGGAATTAATGGGAGAGCGTCCCATCGCCTACAATGAATTAAAGCACTAAATTAGGATTTTTAGTAAAATAAAACTAGACGTAGCAATGGCTCTTGGACATCAATTATCAGGTATGCAATTGGAAGAAGGAAATTAAGAAGTTCCCCACAACCACCCCATTTATTTCATCTAAGTTCTAAAGAAGTTGTCTTTGTAACGTAAGTAGATACCAATAGATATACATAGGTTATTATAAGGTTTTTTAGTGAATCATGGGAAGGTCCCCTAAAGTTGTCTCTTGCCTCTTCATGATCCATTTCTCTATGATATTTAAAAATTCTTGAAACAATCCAATTTGAATTGAAATAGATTTTCCAAGCTGAAGGGTTGAAAAAATTAAAACCCTAAGCCCTAATCTAGTGCTCAAATCTCTACGATGCAGTTTTACAAGCAATTGCAACTTGAAATACAATGTGATGGTCATTGGTTGCAAGAAAAATCACAAGTAAATGTTGCTCATAAAGTTTGGAGTTTCTTGATTAAAGAAAAAGCCAACAAAGTTCTAAAGAGACTACCATATTCTTAGATAAATCCCTACACTTAACCATAACCAAAAGTCAAGCATCTCAAAATTATTGCCTTACATTTTGTTGTGCTTAGATTGAAGAAAATCCATTGTTAAAGTTGGATTTGAGGGGATGAATCATTACAAATTGTAAAAAATTACTCACATTGTGTGTAAGTAAGAAATTGTTGAACAATCTGGTAGTGTCCTATAGAAGCTATCAATACAAGGTGAAAGAGAGGTTGAAGATTTCTGCTTAGCACCACACCAAATTAGCCCATAAACGTTGAGCATATTCCATTAATCACATTCAAATATTGGCTTCATCCAATAAGAAGCTTTTTAGAGTATTGTGAAACAAAAGAATGAGTTGACCCTCTAATAGTCTTGTTTGCCACACTAATGGTTGTTTTCTTAAATCACAAAAATAATTTAAAAAAATCCTATATTCATTAAATTACTATATATAAAGAAGTTAAAGACATTGAACACATTAAATAATAAAATTTGCAAACTTACTATACTCCAAATTGAGAACAACTAAGAGGTAAATATTGCAAGAAATAGATAGGATAATGCTACTCACAAAATGTGGAGGTGCTTAATTGTTGTTAGAGTTGGTGGAGATCCGTTGAACCTATTGTTGGATATAATCTAGGAAAAAAATTTAGACTTAGATCTTCTATTGCAAAACACACATAGGTCCTCATAAACATAACCTTGAAATTTTTTGGCCGTTTTTCTACTTTTTATTTTTTTATTTTTTTATTTTTCTCGCCCAATTTGTAGAACTCTAGAAGATGAATTTGAATGTCAATTCTCAAATCAAAATTTTTTTTATAGCTAAAGAGAGTTTTTCAAAATCGAGGATGATAAAAGTGACATATCACTAGGAATTATTTCAAAATAGTAAAAAAAATTTGAAAAAATTTAAAAAATAATCATCAATAAAGATCATTTACAGATATAGTTGTACCTATCCCAAATTTATTATTGCCCTAATCCAAAGTCAATATTTTTCAATTAATTATGAAACCAAAAATTCAAAGTCCCTTGTAAGACTAATTGTAAATTGATTGTAGTTATGACTTTGTAATGTAAAATTATAACCATGGTGATTTTCTAAATGATTTTTGTACTACTTATTTATTGACATTTGTCATATTTGAAAATTCTCTATTTGAATTATGAAATATACTTGCACTATTTAAGATGTAAAATAATTATAAAGATGAATTTGAATATACATACTATACAAAGGTGATAAAACTAATAAAAGAATATTTTAAAAACTGAAGGTATGAAATTTGGACAAATTCAAGCGGTTCAATGCATTCCTTTAAGAAATCTCAACTTAAGACCTCCAAGGCTCTGAATTGATGCTCCAATGTCAATTAACCCCCGAAGGATGGGGTGGTTACTATGGAAATCATCGTTTTGGGTACTGTGTTAACATATTATGGATTTGTTTTTGAATTCAATTTATTTGCGATACATATGGTTGCTAGTGGATTTTGATGAAAAAGTCTTGGAACTAGGGGTTTTTTTTTTTCTGAGAAGTGCCAAAGTGGCAATACAAAATGTTATAGTGGTGCTCCAAATTTCAACATTCATCCACATATTGGATAGAAAATATCACATTAGCACGTATCACATGACTATAATTCAGTTTTCATTTACAATCTAGCAATTTCATCCATGTTTTTTGGCATGTTTTAGCCAAATTATTTTTTTTCTTGTGCAATTTGGTTCCAGAAAGAAAAGAATAAAAACCTGACTTGGAGCATTGAGTGAATATTTGAATTTAAACTTTGTTCCAATGTAATGGGAGAAATAGAAGATATATGTGATATATACTTCTACAGTTATTCAAGGTTGAGAATGGATAGTGAGGCAAAGGTTTACCCGACCCCTCCAATCCAAATTAAATATTTTTTAGTTCCCCAACCCAACCCCCCAACCAACCCAACCCAAATCCTAACCCTAACCCCCCAAATCTATAATTTCAAATCAATGTGGGATTCTGCAATTGATTGGGATTTTGTACCCCTTGTTTGTATTTGTAGTATGTATATTATATATCCATATTTGCACCTATATTCCTATTTTTATTCATGTCCCAAATTGATGGCTTAGATATTGGTTTTAGTTTCTTTTCTTTGTGAAGATTTATAGTTTGGGATTTTTGAAAATTGAAAGTAAAAGGGGGGGCAGGGCAGGGGGTTTGCATCTTTTCACCAAATAGTAATAGCAAGCAATACTTCTTGATTCTGTTGCATTTTCAAGGAGTAATAAATTTATAATTCTTGAGTGGAAAAATTAAAATTAAATATTAGTTTAATATTGAAAATGAAAACACAAATAAATTGAAATAAAAAACAAATCAAATATACTATTTTCTCTATGAAGAAGCTATGATTGCTTAAAAAATAAGAAACTCCATAATTTTCACACCACTTATTCGAATGGAATGAAGCAAAATTTTCTATATAGACAAAAATATAATGTATGAGGGACAAATTATTAAAAATTTTATTCTAAGTTTTTATAGATTTTTTTGTTTCTTGGACTTGGTCAATTTGAGGTTATTAAGGCATAACTTTTTCTTCCAAGCATCAGTTGACATAAAAGTTATATTCCCACGAAGCCAATATAATTTTGTATCTTAAGAGAAAATTAAGTTCACAAAGGCCTATTTGAAATCCATTTTGTTTTCTCTAGGGACATTGCAACTTTAGGGGTTAAGAATATTTTACTTCATATGGTATATTGTATTGTCCTATTGGTTTCTTTCATTTAGTCATTTGGAGCATTATTCAATCACATGATGCCACTAAAAAATCATTTGTTGGAAAGTACAACCATTTATGATGTATTCAAAAGCTTCAAAAAAGCATATGAGTACATATTCAATTGACTATGTGGTGAAAAGATGCAACCTCCCCTCCCCTTGCCCCCTCTCTCCGTTTTTTTATTTTAAAAAAAATTTAGACCGTAGATCTTTTCATTGGAAAAATAAAATAAAACCAATCTCCAAGCCATCGATCTGGAATACGAATACGTAAAACGAAAAAAAATATGGATATGGATTTAGAATACAAATATGGATACTTATACAAAGACATGTACCTGCACATGTACAAAAGATGGATATGACTATATGTACAAAATATAGATACAATATAGAATACGGATATGAGTATAGAAAATATATACAATATAAGTATGGATAGAAATATAGAAGATGTATACATGTACACGCTAAAATCTTATATCAATTGTACAACCACATGTCAATCTCAAATTACAAATAAGAGGTGGAGAGATGTTTAAGGTTTGGATGAAGTTGGGATTTAGATGAGGTTGGGGTTTGGGTGAAGTTGGGGTTTGGTTTGGGGAATTAAAAAAATGATTTAATTTGGTTTGGGGGTTGGATTGGGAAATTAAAAATATATATATTTAATTTTGGTGGGGAGGTAGGGTGAACCTTTGCCTCACTATCCACTTAAAAGATAGGTTGCAAATTAAAATAACATTTAAATTTATTTTGAAAGTTTCCACTAGATTGGACAAAATTTTGGACATATCATTCAAGAAAACACCTTTTTCTATTCTTCCTACATAATTCACTTGATAAAACTTAAATGAGCTAGAAATTTTTAAATTACCACAAATGAAAAATTAGAGGTTATATTTGGAATAATTGGAACCCCCAATTTCCAAGGACGGGTTTAGAAACGAAAAATAAACATACCAAAAAATAATAAATAATAATGAAAATTTTAAATAATTAAAAAATAATAAAAAATTTTTAAAAAGAGGAAGGGATTTTACCTGCCTAGGTAGGTCTCCACAACCGGAGTCAGATGGATGGATGACAACGCCCACGAGTGGTCACATGAAGAAGCGACCGAAAGTGAGGTTCGCGGAGCCTCAAGGGAACCTTCCGCGGACCTCCCTTTAGGCAGCTCCTCCATGCGACCACCCATGGCGGGGTTCGACCTCGCGTCGCCTGCCCCGCTGTTGCATGACCCTCCGTGGAGGTCCTTCCGGCCTACCCAGACTTGCCCGTCCCCAAGGCCGGCCCGCGTCCCGCATCATACTTGTCATGGAAAGCTCCCTTATACCGATGACGTCGGGTGTCGAGTTTGGCGGAATTTTGTGAACGAATTCGCTCATTGCTCGAGTGTCCGTTTGAAGCTCTGGATGCTGCGTTTGAAGCCCGTCAGTAGTGCTGGCTCTTCACAATTTTGTGGCGTGAAGTGTGGTCCGAATTGTGATTTGTACTAAACATTTCCCAATGTTTGCATTCGATGGTCTTTTGAATTAGTATGAGTATGTGGTCGAATTTTCCACTCTCTGAAAACACCCATGGATATGATCAGCCAACTATAATTCCAGTAAGCCAGTTGTGTTTCATTTCGGACTCCGCTGGAGTCTCAGCATTCCTTTCCCTGATTATCAATGCGATTCTGTGATTTTCTTCAAGGTATGTGACGTTTTGACGATACACTATTGACTATGGCAACGACACAGGGTACTCTAGTATACACTACATGATAACTTGATGACCTTCAGAAATCTTATTATCCGAAGTCAAGAATGCCCTCAAATCTTCTTATTATCCAAAGTAAAAAAAACTTGAAATGTAAGCACATTCTGGTAGATATGATTTCATACAACCCAATACGCCCCTCTACCATCCAACATCCCAGATTCCCAAAGTCAAATTGTCCACACAAACACGGAATTGTGGGGTGAGAAACCGGACTTTCCAGGATACAAATCCATGTAAGTGCTTCCCCGGACAGCGCAAAGAGCGCGAGACCTGAATTTCAAGCAATTGATTGATTTTGGCCTGAATCTCGACTCCTTATTCGGACTCAAGAGCTCAAAACGAAAGCAATCGTACACAAGGGTTTACGGTACTAAATTAACATCATGTTTCTGTCTCGTTCATTCACTTGCAGTGAAGGAGGTCATTGTACAAGCACTGCCGTTTGCTCTCACCTCAAAATGAGTGGCGAGCAGTAACCCTACTAAGAACTTGGGGCGTCTAAATTAGGAAGAAAAATATTCCAAAACCTTTTTCCCCACTAAAATCTAAAAGGCTCTATAGCAACATGGAAAACGTCAGGGTTCGGTATTGCAGCAGATCCCATGTTGTCCTTCCAGCTCTTTGCTCCACAGACACTGCATCTGAGTGGGATTCTGATAATGTGATATGGTGAACCCATTTTCACATTGTCCGTGTTGATAACTCTCGAGGCTTACGAAGTCTACCGTCTTGTTCTTCAGAGTTTTGAACTGATCGATCCATATCCCCATTGCCACGTCCTCCAATTTGAAAAACTGCAACCCATTCTCAATTGCATAGATTCAGGTAGGCTCATACAATAATATAAAACTCGATATATTTTCAAAGCCGAATGGAAAGACCCTGAAAGATTGACTGAATGAATGAGACGGAATTCGTACCTTCAGGATGTTTTTTTGGTGACCTTGGACTACAAAATGAGCAATGTCCTGAGACAGGATATAGCCTGGTCCATGAGCCCACGGTGGGTAAGTAGAGTTGCCCCAGTCCTGCATCCAAATAACAAACGTTAACTGCGCACACAACGCAATTCAATAACAGAGAAAAATCATGTTATTTATAAGGAATGCCCAAGCTAAAATATAAAGTTCACATTAGGAAGCTAATAGAGGATCACAGTAACTTTTCCAATCATACTTCTACGGTTCAAAAATGTAGGATATGATTTCTGCTTTCTATCGGTACATCCTGTTACATTCGTAATTGATTTGTATCAACTCTTAAGAGATATGGAAGTAGCGACATTGGGCCATTTGGGAATGTAAGGGTCAACATAATCAAAAGCTGATTACAAAATGTCAAAGGAATAAGTAGAATTGACCATAAGAGAGAGTGAGATCCATTACAGTTGTATTGATAAACCACTTGTTACTAGGGTCTCGTGCAGGAGTGGCATTGAAGGCAACATTGCCCAGAAGAAGACTATAGTTGTGTCTCGACTCAACAATGCTTGAAAGAACCGCATCCACTCGCACAAACGTGTCGTCATCAGTCTTCATTACATATTTTGTCTTCAGGTTGTATTCCTGGTTAACCACAAAGGCAACTTACCAGTGAGTTAACAGTGCATTGTTGGGTTCTGCTAATTCAACCACCTCCACGTAACAGAGCCAAAATCATCCAAGGTAGCAAAAATCACGCTGTTAACATGTCCGTGCGCATAGAAAAAAGAGAGAGTCTACGAAAGAGGTCATAATAACATATTTATATTACTACAAAATGTAGGGAATGATTCCTTCTTTGTACGGGTACATATTGTTACCCTCCTTGAAGCTTCCAAAATGATGTATTTCAACTCCCATAGATATGGAAGCCACCACTTCTAAACATTTGAGCACTTAGGGGTTAAATGACGCACCACAAAACGGCCAAGGAAGTACATACCGCATACATACAAATCGCTAAAGTTTTGTAGGTGATTATGTTGTAGTAGTCCACCAATGGCAGAATCTGTATGTCCCCATAAGTAAGAGACTCGCTCCACAGCTCTTCATTCACTTGCTTGTTCTGATGCTGCATAACCATCCAAGTACGTTATAAGGTGTAAGTGCTCTCACCCAACACCTGTTCCTTGCAATGTAAATATGAGTGAAAATCAGGAGTCGTGTACAAAATTTACGTAATAATGCATATTCTGAATACCAGAATTAGCAGAATTTAAACAAGCAGGACCTTGTTCAGATGCATGCCCGACTTCACATCAAACTTCCATATCTAGATCTGCTTCCACTCTCGAAATCAAACATAAAATGACAAACTTACCAATCCCACAAAAAACCGCACCACTACAGTCCTATTTCGAACCTCCGGATACTGCATCCAAGTCCTTCTCACGGCCATCCTTCGCACAAAGTTGCTGTTTGAGGAGAACACTCCAATAAGCAGAGTTGCCTTTTTCGGCAACTTGGGAGCCCTAATGACCTTCAAATCAGGTATAAGGGATGCATCATCAGATATTGGAAGCCCGTTCACTATCACTGAAGATGTTTGCAGGTCCCCTTTGATTCGCAACGAATTCACCATCCAGGGCTCCAAGCTCTGTCCCAGAAAAAGATCACTGATTAATACCGACGGCACACCTCTGTGTGGAGATTAGGTATTAACCCCCAAATGCCCAAACCAAAAATAGAAAGTCTACTTTGGAAGCTAACATCCACCTACTGTAACTTTGAAAACATAACTCCATTGTTCAAAAAGTAAAGTATAATTTCTTCTTTCGATCAGTGCATTTGTTTACCTTCCTTGAAGCTTCTAAAATGACGTATTTCAACTTCTAAGAAGCAGCCACTTTGGGTCATTCGGGTGTCTGACGGATGTCTCACTCTATTTGAATATAAGAAAGGCACTGAAAGTGAAATGGCAACAGCAATACGAGGTCTTTTCGAAAACAAGTTCAATAAAACGAATGAGAATGATGAAAGACACCTGACGGTACTTGAATGACGAAACGTGCTTTCCGTTGACAGAGACGTGGAAACCGTCCCACCCAACCGAGATAGTAGCCACAAAAGGAAACCCCTCAGCAAATGGAAACCAGGTGCTTGGCGACCCTAGAACATTGAGCTCGTTCCAAAGTCCTGGACCAACCTTTTTCGTAATCTTCTGTCCAATGTCGGGATTGCAGAGTTTCAGACCATCCACTGTCAAAAACCATTAGGATATGAGCTCTTGGACGTCACAGAATTCAAAACCTTGGATACATCTTTTCAATAGAAATTACACTGTTTCAGGAACTTTTACACACCATAAAGAGAATCTTCCGAGTGATACATGCACCTGCCACACGCTGATGCACCTTCTGAATGATGTCACCAAAAGGTTCTTCAAATAGCCTAATTTTACTGAAAACCCTGATTTTCATAAACCATTCGACGACTGTGGTGGAATGCTAACCTGTAGTGTCGTTATCACCCTTGCTGCCCGGTACAATAGGGCACCGCTGTTCAGTTTGCCAATCCCCACCAACAGTCCAAGTGTTATGCACAATAATTGGATGCTCAGTCACCTGATCACCACGCAAACGCACTGAAAAATGAAACACCACCGGCTCATCGTCCTCTCCAAACAACATTGAGCCAATAAGCTCCAGAGAAAATCTTCCACTGGAAACCCCGGGTGTGCCCACCACCGTCACCGAAGAATCCAACACCAGCCCACACGGAATGGGCAGCAGGAACGGATCGGTTTTCAGTTGAGTGGCATTCAAAGCACTCACAAAATAGGGACACTTGTTGCCCACTCTCTGATGGTTACTACTACTGTTGGCTCGTTTCTTCGCCTCCTCCGCCATGGTCTTGGTGATCTCTTCCCATGCCCGAGCCCCTTCCCGCATCGCCTTGCTCGCTTCCTCTGTAATATTCGGCCGCTTCAAATGTTTCACCATGTGTCCCCATACTGGTGCTACCTTTGGGGTCTTGAAAATTTTAGGGTCAATGGTGGGGTACTCCGATATTATAGTGTTGTTGGAGAGGGGTTCACTTGAATCAAAAACAACATTGCTAAGGTTGCTGGAATTGTTAAGGGAGTTGGAATTGCTAAGGGAGCTAGAATTGCTAAGGGAGCTGGAATTGCTAAGGGAGCTGGAATTGCTAAGGGAGCTGGAGTTGTTGTCTAGAGGATTAGAGCGGGGAGTGGAAAGCAAGGTGAGATTCCATAGAGAGGAATTGGAATAATCGTAAGACGGGTAACGCGGGTTCTCGTAGCCGAAAATACCGGTCGATAGGCTACATCGTATAGCAAAGAGAGAGAGAAGTAAAAGCAGAATATAGCCTCCTCGCCTCTTCTTTGACATGGCGTACAAATCAATACGGACGCTCGCTGCTGCTGCTGCTGCCCCTTCCGCCCTGCAATTGCACTGCGGATGGTATGCAATAGAGGCCTTGCAAAACGAAAATCAATCCATCCATTGCCAGATAATTACGGAACCGTTTGGGTCTAAGCCTAAACCCACGGTGGTGAGCTTGGAAATGAATTTTGGTAGCTGCATCCATCACATCATGCAACGCTAATCAGATTTTGTTTACAATTTGCTAATAGTTCATAACCCAAGAATTTTACAACCCAATATGCTCATAACCCAAATCTCCAAAAGGGATACGTGTATATCCGGGCGTTCAGGGAGGCAATCAGTGCCTTCACTTCCACAGAAATTGCAAAATTTCGAATTCAAGCCACCCGTGTCCGGATCCAAACAGTGAAAAGACCTTCGCGTCGATGAAATGATTAAGAAAAACAGAGGATTATGCCATCAACGGATTACACTGAATTCGGTGGAAAATTGCAAAATGCGGTATAGACAGGTGATACATGAATCGAATCGAAAAGACAGAACAAAGTTGATAGGCTTTGCAGAACGTTTCCAGACAAGTTGCTTAATACTTCAAGTCCCCCTTCCTCCTCTCTAATCCAACCCCACCTTGCAAACCAATTAGCAGCAGAAGGACAGTCATCACGATTCAAGCTCGGGAAACGCACCTGCAAGAAGAAGATGAAGAAGAATCACGATCGCCGGCGTACACAAGAGAGAAGATCAAGAATAGTTCCAACCCCTGTTGCACCACGATCCACCACCACGAACGAATTCATAAAAGATTCAGCTCCCGTTTGAACCTACACCACGAAACGGCCACAAAACTCCCCACCCACGACCCTACAGAACTAAGAGAAGCACCATCGCCCATGCGCAGAAGGGGAATGGATTCATGGAGTTAGTGAGAGAGAGCGGCGAGCTCCTGACTCCACCCCCTGCACTGCCTCCCCATCTCCCCAGAAAGTAACTGTAGCAATTTCTCCCAGAAAACAAATTGGGTATGGTCTCACGCGCATTGAAAGCGAGTGAAATACATTTCGTCAAAGTTGCAGGAGTCTTTCCAGAAAAAATTTGACTGGGAAGTAGTGAATCCGAAAGTCGAACTTAACGGCGATTGCTCGCTCGGTGCCAAGAACGAGCAGGAACTGAACCCAAGGACCCTAATAAGTTTATTGCAACAATGATTTTCAGATCTACAGCTTCCAACGACGGCCCGATCAATCGCAAGCTGAGCTTCGATTTCCGCAATCGCAGTAATCCCAACTCGGTGGAGGACCCCACTTTCCGGTGACCGATGGTCTGAAGTCCCGACCAACGGTCTGTCACGAGTCTGTTCGGCGACTGACGGTTTCTTGTGCAGATCGAAGGACGGACGTACCATCCGAAGGTCAATGACCACTCGACTGACGGGCTCTTGTTTCCGATCAACGGTCGGGTGCACCGTCCGAACCTCGGTCGGTTTCCTTACTGGCGACTGATGGTTTCTGGTGCCGTCCGACGGTCAGTCAATTCCTCTTCTGTAGGGTCCGTGTCGACGTAGTCCTACCGAAAGTCGCCGGCACGGTACGACGACCATGCTGACTTGTTCGGGAGCGATTGAAGCGAAATTTTAATTTGGGTGACTTGGCTTGTGACGTGCTTTTACTTTTATTTTTATTTTTATTTTTAATAGGGCTTGGACCAGGGCATTCATTTGGGGCAACAGGTATTATGCATTGCTAAGCTAGCTACTTGGGAGGGACATTCCAGATAATTCAAGGATTGGGATTGACCAAGAGCCATCAACAAGACCATTTGGTTCACTTTAGGGGTCCCTTTTCCAAGAATGCAAGCTTGAAAAAGGGACCCTTGTCTCATTGGTAAACAATGTTATGCTCAATGCTGCCAAATCCATGCAAGTGAGGCTAGAAATTTTCCAAAATTTTCTTACCAGCACAAATTTAAAAAAATAAGGGATGGCAGTTTCAAATAGTATAAGCTGGTTTCTTTATCTCATAGACCATCGCCGGAGGGCCCCCAAAAAAATTCACCCTGGTTTGAATATCAATCGTAATGATTGTTGGTCATGGGCTTCCAAGACCCAGTACGTGGCACGGCACTATGATTGTGCCGTGCCTGAGTTCGAACATGCGTTACGTATACAGGCCATGGGTGGACTTGGTTGGTGGGATACGGTACGCTCCAGATGGAGCTCCAGAATATCTATTTGCGGACTGTATGTCCGAGTCTTCATTTCCCCTTTCCGAAATAAATGGGAAGATGCTTTGCATTTCGAAACTTCAGTTTGACTTACTTGAGTGCCCAGACTGTATTTGCCAAAATTCAGACCCTTCTCAATTCATTCCAATCAAACTACCATGTAAAATGAGATTCACATATATTGACTGTACCGATTGATAGTAGAGATAGGGCCGGAGCTATAGGGAAAAGGACACATTCTTTTACCGTACAGTTAAAAAGATTATAATGGTCAAACAAGAAGATCTTTGAGTTTTGAGAGGCCATATTTGAGGCACTAGGGCGCTCAAGGGTTAAGGGAATAGGATTGACCCCCTTATTGTCCCATGTTTTAATCCTAGAGAAAACCCTGAAATCTTTTATTTACCGCCCATCACAAAATTTGGAAATTTTGAATTCATATTTGCAATCAGAGGCCCTGAATTAGTTGTGATATGTGAGGAAATGCAAAATTGATGCGGCACAAAATAGGTGGCAATTTTTACATTTACCCTTGAATGGGGCAATAAGTAAGGGGGGCAATGTTCCCTAGCTGTGAACTTGCACATGCTCTAAAACCACCCACATCCTCAAATGTACATTATTTGTACATGTTGCTTTTCCAATAGCCTTCAACAATGTACAAACAATGTACGTTTTAGGAGGTGGGTGATTTTAGAGCCCTATGTCATTTCAACTTCAAAATTTTATAACTAATTGCGCAAACCTCCAAAAAAAAATATGGGATGACTTGGATTAGATGCCAACTATGGAAGGCAATCCTTTCCTAATCTCTCACACACACACACATTTAGGCAACATAGGCCACTCTCTTTCCATACATGAATGAGCCATAAGAAATTATGACACAATTGCAACGTATTATAATTGACTACAAGACTCTCAATATTGCAACTAACCTTGGGTGGACTGGTCAAAAATAGGAAGGTCTACATGCCTTATATGAGTCAAATAGAGTCTACATCTAGGAAGTCCATAGTAATTATATTTTGAGAAATAAAAAACTGAAAAAATTTAGAAACCTTCTGAACTCCATTTTTGCACATGGGAAAATTCCCCCCGTGAATAAACCCACCCTCCAGTCAAGTGGTCAAAAATGAGTTGCCTCCCTTGTTCATCCTCGGAATTTGGTTGTGGAAAGGGGAAGTCTTCTGCAGTTTGTTTTTTAAGCCAATGATTCACACAGTAACCAAAGGAATGATTTCCATGGTCACCAGTCCGTCCTTTCAAAGTTAACTTATTTGGGTAGAGAGATGCAACAACAATAAGTGAACAAGTCAGTCAGTGGAGTGCATTAAGTTACCTCACAATTTGAAAGTATGCAATAATTGTGCTCATGTGTTTTTTATAACTATTTTAGGGGAGTGGCAACGCTCTCAAAAAAAGGGTCCCAGAGGACAGTGTCATGTACTGAAGGTACTGTCTCTGTGGAGAGGATAGTCTGTATAATTAATCTGTAGTGGGTCAGGGAAGGACTAAGAAAGGAAGATGGGGCACTTTTTATTATGGGAGGCAACCCATTCCTGATAAAGCCCCATTCTCGTACCCTAGGGTGCAGTGACCCATCCCAGAACTAGTTTATGGAATCTAGTGCAATATGTTACCTTGGAGGTAAATAAGCGTCAACTTTGGGTACCTTGAGAGTGAGTAGTATCAAAAAGAATAGAAAAGTAAGGATTTTGCAAGTTGTAAAGAATTATTGGGAGTACTGTAACACAAACTGGACTAAATAGATGCTAATTTCGATGCAGAGGAAGTTGCAAATTGGCTATCAAATTCTCTCGTCTGTTGAAGTCTTGGCTGAAATCTAATTTTTCCAAGGATTCTCTCCAATGTACATTTAGCCATTGAAAATGTGAAGTAGCAATGGAGCAAATTTCAGCCAGTTTTGTGAACGTTGCTAAGGTGTGTGTAACTCTGTGCAAGAAGTGATTAAGAATGATTAATTGGGGCACAACACCCAGCACAATTGGGGCACATTGTGATTGGCTACAAGACTCTCAATATTGGATTCTGCAACTAGTCCTTGGTTGGGAATAGGAAGATCTATATGATGAGTATGGGTAGGACAAAATCTTCAACTAAAAAATTCATAGTAATTATGTTTTGAGAAATTAAAATCACAAAAATTATGGAAACTTTATGAACTCTATTTTTGCAAATGGAAAAATTTCCCCATTGTTGAAACCTGACTTGTAGAAGTAGGAGGAGATGGGTTGCCTCCCTTACTTTTATACTCAATTGAATTCATTTTGATTCTGGCCCCAAACAAACAAAGAACATAAAAGAAATAAATTAGTAAGAGTATTTTTTTGTTGGCTTTATCCTTTGAGCAAAGACAAAGGTGACTTACAATAGCTAACTTCCTTAAAACAATTTTTCAATAAATTTTCATGGGAAGAAAAATGGAATTGGCATTTCTAATTCAAATTATTTCATGTTTTTGGGACCTTTATGGAATTAGTTACGAATTTTTGAAGTTGAAATGTAGTGGTCACTAAAAGCAAACACCTCCTAAAATGTACCAATGTGTTAGTGGTTGGTTTTAGAGCAAGGACACTTTTAGAACTTTTAGAATGAACTACCTTATAGCATTGACTCTCGCATTCTAAATCCCCTTTTCCAAATCCTTCACACTACACAATGCAATCAAGAATTGGCTGAAGTGGACAAAGCCTCGCAACTTCACACCATTCTTGTATTTTTTTAAATCATTTAAAAAAAATTCTAATATTATTTTCTAGAATTTGGTATTTAAAATTTACATTGATTGTTATTTTTTTAGATTAAAAAATATCTTATTTTAGAAATCTTACTCTATTTACGCAACTTCCAATAAAATCATGATTTTTTTCTCTTCATTTTGTCCTTTATTTTAGATTGCATTTGAATTATAATCAACTTGTTGTTTTTTTTAATGACAACAAAGCAAGATTGCATGCTATTAAATCACACAAATTTTTTTCTTCCTAAATTGAAGTTATAACCCCTAAAGGTTTTTGACTATGATTTTCACCCAAAACACTATAAAACTACCATTTTTAGTACAAGTACCAAATTTTAGAAATAAATAAAAAACTTGGACACTACTTTGAGAAGGTGTAAAAAAAATTCAGAAATTTCCACCGTATAGATTGCAAGATATTAGTGTTTCAAGTGATATAAATCTTTTTTTGACCTTAAGAAAAAACAAGCATCTACACTTCATAAGGTCACATTTGTATGTTAAAATGTCCAAAATGGTGGTGCTTCTTTGGATTCACTCTTCAAGACAAGTTGGCTACATGCTTGAAAATTTTCAAATAATTTGGAATTAGGTAACATATAGGAAAGAAATAGTAAGTAGAAAGAAGTAGAAAATGATTCAAAATACTAAATTGTTAATAATTTATTTATGAAATTGAAAAATGACAATCCCAATGGTTAGAATGTTGTAATAATCAATCTACATCCAAAGTTTTTATTCTTTTACAATTTTTTTGAAATTGAGTTAAATATAGGACTTCAAAATATATTTTAGAGTAAAGATTCTATAACTACAACAAACTAACCACAAACTAAAACTCCTTATAACTTTCATCTCATTAATCAAAATGAAATGATTCAAATCTCTCCAAAGATGCATAAATGTAGAAAATCAATTTCAAATTTTTTTTTTTTAAATGATTTTTAAAGAAGATTTTTCTATTGCCCAGGTTACTCACCAAGCAATGAAATTACATATTATGTCCAAACAAACAAAATACAAATAGGAACACTACAAGAGAAAGTCGTCCTAATTGACAGAAATCAGCCCCTCCTAATCTACAAAAATTTGACAAGTTTCTGTCAATTAGGACAAAAAACCTGTCCGAATTGACAGAAAATTGTCCAAATTGACAAAAATCTGTCAGTTTTCTGTCAATTAGGAGGGGCTGATTTCTGTCAATTAGGACGACTTTCTGTCAATTCGGACAGGTTTTCTTGTAGTGGAAAGAGATTTACTTGAAAAAACACAAAAATATTTCTACCAAGGGTTTGCTCTTTGGCCTCTATACTTTTCCACTTACCAATGGAAATTGTCCATGTTTAAAAATAATAAAAATAAAAGCTATATATTATATAGTATTTTTTTAACCATATTAATAGTAAAAATTATTGAAATTGTTGGGCCTTAAAGCTACTTTTCAAGCACATGTTGTGTGAAAATTTCAAAAAATAAAAATGAAACTTTTATTTGTAGTGAGCTATCCCAAATCGCTATGCTGCCAAAAAAGCAATTTAGTGCTTTTGGGATTAAGGGGCCCACCTCACTTACAAATTTGAGACAAAAAAAGAGTCACTAAGACTTTTAGCACCACTTGAGATGTAAAGATTGTATTATGAATACCAACTATTACAAGAATTATCAACTATTTTTTGCTAAATTCAACAATAATAAAGAATATAGTGGTGTGTTTAGTTTCTAAACCAAGTTCTTCATCAAGGTAATAAAGAATGTATTAACAATATATTTGATTGGTTAACAAATATTTATGCTTGAGACCTAACAAGTGCAAATTCTAGTTGAATTAGACGTGACAAACTAATTGTACGCTTGAACTCTTCTAGCACACACCTTTGAAAAATATGTGCCCTTCTTGGAATTAGCTCCAAGATATTCAAATTTCAAATCAGGGTGATAGGCTTATCTACCTTGATGGCTATTCAAAGGTGCTTCAATTCATGTATCATTCTCTGAATGTTTTGTTTCCTATTGAGTCATTGTTTGAACAAGTAGAAGACACTGAAATGCTAATATTGTTAATTTAAACCCTAGAGTCTCATTGTCTCCTTAAGGAACAAATGAATGTTTGAGCTAGGTCCTATGATTTCAATTTTTAGTGTAATTTAAAAAAATACAATATAAAAAAATACAATAGCTTTATGTAAATATAATTTTTATTTCAATTAGTGCTTGAAAAAAGTTATGCCATCTATAACCAAATTTTATATTATCGAATAGCAAAAAAAAACCACACAAAATTGAAATAAAATTTAAAATTCCTTCATATATATTATTATTTTATATAGAAATACTTGATTTATTCCATTTGGATTAGTGATGTGAAAGTTATAGGACTTCCTATTTTGTAGACAATTGTAAAAATTTCTTGAGAAAATAACATACAAGCTTCATTTTTTAACTCAATTTTCAAAATTTTCAAAAAAAAATCCTCCCAATTTAGTATACTTTATAGAACAATCTCACCATTGGAATTAGTGTATTTCAATTCCATCTTAGAGTTATTAATGATTTAGTTTTTTTTTCTTTCTATCTTGTACTTCCTTCTATTTTACAATTTAAAAAAATGAAAGACAAGTTAACATGTTTTGAATTTTTTTTCTAGACTTTAAACTCAATTTTTTAGTATATATATTTTTTAATTCAAAAATTTGTAGTACAAAAATTTGAAGTTACAAAGACTGAAAGTCATATAATCTAGTCATGCAAGGTGCAAAAAACATGTTTTCTTTACTTGAAATGCTATGTATCTTTCAATCTATGTGGTCAAAGTTTTTGAAGTTTCTTACTCAAATTTTTAAACTAGTCTAGTATAGGATCTTGTGGTTAGATATGCCAAAAAAATAATTTTTAAAGTTTTTTTCTATTTGCAATAGAAACGATAATTTTGAGTGGTTTTTATGTAAAAAAGGTGTTGGGACTTCAATGTACCACTATCTTACATTTACAACTTTCAAATACATAAAGGAAGGGACTAAATACTCAAATATTGTTCTTGGTGGTGACAGTAGACAAAAAATAATTTTATTAATGGTTTCCAAAATTTTTGAAAATTAATTTTGCAAAAAAACCAAAAGATTTTGATGGACCCAGAAAATACTCCAAAATATTGGCAAAATACTTATAGTTTTCAACACATTGAATAATTATTCAACAAAAAATGTTGAAACCAATATCGTAGCTACAATACATTAACCCTTAAACATTGAGGCAAATGTTTGGTGGCCAATAGATGACAAAGAATCTTTTTAGTGTAGGACAAAGATGCTCCTATTCATCTTCATAATTTTGTGTGAAAAGGAAAAATCTTCTATAATACTTTAACTCCAATGAGTGTTTTTTCATTTTTTTAGATCAATGATTCCCATGGTATACTATAAGAAAACCTTGTTTTAGGTGACATTCAAAAAAACAGCCGACGTCAAAGGGAACGAATTTTAGGTGATGTTGAAAAAAACAACCTATATTTTTCATGTCAATAATGATGTCCAATGGAACATTAATGGAGATAATTGTTGACAGAAAAACATAGGTTGTTTTCTTCAACGTCACCTAAAATCCGTTCCCTTAGACATCGAAAATTTTGGTTTCTTCTAGTATATCAAAATGGATGATTTCCACAGTTACCAATCCATTTCTTAACCTTTAAACAACGAATCGGGTTTGGGTACCATGCGAATAGTTGGCTTAAAAAAATCCTAAAGCATTCATTGAAAGTCAAACTATTATACAAGGCCTCTCTTTTTCATAAATAGTGCGAAGATGAATAGTTACACTTCTATCCTACACTCAAAAGATTCTTTATCATTCATCGACGAGAAAATGGCCATGGCGTAAAGATTACCCCATAAAAGACGTGCCCCCATGACCAAGGTAGTCAACAAAAACCGCTTTAATTATAATTATTGTACCGATACGTGCACAATGAAGTCGTGCTCTTCCCCTATCTAATATCCGGACATGCTCTTCCCCTATCTAATATCCGGACATGCTCCTCACCTATCTAATATCCGGACATGCTCCTGCGGGCATGTGCCGAGTATACACAACCCTGCTTACACGGGCACCAAACCCTAAATCGCATCGTTTTCCCAATCTAGAATTCCATCTCCGAGACTAGAATTACGGTTCCATTGCGTGCAAAAATCTGCCGAATTTGCCTCCGAGCAATCCATTCTCCTGCCATGGCAAGCTCCGCTGCTGTCTCCGCCGTGCGGCGCGTGGTTTCGAAGGTCGCTGCTACCACTCCTGCTGTCTCTGGTACCCTTTCTGCCCCAATTCTTCTGTCGGATTCTTATTGCCAGGTCACCTAACCCTAGTGCAGTGTGCGTGTTTGAGTTTCTACGTACTCATCAATTTCTAGGTTACTTTTGTTTCGCAAGTTAAAGGAATTCGCATATGCAGATCGGAAGACGTTCCTTACTTTGAGCGATGGTCTGTTTCTTGTATGGAAGTTTCGACAATCCGCAGAATGTTGAAAGTTTCGCTTGAATTGATCGACGTTTAGATCAGGGTTTTCTTGTTTGCTAGTGATTTTAGGATTCTGGGATTCCGTTATCCCTTTTAGTCGTCTTGTCTTGGTTATATCATTTTGGTGATGTGTTCGAGTGCGTGAATGACCTAATTAACTACTTGATGGTGCATAATTCACTCAGCACTTGCTTGATTGCGTCGCTTGGGCTCTTAGGTCAGTTTTGTATTTCGCAGGCATCTTAGCCTGTGAGGCTTCGATTTCCCATGAATTTTTCTTTGCTGTTGTGTAGGTCAACGTAGGTTTCTAGTTTTAGTTCGTCAGTAGCAGATCGTTTCCATGTCATTGTGATTCAGAAATGACGCTAGTATTGCTGCTAGTCTTGACAATGGTGCGATTAATTCTTGCAGGCACCCGGCAGTTTCATGCAACGGGAGCCAAGAGGTACAGCAACGACTACATCCATGCAGAGCACATGTACGACATCACTGCCATGAAGAACCGGAAGGTGAAGATGGCCCTTGGCGTGTTCGGCTCCTTGGCCTTGGGCACCTTTGTACCCATCTGGGCGGTGCACTTTCAAATGAAGAAGCAAGGTGGTTTCTGATCGCAGACAGTCGCTCGAGTAATTGTCCTTTGTAGAGTGATGAAACCACTTTGATTACCAAAGAGCGGTGTGGCATGTCCAGAAAACGAGAGTAGTGAGTGGAGTATAGATGTAAAAATAACCACATTCCATTTCTTCGAAGTGTTGCATTTCGTGTACCCGATTCGATTCGATAAATGCTGGAATATATTTTGCTGACCAGCCTTCTAAGCATGATAAAGCTCTAGCATGGCCATGCTTGAATGTCTAGATGATCTGAATAGTGTTACACTTCAGGTTTAAATGAGCTGAGATGCACTGGAGTTTCTAATTGTGGCAAATATGAAGAAAGGAACTTGTTGAGCAGGATTCAGGTTCCTTGACTTGGAGAGGTTTGGACGATGTTTGTTATACTCAAATGATGCATCTTGAAATACTGATAAAATTGTCTCTATTCAATATGGTAGGGAACCGATAGTACTGCTGTTCATTGCCAGGTATAATATTTGAATTAGCAAGATGTTGGAGAGAGAGTGTCAGTGGGCATGAGAGGATTATTTTTGTCTCTAAAAGATTTCACACACATCGTCCCCATCAAGAATTCACACGATCAATATTGGATGAAACAACATCATACGTGGCTTCTCAAGAATGAAAAGAAATCCTATGTGGCTTTCATTACTGTGCCTCACTTCAAATGGCTATTGGAGATTCTTGTTTGAAATTAAATTGGCAGTCCCATGGGGCAAAGTACTTTGACCCATGTGGAGAAAAGACAAAAAATTATAAGTTTCCCCTTCAACTATTGCCCTTACCAGTAGTCTACGCCTTTGTTGCTGCAAAAATTATCGATGCAAAGCCTCCTCTCCTTCGGCTTTTGTCCTAAGTGCTTGATCAAATTGGTGATACCCACCTAAGGTTTTGACTGTACTATTGTTGTGATTATTGTCTGGTGTTATATATGAACCAAAGTATAGCTATGGTATTGAATTCCCACTTCTTGTTGCAAATCAGCTTTTCTGTTACTGTTGAGACATTTTGAAATTTTGGGAAATGGCCAACACTCACATGTTGTAGCCATGTATCCACGTTGAAATTTTGAAACATGGCTACAACGTGGATATACCAAAAGGAGGGGGTCCCTTGTCAAAATCCTTGTACGGCAATGTCAGCAGCACTGCGATTCTCCAGCAAAATCACAAACCAACCAACGAGGAGGACAGTGTGTGATTTCCTTACAAAAATCATGAAGTTTGATACGTCTCGTTCGAACGTATCTCTGCAATCACAAGACCACGTTGTAAAACGAATTCATATTTTGAACTGAATAGTTGGCACCAAGTAAGCACAGTGCTTGCTGTCGTCATTGTGAAACCTCTCTGTTGCACAGCAAAAGAAGGCGGCATGGATGTAGTTTTGAACATGAACATGCCCTTATTTCAAAAATGAAAAATTTATACCCACTTGTCGATAGTTTTCAAAAATACGATTCGCCTAGTGCCGGTAAGGACGTTCGTTTTTCAAAACACGAAAGGGTTGCATTGTGCCGTTATTGAAAGTTAATTTCTGCACTTCCTAGAAGGCTGTGTTGAGTTCGATTCAAAGTCGTCACTTCAAGATGGTCATTGGCCGTTGGCAATATCCTTTCTAAGATCCTTCGTATGGCATGAATTAATTTTACATTTCTCTTCATTTTTAAGTTGTTGCCATCAAATTTAATGGAAGAGTCTATATTCTGCACATCGATCAACCTTTCGGAGGGACCGTGTACGAGGTTTTAGTGTTTGCGGCAGGATGCAGCTTGTTTGGGGTGTTAAGTTTCAAATTTGAAAGGGATGAGGGGAAGCAATGTGAATGTTGTGGAGGACGTTGATTTCAACTCGTGACTCTTTTCAGGTGAGTATGTTCAGTATCTTCTCGAAGGCCCTGCTCAAATGTGGTGAACCGTCTGATGTTTCGTATGTTTGTTCCAGGAATTCCGTTATTGTTGTGCACATAGGATTGTTCACCATCTGGCACCAGTAAGAATATGAAAATAAAGTTAAACGGAGTAGTTGTAATTCCATGATTTCCATCCAAATAGACTCCCAAGGTTAATGGTGCCTGATGATGCTATTTTTCTCTCCTTCCCATGCGCACGCTGGCCCCTTCTACTGCACGTAACATTCTTGAATGGGAAAGTTGGGTCTACACTCTACAGTATCACCGTAACAAGAATAATTCCAGATTTTCTCCAGATTTCCTCCACGAGCTTGATATCAAGATTTGACAAGAATAATTCAAGATTTTCTCCAACAGCTTGCATTCAAGATTTTCTCCAGTGAAAGGCGCCTTGATTCGTGGGAAGCAAAGAGTCTTATGCCTTGACTTCAAGAATGTTAAGCAGCCTACCCTCCAGTTCGTCGCTTTGAGCTTGCGATCACACACAAAACCTAGCCTGCTGTGAGCGACGATTAAACGGAATCCCCAACAATGTTAACACTATCTTCGCTTCCAACACGCAATCTGAAATCACTGCAACAATTCCGCTTCTATTCCCAGTCATGAAAAATCAGGCCTCCAAGAATCTGAGCCATGCTACATAAATTTGAACACTTGAAGATAAATCGATTCCTAAGGAAAATTGATGTACTAATGAGTAAAACATTATTAAGGAAAGTTGGAGGATTTCCAGATTTCCAGGGTTTAGGGTTTAGTTACGACCGAGTGGAACAAAATCTGTTCCATCCAGACAGAGAGGTTTGATACACAAGCGGGCCCTAAATCATTAAGACAATGAATTCGAACAAGTATGCAAGTTTCTCAGAAGTTACGTATCAGACATTATCACAACCTCGAGTCCCGCGCGCATCAAGTCTTCCACAACTCAAAAGCCTTACTGAGAGTCGCTCTAAGTAGAAAGAAAACAGGAATATTTCAAAGAGCAGAATTTGCAATGGTCAGAATTTTTCACTCTCAGGTTTAAACTTCAACCCCCTTCAAAATGTGCACACCTATTTCGTGACTAATGATACTGTATTTGCACGGGTTAGTTTCATTGAATATAGTCTGAACTTGAATTAGCCTAGCTGGAACTTCGACTGGAGCCTCTATGTCAGAGTGTCGTCTCGTCAAGCATCTGGAAATTTCAAGACTCCGAACTCCGTTAATTTTTCAAGAATGTTTTCGCCTTGTCTGCCGAAGTTCATCTGCTCACCCTTTGTTTTCCTCTCATGACTCTCACCTTATGAAATTGGGTACATTGGGTAGCCTGTTCCCTTGGATCCCCTCCCAGCGACCTTTGATCTGTGAAGAGTCACATGAAAGGTTGCTGCAATGTTGACAGGCTATCCCTTCCTGGCAAAGGTTACTGAGGCCTGTCGGGAAAGGAGGAGAAAGGATTGTTCTTGCGAAGGTGGTAAATACATAATGAATTTTTTTTGGCAGCTACGATTATGTAATGATCTTTGAAACAAGCCGAAATAATGGGGGAGACAGATGTTGTGAGACATTTTACAGGCCCAATTCCCTGGAGGAGAAGCTCTGCGTGAGTGAAGCTTGCACTCAAAAACTTTACGCTGTAGGAAGCTGGAGGCAGCTAGGACACCTATAGTCAAAGATGGGTTGTTTAGGTGGCATCCTTGGGTTCCCTTTCCTCATCTTGGGCTGCGTAATGTGGTTCTTTGGAGCAATTCTGTTTATACTCTTGTAAGCAATTTCACATTCCTTCAAGAGTCTGAATCTGAAGATGACTGCACTCCCTTCCTCGATCACGCTGAGCTTATGTTGGACCACTTGAGGTTAATTGTATGTGAAGTGTGAAAAATCTAATCTAGCTTCCAAGAGAGGTGGTAGTTGACAAAGCTGCCGTGGTGTGTGCGAATGCAGCAAACCCTTTGCAATTATATTACCGTGTGGATGTTGCTGTGAATGTATCATCCAAGCCGCAATCTGGCTCATGGCGTTACCAATCAAAATCTTGAACTTCTTCATCGGTTGCATACCTTGCTAGCTGAGATGATGGTGCACATCTGCAACAAGCAGTAGTTCAATTATCATTAGTCCAAAGCAATGTATGAATCAAGCCGTCCAAAGCAACAAAACATGACCGAATCAACACAACTTTGTTAATTCATGTCCGAATTTATGCCATCCAAAGCTTGTGTTGGTTTGGGCACTGTTTTCTACTATTGTAATGCGTGTGGAATCTATTGGACTTGTGAGATGTCGAACTATCTCCAAGTGAGTTCGGTGCAACAGAATCCAGTAACATGTTTTTGCTAATTTTAAAAAGGGTTGCCAAGCAAGCACTGGGGAGGCCTGCCGATCTTGAGATGAGGTGAGTAGAAGTGGTAGTCTGGCATATCTGCTTGCCAATCCAGTGGAACTGGCGACTTCAATTCTGGGCATCGTTTTCTTCCATTGTCCTCTGATGCAGCTTTCTAGGAAGCCTTTAACCCCTAATGACCCAAGTGACCATTTTCTTGTGGCCGCTCCTCTTTTTCCAGCTGCTAGTTCTCAAATTTTGAGTTAAGAAAAAATTATACCTTGTGAATAGATTATGGTATGAATCCAATGGTGGTAGTTTCATCAAATTCTGAGTTAACTCCTAAGCACCCCAAGTAGACACAATGAGTCATTTGAATGATGTTTTCATTCACTGATTAACATGTTTGTATGCCTCTTGTGAAGCACTTTATAGTTTAAAATTTTGTCATTTGAGGAGGTTTAGAAATTGAATTTCACCTTCAAATGTGTTGCTAGGAAAATGTCAGCATCCTTTTTCAACACTAAAACATTGTAATCTTGTAATCAATGTAGCCAAATGACTCCAAATTTGATTCCTATCATGTGCAATATATACACTATAAGATTGCATGGTTGAGATTTCTATACATTAGTGACATTTAGACCTATAAGTCTATAACACTTCAAAAGCAATGATGTTTTTAAAATCCAAAAGGTTGTGGGTAGTTAGGGATTAAACTCTGCCTTGTGGAATTTTTTAAAGTTTAGAGGTGTAGTGTAGTTCATGATTCATTTATGAGGGTTCAAATTTGGGCATTAATTGAAAAGTTAGCCAACCAATGTAATTATTATCCACCTCAAAAATAACAAATCTACTTCAAATAAGGTAAATTGAAGGAGCTCAAGGAAAAGATATGCAAATATGCCCATTCTTGTTTTTCTTACAAACACTACTCTCATTTCAATGACCACCATGTATTACAAGCTCCACCATGAATTGAAAAATGTTCATAATGTTGAGAAATTTTAAATGAGCATTTTCAACTTTCTTGTCTTTTACTAAGTATTAAAGGTCATCATTTTAATATATTCTCAATAAATTATGATTGCTCCTTCAAAGTGTATTGCCTTGTTTTTCCATAAAACTTCAATCTTAAATATCTACTAAATTATGCG
This sequence comes from Climacium dendroides, assembly GCA_950106755.1. Classification (NCBI taxonomy): domain Eukaryota; kingdom Viridiplantae; phylum Streptophyta; class Bryopsida; order Hypnales; family Climaciaceae; genus Climacium; species Climacium dendroides. Next base: position 32,947,972 of record OX467083.1, on the reverse strand, counting down.
GTTAAATACTCTAAAACATTTTTGAGATGCTCACTTTCAATGTGAATTTCAAAATCTTATAGTTACATTCTATCTGATCTCAAGAAAAAATGAACAAACAAATTGTTCAAAATCTTGGCAGTTTTGGCATAATTTAAAAGTTCACAGCCCTTGGATCATTAGGGGTTAAGGGTACATTCTAGTGTTGTTGGGTGTTTTTTAATTACAACAGTGACAAATTAAAATATTATAATTTTGAACCTTTGACACTTCATTTTGAATTGTGGACTTCGTGAAATGCTTATCCCTTCCAACTTAGAGTGGAAACTAGACTTGATAATTTTCATTTCATTAGTTGGTCTCAAATTCAAAAAAAGATAATTTTTATAACTTACATTTAGATCTATAGAACGAAACTAAATTTGGCAAAATACTATACACAAAATGTCTTCTCATGATTTTTAGGGTTAAGTGTTAATTTCTATTTGTAACCAAAATTTAGTAAGTTTTAAAAGTAGAAACCTACCAAACAAAGTCTTTTTTTGGCATGTCACCATACACTAAAATGTAGTAAGAGATTATACTTTCATTTATTTTTAGTGCTCAAAATTCACTCATCTATAGTACAAGAATCTCAAATTTATTTTTAAATTAAAATTTTATATTCTTTTTTGTTTTTTTAATATCTAATGAAAATATAAAATTTTCAAATAAAATATTTGACACTTTGATTCTATTTTTAGAATTTTCAAACAATTAGATCTAATATGGTCCAATAATATTAGGGCAGTCTATAAAATAATTCATCTTTTATACTAATCATCTGCAATTTAATTCACATTAATATATGTCAATATAGAAATTCCAAAGATCACTTCAAAAATCAGTTAAATTAGTTTTAATCACAAGAATTTGAAATTTTAATTTTGTAATATTCTAATGTAATGTATTTTAATTTTTTTTTTAAATTTGAAGATCCTTATTTGGTAGGTTATGCCAAAATGGACTTACAAGTATAGCCTACTAAGATTGAGGTTTGAGTTGAGGTTACAAAAAATTTCATTATACCTCATCCAATCTAAATCTTCTATAAAAACGAAAATTGTCTTATCTTTCTCAAAGTTAAGATATTCCTTCAGTGTAAATGTACCAAAGTTATGCAAGTATATAGGGCATCAATTAAAATCTAGATAGTAATCACATTTACTTGGAATGTGGCGAAATTAGCTATGGCAAATTATCTAATTGGCACTAGACTATGGAAGATTAGATTAGAATAATATTGTTGTATGAACCTAACTTTATAGATAATCATTGGTGTGATTTTTCAATGATACCATTGTTGGAGAGCTAAAGGTTGTGACTACATGAGAATTATTGAATTGCATTTAACAATATTCAATTACAATCATGTTAAAAAATGATTAAATCTAATATAACAAATGAGGGCATATGATCTTGGCCCATTTTTTTCATTTTAAAATATTATGTTGCATATTGAATAAGAGCTTTAGATTCTTACTACCAATTATATAATTGAGCTATCATATTATAAACTTGCATATTTGAATTTTTATATATTTTGCAAACTACATTTTTTGAAGTGTATATGTTTCTATAAAAGAAAATCTAATCAACATAGATTTAAAATCAAAGGCTAAGAAATTATTTAAATTACTCATAGGGTCTCATAAAATAAGTTACGTTAGACTATTAGCTAACAATAGGGGGGTGATAATTGATCAAAAAAAAATTTCACTTTTAATATCCCCATATACACATGCATTTTTAAAAATTAAAAAGAGGTGCATTCCTTGGGAGGTTTACTCCCTTTGTCACTGTGATTTCCAATAAAATCAATATACATTGATTTGCACTCAAAAGGAATTGGCTATTACATTGAACTCCTTGCCTCCCCCTTTTGGAATTGGTTCATTGGTTCTCAAAAAGTGAATATAGTATCCCACTTTTTCTTGAGATTATATCTCTACATTTTTAATGCAACAGTTTTGCATTAATTTGCTTCTCCTCCTAATCTTTCAAAGACTAGTAGACATGTTGTTCAATTGCATATAACAAATATTAATATTAGTGGTGGAATATCAATATTAATAAGTTCATGATCATTTTGGCTAAATTTTGTTTGATCCTCTTTTTCTTGAGAAAAGGAAATTTTTATATAGTTTTAAGTAATTGTATTTTATTTAAAAAATTTCAAGTTAAATCTTGTAAATGTTTGAATGACTATGGCACCATTTTATAATATTTTGAATATTCTTGAGGTGACAATAAAGGTCTGTTAGGAAAATTTTGTATAGAATAATTTAGAATTTTTTTCATATGATTATATTAGTAGAAAATTATGCTTTTCGAACCAACTAGAGTATTGTTGAAAATACCAAAAATTCAAAGAAATAAGATTCCTTAGGAATTGGGATATAGTGCCTTGTAATCTTCATGGCTGTAAAGTAGTTCCCTTACTATCAGAGATTATTAGATGCGTGATCCTTTCTACAAATGTCTAGTGATACTAAAAGTTTTAAAACGGGTCCACCTTGAAGCATTGCTCTATTGCCTTCATGTCACAAATAACACTTCCTTGAAAAGTGATAGGTTGCATCCTTTATATGACAAGATAGGAAAGGTCAGATTTTTGGTTGACCATTTTGTGAATAGATCTAAAGAATCGTACAACTTTGGTAGATATATTTCTATAGATGAGATGATGATAGCATATTGTGGCCATTACTCTAGCTTTAAGTAGTACGTGAAGGCTAAGCCTACAAAGTACGGTTTTAAATTTTGAATAGTAGTGTCGATTGAGTCTTGTTACATTTTCAATGTTATTCCTTACTTGGGTAAGCAAGGAGTAGTAGATGTAGGTCAAAGTGAGCACGTCGTCCTAGAGCTTATGAGAGAATTAAAGTACCGTAAACACATTGTCATTGTAGACAATTTTTTCACATCCTTGTCTTAATTCAAGAAGCTATTGGATCTGGGTACGTATGCAACAAGGACATTGAAAGGTTCCCGAGTTGGGGTCCTTTCTTTGCTCTAAAGCTTGTAGAGAGATGAGTACCCTCGTAGAACTATGCTTTGATTAATTCATAAGGATTAGCACATGGTGGCATCAATTTGGTTTGACTCAAAACTAGTCATGTTTCTCAGTACCAATTCCAACCTTGTAGTAGTAGTCCCTATCATTACAAAGCATTGGATGAACAAAGAGTATAAGGATTTAGAAAATATCCCACAGCAAATTGAATATTTCCATAATATGAGGGGAATGGATGTCATAGATTAAATGAGAAGGGATTATAGTTGCCAGTATTATAGTCAAAATGGTGGCATAAAGTGTGTGTTTTTGTCTTAAACTCTAACTTGTTGAATGCGTGGGTATTATCTATGGAGTATATGCAATGTAGGCCACAGAAATTAGGCTTACGTAAACAATTCTACTACCGGGTAGCCCAAGCATTGATTGAGCCTCAATTTTCTTTGCCTTGAATTGTTCATAGTGTAGGGAAGAATGCAGGTGCAATGCACCTTCCCGAATCTCACAGAACATTGATATGACAGTGCATAAAGTGTGAGCGGAAGCAAAATATTTATTGCCAAGCATGCAGTTTTGTATTCATGTGTCGCAAATCTTGCTATGTGGTTGTTCATACTTGTTGCAAGTGGACAATGAAAGTAGCGGCAATGTAACTCATGTGTGCTTGGCTTTAGTAGATTGGCTAATTAGTACAGATATTGCACGATCTCCTAGGACCAAAAGTACTTACCTCATGCCTAGAGGTGTTCATGTTGTCCGGAGTTTGGTGGAGCGCCGTAGGCTTGACGTTGCAAATGGCCAATAAAATTGTCCCATTCATTGTTGTTGCAATAGAAGCGATTGCAACGTGAGGTTAGGAGAACACTCATCACCAAGCATTTGAAGTGATCTGGATTTGAATCTTGATGTGCAGCATTATCCACTCATCAAGCTACGAACTTGCAGTTGTAAATGATGGAATGTTCGGTATGCAACATTCAACACTTATTGGGCTTGAGACCTTAGGGACCTTCATGAATTGGCCATCACCATTTATACATGAAGGAAGATGTAAAGCAGTGCATTGAGTTTCTTAGTAGCTAGTGTTGTGTTGATTTTGTTGTCCTTTTTTTCTCTTATATATGAATGGTAATATGCAGTTCTAAAAACCCCTACTCAAGACCCATGCTTGAGACTCCTACCGAGACTTCAACTACCAATTCCGTATTCAAGACATCTGAACGCTGTAACCATCGACCACAATACAAGATGACAGTGGAAACTGCCACCAATCTGGCTTCATTTTACTTGTATCGAGGTCCCTCCAAGGTTGAGTCGAGAAGTGTGCCACTTTTGAATTACAAAAAAGTTGGGATTTTGCTTTGTTTTTCAATTTTTTTTTCTGGATTGTCATCTCAATGCTACATATCATACTCCAAAATCACACACGCATCTAATTTGTTCTTTATCATCAACAAATTTTTAAAACCTCGTGATGCTAACAAAACCATGATTCTTGCAAAAGGGTGTTCATCAAATCTTATGAAATTTATATTCGTACGGTGAATTTTCTTGAATATAGCCGATTTGCACTTGTCGGGTTGTTGACAACATATTTATACGGTGGTAAATTGGGCAACCACACCAGACTTTGAATTATGCTACTTTTTATACAATGCTCTTTTAAACTTGTCTTCATAGTTGTTGCGTCTATGACGCTTAGGAGTTAAGGCACATCACAAATACATAATTAATTAACAACTAATTGATTAATACTTCATATTTGATAATTTAAATTTTATCCAAGGCTTTCAAATGTACATTGATTACAAGAATGATGTTATTGACAATCACTACTTTAGTATAATTCTAATTTAGACTTAAACCAATTCCACGCATACTTAGAGATAACTTACAACAATTTAAAAGAGTATTCACAACTAAAAACATTTCTACTAAGGCACATCATATTGCCATGTCAAATTATTTGGCATGCTTGGGGGGATATATAATGTCTCAACAATTGTAGCCTTTGTTGTTTTTCAACATAGGTTGTGCCACAATTTGCACCCCACACTTGAAACTACAATGCCCTTTTGTTTGGATTTTTGGCATGTCAAGCTTACAAAGTTCAAATTTTTATGGTGCCTCAGGGTTGTGAATTGATGATTAGGAGAGGCATGTAGCATAATGGCATGATAGACAAGATTGAGCTTATAACATAGTTTACATCAAAATTTTACCATAGTAGAAGAAAGTTGTAGACTATGTGGAATATAGTGCATATTGAAGATGTAAGGTACTTTTTCACTTAAACTTTATTTTTTTCTCAAAGTACCTTTAGTATAGGGGTTCATCCAAGGATAAGCCAACGTAGCCTATGTATCTAATGTCATTTTTTCAAGTAGATATAAGTAATATGTAAACTAATTTCAAACAACATACCAGAAAACATATTTTTTTGTTCTTTTTCTCTTTCTTTCCCCACCCTTCTTCCTAGGTTCTCTCAATTTGGTTGCCAGTCCATTACCACTAATGCAGACACAATGTTCTAAGAGTCCCGGTCCTATATAGTATTCTAGGGTGGGCAACACATCGTGGGCAACATGTCAAGTTGGGCAACACGTCTTATACATGGATATAGCCTATGACTTAATCATATATATACAAGATAGTACTTTTAAAGTATACAAATAATTCGTTAATTAATACCTTTTTATGTGTTGGGGCAATAGGGCCAATAATTGCTCTTTATAAGCTTTTCAAATCTATGTGCAAAATGACTACACGTGGCAGTCTTAGTAGGCAACACGTCCAGTATGCAAAGTATGAAATGTTTAGGACAAAGTATAAGATTCTTGGTCTTTGAGCTTTCTCCTTTCTTCTAAGATTGGGCAACAAGTCTCAGGGCAACAAGTCCAACTCACGGGGTAAATTGTTTCTAAAACATATAAAAATATTTATCAACCACAAGGAATACTAACTTCCACAAATATCGCCCAATTCTAAATCCCAAAATCTAAATTACAAAATTTATTTTAGACGTTGTGGGACTTATAATTGCTCACAACTCTAGGACCTAGACCCAAATCAGGGGTAGGGCCCTTGGACCGTTTGAAAAATTTGAACCTCTTTTTTTTAAATTTTTGTTTTTGGTCAAATGATTAGGTCAAATCATCCAAATTTAAATCCAAAATTTCAATTTTAATATTATAAAATTTATTTTATAGATTAAGGGACCTATAGCCATTCGCAGCCCAATGACCGTGAGTTGCAAACCTATAACTGTCACAGTAAACCTATGACCGCACCGAAGGACCTAAGGCCATGAGTCAATCCTATGACTGTGGGCAACACGTCACGGTACCGTGGTCCAAGGTCAATCGAGGCAACAAGTCTGAATTTGGGGGTCCAAATCCCTAATTTTCTTCGAAGAGGAAAAGAAAACGCCGCGCCTCTGAATTCCAATCAACCTGCTTCACCGAATTAGAGATGGATCCACACCCGAATTGAGATCACCCATCAATTGCTGAACTTGATCAAACAATCACTCTGCGCCTGTAGATTTTCCGATTTTCAATGCTCCGATCGCACTCTTAGATCCGAGCTCCTCAGTTTGCCGTGAATTCACTACACCTCCTGTCCAAACTTCCGTTTAATCTCCTCACCTCCTGCGCCAAAACACTTTCAAACCCCGTTGACACTGTAGCGTTCAATCCACCATCAGTTCAAAACATCACCAGGAAATTTTTGATTTGAAAACCCCAGCATTTCAATCAATTCCCGATCACTCAGCTTTCACTGCAATTTCGCCATATTGTTCGTTGAAATTCCTTCAGCGCTTGCTCACTCTATTGATTATGAGATCAATTCAGCTTGCCTTCATTTCAATCGACTGGTTGCCACACCAACAGTCTTGATCTCAGTCGGATCGAAAACCTCAGCAATTTGAAAAAAAATTCTTGATCACTCCGTTGCAGGGAATCGCAAATTTCTAATCACCAGCCTCCAATCAACCGAAACAATTCGCAGCCTCACCGCACTTCGACACAATTTTAGATTTGGAAATTTGGAAATTTCATAGATATAAACATACCAGAGAGCACTTACACAATTACAAATATCACAGCGAAAGAAATGTTTCACAATTACAGATAACACAACAAAAATTTGCACAGAAAAGACTTCAAATTATAATCGCACAAAAATTACAATGACGAGTGCTTCTTCCTAAATGCACTGTAACTAAAAAATCAAATATTTTGTCTTTTAAGAGTCGGGAAGAAGGTCCCGTGCCTCTCTCAATCATTTTTCATCCTATTTGATGCCTCGTTCATCCATATCTGCAACCCATTCATCCTTTTGGCACCTTTTGGAATTTTCCATCCATCTACGTGGTTTTCATCCATTCGATACTTCATCCATCCAAACTGCCCCATTTACACTGCATAAAGTTTGAAAACTGTTTTTTTTAATTACTTTTAGCTATTTTCTGCTTTTTAGTGTTTTTAGCCTATTTTAAAGCTATTTTTCCTACTTTTTAGACTACTTTCTACATACTTTTCCAATAAAAACTAAAAAATAACCTAAAAACCGAAATCTTTATTCTACAAAAGACAATGGAGTGGCGTTGCAATCAAGTAGAATGAAAGCGCCAAAGTGAACAAAGTTTAAAATTCAAGGCCACATAGAGGGAGAGCAAGCTCAAGGGCACACAATGGCTATTGGAAAGGATGTCCAAACTCCATGGAAAAAAATTTCATCATAGAATATTTTGACAATCGACTAAAAATTAATTACTATAAACTAGTAGAAAAAGGGTGTATTTTGGTAGCAAATTTATGAATATTACAATGAAAAACAACTAAGAGATTGGAGACCTGGCTGACTTGCTAGGTCATTGAAGAGTGAGTGAAGTTTAGTGAAGTATAATGTCACTTGATTTTGTGTCGGGTATGAATAGGTTTTAAGATTGAAAGAGAGTGGAACTTCACAAACTGATTTGTTGACTATGGCCATGAATTTTTACTAGACCAAATTGTAAAAGGTGTCGATTTTTGTTATGAGTATTGCTAGCTTTTTGTGAAGGATTTTTCAATGTGATTGTTTAAATGAATTGTAATGAAATCACTTACAATAAGGAAAAGGAAACCCAATCATGATAATAAAAAATTTTAAGATTGGAATACTGATTTCATTTTAAGATTGGAATACTGATTTCATTTTAAGATTAGAAGAAAATGTTCAATTTCTAAGCAACCAAATCCTACGAGAATAGCCTTCAAGCACTAAGACTATAAAGATCTTGTGGTCATGCAAGCAAGAAAAAAAATTGGAATATGCTCAAATCATTAGATGATTTTAGGGGGTTGGTAGGGTTGGCCGTTTTAGGTCCGTTCCCAATGTTGGTCCCCCCCACAGTTCTAACAAACGACTGTTCAAAAAAAAATTAATTACATTCGTAAAATGAAGAAAAAGGTTTAAAAAAATTATATTTGTTGAATGTGGCAGTCGTTGTGTCACATCAACAAATTGTCATGGCCCTCTATAGGGCAAATCTTGTAGTTTGGGAACTACCAAGAACTCACAGCCCTCAAGAAGGCTGAAAACTCATCTAATGTAAGGGCAATGGTGGATTTACACTTTACAATAGCTACAATGCCTAATTATAAATTTTTATAAAATTAAATATATTGTTGCTAATGGCAACCTTGAGTTTGCAAATTACTACTACTATTAACCAATAGTATTTGCAATTAAGATAAGAAAAAGAATTCATGAAAATCCAATTGCAACTTGAAGTAAATAAAGTTGTTGCAAAATTAAGAGCAACAACTACGGCTATTGAAAGTGCTAAATTCAAGGCAAAATGAAGTGAGATTGAACCTCGAAATTGGGAGAATGAAGAAACTTGCCACCAATTGCAAGAGCAATGGCATACTATAGGCTAAAAAGACTTGAAATGCCAAAAAAACAATTGTGTGGGGGTTCAATTCTTTGCAATTGATATAAAAGAGTTTAGATTGCAATTTTTATCTTCACCCCAAGGTGTGACTCACCTTCACGATGGATTGGTTTGTGTAATCGTTAATTTTGAAGATCAAAAACCTAACAATGTGGCTTTGAAAAATCTAGGTTTCTTATTTTTGTTTTTTATTTTTTTATTGAATTCAATTCTTGCTACGATGAACTAACTTGAACAATCATAAATTTTGTTTTTTCAAAAACCTCATATTGTGGCTTTGAAAAATTAAAGATGTGCTTTGTTGTTCTCAATTTTTTTCAATTGAAATCAATTCAATAATTAGTGGCTATGCTCGAGTTAATAGTGGATTGTCTTGTTGTCACTATGATTGCTTTTTGGAGAAACCTAACGATAAGACTTTGAGCAATTGGGAGGTGTATGACGGCATCCTTTATTTTTTGTTTCAATTGAATTTTTCTTGTGGTCATAGAGGAATTCATGCTAGAGTGACTTCTTGTGATCATGAATGTTGTTTTTAAAAAAGTTAGTGATGTGGCTTGGTGAAATTGGGGGAGGGTCTATATTTTTTTGGATGCGTTTGATTTTTGCTTTGTTCATGGTAGAATTAATGGGGGAACAAATTATTTTATCATGAATTGTACTTCATTAAAAGGCTAACCATGTGGCTTGGTGAAAGTTGACTTTTATTTCTTTCTATATTTTTTTTATTGAATTTGATTCTTACTATGCTTACAATGAAGTTGACAGTGGACTAGATTGCTTGATTGTTACTTGTGCTTCATCAAATTTAGAGCTAACAATGGAGTTTGATGAAATCTGGACTTTTCTTTTTAGTTCTTTATTTTCTGTTGAATTTGATTCTTGGTGTGTTCATAGTGAAGTTGGCAATGAACTAAATTACTTAATCTTATTTTTTGTTTCATCAAAAAGTTGACAATGAGGCTTTAAAAAATGTAGTTTGCTTTATTTTTCTTTTGTTTTCTATTGAATTCAAACTTTATTATCTTCAATATTCAGATACTTGAGCTAACTATTTTTTTTTTGTTTTAGAACTATTGTTGCATTGGGACAAATAGTCTTAGAATTGGGGTGAATTTGAATTAGGACAAAATATTTAATTTGTTGTTGGCAAAGGCTCGTATTTTCATTTTGCTTCACATGCTTCTCAACAATGGTATTTAACTTGTTTAGAATTTAGTTTAAATTGTATAAGTTGTAACGAAAGTAGTGACAACTTTGTAAGATTTTATTTGGCTTTGGATGGAGGTAGGGAATGGGATTTGAACTTGGGGACTGAGCTTGATTGACTTGGGCCAAGAGGTCTACCTCACGGAGAAAGTTTTGTATCTATTAGTGCAATGTTGCAATTGCCTTGCCAATATTATAGTAGATCATCGCATTGGCAAAAAAACAACTTGAATTTTCATTACATAAGCTTTAGGATGGGTTCATCATTTAAAGCCATAAAGATATAAACAAAATTTTATATAGGCTTCAAAATTAAACATGCTACGTGCTAAGTAATTGAGATAACATTCAACAAATAAATGCACACATGCCAACTACATGACATGCATTGGGGGTACAAGGGGGGATTAATGACAATGTTAAAGGAAATAGTAGTGTAAATATAAATTTGATTTTCAATGGTCGTCGTTACTATCATTGATAGTTGTACAAGTTCTACATTTAATTAATGTTAATTTATGATCAATGTTACTAAAAAAATTGAAATACCATTTGAGATAATGTTGTATGCATTGATTAGTTCAAAAATCATATTGGTGGTTTTTGAATTGTAAAAGATTTTTATTAATGTCATGGAAGAGACTTTACATTATGAAGACATATTTTCAAAATGAGTTTTAATTAGGTTGTTGCTCAACAAATTAGACAATAACATTAATGTAATAGACCTTTTAGAACAATTGATTATTATTCAATTAAAATTTCAATAAGATTAAAAGAATTGAATCAAATAAGTAAATGCATCCAAGCTTTATTGTTACTTTCATAATTCATAGAATTTACTTTTAATATTCAATTTGAAATTAGAAATGAAGCTAAAAGTTATCATTCTACTCCATTTAAAAACTTTTAAAACATCCAAAATAAGAGTTATTGCAAGACAAAGCTTTATATTTTGAATTTTGAATAATGTAATATTGTATATATTTCATTATTATTATTATTAAATTAAAAAATTAAACTACAAACCTTGATATTATAACTTTTATTTTTGGGGACTTAATTCTTAATTATATGAATATATTAAAAAAATTATATAATTTTGTAAGTACATTATACTTTCAAGATCACATATAATTTTTTATTCTAAAAATAATGTTTGAAAAAATCAACATCTACAAAAAATGTGCTTATTCACAAATGAAAATTATAAAAAATTTATTGATTATGTAAGGTTCAACTTTGTGGTGAGGCTTTCATATGAAGGTTATCAATGAAAATCTTTTGAGTTTAAAAAAGGAAAACACTGCTTAAGAATTTTTTTTTATTATTCATCATGTTTACTTGCACCTCTCCTGAGAAACCACGAGGGTGCCCTTCCGCTCTAATCGTTTTCCAGCCCAAGATCAGCGCCCCCCAAGTGCACCACAGATGCCGAAGATTAGTAGGAAATTGATCGAAATGGAATTCTCCAGAATGGTCGGACGGCAATTTAGGCAAAGTCATCAAGTAGTCCTCATCAAGCATAGCTAGAATGTACATAACCTGCCATTTCTGAGCTTTGTGTTGCAGAAGCAAATGCGCCGTGATCAGCGCTGCCTCGCGAGTGCACCAAGTCGGAGGCAGACGCGGATATGGCAAGTGGTCAAATTGCTTTTTCGTACTCCGTCTAGGCATCATGATTGCTGAGGTAAGATCTGTTAGCTTCCAACAATGTTTGGCACTGCTCACCGCCTTCCAGCATTCGACATTGTTTTTCTCTTGCACTACAAGAGTCGGTGCACTCCGCAGCCATTCCCTACCGCATTGTGCACGGCTGCATGGACAAGTATATTAGAATTTCCTTTGCAAAATGGCGGCAACTGCTGTTATGGCCTTCAAAATGGTTTCCGAAAATGAAAAATCCTTTGTCGCCTAAACGTGCTCAACGGTAAACCGTTGCTCCCGTGCCACCAGCAAACCGCAGCCCGCGGACGTGGCGTCCAGTTAGCAGGGCACATCCTTGTCACCCGCTTCAAAAGTCACTACGCGGGCAGTACTTCCCTCTACCAAAAAAAAAGAGTGCCTGCCCCTTCTGCTCCTTTGGGCAGTCTCCCTATGCACTGGAGTACGACAGCGCCCTCCCGCTTTCATGACGCCATTCAATTTTATTCTGCCGTAAGTTATACCACTAAACGACTGCTTTCTCGCTGTCCTCTTGTTCTCAACCCGCAGTACCACAGAAAACGTCGACCCTCGGATGAAAAACCTTCTCTACGTACTCTTCAAGACCTCCGCCATTCATCCAAACGCCACAAAAGGGCGCCCGCGGCGCTACTAGGTTAAACCGCAAAATTAACTATGGAGAGCGGTAGTTTTGGTTAGTGACTTTGAACTTTTTATTGTATTTTT